>JAMGZD010000009.1:0-1200000 GCA_024713855.1 Morchella sp. 2016-41 | reverse complement strand
GGCGGACGATGCAGGGGGAAACCCTGAGGGTATCAAACTCACCAGTATCAAATTCTGTAGCATCCAATTCTCCAGCGAGCACTGGGGATGACGACGGATTTGATAATAGCGAAGGATCAATGAATCTTGAGTAACAGTCAAATTTTTCTTTCGAATCATCGAATTCTGGAATCTTTTATCAGCAGAGTTAAGATTACCACACAAGGGGAAAGTCTCTTACCGCTTGACGTTGGAAGTCTATCAAAGTAATATTGTTGACCGCTACTATATGCACTTCATCTTCTGTTAGCATAATATTCGGGAAATGTACATATATGTATGCATAATTAAGCCAACCTCTGATTTTGGGGGGCTTCGGCGGTCTGAGCGTTTTGACCCCAAACATCCGAGCCATACTTCCAGACCGCATCTACCTTAAAATTAGCTTTCTCCCCTTTGAATCACTATGATATTCGAGATAGGAATATCTCGGTACATACCATACAGAACTTTAAGCTTTGATTCCTCAGGCAACAGCATAGAGCTTTCCCCCGCAATATTTCTGTGGAGGATGAATATATAATGGTTAGTTCCATTTTTCTCCCTAAATGATGAGAAAATCATTTGGCTCATTCTCACGTTAAATAATTGTTTTCAATCATTGACAGATCTAGATTTGAGTCCTGTGGAGCACCTCCAATGTAAATACCTTCCTGCTGATTACTTGAGGCAAGGTAGTCCTCAAACAAACGGTCATTGGTTGATGGTAGCGGTGCGTAAGAGCACATGTTCAAGGAGACTATCCTCTCAGAAAAAGCTTTGCCAAATACGGTTGGCTAGTGTTCGAGAGAATTGACCAAGTCTCGGAAATGTTTCAATGAGAAGGCAGTTGTTCGAGGGGCGAGACTGTGTGAAGAGAAATCAGAAACTAGGGAAATAGAGGCTGTGAGGATCAAATGAGAGGGACGGAGATGATGATGAGAGTGTGGGTTAATGGAGAACGTGGAGGGAGATGGAATTGATGATGGTTAGGAGATGAAGGGTGTGAGGTTACAGCAGGTTGATGAAAGACGAGGTTGGTTTGGTGCGTTTCTGAAAAGCAGATCTACTACATTGGTATTGACCATCCAGCTACGGGCCTGGGGTTAATGGGGGGGGGGGTGGTTGAGCTACCACAGGTCACATTTCCTCGCCCTCTCCGCATAATAAACCCATCAGAAGTATCAAAAGGAGAAATCCCATCTATTCTTATCGTCTTACAGAACCGTGAAACTGTTCAGCTTCTATCTATTGATCATCAACATTGTGAAGTCTATAAAAATATTTCATGCACATCCCCCGGGGTGCACAGTAGAGGGAAAATGCTAGGAATCAGCCTTAAAAGCCCCACCCAAATACACACCTGCGAGGGGAAAAAACTTGAACGGTTGTTTTGACATCAAAATCACAGCTTCAGCTAAGAGGCAGTGTCTACTCCCAAGTCTAAAGACTCAAGGTCAATTCCATATAAGCAAGAATACTCCACCGGCCTCGGCCAACGTCGATTGCATTTATTATTAGAGGCTTCTGCTTAGCTCCTTGTTTATTTGAGGCGTGTAAACATATACAAAGCTAACTCAGGAAATTAATCTTGACCATGAGACTTTTTTCCCTTCCACTCACTATAATGTACAATAAGATGCCTCGCTCGCCAAACGAAACATTGAGATTCTCGCGTTCAACGGGTTTCATTCATTCCAAGGGCTCTCTTCTACTAGAGACCTGGCTATGTTTCTTAGTTTTGAAGTCTTTTTTGATGTTCAACTTTACATTCCCTAATAATTTCTTTGTCATTAGAGAAGACGCTAAACCAATAATGGAACACATTCAACTTCATTGCTGCCGTGTTGCACCAAGTTGCATGATCGATGGTTCGCATAGCAACCAACGAGGTTTGGGATTCACGTGATTCATGAGAAAATTCAAGAGATATACACGCGATTGAAGCGAAATTTACGTGATCTAAAGGCCTGTTTGGCAGACTTATTCAAAGGTCGCCTATGTAGAGAGGGCAAGTTCAGTGGGTTACCTGTTGTTTGGTAAGCTGCTAACCACATGTGGTTGGGTTGGAGGTGACATTGTATGTATGTAGCAACGGAAACCTTTCAATGTCGACGCCGCTGCCAAACGCGCATAAGTGAACTACAAGCACAGAGTACATGTACCTACAGCCTAGCGTTTACTTTTGCCATGTGTCTTTGCACTTTGTACGTTCGGGTACCTGAATAGCTATCGGTTCAATTGATCAACAAGCCACACCACCACATTCGCCTACCGCAGTACTTCGTCTCAGCGGACGACTGCACAGACGTCAAGCTGCCCTTTACAGCACTTATGAGGGGGCGTTTTCAAGACAAATAGCCAGATCAAGGAGTTTCAACGTCAATGTGAGCGCCCACTGAGACGAATTACTGCGATACTCGTACGTGTATGCATCCCCGGGCACATTGCGAGAACCCTTGGTTGAATTTTCGATAGAGGATTTCACTTCCTCAAATATACATGTATGCTCTTATAGGCATGTGTCATATAAACCATTTAAAACAACATCGCGCTGTATATATGCGTCTGATTATACAAATGTTATTGACTAAATTTAGTATGTTAAGCATAAATCATAAGTTAATATTATCCAATGATATGGCATATGTATTCCAGAGATACATGTATTCAAACATTTGAACACCCTTGAAATAGATATACATGTATATATGTAGGGTTAGAGAATGTAGATAAGGCTCATAAGTTTTATACACTACAGTACCAAAAAGATTAGTGGACCCAGTATTACTACGGTAATTCTACGGCATAATGATTAGGATTCCGATTTAATTCGGAAGTTCTACACAATTCAGTATTGATACAGTACGTATTACATCCCCTTTTTCGGTACTGTATATGTACATGTATGTAAGGTTACCCAGGGCCATCAACTACATGTACCATTACTCTGTTAAATTCATGTAATTACATGTACATGCAAAAATTATAGAAAATACCTAACTACGTCATACTTTTAGCAAATTCAGAGCTGCAAATCGTTATTCTCCTCGTCCAGGTCGGTCAAGTCCCCGTCGGTAGACACCTCGTCGCTGTCGATACTATCATCGCTATCAACCTACAGTATAATCAGTCTCGGTTAATATGTATGCAACACGCGGTCACACTTACAGTGCTATTCACACCAATAGCCCAATCTTCGGTGTGCTTCCAATTCACTACATCATCGGGTTGGAGATTTTTCATCCGGCCCGCAAGTTGGTTGAGTGCCACCGGTCCTAGATTATGGCCAAAGTATTCGTTGAAGAACTTGTGGCAATCCACGGGCTTCATGTCAAGAATATATCTATAGAAATAGACGAACCGTTGTTCCTCTTTGGTATACATATGGCGGCTCTTAATGCGTCTGTCGAAAATATCTTTTTTCGTTTCTCTTTTGGGACCTTCCTTCTTTGTGTACTTCCTAGTTCCCTCTTTTGGTATTTTCTTCTGCCACAAGTTAGCAAATACCTCCAAATCCTAAGCTCCTAGGATCGTAATACATTGGTGAGGTACCTTTTGGGTAGGCTTTCTCTTAATGGAAGCAGTGGTCTTCATAGGGCCGGTTTTCTTTGAACGAAGGATTCCTGGGGTCCCTGTGTTATTATCCCTCTTGTTCAATACGTCCTTCTGTTGATGGTGCTCCGTCATCCTATTGCTCGTTTCTCTCTTTCTTTGGTGGTGAAGATGATTTTCTAAGATGGGGGAGGATGCACGAGTACTATGAATTGCTGCTTAGGAAAGAAGGATAAATCCATTGAATGATGGGATCCGGAAGCGGGCCCCGCTTCGTCTACTTTTTAATGTTGAGAGCTATATGCATTTAAAATTTTAAAATTGTGCAGACTGAACACTTGAATGACACGTACCCTCAATTGGCGATTACATGTATGTTAGTAACTGATCTGGCTAGGATCTAGAAATGACTACAACTAGTAGCTTAGAAGACAACATTATCTTGAACCTTCAAACGAACATCTTGATAGGTATTTGGAGGGGAAACACGTTCTGGTTATTGCGTTTCTGGTTATTTTGGTTTTATGATGTCATGTCAATCTTCGAAGCTTCGCGTATAGCCAGTTAGTTGTATTGTCGTTGACAAATATTCTCCAACGCGTTGCTTGTTGAGTCATGTGTCTTTACAGCGTTCCGTTTTTCTTCTTTTTCGACTCGCGATACTCTCGTTACCAGATTGACAACGTGTATTCAATATTAAGGACAAAAGATCTCGGGGTCCGCACTAATCATGTTCATCCAAAGATTCTATGAAAATGGAGTCCTGTGCCAGCCCTTCAGCGAACTTCAAGGGTCGTCAAGCTAGCCGTTTCATTGTCATGTTTCTTTCTATTGATCGAAAACTCCACCAACTATATATATCCTCTGGACCGTTCTTTTTCTAATCCTACACCCCCAAAACCACTTATCCACAACACCCCAAACCACAAAAATCACACTCGTTCATCCTCCTACCAACCATCATGGCGACCTCTGTAGCTAGCCTTATCCAGTCATTCTCTCCAAAATCACCGGTAGCCGAACAATTGTCAGTCAATCATTCTGAAATTGACGAAACCGACAAAACCCACGCAGTTGAAAAGGTTGAAGCCGAGACCCCTCCTGGTGAAGTGTCTCACGCCGATACCAGTGCTAGCGATGCTTCCATTCATTCCGCTGACGCCAATACCGTTGTTACATCTGCCGAAGTTCGCAGGAAAGAATTTCTTGCAAGGTTTCACGCCTACGTTGAAGGAATGACCTTTCCCGACGATCCCGCTGGTCCCGGAGGCATCAATCACCCATCTAGATTGCCATATTCATGGGATGATGAGGTGGAATTTATTCAGGAGCTCCAAGATGGACAAGAAATTCCAGATGGTCTTGCTGGAAATGCTGCTAAGAGAGAATGGCTCTCGATGTTGTGGAGACATCATAAGGATGTAAGTTAATTCTTTAAACACGTTAGGTATTTAGCTAATATCCCTATAGCAACCCTACTTGGGATCACGCTGGTCGGATACCACCGAGGAAACATCCGAGGATGAGAATAGTGCTGGAAGTGATGGGGGTGACGGAGGTGATGACGATGATGAAGGGGTAGAGGAACATGGTGGAGAGAATGAAGATTGGGAGGAAGCTACTTTCTCGGAACTCAACATCACTGGATAGTGGTGATAAATCACAGGCGTTGGAACAGTCTTCACCTCTTCATCGCCGGAATGCTAATTTGAATCTTGAGCTTGTTCAATTTGATAGGCCATAACTAAGACCAATAATTATAATATCTTTAACAGCAAACATTATCCCTTTCTAGTAATATTGAATGAACTTCCAGCCTTTCTAGCCTACTATTACAACCTATTATGGCTCAAAACACATCCCAGGCCCACAATTATCCCTAAGGGCAAACCAAACCGAATATTGTCTGTTTGGAAACCTTGTACCCTGAACTGTAGCTCAATATTTTCTTTCCGGCCAGCTGCTCTTTCCAAAATTCCAGGATCTAGATATATTGATGTAGGGACCAGAATGGGAGGGGAAATATTCGGCTATGTATATACTTAGGCAGAGGGACAACATCTTTGCCACTCTACTCGAAAAAATTATATCATCGGCCAATACACTCAAAAGCCCACAACATAAGGGGAAGAAAGTCATACGGGCCCTGGGTTGGCATGGAGATGATTGCAAATCCTGTGTTTACGGTAGGAAAGTATTGTGCCATCAAAAACGACCAGCCAGCTGTCCTTCGTTAAATGAGGATTATTTCTATTCCTACGGCCCCGCACCCACAAAACCTATCATTTTTCAGTCCCCAGGTCTATATCCTTCCCAAATAGACCATCTTCGCAGTCAGTAAATCTTGATTGATATTCAAAGGTGACAATGCCCACCAATTTCTGCACGAAATTACCATCGGCGCAGGCGCTTCCAACTAGGGTCTTTCTTGTCACAAGGAAGCAGGTGTGTTAATGAGGGCTTGTGGCATTTTTATAGTACTTTCCCTATTACATGTAGTCTCGATTACCAAGAAGTACACCGGACTAACCTGGTATCTATACATGTACTCGGGTATGGGAGAAAGAACCAGAAAATGCAATAGGGTTATTTGTATGGCAGAGCAGCGCCACTCTATACAAATAATCCCTGTATCATCACTTGCATTTTTTGGTTCTTTCTCCCATACCCGAGTAGTTTCCGATGTGAAATTCCAAGTTACACGGTAGCTGACCGTTTGACCGCTTAAGGTTTTGCTTGTTCTTCTTCTGGTGGCCGAGACCACATCAACAGAACTAGCATGAGATATGCATATACCTACAGCAGTGTTTGGGGCATGCTCTAGAGTACCAAAACTTGCATATTGGCGTCCAAATACTGCCTCTGGTTGGCTCATACCCCTGCTGAGGCGCGACAAATATTTCCAGTCTTCTCTTCCCCCCCCGCCCCCCCCCCCCCCCTGGGTAGATCCGTTACCAAAACAAACACCAAAAACCAGATATCTTCGAATACTGAAGTCATCGTTTCGTTCTGGAACATTCATGTATCGGCCTGCGCTACCCGCTTACTCATCATAATGGTTCGATAGATGAATTTTTCCCAGTCCGTACTCTTCGCCATTATTAAATTGCAGCTTAAATAGAGTAAGGTGACACGCTGCATATGGACGTGGCTCCGAAGGTTAATAAGAGGGCCAGCTTTGTGCCTCACTGCCACGGCTCAGGCAGGTTTGCTTTTTGGGGGTATCCCATGTCCTGGCGAGACATGCTCAGAATCTGGTGCAGTGCATAGATGACTTCCCTAGCCACCCGAACACCCCCCTCACCCGAACAGTCAACGTCAAAAAGAAAGGATCTTCGTTGCAACCAGTGTGCGTACCAACCATACTCAACTGTTCGGGTGAGGGGGGTGTTCGGGTGGCTAGGGAAGTCATCTATCATACAAACTTAGCACTTATTTTACCATATATAGTAATAATTGAACTAATATTTCAACAGAATATTCCACAGAGCAACGAATCTGACTGGGCTGGAATACCCCTTACCCATTAGCCAAGGCGACTAAAGTTATTTACGTTTTGGTCTGTCGGATTGAGGCTCAACCAATCCGATGCCCAAGATTTCAGCCCAGTTCGATTCGTTATTCCTGAGATTTTACGGTATCCCTTAAGCTAGCAGCAAATGCTGGCCCCTCAAAAAAAGCAAGTTTTTGTGTGGCTTTACTAGATCCTGTTATCTCTCTTATCAAATAGTAGATCTCCCATACAAATTTAATTCCTCTATTAGAGACTTTGCGCAAATGAAGCTAGCTCTATATTCTCGTTATCTGATTGGCAGCTGGTGAGATCGGCACCAATGATGTTACCGGAAAATGAAGCTGGCTCCATCTCCGCGAAGTCTCTATTATCCCATAAACCGTCGATGCTGACACCCCTCATGCGAGACCGAAAGCCATAGCAGAATTGGGTAAGAAATCACGAAAACCACAAAGCCCATTTTCTATAGCCACCTCTTCGCATTTTGCAAAGGGGGTCAGCATTTTCTCGACGGTTTATGGGATAGGGGGGTCAGCATGCCAGTTTAATGGATAATACTGTTCCACTCTGTTCACTCTTGGCCAATTTCAAGCCCATAACTTCACAACCATGATAGATATCAAAAGCCTGCCAACACAATCTCTTCACCATCACTATTTGTAGCCTTTCTCTTGACACATTTTTTATATCTATTGTGGTGGTGAAGTTATACGGGCCTGAAACTTGGTTACCAATCACAAAAGCATTTGCTTAAATAAGCAGCCATTTACTTCTGGTGTGACCATTAGTGCAGTTGCGGGGGAAGCTTAAAAAATGAAGCTCGGCTGTTTATCACCATACTACTCGTCTTTTCACAGCGTTTGTGAACACAACCGCTATTGCATGCACATAAAAAATAGCCAAGACAACCTTTTTGTATGGCATGCAAAAACGTAGTCTTGGCGGTTTTTTGTGTGTATGCAATATTGGTTGTGTTCAAAAACGCTATGAAATTGCGAGTAGAACCCTGTCCGTCAACACCCAGTGTCCCGTTCAAGGGAACATGTTCCATCATCCGATGCTTTGAAGTAACTCTAACTCTAACATAATAAATAATGAGAGCTAATTACCGTTTAGTTCGCTCACTTGATCCCAGAGCCTTGGACATGAAGCGTTCTGTTCCGCTGACTAATATTCAAGATTCCACCTGCCAAGACCAGTAGGCTTCTTAGCAGAGACGACTTGTCTTCTCTCTCAACCAACCAACCATATCAACATCGAAAGTAACGGTGTTCAGCTACAACCTCTTGATGACAAAGGCCTAGATCACTGATTCAAGTATTTTTAGGACTTAATCAAAAACGCTAGAGCTCAAACTATTGTACCCTCACAAATTATCACTCGCTTATGGATCATGTTAGATAGGGGCGCGAACATACAACAAGTGAAGGACAAGAGACTTGATCCCTCATACTACTTTACGACATGTACTCCCCTCCAGAGAACATAGCACCCCAGTAGCCGCATACAACTCCTCCAAAGCCACATCTCGGGGCTTATGATTACTCGTCCAAACAAAGCTACATGTATGTACTCAGGCAAATATCTAGCTGAATGCTTTCAAGACAAGTATACCTTTTTAAACTTTGTACCTCCGGTTCTTAGGCATCGTCACGCTTGTCGTTACCCTGGGTAAAAATAGTATCCGATTACGCCACAAATGTGGCGCGTTCATCTTTCAGCCTTGTAGCCACATAAAAGTACCTTATCACATAACCTTATAACAGTTCAATGTCCCTAGCGGTTAATGTCCTGTCAGCCAATGACAGCCCAGGGTCATATTACAACTGAAAATTATCCTTCTTTAACACCTCTATAGTGAGTAGTGAGTCATAACGCCCTAGCTCACAAGCATTAAAGTAGCCCATATGATGTATCCCTAACCCTTTGCTTACTACTGCTGAGGCTCACTTCTCATCACCGCCCTTCTGGTGGACGAATAATCCACGTTATAAGGGAGCCATCCTGCCCCTCACCCCGTTAGGATCGCCATTTTTTTTCTCTCCCGCAAGCAGGAATAATTTATCTCTTCCCCCACTAAAGTTCGTCGAGCCTGGCTGGAACCCCGAGCCTAGCTGGGTGCACACATCTCACAATCAAGCAAGGCCGCTAGCTCGCTAATACGAAGGAACGGTCCCAGACAGCATTGAGGCTCGAGGTTTTCCCGGACTCGCTATTGTCCTTGTCACCTCAAGAGCGGATGATCATCCCCAGTCGCACTCGAGCTAGGTTTTGTGGGGAGAGCCTGGTACCGGAAGTTGCCAAGGACTTCCCGCAGGCAGACAACCGCAAGTCTTGGCAAATACCCGTACTTCCCCCCAATCAACCAGTGCAACAGCCTCAACGAGAGAGAAAGATAGCGGAAGAATCGTTGACCGATGCCATCCGAGAAAGGTAAACCAGATAGACTTATAAGTGAACATGACTCGCTATTTTGATAAATACTGCAGCAATTGTCCTACAGAGTCCCAGCGATTCCCAGGGAAAGACCCTATGAAGATCCAAGTAAAAACCCTGGCTGAAAGGAGGTTCTAGTCTTCCTGTGTATATAATGAGAGTGACCCACACAGAATGAAAAAAAGAAAACATTCTCCTCACAGAGGTAGGGCCCACTTCACAGGGGTAGGAACCACCTCACGGGGTAGGAACCACCTCACGGAGGTAGGAACCACCTCACGGGGGCTAGGACCCACCAGCTTCCGTATTTCCAAACGTCTACCACTTGGTGCAGTCGTCTATTCTCATTTCAAATAATAGAACGAACAAACATGGCCAGCGATACAGGCTTAACTATATCACATCTACTGGTATACGATATACGTGTTGAAGTCCGAACAAACCAAGTAAAGGGGATTTGAAAACATGTGAGTTTACAACCCTAAGCGGCTCAATAAGTAATCAAGCACCCAATAGCTATCGACTTCTGTAGACGACGGCTAGGACACTATAGTGTTCCTTTTCACTAGTCATTCCATAGAGAGCACTTCTTTATTCTTCTCATAATCAATCTTCCGAGATAATCTCCTTTAAAAGACTAGAATCATGAAATATCATTCGGTCACAACGATGTATTGCTTGAGAGTATTAATGACTGTTTTAAGAGTTCTGAAGAGCGGCCCAGATTGATTTTTGACCGTATCTATGGTCAATCATAGCTGGAAGTTGTGTCGTCACCCCTGTAGTCACGAGTGAGGTGGGGGGGGGGAGGTGTGGTGTGGGTTGGGTTGGCCTGGAGTGCCAAGAATCATACGTATATAAGGGATGCCCACCACCCTCTTGCTACCACCCACCTCCTACTACTCTCCACCATACTTCTCCACAGAATAAACACTCCTTAATTATTCTTAAACCACGCAACCAAATCAATTATTTGAATTGTGCTGGAATCAAGAGCAATGGACCACTCCCTCTTTCTCTGGGAATATTCGCGGGCAAAAATTACAACCCTCCCTGAGTCTGCACTTTCTTGTCAGTCTCAAATTGGCTGTTGGAAAAATATCAAGAACGAATATTATAATCTTGATGCCATAATTGATCGGAAGATGCTGGCCCCCAGCTACGGATCCGAGAATATCTGTCAATTGAGGCTTGGACATGAGGCTGCAGAGAGATTACTTGTTTCAGTGCAGTATATTATTGACTGTCTTTGTCAAGTCACAAGGTATGAAATTAAACCGACTATCTTCACTATTGTGACTCTTTAAATTACCTTGCGATCATGATTTTATCTTTATGTTGCTGCCCTCCCTGTTTGAAGTTCTTTTTGTTGCGACCGCTATCTCTGTATCGTTGGAGTTTTGCTGAAGCAACGCTTCAGCTTCCCACCGATGGGCCAACAACTAGAGAATTTGAAAATGGCCTATGGAGCCTGGGAGCTTGCAGATCGAATAGCCGTCGATATTCTTCTTGGATCGTATACGATATCAATACATTCGTCACCCGCACAAGCGCCCGGTATTGATGATAATTACCACTTATTATCATTACCTTCGATATCTCCTCTTCAAGAGATCGAGTTCAAGCCAGCCTCGGTTCCAGCCCCTGAGACCTGTAATCCTAGAGATCTATTACTTGGCCCAGATCCAGACTTTGATATACCCACAATATCGTGGACAGGTGATTTGCCAGATTTCTCACCAGATTTTGACACTCAAATGCAAATTCATGGTTATGATTTTGCGGACGATACAATGGAAATGGAGTTTCGGTCAATGCAGTCACTAATGACGCCATCGGCACCGTCGGATATACTTACCCCGGAACAAACACCAGACCGTGAAATGGAGTGTCCCGTCTCTGCCGTTGAGGGGGTTGCCGGAGCGATATTTGCGACTCCCGAAAGCCTAGTAACCGAGAAAGACACCCCCAAAATCCCGCGATCCGTTCCGTCAGAAGTGCCCACCCCTGAACAAACACCCGATCCTGAGATAGAGTCACCGACCGCTTCTATGGAAGGTATAATTAGCATGGACTTATCATGTCCGCACGAAGGTTGTAGGAAAGTCTTTCCACGAGAGAATGCGCTTCTAAGACATATCTCGTCGATCCATGATGAGAAAGCAAGTGTATCATGTCCATACTGCTTGGAATCCGGTAACTGGAATGGTAAAAGATTCAACCGAAGCGATAATTTCCAGAGGTAGGAATTCGTCTCTTTCTTCAATCTAGTGAAAACTGCCGGGGAGTTGCGCATGGCTATATGGAAGCTAATAGAATACCGAAGACACGTGAAGGGTCGGCACAGCGACATTAGCGCAGATGACCCTTTAATAAAGCAAGCCCTCCAGAAGCTGTGGAAAGCCAAAGGTGTGCGAACATCTTGGGGGAAAAAACCAGGTGCGAAGAAGATTGTTTCAAAACGAAAATATTGAACCTGTCTCGGGGTGTGTTGTGCTAGGTCACGTGAAAATTCCGGAGTTTATTTTTGGGGGTATTATTTCTCTTAATATTTTTTTTTGGGACAGTCTTTTACTTTAATCCTTTCTTTTGTTCGGGTAACGTCATCTCAAGCGAGTTCTAGATAGGTATGGATTCGATTACTGCGGGTGCTAACAGCAATGACTTGTTATACGCACAATATGAATATATGAGCATGAAGCAACACAATTTATTTCATTCATAAGCTGCATGGTTAATATTGATGGCAGTGGGATCGTATCATGTTAACATGCCAACACAATTCTAACAGATTATCAAACAAGTTTATACTTGTGCCACGTCTGTGCATGATCGAGCAAGGCTCGTATTCTTATTGGCTCCAGCTTGTTTCAAATGCAGAATTTTCACCTTGCTTTTCTGTTGCAACGTCAAAAGATTTCTTAGATTTTTGCTGCGGGACAGTCGGTTGCCTACCCGAGTAAAATTTTGAGGATCCCGGGGGCTGTCTCCCGAATTCTTCGGCGATAACGTAACCCAAAACACGGATGACTTTCGGCTGTATACCTACCTGCAGTGGGAAATTGAGACGCTAGAACGAGTGATATCTCATGACCACACCAATGAATTTACGCCTACTAAATTTTGAAGATGAAAAGAGTAAGCAATTGGAGCGAAAATACAGTGGAGTTTGGCATTAATCTCGTCCCGTCCATACGCTTCATGCCAGTTTGCCGCGCAGTATTGTGGTAACAAGGGGCTGAAAGAACATATTGATGCATGGGGCTGCCTACGAAACCGGGACTATCCGGAGAAGGATATGTTAAAATTAAGGAATAGAGTACCGCAGATAGTCGACCCCTGCCCTTCGTAATTCTGAACATAATAATATCAGGTATTTATGGCGGGAAAATAAGAATTTGCACCGGATCATTACCTGCGTCGGACAACATGAGGTGCTCCTCCTGCGCTGAGTCATCTATTCTTAATCAATGCTAGTGTATTATAATGACTAATGCTATTCCGAGTGATAAGTTGTGAAATGATTATCTCATCACTGAGTCATCAATCTGCATAGCCGATTCTTGGCCCCTCCGGTGAAGGATAAATCCTGCAATGGACTGAGACAGAAAATCTGCACGATACACTGACCCCATAAACTAGGCAGAAGCAAGTTTTCCTTACTCTGCATCCCCAGAACAAGAATATGACTCCGTAGAGTAAAAAGAAAAAATAGATGTGCTAACTATGCTGGCAAGTCATGCGCGATCACTCGTTCTACGACCTATACTCGACGCCAAGACATAAAGGTCTAGCTATCACGGTGGATGTCCGGGGACCGGTGGAAGATGCAAACTTGGAGGGAAGTGTTATTGGAGATAGGTGGTCACCACACAAATAGAACTAAGGTCAAATCTGTATGGGTTAGTAAGATTTTCCAATTAACTATTTGTTTCATCCGTAATTGTCATCGTCGACAGATAGTGCTAGTTATCTGCGGGGAGGAGATAAGGCGGAAAATTCCCATTAAATAGGACCGTTGGTTGGAGCTGTCAATCTAGTATTGCCCACTGATTGCTATTCGCCCACAGCCCTCTCAACCTTCGTATTTAGAGAGTTGAGCAACATAGTTAAATTTATAAACCATACAGTTAAACATGAAATTAATCTCACACATGCCTGGATAACGGGCCGGGTTCTGCACAAAGCTGTTGCTGCTGATTCCTACCCGAACTCGCTTCCTCTCATAAATTATGATCAATCAGCCCAATGGGGCGTACGATTCTGGTAATATATATGCCTAGGCCCCTCCAGATGACTAACCGGAAAGAAATAGATCAAACATGTGTAGTAGTAAGGGGTATAGGACTTTTATCAACTGTCCCTAGATACCCCGCTGCACGCTCATACAACCTGTAGCGATTGCGGCGATGTTTCTTTCGGTTCTTTCGCCTCTACAGTTTGTTTCGTACGTAGGAAGGCCCTTAATATTTTAATCTCTCGTTTTTCTTTTGTACCCTCTGTCTGGGTAGGGGTTTTTCTTGATATTTAGGCTTGGCCGAGGTATTAAGAGGGAATATTCATCTCTCTATTCTTACTTTCCTTCTTATTTTCCTACAAGACAGCTTTACCACCAACAAACAGTAATCCGTGAGGGGAAAAAATAACCAACTAAGCTATAATAAGCAATCCTAGACTAAAAGTGATCAAGAAGTCTATACTCACATGAAATAAGGTGCCCCAATCATCCTGATCAGCCGCTGTAACCTGTCCTGAAACCCACGGGGTGTCGGTAGACGGGTTCTGAACTTATTCAGATGCCGCTCTGAAGCTACTAGCTAACGTTAAGAGATAGGGGAATCCTAAAGCCATACTTACACCTGAAAGGGCAGTTGTTTTCCTTCAATGACCATCGCAATGAGTTCATCGGCTAGCTATTCGGCGAGCAGACTTCTATCTATCTACAATGTGAAAGTAGAGTCATTACTGTGGGTTCAACGCTCTGGATAGTGTGTTAGCACCATACATATAGTTAATGTCCGTTGGAGAAACAGTTGGCGTACACTACCGTCTGTTTTAGCTCATATTGAGTACCTAGTCGAAGGACGTCTCTTTTGAAAGACTCTTGGTGGGACGCACTGTGCTCATAAAGAACTGAATTATCGGTGCTATCAGAGGCCTGGACGGACGGAGCAAGAGGGACAAGAACGAGTGCGTTCAATTGTGCACTTTGAATCAGCACTGATCTGCGGACTCCAGGAAAGCGTTGGGCACAAATCCACACGTGTTGTCGATTCTTCGTCATGGGACATAGAGTCAATTGTGTTTCCCATTACTCCTCCCTAATTTGTTTCATTTCTCTCGCGACAACCAGCAGAAAAAGAAAGGAAATCAATGCCGACCCGAATATACAACCAAAACTTGCCACCTCTTTCCACTGTAAAATGCGATTTTTCTTGTATGCCCAAGGCAAATAACTATAAATACAATAAATATAAAAATGAGGGAGTGAATGAAAGAAGGGCCTAGTGGTGAGTATGGCCCCGTATGCTCTTTACACGGTCTATCCTTTACGGCTGACCCCACAGGGAAGAAGAAAAAGAACTGTTGAGCGCAGAATATATAATAAAAATAGAAGTGCGCATATATCCTCGAAAGGAAATGAACTGGAATGAAAACCGAGGTGAAGGTATAAAACAAAGCAGATGTTCTCACCAAGAAAATAAGCCCATCCTTCGGCGAAGAAGGGAAGAATATATATATAAACCTTTGGATCAAGGGGGAGGATGCATAAAGGAGAATGAAACATAATGCTCATGAAACGTGACAAATCCCTCCCGGACCATACCATAAAGGTGCAGAGTCGTGGTCACACTACATAAATTTAGATTTATAGAATCCAAGCTCTCATCTCCAATTTCTCATCAGCGAGGAGGGATGCTATTTTCGTCATCTGATGCCCCCCCAATTGCACGTCTCGACCTAGTCCTCCCTCTGTATTTTGGTATGTTTTCTTGCTCAACTGCCTCCTTTTTACAGAAGTTGCATTCGAAAAAATCGGGAAGAGATTTGCGGTTGTATCCAATGCACTTCATGTGCAACGACTGATGACATGTATCACTATTCGCAACAGTAAGCTATTTGTCCGTTCCCATCAAGAAACAGCATTGATACATACCACTGGACCAAGGTCTTTCCTCCATAATCGCCGGTATCCCCACAGATACATCTCGTCGCACCTTTTAGAGTTCCCTGCATTTCCTTTCTTTCCATTGCTCTAGTCCGACGTTTGCTCGGGGTAGTTAGAGTGTCATCTGTCATTTGACGCTCATATCCATTGCGTTGCCGATCAACACTCCGAAGAATTTGTTCTTCAAAAAGCTTTTTCTTAACCGGCGAAGCTCTTAGAAGTTGTGGGTGCATTTGATTATGGCGACCGCTCGAACAAGTGCCGACGCTGCTACCAGTTGAGAATGCCTGTGGTTTGACGGCGCTAGCAGGATGAGTTTTGGTGGGTGTGCATTGCAGGGATGTGACTGTACCACTGTTAGTTTACGCTGGTCGGTTAACGTATTCGAAAGATTTTACCTCTGCTAGCTTCGCCATTTCGCCGTGCAATCATGACCTTCCTCAAAGCATGCATCGCATCCCCATTCTCCTCTTCATCAAGGATACATATATCAGTCCCATCAACCACGGTTTCAGCCTCTGATTCGTCGCTAACCTCCTGCATACTCCCCAATCTTGGAGTACCGATGGCCGACATTGACAATGAAGGGGTCAAACTGGCATGGCTTGCTCTTCTAACCCTTTCCCTCACACGGCGATCAACAGCAGGAGGGGGGCTGGACCTCAACGGAGTTGGTAATCTCGGCGAAGAATCTAGTCTTCCGCTTAAAGAATTGGTGCCGGTAGTGGTGCCAGAAGAAAAGCCATTCATTTTTCTATGGCTTCCAGATAGCGGCATCTTAAGGGGAGATCTCCGAGTGGGTGTCCTTGGTGGTTGTGGTCGTGGCGGTTGGTTTTGATTGTCATATGAAGGAACAATCAATGTATGCAAAGGTCCTTGTCTTGCCCCTTGAAATGGGTCTGCAGCTTTACGCTGCCGAAATAATGCGTAATCTATACCATCCGGTCCAAGCCCTCGAGGCACATCATCATCAAAAGAGGAATCACTCTCTTGTGGCGAATCCCACATTATAGGCTCTTCGATCTCAATATCGACATCCGAGTTATCATATATAATTTTTGTCTCCGTTTTGGCTCGACCCCCCGGTGAAATTGCAAGAATAACTTCAGTCCTAGTTCTGTGAGGCTTTTCTTGAATCTTTAATGTTGATCGCCGTAGCCCCGATGGATTGGTGGGATTATAAGCCCTTTGTGAAGGGTTGGGCGTATAACTACGATCAACTAGTACCGTTTCGCCTCTTCGCCCAACATTGCTGCAGCTTCTTTTGAGAACAGCGGCATTGAAATTAGCAGCTTTGCAGACCTGTCTCTCACCAGAACCAGTGAGAATTCCATCACTCATGCTGTGCTTCAAGGCGGCCGAGTGTCTTGAATGGCGGCCACCGGATGCTGCAATGGTACGCTCCCGCCTCGATCGCTCTTTTAAAAGCCTTTCTTGCAGTTGCTTCTTCTTCTGCATCTCCAACTCTTGCTCTCGTAGCTGTTGCAAATGTTGGTGCTGATATGGCTGATAAGGTTGCTGCTGCTGCACGAACGGAAATGGCTTAAACTCCTCTCTGAATCCACCAATCATGCTGCTCGCTGCACTATTGCTCGTGCTAGAAAACAATAAATTCGGATCAACGTCAAGTGGCATTTCTAGACCATAAGGATCATCAAATTGAAAGAATGAGAACGTGGGATTATCTGCCGACGACTTGCCCTCATCCGTCAACAGTGAGGACTGACTTGGTTGTCGCCTAAGTTCTGGGGTGGGTGCGAATATATCGGCTGGAGGAGCGTGGTTGAGGTTGTCGAGTGATGCGTTGTTCCGGAGGGAAGACCAATCAAAGCTTGCAGAGTGTTCCAGCCCATGAGAATTGGCTGTCGTTAACCCCGCGATGAAGTCAAAGTCCCCGCCGTCACCCCAGAGATTATCATTGCACTTTTGATAGAAATGGGGAGGCAGTTCATCTGATGGCATTAAGATACCAGAGTCGGGAAGTTGCTGGAAACTGAATTTGCTTTGTGGGTCTAGTTGTAGACCCAAATTATGGCAGCTCTGGCTCCCGTTCAATTTCTGCAATTTTGTAGGGCTTGTTTGTGGGGGTGATTGTTCTAGTGAGTCTCTAGTATTGGTACTGTTTGCTGATGGTAATACTGGATACAATTTCTTTGACGGCCTTCCACGTTTTCTTGCGGTTGCAGTGCTACTTGGGGGAGGTGTTTGCATGCCCGAACCTGAGCCAGCCAGGTAGTTTGATGATTTACTCCTAGTGGGAGTTTTGGCAGGTGTATTGCGTTGTAATGCTCTAGGTCTTTTGATTGGGGATGGCAGCGGACTGGAGCCTAACCGATGAGTTGGTGGGAGAGGGGAAAGAAGCGTTGGTGAGGAAGCAGTGTGATGGACATGAGATTGAAGGATAGCATCAATGTTCTCAAAATTGCCAGATGGACGCTTTCGAAGATGGTCAGCGTTGGCGGGCGAACGGGTACGGGCCACTGTAGATTTTGAGCCACCGGTAAAGTCTTCTGGAAGGGTGTTGTGCCACTTTAGGTCCGCGGGGGAGAAGGTAGAATTATAGCTAGGCATGGGTGGCAGCGGGTGGCTTGTGTCCGTGCTGGCAATTGCAGATGAAGATGAAGCGTTTAATGATCCTTGTGCGGCTGAGGAAGTGGAATAGGTGGTCGAAGATGATATGTTTGTTTCTCTGTTGGATAGGTGGTGTTTGTTAGTGATATATTATAGAATATAACCAAGTAGAATATAGACTGTAGGGGTCCTGTCTTGAGTGAACAACGAGGGCACCTCTGGAAATTGATACAGGCTGATGAGGAGAAGAAGAGAAGAGGGAAGGGGAAGGGAATATGTACTTGAAACCACGCTGTTGAGGATTCATGTTCCAGGTGATGTTCACCCCCAGCGCACTCACTCACTCACTCACTTCTGAACGCACGGTTCCCCTCACCGCTTAGACAGCCCACTGCACTGCACCAATAATAAACTCCTCGCTAAATAGCGAGCCTTTCTGACACTAACCCGAGGCACTCAAGCCGAGAAATCTTTCTGCTGTTGTTGATGGTAGTGCTGTTCCTGACCATGTGCTTTTCTCTTATACTTCTTCCTCTTCTTCTTTGTCCTTAGATATGCAATCCAGTCTCAATCTTTGAGAATGACGCAAACCGAATCAAGAAACGAACCCCACCCCGATTAATTCCAAGCTAGTCTGTCCTTCCCTTTTCCTCGCCCACTTGTATCCCACAAAGCAAAAAAAACCTCAACGACAACGCAATGCAATGGCGGTGAAATGAAGCGAAAGAGTTGAAATTGTTTGTCGTTTGTAGAATTTTTTTTGTTTGGCACTCTCTTGCTTCTTTTCTCCTCAACCCGGTTGTCGTGGAGACGGCAAATGTTGTAGTGGGATGTAGAGGCAGCTAAATTATGTAGGAACAGCAAGCTAACTAGGTAAGCTAGTGGCTTGGTAAACGTTGGTTTTGGGTTGTTATGTCGGAGGTCCCTCGGAGGCGTAACTGACTCCTCTAACCTGGTAGGGCCAGGATTTGTATATCTGTCTGCTTCTGCACGGTAGAGGCTAGGGTCAATGTTTGCTTCTCTCGTCTCGTTTGTGGCGGTTGTCGTTGGGTGGTTGGCACTGGGGATCGTAAGACGTATGTAGGTAGATACAGGTACGTTGTTGTTGGGGATCCTGTAGACTACTTTGTCTACAGCCGCAGCAATTCCGGCGGTTGAAGGATGCAGGTAGGAAGGGGTGGTTATATGCGCTGTGCTTCCTCCTCTTCCTTTTACTCTACTTCTTTTTTCTTTTTAATTGAAAAGAGAGGGATTTAAAATGAGGTGAAAGTAGCCATGGCCCTGGTCAAGCAAAGAGAAAATGGATTGGGAAAGAAAAATAGGGAAGGGGGAAAAAAAAGTTCGGTCGACCAGGTGTTTAGATTCAAGGTCGGAGGTAGGATGTAGGTTGGTCGTCGTGGTGGTTGTATGTAAGGCAGGTAGGGGGGTGTGGTCTTGGTCTTGCCTCTTGCTTGGGCTCGGGAATGACAACCCTTCTTTCCTCCCCTTCACTCCCTCGTTTCCTCGTGGCCGGAGATCAGTTCAGTTAGATCTGAGAGAAGATAAACAAATAGCAGTGGCAGAATTCACAGCAGGCCGCCCGGGAGGAAACTGAGAACGGATTGCTGCAAGAGCGGTGAAGCCAATCTGCGATAGTGAAAAAGAGCAAGAGCTAGAAACAGGGCGAGAGAACAAGGGAATGATTGTTCCTGCCTGTATCTGTATGGAAACGGCCGTCGTCGGAAGTTGGGATTGCGTTGCTTCGGTAGCTGCTATGTGCTACATACGGACGGACGTTCTCCGGCAGACAACCACCTCCACCTACCTACCTCCACAACGACGACGACCACGAGTGCCCATTGATGCACGATCTGCCACGTAAAATGGCACATTAATAACGCCCGCATTGCTCATTCAGGTCCATGTATTTACTTACTCACTCACCGCAAGACTGATTCTCAAGACAGTCAGTCACTCTGCCCCTCGGCAGCTCCCCGCAGTATTATAGTCTCGGATTCTGCAGAATCGCTAATTATCCTCGTTCAACAAAGGGTATCAAGTATGCATATAAGTACTATCGCCGGAGGAAACACATATTATACCTACATCTCTACTCTACTCGCTACTTGATCGATCACAGTACCCGAGAATTCAATCACGCAAATATATATGTATCCTTTGCTTCGATGCTTCCCTTCTCGAGATTGAAACAAAGTAAAAAAAAAAAACATATTGGCTAGAGTAATATTGTTCTGTCTACCCGCGCACCAGGTGGTGCGCCTCATCTCGGTTTAGAACACCCGTTTATACACTATTGCGTTACCTCCTTGCTTTGTTTAACACTGTCGATTATATAATGACATGTATTTCGATATCATGGGTGTCCAGGCCAGGACAGGCCAACGAGAACCCCTAAAACCCTCGGTGAACCTTACTTCTGAGACGAGGGACTAGGCGAGACGAAACGCAGATCTCCAGCTGGAAGGATGTTTCTATTTGGTTCGTTTAAAAAGGTTATCTATTTCCGATCGAAATAGGGTGTGAAGAAAGCAGGAATAAACGCGCGGGATGTTTGAAGGTGAAGTTTAACTGGTTTTGATGCGTTGTGAGGCCTTCTTCGTCCTATCTATGCGTTGGTTAGTATGTGAATGCGAGAGCTCTGTCGTTTCGATAGGCCAAAATTAGCCACGGGTGTGTGTGAAGGGACAGGGGGAAGAGCCTTGCGTCAAAAGAAAGCCACACACACCACCACACACCACCACATGTTTTTTCAGCTGTTGCCTGGGCAATCAGTGCTTGAACGAAAGGAAGTGGCAGTGGCATTTCGTTGAAAGCATAGATATGCGGTTAGAAGTGATCTCCGTCTTTTTGAGTGTGTGGAGGCTGTATCCGTCTACAGAGCTTTAATTGATATGATCAAGAGGTATTATGCCTTTTCTCGACCAGCCGTTAGATCTCCACGAGGGGGATTTAGATTTGAAAGCAGGTATGTATGTACTTAGAGTGAGCGTATGTAGGAGTTTTGATGACTGCTTTAAGACTACAGGCCCGCCCCTATACATTATCATGCCTTCTTTCCCTTCTGGAGATATCTTAAGAGCGTCGTTATTAAATTGGTTTATTTACTGAACCCCATATTGCTCATCTACTCAAAACTCCAGTGTCCTAACAACCGTTTAGGGGAAGAACTAGAAGGATGCACGGGCCAGTTCTTGGCAAAATACTTCATGCAGGTCACATTTGGGTAGGCTTGGCGTGGCTTTCCCCGGACCCAAAAAAATTGAAATCCCCGCGGTTGGGTAACTTGCCCGCTATTTGAGTTTGAGCTTACCTTACCTTATCTCCACGACGTTACAAGTGATCCACGCAAGAACAACCCCCCAGAAACCCCACGGAAGTCCGAAAAGCCCAAAACAGCAAGAAAGATGACGAGCCACGAAGACGCAGCCGCAGCTCTCTATCTTCCCCGTTCGCCGCCCGCCTCTCCCCCACGCCAATATTACCTACAGCAGCTAACACATATCTAATAGTCACTGACTCAACTCTGACTATCCGAGTTATCAAAAACTTCCCTTACCGCACCACTAGGAACTTGGTTCTGCACCACCTTGATCTAACAACACTCACGGTTGGGGAGCTGAAAGAGCTGGCTAAGAAAGGTGTGCTTGCTTGCTTGAAAATTGAGTGGGTTAAAGGGCTAGAGGCTGATAGTTACTGTTGTAGAGGTTTTAACAAGGCCAGGCTGGAAGCCTTACAAATCCGTTGTCCTTGGTAATTTTCGCCTCCTCCTTTCTCTACTGTATCAGTCAGGTTGCTGATGATGATGATGAATGGCTGTAGATACGCTGAAGCTGTACACTAAAGCACAGGGTACCAAAACACAAAATCTAATTATCAACATGGAGGATAAGGACGATGAGAAGATCTTTAGGGATGATTCTAAGACCCTGGCTGAGTGTGGTTGCGGTGAGTCCCCTTCCAATTCTAGTGACGTACGCAGGGGACTGAGGAATGTAGAACACGAGACCGAGATCTCGTTCTTCAACATGGCCGACTATCTCGAGTTTAAGGCAGATCCTACCGAGAAATGGTAGTCATATCTCCCCGGGAGACGGATGCGGGGTTTACATGTATACGAAGCACTATCAATACATCAACTCTGTTTCTTGGCTGCCATTTGGGTAAACTTTCCCCTAAGGCGAATATTAGATGTCGTGGGACTTACCGAGTATAGTGCAATCTACTCTAATAAAGGATGTGTCTGGAATCACATGTCAGTAATTCAGTTATTAAGAGTTGATCGGATCCAAAAAGCCTGGGTGATAATGTTTAGAGGCAGGTGGGGAATAGGGTCACTATATAGTTCTAACGAACAAATGTGTCCTCTACCTATCCTGAGGCAGAGGCATGGAAATGTTGACCGTGGTATGCAACGGTGGCTACAATCCTCAATCACACATGCATATGGAATGCAAAGTATATTCTGAGGAACGTCATTCGACTCAGATAGTGCTGGTCCTAGGGATAAAGATCGCATTATCTTGACCAGGCTCCTGGGGAGGAAAATGAGGTTGGCTATCATTACTGGGCTGTAGATGGTTTTGGGTTTCGACGAGTGACAGCTTGTGATGGTGAGAACTGTGAGTCGTTTGGTGATCTGGGGGGCTCTCAAGACCTGTGCCAGCAGGAGTATAGGGAGGGTTTGACAAAGCCTAGTATAAGGAGCCAAATCTCATCCGGCCTGATACATGATGACAAACCGCTGTCTTTCTGGTACACGCAGTCCCAGACTTCCGGAGCCATCTTCTCCAGTTCAAGGTTTTCTCAATGTTGGCGTGGGAGTTTCACCTCGGTCATCCCCGTTGGTGGGAAAGAGGCGGCCCCATGTACGTACCGTAGTCTTTCTGCCTCCATCCTGCCAAGCGTCCTGATTAGGGGGCCGGGGTTCTGTGGACCCTTTGACCTACATATTTGGTGGGCGGTGGCCTGGCGAGGGCACGCAAAACCACTACCGGCAAAGTGGAGCAAAGTAGGACAAAGAAGGGAAGGAAACATTTCAAGCCTTAGCTGAGATCCAATGTCCTATCTTTTCCCATCCTTTCCCATCTCTCCATAACCCCCCCCCCCCGCACACACACCCAATATAAGAGCAGATCACAAGACTGACAGCATGAGTGATACTCTGTGAAATAAATGCACAGTTACTTTTGTGGGGGGTGTTCGGATGACCCACAGGTTAAGTTTGAATCCGGTTAGGTGCTGTGCTGCGGTGTTGCGTGCGCACTGTCAGCCCCGGCCTATATCCGCGTCCCATGATTCCTGAATGCTGGTACCACACTGTAGCTGTGGGGAGGCATTGTCAGTTTCGTAGAGTGTAGGTGTTGTGTATGAGATAGAGGTGATTGGTAGAGGCGGTGTTGATATATCTTTGCCGCCGGTACGATCGGGATATGGTGGGGTTAAGGTTCATGCTGTTGCTGTGGTTTTCCGAGGGCATTGTACCGACTGCAATCAGCATGTCTGTAACACATGGGGAATTGCACAGGCGGGCGGATGGATGATAGTTGGATGCGTCTTTCTTCGGCTGATCATTGGCGCGCGGGTTCAAATTGTTACTTGATGACTTTACATGCACTACATACATGTACACATGTGCAAATGTACATGTAGCTTGGCTTTCTCGCAGCCTTGTAGTACGAGTGATACATCATGATCGCTTCACGCAACCTCCTTTTTTTCTTTCTTTTTGTTTAACTCATCAGTTGCATGTTCACCGCAACCTCAAGCATAATGATGAATACTCCACCTCACTGCATAGAAAAGGCGTCTCATTGATTCATTATATTCTACAGCCCCTAAGAATCACTCCTATTTCTCACGGCTCCCGCCCAGCTTTGTAAGTAACGACCCTCATCCCCAAACACACATTCCCCCGCGCCGCCTTCTCCGTCGTGGGGACAGCACACCTCGCTGCGGTCTCCAGGGCTGCAGACACAACCCACGAGCACGGGATCCAGCGCTTGGGATACCCGCTAATGGCGATGCGCGCCTCGTCCCCATCCTTTGCGGGGACCGTGCATTTGGGTGCGAAGCGCTGGTCATGGGCGCAGTGCGTGTTGTACCGGCTTGAGAGCTGGAGGGCGAGGGCGCGGGCGCGAGTAGAGATGGTGGGAAGCCCGCGGATGGGCATTTCTTGCGGGTGTAGTGGCTGCGCGCGTGTGTGTCGGGGGGTAGCGGGTTGGCGATGGCGGTGGCGGTGGCGGTGGGGTATGAGGCAGAGGTATGTGAGAAGATCTGTGGGCTTCGTTTCTGGAAATTGGGGTTGTTTTTAGAGGAATCCCTCATGGAAATGGCGAGCGAGCGGTGATAGTGTCGCACAGCCAATTTGCACAGCATTCGAGGGGGGCAAAGATGCCATCTACGGGTGGTGGCCACATCACACACAATCACAAAATCAATACCAAAGATGAAGCAAGCCCAGGCCGTAGATTGAGCCATCGAGCTCATCAAGTACCTCCCTCACCCCCCCTCAACAGATTTGGTTGTGAGGACCATGGGACCACAAAATAATCTCCAAAAACGCCGCCCGCGACGGCCCTAGACTGACAGCGCGGCACTGCTGGGTTGCTGCGCACTATGCCATTAATTACATATATATATACGTGGTTGACAATATTGCAATCTGCAATCTACAATCTGCAAAAAAAAGAACCAAACGTAACGCTGCACCCTCCCCATCACCAAACTACTTGAGCCGTATATATATGGCAGTACTACATATGGCATCGGAGTGTTCAGACCGGGACGTGTAACCCCACCCCACTGCCACGTTCTTCTGTACTATGCTGCACAGTTGTGGCTGCCGTCACTACCACCAGGCGACGCAGTATTACATGCATCCAAGGATTTGTAGTTGGGGTCCGGTACGTTGGTGGTGATGGCGACGGTGCTCCGAGTGACTGGTTGGGTGCCAAGAACGAGTGAGATACTGTGATGGGACATTTCAAAGCCCCCGTAGCATCGGCACACGAGAACCCAGGGCCGGGGAATCAGCTACGCACATCTGCGTTTGAGAGATGGGTCAGGTAGCCCGCTGCTTGACTATATGTAGTAGTAGCCTGGTTGGACCGTATATACATGTACATGTAGTTATACGGAGCTTGGATAGAACACCCCAAAAGAAAAACACATTCTCATCGGCTGGCTCAAATTTATTGAATATTGCTTGATTCGTGATTCAAGATCTAGACCAATACACGTTATGGTGATTGGTCCTGCCTTGAACCGGAGTAGTGAGCCTAGCTGGAGAATGCCCGGGTACACCACAGAGTAAAAATAAAATACATGCATCCACCCCAGGCAACAACAACAACACACACCGCAGTAGCCTGTGCAGTTGCCCGCCCCCCCGCCCCCCCCGTGAGCTTGGGCCGTGATTTTTAGAGAGACGGGGGGTTTATCTGGAGTTTTGAACTGGCCGTTTGGGATTGTGTGCAGAGGCCGTCGACGCACGATGCATACAATGTATCTACATATACTACCTACACATGCTACCAAGGTACATGTAGTGCAAGATTTTCGGATTCTAGGGTTCTGCGCGCCCAACCACGGGGCCGGGACGCAGATGTCGCTGTGTCCGATTGGCCGGAGGTGTTTGAGATTCGCGTTACACACACCCCGTCTGGGCGGGTGGCAATGATCGTGTGGGCATGGGCTATATACGGGCGTGAGCTGTGGACCACAGCGCTGGATGCTGCATGTATGTATGTAACGCCCCATATCTCATCTATCTAGAGCTTGAGCCCGGATGCGTAGGCTTTTGGTGCCTCCCCACGTTCAATCCTGCTGGCAATGGCCAGTCTAACTAATGCTTGATATGAAGAGAAAAGAAAAACAGTCCACCCACCCACCACAAACACCACACTGGAGGAAGAAAAAACAAAAGCGGAATAGAAAGTAAAGAGAGTCCAGTAGACAGTCAGACAGTCGTTGGGTATGCTAGACAAAATATGTAGATACCACAGAGTAAAAAGAAAGAAAAAAAGAAAGATCTATACTACATGTACAAAAAGGGCCAAATTCAATGCGAAAAGTCGTCTGTCTACCCGCAAATCTCCTCCCCAGATGGCGCTCCTACAGCGGCGGCAGCGCTCTCGACCCTGGGGTCAACTTGGGCTTTTTTGTTACTCTCGACCGCCTCTGCAGCAGGCTCAATCTCAGGGTTGACCTTGACCTTCTTCTTCTTCTTGCTGTCCTCGCCCTCACCCTCATCCTCCTCGTCCCTCCCCTCCGTGTTGGCCTTGTTCTTGTTCTTGCCCTTCTTCTTGAGCTGCAGAGCGCCCTTCGCCAGCGCCTCCTCCGGCAGCGGGCGGTAGTAGGGCTGGCACCGATACCACGGCACCGCCCTCCTGACCTTGCGCCCGTCCTCCAGCTCGACGAGAACGCCCTCCCCCGCCGCCGCCGCCGCCGCCGGCTCCTCCTCCACCGGCGTGTCAGGCCCCACCCACTTCCCCTCGGCATCCACCGGCTCCGGGTTCCGCTCCAGCTCCTCCGCAATGACCTTCTCCAGCTCCTTCAGCGTCTCCTCAAACGACGCCAGCGGATCCTCGCCCACCCGCGCGCCGCTGCGCGCCAGCAGGTCACGCACGCGCGTGTGCCGCGGCAGCGCCGAGTGCCACAGCTTAAACAGGTGGCTCTTTATGGGCGTCAAGCTCGGGTCGGCCATCAGCACCTCGAAGCGCTTCCGTGTGCGCTTCGACATTGGCTGCTCCGCCCAGAGGGCGTCGAGGCCCAGCGGGGGCAGCACCATCTCGCGCACGATATCCAGATACTCCCTGCCGATGCGGTCCATCCTCGGGAAGCGGCTGTCCCAGCCGGCGGCGGCGGCGGTCTGGAAGACGGCGGGGTTGTGCAGGTTGCCCTCGGCGCTCATGACGCCGTCGGCGCCCGTGGCGGCGAGGCAGCGCGCAACGTCCTCCTGCCAGAGCACGTTGCCGTTGGCCAGCAGCACAACGTCGCGCGGCAGCTGCTCGCGCAGGCGCCGGATGGCGCCCCAGTCGGCCATGCCCGTGTTGTGGCCCTTCTGCTCGCGCGTGCGCCCGTGCACGGTGAGGACGCTTGCGCCCGCGTCCACGACCATGCGCGCGTAGTCGAGCGTGCGCTCGGGCGTGTCGAGGATGCGGATCTTTGCGGTGACGGGCACGTCGAGGCCGTCGCGCAGGGTGCGGATGAGGCTGTGGACGAGGGGCCACTCGTCCTGGAGGAAGGCGCCGTAGTGACCCTTGCGCGCGATGCCCTGCGGGCAGCCCAGGTTGAGGTCGACGGCGTCGCAGTGCGGGGCGACGTGGCGCGCGGCGGCGAGAAGGTCCTGGGGGTCGTTTGAGCAGAACTGGACGAATGTGGGGCGGTCGTGGGCCGGGTTGCCGTCGAGGTGCGGGGGCTGGAAGGACTGGGCGCGGTAGGTGGGCGTGGAGGCGAAGAGGCGGGAGTGGAACATTGGCGTGTAGCAGAGCGTGTTTGGCGGCGAGTGGCGGCGCGAGAGGATACGCCAGGCCTGGGAGGGGGGGAAGGCGGGGAGAGGTGTTAGTGATCTGATGGTAGATATCGGGGGCGGGCGGGGGAGGGGCAGCGCACGAATTCAGACTGCTCCACCATGGGCGCGACGATTGTCCGCGGGGCGCCAATGGACTCCCAGAACTCGCGGCCGGTGAGCTTTGTCTTTACTGCGGGGGGCAGCGGCGGCACAGCGGCGGAGGGAGCTGCGGACGTCTGCTGCTCCTGCTGCTCCTGCCGCTCCTGCCGCTCCTGCCGCTCCTGCGGCTCCTGCGAGGCTGGCTCGCCGACGGTCATGGCTGCTGCGGGCAGGAAGGCGGAGATGCGTCTCGAGAACGAGCGGGCGCAGACGAAGGGATAGCGGGGCGTGTGGCGGAGGGGCGACAGCTTTGCGGGGGGGGGGCGGCGGATCTCTGGTGGAGTTTGAGGTTTGAGTTGAGGAGCTGCGGGAGAAGGAGGCGAGAAGAGAAGAGAAAAAGCCAGTTGGTGGGGGGGGGGGCTGGGTTAGGGTTGCCGCACACCGGCCACAGCCAATCTTAGGGTGAATGATCGCGCGCACGGCAATCGCAACGGCAACGGCAACGGCAACGGCAGCAGAGACAGGCCCGGGCCCGGGCCCGGTCGCGCTGGGACTCGCTCCTGCGCCGAGACACGCCCGCTGCCGGGCACCGCACACCGCAGAGGGCCCCGGGCACCGCGCTCTCGTCTCTGCGCCGTGCAGAGAAAGGCAGAGAAAGACGCTGCTGCAGGTGGTTGTGGGTGTGTGGGTTAGGGTTCCCTCCCCGCTGCTGCTGCACACTGCGGCTCCGACGACCGACGACCGGCAGCAGACAGACCGACAGCGCCGGGACGCCAAACGGGCATCAACACCACCGCCAGCATCACCACCAGCACCACAACCACCGCAAACCACCGCCAGCCATGTATCATCTTGCGACAGAGCTCTACTACTACGCCACCAGCAAGGAAGAATACTCCGTCCTGTAAGTTGAAGCAAGCCAGTGCGGGTATATGCACGCACACTCTCTCTCTGCCATCCCCCTCTCTCTTTCTGCGTTCTACCACCGGAGCTAGCTCCCCCGTGAGTATAGCTCTTCTCCTCTCCCCCCTCTCGATCCCCTCCCGATACGCTACACACCAGACCACATAGCGCTGACCAGATGCTCTCTGTAGTCTTCTCGGCCTCGACAATGCCGGCAAAACCGTCTGTCCACCGCCCCCCCCCCCACACACAGCCCTGCTAACCACCGCACAACCCCGCAGACCCTCCTCGAAAAGATCAAATCCCTCTACCTGCCCAACGGGCCCCTCCCGCCAAAGGCCGGCTCCACCATCCCCACCGTGGGCCAGAACGTGTCGCTGATCCCCCTCGCGTCGCCCAGCATCTACCTCAAGCTGTGGGACATTGGCGGCCAGTCGACGCTGCGCAGCCTGTGGAAGGCCTACTACGCCTCGGCCCACGCCATCGTCTTTGTCATTGACTCGACGGACGTGCCGCGCATCGAGCAGGAGGTGGCCGACGTGCTCAAGGAGGTTGTGCAGCACGAGGAGACGGAGGGCGTGCCCGTGCTCGTGCTGGCAAATAAGCAGGACCGCGACGAGAGCCTCGAGATTGCACAGCTCAAGGAGGTGGTCAATCCTGTGATTGTGAGCCTGGGCGCCAGGGACAGCAGGGTGCTGCCCGTGTCGGCGCTCGAGGGGTGCGTTTTTTGTTTTTTTTTGCTTCTTTCCCCCCCCCCACCCCCCCCTGCTGGCTGTCTGTGTTTTCGGGGAGGAGAGGGGTCATCAGTGTGCCGTGCTAACGACTGCGGCGGTTGCAGGACGGGCGTGACGGAGGCCGTGGATTGGCTCAAGACGAGGGTCATGTGGAACAAGGAGTCGAGACCGCCGACGATGCGCTGATTGGACCGGCCCGGTCAGTCGGTGCTTGCTTTCTCTCCTTTTCGTCTTTTTGTTTTCTCTCTCTTTTTTTTCTCTTTATTTATTATATATACATCTAATTGCTTTCCTTGATTCTCGTGTCTCGTTGGTTCCGTTATAAGCGTGCTACTACATGTAACCCCGATTGGGCGGGTAGAGGATAAGGAGTAAAGGGTATGGGGGGGCTTTATACGAGGGGAGGAAGAGGGCCTGCTGTTGTGTTGATTCGTCGTGTTTTGCTTGCGGTTCGTGGTTCGTCGTTCGTGGGGGGGATGGGTATTAATCAAGGGCGAGATTATAGCATAGTGTCATGCTCATGTGCAGTGCAGTGCAGTGCAGTGGGCTTTTCAGAGTGGGATAACACCTGATGTCTACATTTTGCTGCGGATGGTGTATTGCATGGCTGGACTATGGCTAGCTAGCTCAAGAGGCTAGATATAGATGGTGATGGTGATGATGAGAATGTGTACATGTATATGTAACATGCAGTTCTTGCTCAAAAGGCATCGTCCGACGTCCACGACACGCCAAAAAACGACTCTTTTCCACCCTCATGCCTCACCTGTTGTAAATGATTGCATGGCGGGGCTTCTTGCATACCATATCCTATATTCTGGGGGTAAGTTTGTCAAAAGTAGTTTTCTTACCACCGGTCATGGTGTGTATATACGGTATAAGCATATATACACTCAACCTCAGCCCCCCACCCCCACCCCCACGTGCCACGCTATGCTCAATTGCAATCATTTCCCACCAGGGGTTGGTTGGCCTTTGTGGCGCTGTGCTATCTAATCTAATCTAATCCAGCAAGTGCATATATGTAGTCACAACCTGCATATTGCATGTGCATTTAATCAAAGGCCCTTGGTTGGCTTGTTGCAATGCATGCATATCGAGAGAGAGAGAGAGAGAGAGAGGTTTTTGTTTCACCTGAAACATGTTGGGGGGTTGGGTCTGAGCGGTTAATTAATAGGGGATTGTGTGCTGAGTCTAGCTAGTATAGTAGTGTCAAGAGGTGTTAATTTCCATGGCCAACTGGTTCTGGGACGGACTCGATTAATTAGTAGTTTGATCGGTTTTAGCGGCGTGGTGCCGCGCCGGCTGGGAAAGGGATACTTGGAGTGCTGGTGTGATTTCGGGCCTGTTCACTGACAGGATGGGCGTGGGCGTGGGGGATATCAGAAAACGATCACCTACTCTAACATTGGCAGCATCGAGGTCCACTTCATATATATCAGAATAACTCAACAGTCGGGATAGCAACTGAACGACTCAAGTGTCCTCAACGGAGTTGGATGCTTGGAAAGGATTGACTTATCCTTCTGACCCCGAATGTCTCTATGTAAAGTTTCCTCGCTGGACAGCTTTGGTCGCTATGAGCCTCACGAAGTTGCTAGTGATCGGTTGTTGCTTGTAACCCTACAATATATACGTCGGTACATGTAGTGATGAATCTTGCCTGCCATGAGGGGTCGATTGCGCGAAGGCGGCCGGCCGGCTTGCGTATTACCTATATATTGGACTGATATTGATCATGGCATATATACGTAGGACCGGATCGCGGAAACCACTTGTATATATATATATATATATACTACAACATGCGTACATACTGTACTAGCTAGGGAAACCAATGTTGATGAAAACCGTCTCACCGGTGGTGGTGAGATTCCCCCAAAGCGTTAAACTGGCATCATAAGGTGCATGTATACATATATAATCACGTGCCGGTCATGCTGGTATCATTTTTCGCGGCCACCGCGCACGGCGGCGGCCGGTGGTGAATGATTTATATACTACCGGTGGTTTGTAAGAATTACTTCTGACAGCAGCATACACCTATAACCGCGTATTGCCCCATATATATATAGTACCAATACATATGTGTACGTCAGTTCGAGGAACGGAAGAGTAGAGTCGGTATTGATCTTGGACAGAGGACTATTATATATCATGACGGCAGTGCTTGCAATATAATAGGGTTTGCCATTAATTGGAATGAAGATTATGTCACGTCGTCTCCCTTAAAGGCACCCCGTTCTTTGTCTATTGACAGCTGTAACCCGCCAGACCACAGAAATCGGAGGCAGCTAACCATCCGATTGCCTTTCGTGATGCACGACAGAGATACCTATTTAATTATAATTAGACATATTTGCTGGGCGGTTTAATTTGGCTACTTACATCTTTATAACGATTGCCCACGTACGCACCCAGGCACGGAACTTATAAAGCTCCGTGCCGGTATATATGTCTATGTTTATTGATCTGTCCATGCAATATCAAGTGTTACAGTACCAAAAAAAAAGGCCGCAGACGCACTCTGCACCCGGCCGGCTGGGGGTGTGACGGGGTATGGGGGATTTATTGTTTTGTCCTCCTCTGGTACAGGACAGCTGAAAATTGATGAAAACAAGTAAATTCGAAATAGAATATGAAATTTGAGCAGCCCATGGTCTTGAACCCCGAGTTTTTTGCAAATTGATACACTCTGGCATGCACTCACCATGTTGAGGTAGGGAGAGAATCTCCACCCTCCCCGTGCGTGCGTCTACTACATGTAGTAGTACTATATCAATACGGGATTGTGTAGAATCTTCCGAATCAAATCGAAATCCTAACTATTATACCGTAGCGATACCGTACCAAAATATATCCACCCACTTTTTTGATACTGTGGTGCGTTGCATGGACAAATGCGAGTTTTGGTGTGCTTTGGTTAATGTTGGACGATCAATTAATGGCTTTTAAAATTAACTAGAGATATAGAGTATGTATATGCTGACGTAGCTTCAACAGTACTATTATGGCTCTCCACGGGCTTGCGATTGGGAGGGGAGGCCTCTCGGCTTGGCTAGCTCCTATATATATCTCTGTGGATCGATCGAGTCCATATATCCTTCCATCTCTCGGGGCAGCGACTGGATGTGTCAAGCTGATACAGAATACAACCACAGTACCAAAACAGGGGATATTGTAATAGGTGCTGCTGTATCAATACGCAATTTTGTAAAAAAACTTCGGAATCCTAACCATCATCCCATAAACCATCGAGACAATGCCGACACCCCCCTTCGCAAAATGCCAAGAGGTGCACGTGGCTAGAGTCAATGGGTTTTGTGGTTTTGGCCTCGCATGATATGAGCATGAGGGCGTCAGGACTCGGCATCGAATCGACGGTTTATGGGATACCATAGCATTTCAGGTGTGCACTGGCCGACTGGTTGATCCACACGCTCTTTTGGTACGTATATTAGAGACTTTACACAAATGGAGCCAGCTCTATATCTTGATTATCTGATCATTGATTGGCTAATGGTGTGATCAGCACCAATCAGGTTGTCGGAAAATGGAGCTGCTCCATTTGCGCAAAGCCTCTAATATATATAGAGTATAAGATCAAAGCTGACTATTCGATCATCAAGTTAATATAGAATGAAATTATACACCCCACCACCCCTCAAAAAAAGAAAAAAAAAATATTTCATCGACACACCTGAACGGAATTTGTGAAAACATCTGGTGCACGTTCCACTCTTTGCCCCGGCCGCCTCGGGTGCAAATCATGGACTGCGCTAGGGGATATCCGGAGACTTTTTTTTGCGCGACTTGGCATTGATTAGCCAAGGAATTACAGATCCAGCCTTGCATTGGGCGAAAGTAGACTTCCACTACTCTAGTCCTAGCTACATGCATACATGTACCTATCCTTTGTAGAATATATGGTTGTTTTTTTCCTTAACTCTTTGCGGATTCTTCCATGGTAAAATCTAGATGCGCCAGCTATACCTTCTGCTCACTCCTCGGCAATTTAGCTAATTATGACCTTGAATATAAGAGAATCAGAAAGCAGAAAGACGTCTGTTGGCCTAGGGTGCCAAGTCCTTTCGAACGCGGCTGTACGTATTGTTGGTGGTAGAAAGAAAAAATTTATTTACTCTATGGTTGAATTTCCTCTGTCACCCCAAAACTGGGTGATGCCGAATATATCGATCAATATGCAATGGCAAGCAGCATCTGGCTCCATCAATTCCTACCTTTGAAAACCAACGAAAATCTTTATTATGAATGCTAAGCTACAAAGGAAGCTGAATGTATCGAGCGCAAATTAGGGTCTATTACTTCAATTGTTTCTGCACTTTTTTGTCGCCAGGCCCGACCCGCGCCGGTGGAATGGGGGTGGGGGGTGGGGATGGGGGTGGGGGGTTGATTTGCTGGATTTAGAGTTAGGTCCACCTCCGGTTAATGCATCAATGGCGGGGTTCGGTTCTCTTCATACATGTATACATGCAATGCCATGTATGAATATCGGCTTCGTGTATGTGTGTGTGTGTGTGTGGATTGCTGATCTGCAGATATTGGTAAATCTTATGCATGGCTCAGTTGGTCGGGCTACATGGATGCAGTAGGCACATTTCCGAGTGATTCCCTGTGATTATATGCGGACCTTAGCGTATTTTACCGGGTAACCGACCATGATCGGGTATGGGTAACCACTCGAGGTATAAGATATAAATAATAAAAATATAGAACAAGTACTAGCAAAATTCTAAACTTATATATTTTATTACCTTTTATAAGCTATTCCCGCTACTAACAAGACCGATATACTCACTGTATTTTCAATTGGAGTATCCCCAAAGCGGCCAATGGAGGCAATTTCCAGTAGTAACTGTATATGTATATACGTACGTATACATGTATATATATCTCAATGGATTGAAACTTATCCCAAAAGTCTGAAATATTTCTGGTATATATGGGTTGTATAATATTGCCAGATTTTAAAAATATTAGGCCCTGAAATTAAGTTATTCCCACTGGCCGGTTGGGGAACCCTATAACAGGTATCAAAACACATATTGTGGAAGTCACTACGCTACTTTTCAAAAATACTCTTATACACTCTTCTGTCGATGCACATTATCAATTCATCTATTATATAATTTTTTCCCTCATACACGTTGATTCATGGCCAATGTCTCACTTGGACGGTGTCCCCGTACGTACTGGGCGGTTACGCCGTAATCTACGGTTGCAATGTTGCAGTGTTGCGGCTGAGGTAGCACCCAAGAAATATTATATTGCGCAATCTATAAACTAAGGTTTAAGGACCGGGCGGCAAAGACGATCGGAGTGGGTACATGTACAATAGAATGTGTACATGATGTGGTAAACCTACTCAAGATCATGTATTTACATCTACATGTAGTAAACCCTGTTTATATTCTTTGGATTTGTTTTGCGGTCAAGGCATCGTCTGATCCCCTATCCCCTATCGTGGCGTGTCATATACGTAATTCGTACGATGTACTCTAGTTCACAGTACCTACGTACTTTCTGCACGATTACATTTACCTGCAATTGATGTGTGCCAATCTCAGTCTCATTCATAGACCTACTCGCAAATCCATCCATATACAAGATATAACACGCATCATGACATTCAGCAGAGTACGTACCACTACATGCAATACATCTAGGTAAAGTATTCACACACCCTCTCAATCCCTCTAACTCACCTTCTCTTTCAGAATTTGGATACATCCCGCGCCCGCCACCACTGGCGATATCACAGTTCGTGCAGACAAATCAATAAAGTTCACTGGCTATGTATCGATTTACACAGCATACGCTATCCCCTTCATGTATCTTTCAGCTCATCATGGACAGATACCAGGCCGTTTATATGTCTCGCTCTGCAAGGCTAAATTATAAAGCCGATACGGTTTGTGTAGCACCGTCGAGCGTTTGCCGGTTTTGTAATGTATTGTGAGGATGATCTTCGATTCCTTGCGCAATTGCTTGTGTTCAAACGAAGTGCCTTGAAAGGCCCATCATGCTGTACTACCTCGGTAAAGAAACCGAGCGGCTGCATGCTGTTTTTCTGCCCTTTTTTTCTTTTTTCTTTTTCTTTTATTGATTTGTGGTATGTTACACTGGCCCACGGCTCAACAACCACGATTGGTTCCAGCTGAGAATCTCCAGATCGACAGACTCAAAGCTATACCAACGTCCGAACGTACGTACATACATCTAGTTTCTTTTCGTTGCCCACAGCTGTACATACAGCGGGACAAGTTGAGGCCAATTGAGTGGTTATCGTGGTATATCCGGTGAGATTCTCCCAATTGATACCGCAGAATTTCCCCATGAGTACCACTCCATCTGTATCAGCGGGACATGGCAATGGCATCAATTGATCAGGAACACCGTCCAGGGAACGGGGAAGATAGCCAAAACCAAAAGATATGGCACGCAGAAGACGTCGATCCTATTCGCTAAGATAAGCTTAGAGAAAAGAAAATAAAGTGTCTCATGTTCCAAGTCTCTTCCACAAGACGGGAACTCGTCCTCAAGTGCCGGGCTTGCGTAAATCCCGATTCTCTTGCTCCGCCAGCGCTAAATATTCTTTGCCGATTATATCTTTTTCAGAGCTTACGGCGTTTGGACGGAAAAGCGGGTGAGATGATCCTCATGTGTACGTATGCATTGTATGCAGCTCAACCCAATCGTCCCCAGGGTGCATCTATCAAACCTCCTGGTTATCGCCCAGTTTTTTTCTTTCTTTTCTCCTTGGTACAAGAACTAATAACCAAATTAACTTGGTCTTGTCTGGTCTCGAGTATCATCGACTAACTCTGGCGAAAACTATTACTCTAGCTGGTAACTAATGTGTAGCTCAATCATGCAGTATCACTCGATGAATTGCGGAGATTGTGGAGTAGGGGGATCATACAATGTGCCATATTTCTTACCGTTACTAGCATTGGATATAGTTTCAGTATAATTTCGGTATTTCTACATGGAGGTTCTCGGTACTACCGGCGTAGTTTGAATTTGGACAGTTATCGTCAATGGTTTATGAGACCTGCTACCCATTAGTTATGAGGAGGTCTTTATGCTTTTACTTCTGTCAAGGGATGGATTAATCAATCAAAAAAATGGTGGTATGGTTCAAGATTAGGTTTGCAATCCTAAACTCATTGGTTTGACAAACGGTGAGGTTGTATTATATGAGACTAGTGAGGGAATGTTTTGAGATTTGATTTTATGATCGCTAATCTAGAGTATAGCCCATAGATTTATTCTGGTGTGGTCTCCGCTTAAGTGCTATAAACTTCATTACCAGAAGAAAAAAAATTGGTCTGTTCCAATATCAAACTGTGGAATACCCCTAGCTTGGCTTCCCTGCATGACGGGGGCCGGGGGTATGTGGTAAGACCTATAGATTGGTATAGTTATAGGCTTATCTTATCATGATATAGATATATTGAATTTTTCTTTTGAGCCAGTGACACTTCTGTTGCGCTGCATTTATGGGATCCCGAGTTTGTTAATCTCCAACCATTACCCCTCATGGTGCACGATCTCACCATTGGTTATCGGCGTATATGCATCGATCATGATCAAGCGAAGCTCATTGTAAACCTAATTGCCGAAGGGTACGGGAGAATGCCTTAATTCCCAATACAGCCGTATGACTATAGCAGTAGGTGCTGACCTAATGTACACGCTTACCAGCAAAAGAACCAGGAAATGCAAGCGGTGGGGGCAGGGGTAATTTGTATGGGGGATCGCCGCCACTCCATACAAGTAATCCTTGCCTACATTTTCTGGTTCTTTTGCTGGTAAGCGTGTATATACCACTAATAAATATACCTTTTCAGCTCTACCTACATGTATGTATACCAAAAGGTTGGTTGTGTTGCGACAGGAGCTGAAAACATGCATGGACATGGAGGAGCGGCTTTTAAATGCGTACCCATGCAATATTACCCGTAATCAATTGGGAAATACATATAGCTACACTTTTGTTTGGGCCGCTGCTCCTAGATGACTTCTATGCTTCTAATACCTGTGTTTTTTCTAATTAATTAGGTAGATGGGCCTATCGAAGTGATTAAAACTTAGAGGAATTGGGAGGTGCTCGATTGATCAAATGCAACAAACTATACAGAACAAAATAAACAAAACGCGCCTGTCTCTGGCTGCACGTTTTATTTCTCGCACAACGAAAGAGATCAATTTGTGTAGATCATATTCGCAACTGCACTGATCCGCAACCATAATGCTGTTGTGCTCCCCACTTGCATGGACACCCGGAGACTCGGGTTTTCAGCTTCAACATGTGCGGCAGATATGCACTCACAAGAAACGAAGTATTTCTAATTGCGGTTGTAGGTGCAGTTGGAAATCCGGTCGCACAAAGATCGTTGACATTGCACTTAGTCTTATAACAGATGATAATGCCTGATTAGTACCCAAGGTTCAATTGGGCATCTATCTGTGCGACCTTTCCTTGGCTAGCTTTACCTGATTGGTTGAAACTACCAATACTGGGCATGAAGTCAGCATCGGTAGCTCGGCCTCATGAAAATTGATTTCGATCTTATGTTCCCAGTTTTAATCCAGAGTTCTATATAATGGTCATCATTCCCTCCTCGCCCTTCATTCTCTTCTATCACTCCAGCCCAGTCATTCCCCAGCTTGGCCTCTGATATCTTCTCTACAAACAAAATATCTTGTCCAATCCTTTTTTGAGCTAGCTCTTATTATACCTCCGTCATGGCAGGAAATAACGATCCTCTCAATTTCTGCAAAGCAGAAGAATACTACAGCGCCGCTACGGCCTGGAAGGGCCCCCAAAAGATCATTGCGCCCCTAGACACTACTCCCCCCGCTGGCACCAAGCATCCGAAAAACTGGCATGGAGTGAACATTAGCTTCGATGATGGGACTGTTGCAGTGGTTCAATTCGTTAGGCCGTGCGTTTGGAGGGTTAGATATGACCCTAGTTTTAGAACTTCTGATGAGTATGGTGATGAGAATACGTGAGTTATCCTAGTCAATTACATACGCCATTAATGATGGTGAAACACTATGCTAATCAGCTAATGAGGTATATAGGAGGACAATTGTGCAAGATTATATGAGTACTCTGGTTAAAAAATTGGATGCTTATAGAGGTCTTACGTGGGAAACCAAGTGTGAGGATTCGGGAGAATTCTGGACCTTCTCGGTAAGTGACAGTACTGCTATTTCTCCATTGTATAACACCACTAACTAACTGTCCTAAATAGTCCTTGGTCACCGCCGTTGACAAAACCGAGCGGACCCGCAACAAGGTCGGTGATGGCCTCAAAATTTACCTATGGAAAAATCCCTTCCGCATCCAAGTAGTGCGCAACTTGACTCCTCTGGTGGATCCTTACCCCATTCCCAACGTGGCCAGTGCCGAAGCCCGTGTGGCCGACAAGGTCGTTTGGCAAACTTCTCCGAAGACATTCAGAAAGAACTTGCATCCGCAGCACAAGATGTTAAAGGACACGGTTCTTGATATCGTCAAGCCGGGGCATGGTGAGTATGTGGGATGGGGAGAGATGGGTGGTATTCAGTTTATGAAGGAGCCAACGTTTATGAACTATTTTAGTAAGCCCCGAAGAGGATCCTTATTTATTGGTGGTCACTTTTTACTGACCCACTGTAGACTTCGACAATATGCAATACAAGCAAGTCTACAACGAAGGTGCTCTCGATTCTCGCGAGCCGTTGTAAGTACCGTCCCGTGGCACGACTTGACCCAATAACTGATCTTTCAACAAGGTACCACTCTGACCCATTCTATCTTGATGTGAATTCCAACCCGGAGCACAAGAATATCACGGCAACTTTTATCGATAACTACTCTCAAATTGCCATCGACTTTGGTAAGACCAACTCGGGCTACATCAAGCTAGGGACTAGGTTTGGTGGTATCGATTGTTACGGTATCAGTGCGGATACGGTCCCGGAAATTGTACGACTTTATACAGGTCTTGTTGGACGTTCGAAGTTGAAACCCAGATACATTCTCGGGGCCCATCAAGCATGTAAGCACCTCGCTCCCAATGAGACATTTATCAGTCGTACATAAAACTAACCTCGTTTTTCAAAGGTTATGGGTACCAAGAGGAAAGTGACTTGTATTCTGTGGTCCAGCAGTACCGTGACAGTAAATTTCCACTTGACGGGCTGCACGTCGATGTGGATGTTCAGGTAAATGAATAGTATCATTGAAGCTTTGAGAAGTGTTCTGACTATGTTTATAAAATTCTTAGGACGGCTTCAGAACTTTTACCACCAACCCACGCACTTTCCCTAACCCCAAAGAGATGTTTACTAACTTGAGGAATAACGGAATCAAGTGCTCCACAAATATCACTCCTGTTATCAGCATTCACAATAGAGATGGTGGATACAGTACTCTCCTTGAGGGAGTTGACAAAAAATACTTTATCATGGACGACAGATATACCGAGGGAACAAGTGGGAATGCGCAAGATGTCCGGTACATGTACTACGGTGGCGGTGGTAAGGTTGAGGTTAACCCCAATGACGTTGGTAGCCGGCCAGACTTTAAAGACGATTAGTAAGTTGTTGATTCGAGTGCGCTAGGTAATCCATAAGCAGCATTGACATGTTTCTAGTGACTTTCCCGCAAACTTCAACAGCAAACAATACCCCTATCATGGTGGTGTGAGCTACGGTTACGGAAACGGTAGTGTAAGTGGCGATCTCTTATCCTCACAATAAAATCCATCGAGACTAATCAGAGACAAAATGTATAGGCAGGTTTCTACCCGGACCTTAACAGAAAGGAGGTTCGTATCTGGTGGGGTATGCAGTACAAATATCTCTTCGACATGGGACTAGAATTTGTGTGGCAAGACATGACTACCCCAGCAATCCACACATCATATGGAGACATGAAAGGGCTACCCACCCGTCTACTCGTCACCTCTGACTCCGTCACCAATGCCTCTGAGAAAAAGCTCGCAATTGAAAGTTGGGCCCTCTACTCCTACAATCTCCATAAAGCAACCTTCCACGGTCTTGGTCGTCTCGAATCTCGTCAGAACAAACGCAACTTCATCCTCGGGCGCGGAAGCTATGCCGGGGCCTATCGTTTTGCTGGTCTCTGGACCGGGGATAACGCAAGTACGTGGGGGTTCTGGAAGATTTCGATCTCTCAGGTTCTTTCTCTGGGTCTCAATGGTGTGTGCGTCGCGGGGTCTGATACGGGAGGTTTTGAACCTTTCCGTCCTGATGGTGGGGAAGAGGAGAAATACTGTAGCCCAGAGCTACTCATCAGGTGGTATACCGGTTCGTTCCTCTTGCCGTGGCTCAGGAATCATTATGTCAAAAAGGACAGGAAATGGTTCCAGGTAATTCGCCTGTTCTCAGCTTTAGAGCAATGAAGATACTAAGATAATCTAGGAACCATACGCATACCCCAAGCATCTTGAAACCCATCCAGAGCTCGCGGACCAAGCATGGCTCTACAAATCCGTTTTAGAGATCAGTAGGTACTATGTGGAGCTTAGATACTCCCTCATCCAACTGCTTTACGACTGTATGTTTCAAAACGCAGTCGATGGTATGCCAATCACCAGATCTATGGTATGTGCTCTACCCAGACTTTCAGAGTAACACATACTAACCAATCGAACCTGAACTTCTAGCTCTTGACCGATACTGAGGATACCACCTTCTTCAACGAGAGCCAAAAGTTCCTCGACAACCAATACATGGCTGGTGACGACATCCTTGTTGCACCCATCCTCCACAGTCGTCAGGATGTTCCAGGCGAAAACAGAGATGTCTATCTCCCTCTCTACCACACCTGGTACCCCTCAAATTTGAGACCATGGGACGATCAGGGAGCCGCTTTGATGCCCCCTGTCGAAGGTGGTAGTGTCATCAATTATACTGCTAGAATTGTCGCACCCGAGGATTATAATCTCTTTCATACCGTCGTACCGGTCTATATTAGAGAGGGTAAGCAGAAGAATAATTCCTTTTCAATTCTAAATACATGTAGTAACTAATGCTATGAACCTATAGGCGCCATCATCCCGCAAATCGGAGTACGCCAATGGATTGGCGAAGGAGGACCCAACCGCATCAAGTTCAACATCTACCCTGGAAAGGATAAGGTGAGTTTCAATGATCGCCCTGCATCTATTCCATCACTAGTTTTTTATTTATTTAACTCTTACTGACGTCATTCCTCAAAATACAGGAGTACCTCACCTATCTTGATGATGGTGTCAGCCGTGATAGTGCACCAGATGACCTCCCACAGTACAAGGAGACCCACGAACAGTCGAAGGTTGAAGGCGCAGAAATCAATAAGCAGGTTGAGAAGATCGCAGGAAAGAAGAAGGGTTACAACGTTACAGGAATCGACAGGGAAGCGAAGGGTTATCACCGCAAGGTTGCTGTCAAACAAGTAATACCACTCTCATCTTTTGCCACTCCCTGGTACCATGCTAATATCTCTCTTCAAAGACGTCAAAAGACAAGACCCGTACCGTCACTATTGAGCCCAAACACAATGGATACGACCCCAGCAAAGAGGTGGGCGATTATTACACCATCATTCTTTGGTACGCACCGGACTTTGATGGCAACGTTGTCGATGTGACCAGGACGACCGTGACCGTCGAGGGCGGAGTGGAGTACCAAGTCTATAAGAACTCCACTTTACATACAGTTGTCATCGATGTGAAGGAGGTGATCGGTACCACAAATAGCGTCAAGATCACGTCTACTGCCGCTTAAGGTCTTTTCTTGGGGTGGGAGGGGGGATTTTCGAAACGTATACGGGAGTGGTAACTCCGGGAAAATGGGGATGTGGGGGATCAAGTTGGAGGGGCATTTGTTTCTTTCTTTATTTCTTTATTGACTGGATTGGCAAACTTGTGGCACATTTCTGACAGAATTTTTTTTTGTTGTTGGCCTCTATGGACTCTCTTTACTTTGTCTGGAAATCCAATTTATTCTTATGCGAATAATTCTCAATGTGCGCGAGTGATATTTCGTGAAGTAACACAGCAGGAGGAAGTTGCCGTACTTTTGAAAGACTGACATGTAGAGAGATAATTCTTCCACACATAAGAAACTATTGGTCACTAGAGAGCTCAATTATAAACTAAGTCTTTTTTATTTTTATTTTATCTAAACATTAAAACTAAGTCGAAAGAATAACTTCTCAAGAAAAGAGCCGGCATAAACACAAAACATGTATGTAACATCTCTTATATGAAGATCTAGATCTAGAAAGGTCCAGGGGGGAAATTGGCTTAAGACTGCACCTGGCCACGGAAGATTCCCATTGCTACCTCTTATATGTATAATTCCTATTATTTCACAAGAATGAAGCATTCGGTGCAATAACCGACCGGCCGGCAATAGCACAGACGGGTCCGGGTTACTAAGCTTAATATATCGATGGCTGTGAGTAACCCTTATTAGGTCTCTGTATGTACAATATATGTGGCCATGTCGATATATATCAGATGGTGGTACATGACTACTCGAAATTTCGTGACGTTTGTAAAAGGAACCACTATTGCATACCATACAAAGGCGCCCCAAATCCACAATTTAGTATGGTATGCAATAGCGGTTCCTTTTACAAATGACAAGAAATTAGAGTACATGTAGTTGTGCACACAATCGTGATTTCATAATAAACAACGCGCCTTCTCACGGCGAACATTCGTAATCCGCTTCATTCAGTATATCCCGAGCTAGATCTACAAAATGCAGAAATGTCTGAATCGAAGCTGACAAAGAAGTTTGAACACGTAATCTACCCCGGCAGGGGTCTTCCATTGGAGGGATTTTTGTGTAGGCGTAACTACTACCCATCGGTTGATGGGAGAGTAAGATATTCCAAGGTACGACTTATCGATTGGTGAGAAAGTGCTGCATCGTTCGGGAAATATTGCCTGCCCTGAGGTGCCTACTTGCATGTCTAAGCTCTTCTTGCTTGTCTCTACATGAAAGGCAAACCGTAACTGTAAGACTTTTCGAACTGGGCTACATACTTACTTGTGTCCGTGCTTCGGTATGCACATAGAGTACATGTTGTACGTCCGGTCCAACGAACCGGAAGCCACTTTTGGGTCTTTCAGCGAGTGGTGGAGCTTAGCAAAGTCTAGTATGATGACGAGACAGCTAGGCACTCTACCTGCATGTACTCTGGAGTGTTTACTCAAATTTCCCCGCATGCTTTGTGCGTCTTTCGATGAGCGCACAAGACCTCCGGATATCTAGAGAGGGCATACGCATTGGAGTATAGTAAGTAGCTGAAAAACAGCGGCTTCTGGAAAGCCAGGGCAGGGTATTCGTAGTACTCTACCTCTCTCAGCCGCCGTGAGTCAAATAGGTCTTTAAACTCAGGTGCCCAGGTCACTAGATATCCGCACAATGACGTTTTCCTTGTAAAAAACTGGAAGGCCCCATCTCCCCGCATTTGTAAGTAACTAAAGACACTAACCATTTCTCCGGCCCTGTGGGGAAAGATAAGGAGTGATTCAAGGAAGAAAAATTAATTGGATGGATAATCTCCACTTAAGTGCTTAAAATTCCCTTCGGATAACTAGCTGCAGGGTCTGTCTCAATGTCTGCCGAATCCCTATCAGGTTCACATCTAGCTGGCAACTCTTGCCCGTTCAAGACGAGTCCGGATCCGGGGCCAGCCCCTTCTAATGTAAGTAGTCTGGTACTTCTTCGTATTCGGCTAGTCAAGAAGCATCCTCAGTCGGTCTCAGCTGGTAGTGGTGCCACTATATTTAGGAAAGAATGTATGTTTAGTAAACATTTGAACTCTTTTTTTCGACAAGAAGACACAGAATACGTACTTTCAATGATTCAGTACTTCAGGTATCGTACTTGCTTAGGACGATAGCTCACATTCTTTTTTAGGATGTACAAGCGTAGGACGAGCCAAACCCCAGCATAAACGTAAGGTCGTTAGTCGTATCATGAGCTCGAGTGGAAGGCCTTTCAGACAACCCTAAAAGCTCCGATAGGAAGAAACATCAACACCCCACAACCGGAGCTAATTGCCTCCCCATCCCCATACCTTCGAGAAAACAAGCCCAGAATATTCAACGGCAGAAGATACGCAATGATCATCTGGCAGTTGCTTGTTTTTCGTCCCTTTTTGTGAGCATTCCTTCTTCAGCAAGGTCGACCCATGCAGTTATTTGATGTAAGGGATGCTCGGGATCTATTGAGATCTCAGTGCAAAAGCTTGAGCGTCGTGTCGTTAGACCCAAGTCCATGGTAACAAGGAAAAGCTGGATAGCCGAGCCGGGGTATTCGGCACAGGAGTGTGGTGGAGCAAAGGAACCCTCTTCAGTTCCATGTTCTAGATTTGTGGTGGCTACATGTTTGTACATGAGCTACGATACCCAGGTCAGTATAAAACAGAACCCTGTAGTGGAAACAGAAAAAGGAAATAAATAATCGATGTCGAAACAGAAACGAACCACCTGAGAATTTTAGTGTTTCTTGGATGATCCGTATAACCCCCTCCAAGACTTGTTTGCTATCTTGTGATAGGTGGTGATATTTCCCAAGTAATAGAGCCTAGCCCGAAATTCCTGGGCACTGCAGGATCATGGAAGGTCTCAAGCCCCACTAAGCTATTCATGCTTGAATTGTTCTTCATCCCCTTTAGATGCTGCTGTTCCACATTGTGTAAGTCAGACAGCAGATGAGCGATCCTCCCGATGTCAGTCCTCCTCCAACGGGTTCAACAGCCAACAGTATCCCGCCCTTGAAGTGTAGAGAAGGCAGCACGCCCTTGGGATGCAGGCTGGCATCTGGAGTGAATACCGCGTCTGCATGAGGAAGAAAGATTCGGACAACGATACACACAGGATACCTACATGTACTTCTACATACATGCTAACGGAAGAGACTTGCAGTTATGTTGTTAACCTTGCCAGTTCGTCCAGTGTTGCGGGAGGGAGGGAGAAGAGAGGCTTTGTTGTATACCTACACTATAGTACCTTGTCTGTACGCACGCTATGGATTGTACCTACTCTAGAGTACTCAGCATAATCTATCCCAAAGTTGTAGATACGTTACTAGCGCAAAAAACCCTTGCCCTGCAGAAGTTAAATTTAGCCAACTGATCGGCCATCACCCGGTCTAGCTGTTGCCAAGCACTGAACTACGCAGTAGAAGTCGCCATATGACGACTTGCACTTACACAACACCAGGGACCTGCCCCCATCCTTCTCCTTCCATGCTGGGCCAGATGGGAAGAAAAATGAGGTAAAAGCGCCTACCGCGATCAAATGCACACCTGACCCACGAACTTTGCCAAAACGATGCCAGACCACTGCATCGATCTACGAAATGAAATGTGCTCAGATATGTAGAGCATTGTAGATTAGGTACGTACATATAGCACTATATAGGGCAAAGGTTTTGGTATTTTTTGTAGCTAATACATCTATGTCTAGCTACCCGACTGTACCATACTCTGCTCTATATCATAGTTCAGAGAAGGTTCCCCACTGACCGCGAACAGACGTTACTAAAATAAGATGGAGGGGTTCCGGTCATCCCGGTAAAAAATAAAAAAAAATTAAAAAAAAAAAAAAAAAGTCGACACCAACAGCACTCTAGGAACCAAAAAATAAACATCATCGCATATCAAGAGGCTATAGTTTACGTCACACAGCAACAAACAAAATGTGAGATATTAAGAGGCACAGAACGTCTGGGGTCCATGATACTCTCCAGTCAGATTCAAAAACTCCCCCTCAAGGACTTGGGTTGTGAAGGAGAGGCGGTTGGTTATGATGCTGCCGTTATGCAATTAGCCGTGTAACTGCAATCACGAGATTCCTTGGATTATAGACCTATCTTGTTAAACGCGGCGAGAAACGAGGCTTCGGATCCGTAAAAGCAGAGGCATGGTGCATATGATGCTGGCCGTGCATAAACCCATGTGGTGTGCTGTTACAGAATATTATGTGGAGTCAGAATCATACATTCTGTGCAAGGTGACATCTTTGTACGAAAGATATACTTTCTACTCTACACGGTTTATCGCAGGGTATCTTGTATTTGTAGGTTAATTTGCTCGAACCACCTTGACTCCCGAGCTCTGGAAAACCTGACGGTGGTGGGTGCCGCGTCATGGAAGCTCGTTATTGTTCCTGAAAGCCACATCTAGTTATCAATGCCGAAGAGATGACCAGAGGGGCATGTACTCGTAGTTTTTTGGCGTTTCCGGACGCAACTGCTAGAAAACCCCCGCCAAGGCTATATTTTGTATGGCATGCAATAGCAGTTGCGTCTGGAAACACCAGAAAACTACGAGTAGTGTGTATCCAGAACATGAAGATCTGTGATATCTGTTGAGTTATTATTCTTCGTGCCTTGCACAGCTGGAATCTCAGTACATAGAAACAAATAAACAACGGTGAGAGTTTATCAGGGTCTTAGATCTAATCTTTAATCGCGGATCTAGCCAGATACCGGAACTAAGCGACCCAATTAAACGGGGAATCCTGACGCTAAGCGAGTAAATGACGTAGATCTCGGGCAGTTTCGTCCGAAAGCATCAGGCAGGACTCTAGCGACCCGGGCATCAACTTCCTATTTGCATATCACTAAACCCGACTTCTTCTTTTTTTTCCTTTTCGTTTCTCCCTAGGCGGTAGATGTATGTATCCTCCCCCGTGATATTGATCGTGCCTAGCCGTACGTGTCCTGAATAGATGAATTGTAGTGCACACCTCCTGCACATGTGGGCACTTTATTCTTCCCGTGAGGGTGCTGCCTAAATATCAACTCTATGGATATATTTTAACTTTGGGTTTCATCGTGTAGGTGTAATTCGATATGAGCATTTTCCCGAGTGTCCTGAGCTTAAAACTCACGATAACGACAACATCCCAGCAGGAGCAATTCCTGAAAAACTGCTATCATGAGCTGCTCTCCATAATATGGGCTTTGTAAACAGGGGGACATTCGGCTTACGACCCAATAAGTGTTGGGGGGGAGGGGACTGACAAGGGTCAAGGAAGGGATATATACGGGACCCTTGCCTGCATTCGCCTCGTTCATAATTTTGTTTTCTTATTAAAGGAAGACGACGAAACATTGAATGTGATGTACCACGAGATGGCCATCTTCTTGTGACATGGACAATCTATGGTTATCTACTACAGACCGAAGATCTCTTTTGAGTACTATAATTCATTAAAGTTGAATTGAATCTCAATGGGCAGCAAATGGCTCTGCTGCTTCAGCCCCCAAGGTCCGTCTCCTGTCATACAACCGAACCGTCATTGAGAATTCCGGAAGCCAGATCATATTCGGAGTTCCTAAGGCAAAGCAACGTTAACCCCATTTATATTCTTGATATGATCCCACTCAATCATGGGGCCAGCGGAGAAATGCCCGATACATGACTATTCACAACCCCAGTAGATGTTTGCGATTCGCGAAGTCAGCACAGATATATGCAGATCAGGCGTTCTTTTTTACAGTGTTGACAGGGAATTCGCAATTCGAAGCGTTTATTTCGCAGTCGGCGCGGACTCGGACTATTTGTATGTCACATCGGCCTTCGGGGTGTGCGGGAAGCATATGCCTTTTTATACTGCTCTTCCGAATTATATTGCTCTAGTATACTGCCATACATGTATATATGCTGTATTATAAACTGCCACGTATGGCTATAAACAGAATAATAAGAGGGAGCTAGAGCGGTCTTTGTCCTAGGAGAATGCCTGTTGGTTTTATATACCAGATATCAAACAGGGTTGTCCCTTCAACCCCAAATAGTGGCCCGTTTTGTGCGACAAACCACAGATACGGGAAAATGCGAAAGAAGTAGGCAAGGAAGGGTCCTTCCCCACGATCTCGAATGGAAAGCCGCATAGACTAGCTTTGTTATGGGTCGGACTGGGTGCGGGCGGGGAGGGGGAGGGGGGGTTGCCCTGATTTCCCAGTTAATTGTTACCTTGGCTTGGTATTCACCTTCTTTTCAGACCTGATCTACCGGCTTATATTTATCAAGATCCGGGCTTTTTGGTTACTATTAGAGCTGCCTGTCTGCGCCATGAGACCGTAGGCACTGAAAAAAAGTCTACTGGGATATCTTGAATAATACCTGGGGTTATCTATTGCCGGTTGAAAACCTTGCAGATGGTTTGTGTAGGATTTAGGTGTGAATAGTATTCACCATACACCCATAGTACCTACAGCGTACATTACAGGTACATACAGGTACATAGGGGGGGATCAAGGGAAAGGAAGGTGGATATTAACTTGCGGATCCCCATGTACAAAATCATCGCGTACTGTCCTCGGTAATAAGATGCAAGATGATTTACGAAAGGGTAAATTTACTCATGAACGGGAAGAAAGAAAAAAAGGAAAAAAAGATTAAGGCCGGAGAGGAGCGCCGGCCGACACAACTTATATGATCGGAGCTGCACCAAGGATGAGTGGACGTTAGCAGAGAGTACTAGAGTGGGTACGGTACGGTACATGTATGTAGTTGTAGTAAAATATGTACTCTAGGTTTTACTGTGTGGTCTGCCTATGAAGTGAGCGAGTGAGGTCGGCGGTGCACTGAACCGACAGGGCTCGGCTCGGACAGTCGAACCACTGACAGCCTCAGGCGAGTAGGTGGGAACAGACTACATGTATCAACCGTGTAAAGGGCTAACGTCGTCTGGAAACAATCATTACTAAATGACGAGTTATTCCGTACGTACATAGCAAAGATCCGGAAGCTGTACCTTATGCACGCACTACAGTAGCATGTCGTCGCTACATGTATGCAGGACCCTTTTTTTTCTTTTTCCTGCCCCTTCTCCCAAGCTTCGTGTAGCAGCCTGCCTCCTCTTCCTCCATGCGCTGGGCTGCTACAAACAAACATTGAGAGTTTTACCTGGCGTGAGAAACAAATATTAAAACATTGCTAGAGTGTGAGTGTGAGTATGGTATGTATATACATAACGCGGGTTGGATAGACAATCGGTGATGAGGAGGTACTGCTTGGGAGTACATGTAGGTACGTACATGTATGTATATGTACATGTATTTACCTACACGTGCATGCAATAACACCATAGAAAGTAGACTAACGTTTCAAGATGTTACTTGCGTCCGCCTGTCGTTCGATCTGCTCCCAACAATACCATGTCTATACAGATGGTGTGGAAAACTGAGAATAGTTGCTGTGACAGGCGCTCGGTGTTGATGGAAATATGACGCGTCTCTTGTTTGTCCCCTTTCTAACTTTCTTTTCCATGAACCCGATCTCTCAACGGGAACAACAAACAGATGAAATTCGAAAGCGTAAACACCACAATTAGCTAGATAGGAGATTGATAGGGCATGTGTCTCATGAATTATGAATGGGAACTGTTTAATCATCGACAGCGAGCACGCTATATAATATTGCATCTCCGCACCAGCGAATTTCGTTTTTAGTTTACGGTATCAATTCTAATTGTCTCTGTACACATACATGTACCTACGTGTAGGAGATGCACGTGTACATTTATATCCATCTATTCTAGTCAAAGATCTTTGAGTTACAGTTCAGTGGTGATACTCACTATCATGTTTTAATATCCGGACTCTGAAATTTTTTTTTTTTTTTCTTCTTTCCGGACCTTCTTTGCAGGTCTCTGGAATTCCCATGTGCAATCGCGAAGGCCAAACGACAGGGTCAAGAAACGCTCTCACTTCCTTACAGGCCTAGCTCTCTGCACGGCTAACCGACCGCTCCTTCCTTAGCTTGCCGGTGTAGCACTCAATTCACTTACCTGCTCCTGTAAGTATAATCCTATTTCTTACTCTCTCTCTCTCCTTTTTGACAAAAGGGACTGCTCTGTTCCCCCCCTCCCCCCTTCCCCTCCTCCCCCCTGCCATTTCTCTCCATTCGGCCTCTGCTTGTCCTAGAGCCGCTTTTCTCATTTGTATTATTATTGTCCATCCCATCTATCTTTCTGCCTGGTGTGTGTGTGTGTGTGTGTGTGTGTGTGTGTGTGTGTGTAGTGTGTGTGTGTGTGTGTGGTCTGGCACTGTGTCTGTACCGTACCTGCTGTACCTGTGCCTGCTTGTGTGCGTGCCTGTGCCTGGCTGCTGTCTCTTTCTTCTTTCTTATTCTTCTTCCCTTTTCCCTTTCTCTTCTCTTCTCTAACCTAACCTAACTCTCTCCTCATAACTTTTTTCTCCCACCCCTCCATATCTCTCCTACCTGCTCTTCTTGTATTCTCCGCAGCAGGTCTTTCCTTTCTACTCAACTTCCCTCGTTAAGCCACCCTTTCACTCGCTTGTATCCCTCTTGGTCAGTCAGACACCCTTATTCGAACCCTTTCAATCCCTTCCCACTGAACCCACACATAGCACCCCTCCCCCCTTCACTCACCCCTACCCCTGTTGTTGCATGCACCTACAACCACCGACGCTCACTCACTTCCTCAACCTCTACCGTCACCTTCTCTTCACCCCCCCTTGGCTGCAACAAAAGTAGCCCTCCCCGCCCCCCCATCTCTCTTCTTGATATCTTCTTCAACAATTGGTTGTCGTGGAAGTGGAAACAAACATCAAGGAAACGCATAAACCAATACCATTCGTTCATTAATTCACCCTTCGCCCAGCCCCCAATTAACGACCTGGCACGACGAGCTGAGCGGAACTAACCCCATTCTCCTCCACATTCAGGCTTTTTTGTACTTGGGTCCTCTGTGTCCGTTCATCGTGTTTAATCCTTCGCTTCTTGTGAACATTTCATTTTGCCTTATTTTCTTTAATCTGATCCGAGCCGGATTCCTGTGATCATACATTGCAGAGCGTCTCTTCTTCCAAGAGAGAAAGGGGTTCGTTTAATTCCTTCCTGATCTATCTATTCCTTGCCCTTCAGCAGCCTCATCATGCCTTGAAATCAGAATACCTGGCCTCCACCAATTTTTATCGGTCAATCTTTTTTTTGCCAGCGTGTTCATGGAAGGCCTTTGAAAGAAATCTTGATCGACTGACACTCGTGTTTCGACTATCTTGACTAGACTCTGCCACAACTACCTTCTAAGCGTATTCTCCACAAGAGAAAGTAGCAGCGACAAATAACGGTAATATTCTTTGAAAGTCTGTACAGCCTCCTTCAAAACGACGTCCAGTCCACCATCTAGCACTAGAGGCGGGGACTGCTCCAACATGGCAGCTCTTGTCCAGTCGTTCCCAGCTCAGCAGTCACCCTCGCAAGTTAGCTTGATGCAGTCGCGCCCCCAATCCGCCTCTAACAGTCTTCAATCCGCCCAGACGCAATCAGCGCATACCAACCAGCACCACTTGACCACGCCTCGAAACATGGGCGGATACAACAGTAACTCCGGCTCCAGCAACAGCAACAACGGTACTGGTGGTGGTGGATATCGCAGTGGATACACAACTGCTCCAGTTGCTCCATATGCGTTTACCAGCACTCCAGGTCTCTCGAACACTACCAAGCAGCAACCCCCCAAGATTGGCGAGAGGACGTCTTCGAAGACTGACGACTCACGAAACCGTTACCCTGCTCCAGACTCCATATCGTCATCTTCCTCATCCTCTTCGGATCCGTCATCTCGACACCAAGGCGTAGCACCTTCTGGCTCACGTGACGACACAGCCCTGTATACTCGCCCAGCCCCTCGACCCCTTTCCATGATATCCACCTCAGGTCTCCCGCCTCCACAAGTGGCAACATCAACCACCCGTCCAAGCCCTGATCGGTACCGCCGCCCGGGTAATAAAAGACCAGAATCTGCTGTCATTACTGGTAGTGTGTCCGCTCTACCCAGCGGATCTGGCATGGCTGCTGTGGCTGCCATTTACAATCAACCGTCTAGGTCGATCAGCAGCCCCTCGCTAACACAAGGCCCAGCTCCGGGGGCAGCCATCAAGGCTCCTTTCATTGGGGATTATGCTGGTCAATTGAGAAGTCAGTCGGTAGATGATATCCATGCCCATCGACAACAATCTCTTACGCAACAACAAATGCAAAACAGGAGGAGATCAGTTGGCCCTGATGCGTTCAGCCCAGAGAGTTTCTCAACTTTCGTACGACAAGAAGTGGGATCAATGTCGAATCCAGCGTCAATACAGCTCTCAGGGCCGGGTCAGGCCTCCCACCGACCGGGAAACAGGAGAAACGGCAGTACCGACAGTACCAACTCTGGAAATTCTTCGAGGCCCAATTCGGTAATTGTCTTATTCAATCTCCGAATTGTATGTATACATGCTAACAATTTATCGCACAGAGTAACCGAAATTCGATTCATTCTAACCACTCAAATACCGGATCCTCAACACCGCACGAAATCAATCCGTCTCAGGTCCCCCCTCGTGGATCATCCACTGATGGGAATAAGCGAGTCACAGGCCCCTCCCCGCTTTCAAAACCTGTGAACATGACAACCGACTCGACTTCATCTTACCAAACCTTCCCTGAGCCACAAAGCAATGCTAACGGAGCCCCGCCGGCGCTTACAAGATCGGCCACTCAACAACTCGAAGCTATTCCTGACACACCCAAGAAAGGCATGAAGAATAGGCTTCGTCGCGCTTTCTCATTTGGTAGCGCAGCTGAATTGCGTAAGGTGTCAGCGGTCAACAACATGAGGGGTGAGGATGCTGCTGAGCGGGCTAGACTTCGTCAGGAGAAATTCCGCGAAGAACAGAATGCAGAGCAGTTGAGAATTGCACAGAGACAAGAAGAAGCTGGGTTGGGCGAGGGGATTTACAATGGGCAAGGAAATTTCTTCACTGGATCAACTGATAATATCTCTGTTTCTTCAACTGCGTCTTCGGCGTCGATTATGATAAGGAAGATGGGGAAGGGAATGAAGAAATCAACAAGATCATTGGTAGGATTGTTTAGGCCGAAATCTGTCGTTGGGGTGCCTGCAGCTAGTGGGCCGGTCACCGCGCAGGCAAGTATGGGACAAGTATCGATGGTTACGGTTGAGGCCGAGAGGGAGAAGGTTAATGTCAATGCGGATGTTCGTGATCAGACAGGTGGTGGTACTGGGTTCCCCAAGTTGGAGAGCAACTCGCTTGAGACCCCCAGAGCTGGTGAGCCAAGCACTGCGAGGAGATCTAGCAATGCGAATGATACCGAAGCTGCTAGAAAGAGCTTTGTTGGTGGGGCGCAAGATCGGGCTGAGGTTCTGGCTGCTGTAAAGAAAGGAATTTTGAAACGTATGCTCAACCAATTACCCATCCATAGGTTTAGGCTGACATGATTATAGGATCCGGTTCATCATCTCCAATCATCAGGCCATCAGATCCCTCCAACTTTCCCGAGAATCAAAGGCCGCATGGAAAACAGAGATCAGACTCGGTCAGGGGCGATGAGGATTATTTTATCTCTGGACCCAGGTTTTCTACAGGAAACTCTGCGAGTGCACCTACATCGCCTGCATCAGCTGCCAAATACAACGTTAGCTTTAGCCCGAGAATTACTTTTCACGACACATGGCCTAGCGGCGAATATGATAGAAGGGGTGAGATTGCTACCTGTAATAGGTTAACACCTATGCTTGCTCAGCAGATTAAGGAGGAGTTGAATACGTTCAAGATGGTAAGTTCGATGATTTATTTCCCGATAATGTCCGAAAAAGCTAACAAATTGTCTAGGAAATGGCTGTTCATGAGGAGTCCAAAGTTTATACGCATTTTTTCTAACGACCCAATACGAACGAGGCGTTTAAAAAGAGCTTTTATTTTTCGGGGATCCGTCATAATTTTTCAGACGACTATAGAAGCTGCATGAGGATCATTTGTCATGCGTTATCGTGTTTGACAACAGTTGAAAAAAGAGCAGGTGTTGGGAAAGGGGTTTGGGGTGCAATTTTTCTTTTCTTTCGGGAAGCTCTTGGGATATCTCGGTGCTTTTGTAGGGGTGGCGAACAAATTCCTTTTTTACATACCCTTTTTAACTTGTTTTTTATATTTCTGTTTAAATCTTGCATATTCCCTAGTTCTGTCATCTCCACTTTTCCTTTTGTCACCGTGGCTTTTTTTTTGTGTTTTTGCGTGGCATGGTCTTTGGGCATCGTTATTTTCTCTTCCTTCTCTTATTTTTTCTTCCTCTACTTTCGTTCGTTTCGGTACCGAATTGTTTTTCCTGGCACTATTCATTGAAGGAATGTTTTCGATCCGTCGACCGGGTAGAATATCCTATTATTAATGATATCTAAGGCCGAGATATATCAGGGAGGTTGTGTTTTCAGTTAGAGGTGTTGAAAAGTATCATCAGAGAATAGTCTGAAGAGTTATGGGATTGGGTTTTTTTTTGAGCATTTGCGCATGTTCTGGTGGACGTGATTGCGTTTTATTCGCTGTTTGGTTGCTATTATTGCCTCCAAGCATATATCTTCATATCATATATCCAGATGCTTTCTTATGTTTGTCTTGTTTTTTCTGTAAATTTTCATGCAAACATCCTTTCATCTCATATCCCGTTGATTTTTTATTCCCCCCGGCTGTCGTTTCTATTATCTCTGCAGGTATTACCCATACTAGTCATCTCATTTTTGTTTCTTATTTGATATTTGCTCTCGTTTTATTATCCGGCGTGTTTTGTTTCTCTTTGTTGGGTTCTGATATAAGTCTTTTATTCCCCGTATTGTTTTTTGTTATAAATTACCCCACCTACTCTTTTTTTCTCTTTTTTTTTGTACTCGAGAAGGAAACAAAATATTCTAGCTCGAGCCTTCAGGTGTGGTACATACATTACGCGAACTTCAGACTCAGATCAAACATGGTCATATTTTTCTTTTGTTATTGGGAGGGCTGTCTATCAAAGGATTCGTGGGTTACTGGGTTACTATATCTCTATCGTTGTCAGGAACTTTTTTATACATTTTCTTTGTAGGCGGGGTGTGCTGGAGTAGCTATATGTATTATTATCTTTTTTTTGAAATTTAGAATATCTCGGCTTTGTACGTTAAGTCCGAGAATCTGCATCCAACTTTATTTAATAATTCACCGGTTCGTGGCGCGATTGACAGTTAAATGTTTTCAGCGCGACTGCAGCACGCGTGGCTTTCACAAGGGATCACTCGTGGTTTTGTAGTTGTCACCTCATCGGGAGAGGCTTGGTGGTAGGCTACCTGCACGAGAGGGAATGTCTGGAAAGAAAAGAAATTGCGAACGCTGCAGGCTCGGAGGAGCTATTGGTAAATACTATCTTACAGACTCAGCTTAAGTATGAGTAATTTTAGCCGAAAAGACTTCCCCATGGCAAGCATCAATTATGCATGCCACGTAAATCCTCAGTAGAGCACTTCTCGGTTAGGCAGGGATCCAATCCCACTTGACATGATAGGTAGGGAAAGACCCTTAGGCAAGAAATCCATGGTAGGTAAGTACCCTATCTCAGGAAAGTGCCTAGGTTTTTATTTTTGTCACGATTTTGCTCATGTTGGAATTGTTACTGACCTATCACATTGGCTATATTTGGTGGTACCTCCATGCCCCCTGTTTTTGGCGTTCATACCTCAGTACATGTATGTACCTACATACCTTAAATCTTAAATTTGTTACGTACCAAGGATATCACATCGGTGAATGGATGTGGACTGTCTTAGATCACGGATATGTAGATAAGTAGCCAAAGATAACGTTTAATAGCGCCGTCGCCTTAGGTTCAGCGAACTCTATCGTGGAATCGAAAACCATAGTTTGAGTTTCTGTGTGATCTCGATCATGAGTGGCTGCACAAACGGAGGAATCGTGATGGAATGAACGTGCAAATGTTACAGACCATGTGCCTTTTCATTGGACGTTTCGTCCTATATCACTTATCGATTGGTGAGAATTCGTCATATTCATGGGAAAAGAATAGTACATACTTCAAATAATAATAACACAATTTACTTGTAACAAACTCTTTCCTATTGAAGGCCAGTGCGTCCGCGCGCGGCGTACCTGCGATTGGATACCAGGTAAAACATCATGAATCAGGGGCGGTTGTTTGTGACTTTGTTCAACCCTAGCATCGATTAACTTTAAAAAAAGATTTCCGGAGGAGAACACTCGTGCATCGGAGGACATGTAGAGTAGAGTGGAATCTGTCCTCTACAAAGTCGTGTCTGAATACATATCCGACTCCCGAGCTCGAGCGAACAAGACAACGCATGGGGTGTCTTAGGGAGCACGTGGGGTTCAGTGCAGTCCAGCTGGCGTAATAATCGAGACAGATTGAGTTAGTTGTTACTGGTCTTTCATTTTCATCTAACCATTTTTAGTAATGCGGTACTTACTGCAACTTGGATCTCAAGGTAGGTAGTCGGTCCAGATTCAAACGCTTCACGGTCGGTCACTCGGGGGGACTGTGCGTAAGAATATTTGTATGATTTTTTCCCCTCTCCCTCTGTCGGATATATCACAGAACTGGTTTTTTTTTCCTTCCGCCCTTCCCGACCGTCTTGGTTTTTAAAGTGTGCGGTTGAGTAAGAAGCCGTCGTCATGACTACGTACAACCAGCTACAAAACCCAAACTGACTGCTTCTTATTCTCAACGATCAGCAAGTAATCGAGTATTTCGAGCCTTTGGCAAACCTACAGCTATTTCCCATGGAGCTTGTTTCTGATCCGTCTCGTATGACCCGCCTTCAGCCGGGCATGAGCCGATAGCCGTTTTCCGTGAGACATGAGACAGCTTCAGGAGCGCCTCGGGGAGAAACCAAGATGTATATCTCACAGCGGCTAGGAAGCCCTGGGTGAGCAGCAGAAGCAGTGTCATAAGGGAGGAAGAAGAAGAAGAAGAAGAAGAAGAAGAAGTAGCAAAGGTGGAATGGTTCGCACTTAGCCGATCACCGCCAAGTCAACCTTTAATTAAATATACCTGAGGCCAGATATGGATATTTCCCATACAAGCGGGATCTGGTTTAATGAGTAGTAGATATTGTGTCAAACGCCAGAGGGGGAGGGGGGGGGGGGAGTGCCCTAACAATCCACAGACCGCTGCCTAACCGGTCTTCAGTGCTCTTGTTGGCGCGGTGAAGGCGCTGGCTGCCATAAAATTCGTTATTCGCGGACAACCGAGTGACATCTCATGGAGGAATCGCAAAGAAGCAAGACTCAAAAAGGTACGGCTGGATAGAGACCACCTTTATCGCAGTGTGCTACATATACATCTCCACCGTTTGATAAATACGAGAAACGAAAAGTGTGAATGCCCTCCTAGTAGTTAGTGCCTTTAACAACTAGCCTCACTATAAAACTGCACTTCATTATTTCACCTCTGCCCCACAAGGCTACATGTAAAAGATAAAAAGAAAAAAATGAATCAGCCGGGAATCGAACCCGGGTCGGGCGCAAACTATGATGGCAAGCGCCCGTGATACCACTACACCACTGAATCATGACGGCCGCCTGCTAAAAAGTGAATATATCGAAGAAAAAAAAAAGGCTCTGCAGCTAGTGTGACTTGGCTATGCAACCAGAGACGAACACTTTCCAGCGCCCATCCAATTGCAATTGCCCGTCGGGTGCCTGGAGACAAGTTAGAGTTTTATCGCCCAAGAGCTATCCTGCTCGAATGATTGCTACATACATACAAACATTTTCCCCTTTGTTCGGATCCTCCGTTATTCGAGCACGCGGCTTGGTCGGAGGCGACCAAGTGACCCCGTGTGGAAATGACCGAAATGACAACAAAGACGGCCCACTTCGAGACTGCAGTCCCCTCAGCTCCTGGTTAACACCCTGACCCCCATATGTAGCTTCCGGCTTTTCGACTCTGTCTAGTTTGGCACAGATGTCGAAAGAGAGAGAGGGAGAGAGGGAGAGAGGGAGAAACACCAGGCTTCACGACTAGAAGGCTGAGTGAGCCCCGGCATGTTGCTTTCAAGCTTGTCCCTGGGTGACTGACTACTTCGATGCCACGGATCGGTCCGAGCAGTACATATCCCCGGGTCGCTAGAATCTCCCCTCCCGCGCAATTCGTGGCCTTGGCTGTTGAGTATTATATCTTCTAAAGAGCGGTGGAGGGGCGGATCAAGACTAGCCGGGATAGCCAGAGATAAAGATGAGGGCATTGAAGTGAAGGGTGGATGTAGGCTTTTTGAGAGATTGAACGCCAAGTGTCAATGGCAGAGCAAGATTATTATCAGGACACCACGATATCTTTCACTCAGGGGAAGCAGTAATATCAAACTGATGCCCGATACCAAATACGATAAGCTACATGCATTCAGGCTAAAAAAACTTGCAAAGCACAAGCAACCAGGGGGACATTAGAGCCCACATATCCATATGCAACCCACAGCTAATTACCGGTCAACCGCGCCATTAGCAAATCATCCCTCTACAGATTAATATACAATTGAGCTTTTCCACGGCCGCCCTTCTTCCTCAGGAACTCCCCCCGCTATCCATGGATACCTGCTAGCCAACTAAACCTACTTCCGCCCCGCCCCCATCAGCCGTCTCGGGCGAATCATCATCTTCTCCTGCGGCCCCTTCCCCTTCCCCCCTCCCCCCGCGGCTGCGGCACCACTCCCCTCCTTCACGCCCCCCGAAGACTCCACCACCTTCCTTACCTTTTCTCCCTTTCCCCCCTTCTGGCCCTCCCCCTCCCCAACGGGCCTCTTCCTCTTCGCTGCCCCGGCCCACGCCCCTTCCGTCCTCTGCACCTTCCTCACGAACCCATCCCCCTCCCCAAACTTCCTCTTCATCCCCGCGCCCCTCCCCCTCTCCCCCTCTCCCTCTTCCTCTTCATCAACAATGCCACCCCACTCCTCCACCTCCGCCTCTTCCTCCTCCTCCTCCTCAATATGCACATACCCGTCCACATCCCCTTCCCTCACAAACAACACAACAAAAAACCCAATCCCACCATCCCCCCACGGATCAAACCTGATACACCCCTCCGCAACGCTCTCATCGCCGCCACACTCCTCCACCAGCCCGCGGCGCGGCCAGTGCCTAAATCCCGTCTTCTCCCTCGCCTGCACGCGCCACCCCCGCTGCTTGGCCACCTCCGAGTTGAGCACCGCCATGACGACCTGCTCGTTCTCCTGTGCGTGGACAGAGCACGTGCTGTAGCTGATGTAGCGCGCGGCCGGGTAGCGCATGGCGTGCTTGATGATGCGGGTCTGGAAGGTTGACAGGGAGCGGAGCCGCTCCTCTTCTGCCTCTGCCTGTTTTGCGACTTCTTCTTCTTCCTTCTTGGAGAGGGGTTTGACGGATGGTGTTTCTTCTTTGTCGCCGGCTTTGCGCTTCTTCAGCTTACCTGCGCGGCTAGTCGGGGCCTGTGGCGGGGCCGCGGTCTTTGGTATATACGAGTACTCGTTCCGCTCAACGATGCCGCTGCCGCTGCAGCTCGGGTCCAGCAGGATATGCGACACCTTCGCCAGCCCCTCTTTCTCCGTCTCGCTCCACGGGTCCGACAGCAGGAAGTCAGCCCCCGCACGCACCTCGACTATCTCCCCCGCGCCCGCCTTCCCAACCATCATCTCTAGCGTCTTGGCCCTTTTCGGATCCTTCTCAAATGCCAGCACCCTGCCGGTCTTGCCCACAATCGCCGCCAAATGCGTCGTCTTGTTCCCTGGCGCCGCCGTCCCGTCCACCACCACCGCTCCTTCGGGGGGCGCCAGCAGCGCCGCCGGAAAACACGATGCACGGTCCTGCATAAACAGCGTCCCGTCGGCCACCAACGCATGGCCCACCAGCTCCGCACTTGCCGGGAAGCCAAGCAGGCCCGGTACAAACTCGTCCACATAGACCGTCTCGTGCGCCATAGCCTCGCTCAGGAGTTCCTCAAACAGGCGCACGGGTTTGTAGTGCTTGAAATGGCGGGCAAGGACGTCTGCGACGGTGGTCTTGAGCGTGTTGACGCGGACCCAGCGCGGGAAGCGCATTGATTTTGCGTTGGCGGCGGCGAGGAGGGCGTTTGTGGTGGAGTAGCCGCGGCGGAGGCGGGCGCGCGTGAATTCGGAGGTGAGGCGGGCTTTGTGCCGCAGGATGGACTCCTTGAGCGGGCCCGTGGAGGTGGCAATGCCGCCTCTGTTGAAGAGAAAGTCATGGACGAGGACGAGGGCGAGGGCATGCGTGAGCTGGGGCAAAGTGGGTTACGTGGTTAGTTATACAAGTCCATATATATATGTGTTCAGACCTAGTATGCGGATAAGCATAGGCTCGGTGGGAGGAATTGCGGAGGGATGAAGGGGTGGAGGAATAGGACAAGGAGGGGCAGGGTAACAAGCATACCTTCTTCTCAATCTCAAGCAGGCCAGACTTGTCAAGGATCTCGTTGAGGATCTCCTGGTGCTTGAGGGTCTCGATTATCAGAGCGTACAGCTGCTCGGGGCGGGACTTGACCGAGGAGTCGGAGAAGACTGCGCCGCGGAGGCCGCCATAGCGCGGGCGCTGGATGATTCGTGCTGCCTCGATGTAGAGAGACATTGGTGAACAGTTTATGTGTGTATGTGTGAGAGCTGCAATTGATACTGCAGCTGGTGGTGCAGTGCTTGATATTGTAGTTGCTGGTTGCCGCGCGAGGTTGCGAGAAAAGCATGTGGATGAGTCAGCGCGGGTGGCAGGGGGGGGCGGGTGCGAGTGAGAATCTGTGAAGAAGGGGGGAGTTAAGCGACGGGGGCAGAAGGGGGAGACGAAGAAGAAGAAGACGAGGGAGAAAGAGACACCAGCCCGCGCCCGAGAAGACATCCGCAGAGTCTCTCTGCAATCAGCCATACTACACACACGTAGACACAGGCTCCCCCGCCATCTACTGACGGACATGGTGGTTGTGGTGGTTGTGGTTGTGGTGGTGGTGGTGGTTGTAACAATCTTATCAGATAACAACTGATTGCCCATTCTCCATCCACTGCCCTGCCTGAGCTGCTGCTGCTGCCACCCATCAGATCAGCCCCGAGCTTACATGTATGTTCCCAGCTTCCTACTTTGCTCCCCCCCAGCATGCGGCGTGCTCAAACAGGGCAGGAGACGGTGCCCTAGCGCCCGCACTTATCTCGCAGCACCAAAGTATTTTACCACTGATAACTGATACATACATGTACTGTCATGTAGTTGCTGTGAGTTAGTCCAGGCGATTGTAATCATAACCCGGGGGGGCTCCAGACATCATCCACCTTCACCTTGCCATACACACGTGCCCGCCCAACACTGCCGGGCCCGCGCTCCCCAAGTACATGTCGCTGCGGAGCAATGCTCCAAGTGCGGTTACCTGCGTGCTGGTGTGGGGATCTAAAGTTTCCAGGGCCCTGCCGATCCGTTTCGTGCAGGGAGATGAAACAGATCTGGAAGGTAAAGGTAAACAAACGATAGCTGTGCAGCGACGCACTCGATAGGTGGATCGTAGGAGGCTGGGGGGGGGGGTGTTTCTTGCCTGGACATCGCTCTACACGTGGGCCTATTCGTGGGAATAGTCAAATGAAGCCCGTCCCTCGCACGGCACTCACTCACTCACTGCAATTGCCTACTGTTCTTGGCGTTCTTGGCAACGAGCCGAACTCTGGGGACATATGGTGATATGGGACATATGATGATATGGGACATATGATGGTATGGGACATATGATGGTATGGGACATATGATGGTATGGGACATATGATGGTATGGGACATATGATGGTATGGGACATATGATGATATGGCAGCATAGATCTATATGGCAGGGCAGAGCTGCACTGTCAGCCAACCTTATCCAAGACACTCTCCTAAATTCAGGTCTGTCCCCCCGACGCCGGAGCCAGCCAGCCCCAATCACCTTAATTCCTCTGTCTGTCTGTCTGTCTCTGTCTGTCGGCCCCTCCAACGGCCGCCCGTCGCAGAGCCCAACGAGAGCCCATACATCCCGCAGCGTGGAGGCATGTATGGATGTGCCATATGCACCACCTCCACCTCAAATCTCCACACAGCCAATGGGAGCCTCTGCCCCCGCCACGGACCCTTCCTCCACTACACAATACTCTACACAATGGAGCAGACACGGAGGTGGGCATTGGTGCTACTAAACGAGCTGCAGTACCAACCGCCCCAGCCAGCAGCCAGTAGTCTGATTGGTTGCACAAAGATTAAGGATGTCCCCGCTAGCTGGGATCGGTACCTGCCACCGGGGCGCGCCGACGAACCACTGATATCAGATGGGCGTGAATCTTATTCAGCTTCCTGTTTCATGGTCCGCTAATGTTGCGACCTGCGAACTGCTGTCGAGTGTTTCCTCTTGTGCCCGTGGGTGGAGGAGGAAGGCGGGATAAGCTTAAACAAATGATAGCAAGTATGTACATAGCGCTCTTAGCTGATATCCTTATAATTTAGAGCCATCTGGAGCCCTGGGCCGACTTTATAAAAGGCCGACCATCTCCCCGAATCCAGAGAAAGCCCAGAAAGCAAGCAGCACTCCCTCAAGAACCCAAGTCAAAAACCCCCCAGTCCACCTTCTTCCAGTCCACAATGAAGTTCCTCTCCATCCTCATCGCCCTCACCTCCCTCATTGCCTCAGCGGCCTCTCAAGACGTCTCCGGCTCCACAGGCGCTAGCTGCAGCGGTTCGTCCCCCCACCCCCGCCTTCAAACCCACCCCACTAACACCCCCCAGGCACCTCCATAACGCTCTCCAAGATCGACGCGGCCGCCGAGCTGGCCCTCGACCACCTCAACGCCGGCACACAGGTCGGCAGCAACGACTACCCGCACCAGTTCAACAACCGCGAGGGCTTCAAATTCAACGCTGGGTGCAGCGCGCCGTACTATGAGTTCCCCGTGCTCAGTAGTGGGCCGTATAGTGGCGGGTCCCCGGGCGCCGATAGGGTCGTCATTGGGTCGTGGGATGGGACGAATGCGGTGTTTTGTGGTGAGTTTCTTTTGCTTTAGGGAGTCTGGGGAGGGGGGGTTGGCTGTGTGGTGGCTGCTAATGTGCTGTCTGCCTGTGGGACGTGTAGATGCGATTACGCACACTGGTGCGTCGGGGAACAATTTCTTGCAGTGCACCAATACCTAGATAAGCTATAAGGTGGACGCTGGTGGGGTAGGATGTGATGTGGTGGGATGGGATGGGATGGGGATGGGGTGGGGGTGCGGTAAAGAGGGCCGGTAGTTAATGGTCGGGCACTAATTACTTACTGCCATTGTAAATAGAATGGAAACAGAGTATTCTGGAAATATTCATGTAGTTCCTCAAAAAAAAAAAAACATAATAAAAAAAATGATTATCATTCACAATGTATCACTCGGCACCAAGCGCACGTGTGTGACTTGGCGCGTGTTTGATTCAATAAAGGTCTGGGGCATCATACATAGAAGGCTTAGTGGTGGGCCCCCCCCACATCCCCACATCTTGGTAGCAGGGCCAGACATGCGGGTGAGAGTCAAGCTCGATACTGCCTGACTAACGCCTTGAGCCCAAAGACCCCCCACACACCAAACCACGCCGACAATGTTTGCTGCATAAACATAATACTATATGTAGACTTACCCCTACATACATATGTACATAGTCCCATATCCATATCGATCCACTCACTCTGCCAGACCACAGACTGGGCATGAGACCAACAAAAAAAAGAAAAAAGAAAAAGAAAACCATATCATATCCCCATCTCATCACTGCAAACACCGGACCGGACCGAGACAATTTTTCTGTTTTCCCCCAGTTGCACTCCGCCCCCCAATTCAAACCTATGTAGCTACATACCAAAGAACGGGCGTAACTCGAGTCCGTTTGCGGGGGCGGGGTGCCTACAGCCTTCGCCGATCGAGCCGGTGAGGGGGGGGTTTAGGAGGTTCCATTATGAGGAGCCTGGGGTTGTTGCGGCGTTGAATGTGGTTACCAGTCTAGTGGAGGTGGCCCCCTCCAGTAGAGGTCACCCATCTAGAGGGAAGCTACCCTTCTGGAAAGGGTCTGGCCGCTGAAAGGGTGACGAAGAGAGCAAAAAAAGGCTTCACCGGCTGGTGCCAAAAAAGAGGGCATCATGAGTGACGAACTCATCGACGACAAATTAATGAGTTAAACAAAGGGGAGAGGAGGAGGGAGGGGGGAAACCTCATTGACGACAAGATCTATATAGAGCAATAAAATTTGGCTGTATTATAACGGTAGGTAATAGGTCATCAGACGGAACGCCACCAAAATACGCAGTTGCAGGAAAATTGTGGCTACGTCGTCCGATGACTTATTACCCACCGCTGTACATCTTCTCCAGAATGCTAGATTCAATAGCTGCATCAAATGAAGGCTATAGCCTATTTCAAATTATTTTCACTATCTCGGATGTGTTTGAGTGCCTCTTTTAGTGGGACGTGTTATTGTAGTTATGATGATGATATAGTGGATTTCGTAATGTACAGCCACGTCCGCAGGGTTTTGGCACCATGTGGAAACGTCCGCGATTGCAACAAACAAAGTATTTTGGTCCACTTCCTCGAAAGATGTCCATACACAGTGTTGTGATATACAACAGTATAGAAATACCTATCTATAAGATTCTCTTTGTAGGCGTTCTTATCCAGTTGTTGATATCATGATTTAAACTCATGAGCTTCGAGGTTGGGGGTGCCAAAAATTTGCAGACGCGGCTATACATGCATGCACAGGAAAATCAGCGATATCACTTCAGTTTTATTTCTATTTTGTATAAAACCAATTTGAAGTTGAAAAGCCACAGACTAAACTTTTATACACTCGCCCAGTTGCAATACTATTGTCACTGGTACTGATAAACGGGTGCTCTGACACCTCATACACAAATATATCCGGTTCAGCACTCTCCCGACGGGCTCTAGTGCTGACCATTGCTCAAGAAAATTCAAGAAACTTATAAAGAGACTCACGACTCGTAAATGGGCTCATGCTACTTTTATCACTGTCAGAATCTCGAGATTCTCCCATGATATCATGAACTAAACTTGCAGATCTTTCGTCCGCTACTGATAGTCCCCCTTCATGAGAAAAACTCCTCCCAATACCATCCTTCCTGTGATCTACGTCAGACTTAGAGCTTTTATCTCCTTTTTTTATACGCTTGTGCTTCACAGCCCCAGTGCGTTTTAGCTTCAGCTCTGCACTTGAGATTTCCTCCATCGCTCGCATTGCAATATGCCAATCGTCCGCTAGGCTTGAGTCCTGAAATGGATTTTCTGCGCCAAATTCTGCCTGGAGCTCTAAGGAAGGTGGCTTTGTTCCTCCGCTTCGAAATATATCGCTGACAGATCTTTTTCCACTAGGGTAGACTTGACCCAGTGATCCTGAAAACTCTTGTATAACACCATTCCATCTTACTCCTTCTTGTTTATCTGAGCCGATTGATGGTATCTGTGGGGGTATGTTAGATAGACTGTCTGGAGGTGCCAGTGGAGAATCTGTGTTCGCAAAATATATTAGATCTGAAAACACTGTTTTTTGAGGCGGATGAGGCAGACCTTCAACTGTTGGCTCATTTTCTCTAAATATCTGTCTCAAGGTTCTCTTTGAACCACCTGACCTTTTTACCTTGTTGGTGATGTCGTCAAATCTCAATTGACTGGCATCACGTAGCACCTGTTCTCGACCTTTGCTCGCTCTTGTAGCTATTACTTCCTCTAGAGGATGAGAGATAGTTTGCTTCGATATGTATGTAGCTTCCTGTAGACAATTGTTCTGCCGATGTTCTTCTGGGTTGGAATCTACAGTAGAACTCCAGAGGCGGAAGAGCAAACTTGGACTCTTTTTGAGTCTCGATACCTCAGGAATCTTAGTCTTCCCAGGCGGATGTTGCGAGAAGCTCTTTTTTTTCCCCAGCCAATTTTCAATCTTAGCTTTCTCTTTCCATGTAGTCAACCGAGATTTTCTTGGGGTCTCCTCTAAATTGGTCTTTGTGAAATCGTGGTATTTATCCTGCCCCATGAGCCCAGTATGGGTGTCAACCTCTCGACGCATGAGCCCCACACTAGTTATCTCGAGACTCGGTGGATTTTCTTTGTAGCTCGAGTCTAGTATTTTATCAATCTTTGATTGTGAAATATCAGTCCTTTCACTATGACTATCTTCTGCTTTTGTTATGACCTTGTTTTGAGTGCCATGGCCACCGAGCTCTTCGGTCTCCTCAAAAGCCTTAGAAGATGTCTTAATTGAGATAGTTCCATCTATAAGATGATTGTTTAATTTGTTTTCTAATGACGGTTGGGGTGAACAATCTGGTATCTTCAGCAAAGAAGACCGATCCTCTTGAATTATATCTTTGGGTTCTTGTAGCAATCCGTTAAAACCGCCTGAAGTGATAACAGTAGCATCTGAGTATACTTTGGAGGGCCTTATCCCACAATCTTGGGGTTCTGTATGACATTCGATGTCTTCTGTTACACTTGGTGGTAAGTATTTGCTATCACTACTTCCTAGGCCGGTAGGAGCTCGTAGTGAAACAGGAGGGCCTAAATAAGAATCTTCAAAAGAAACCACTGCTCCAATTTCAGTATCACTAGCACCACAGTCACTCAGTGTGTGGTATTCCGGGAGGGATAGTGATGGAGACCGAAGTTTCCCGAAAGCCTTCAAACACATGGACGACAATCGTTTTGAGAGAACAGGTGGGTGAGATACAAGCTCTTCTTGATCTATGGGAATTTCTTTAAATGAGCCTCTGGTAGTTGAACGCAAGTTCATCTCTTTTCTAAATGATTCTGGTAGAGCTATAGCGGGATTCTTGCCAAAATTGCAGTCACTAAATCGAAATCAGTGACTTATGACAGAGTTAATAAAACACCGGAGGGTATAGAACGGTCTTACTTAGATAACTCTTCATCGAAAGGATATTTAGAAGGTTCTTGGAGTAATTTGCTCTCACTGCTCATCGCTAATTTCATTTGAAAGGATGAACTAAGGGCTGGTTTGATAGAGGGCGCCCTCACCGATTCCTTCAAGAAACAACTCCCCATACATATTTCAACCCCACCTCCACTTGCACCCTCCTCCGTCGGGTGGATATCTAGTAACAAGCTCCCTGACGCAATGGATGCCATTGTTGCCGAGAACGGCCTATCACGTAGTAATGGGGCTTTGGGACCTTGAAAGTCAGAATCTTCTATTGATGATGTGGTAGGCTCTGAGGGTGGCATGGTGGAGTAGTTGATTTCTAGAAAGCCCTAGGGATATCGAAACCCTTTGTAACTGCCGGAACACACGAATAAAGCTGACTGTGGTGTGATAACCGTATATGCTAATGAAAGTCCGTAGTAATGGTGATAATACAAACCCAGGCTCGAATGTAAGTAGGGTTGTATGCATGCAAGTTGTAGAAGTGGCAAAGTGAGTTTTGTGTCGAGCCAGCGGTGCTGTAAGTGTCATTAGCGAGCTGCCTAATGTGTTATCAGTGGATGAAGACATGTGTATGAGAAGTTCTGGCTGTTAACATTTTATATCTACCAACGGTATAATACAGAATATTATATACGCCATATGTCAACTTTAATTAATCCCAAGAAATAAAAACTATCGACCCAGGCCCCTGGGATCAAATTGTTACCCCGTCGACCTATATCATACATGCAGTCTCTACTGCCTTGCAGCTTAGCTCTAGCTACCTGTTCACGTTGATATATTATATGCAGCCTTAATTAAAGATCTATAAGGCTGGCTTCGATTCATATCACGGTCACTGGAAGCCTTCCCGTGGATATTTTTAAACGCTTGTAGGCGTTCAAATGTGATCTGTAGATCCCCCTATGGGGTGTCAACAGAGTTGTTGTGAACCCTTTCTATGCAAGACCTGTAATTATCTTCAAGCCTCCAAGTTTTAAAACCTTCAGAATATACACGGCAAAGCTTCCACTATAGCTCACATACGTATACATATACATATAAGTACAGCGATAGGTAATAAGTGATGGAACGCCTTGAGATACGGTTATACCTACAGCGCGAGGTAAAACCGTGAAGGCAGGCAACCAAAAATACACCAAAAATGCTACTTTTCGGCATGGCCCTAGACCACCAATTATCATGAATAACCCCCGAGAATTGGAGAAATATATTTCTTGCATGTCAAAAATTTTCCTATCAGCTCAAAATTAAACTATCATGCCTCTAGCATGAGCTGTGTTGATTTCATTGCGTTGGGTTACCAAAAAACACGCCAAGACCACATATTTATATGGGATGAGCCGAATCCCCAAATTACTCTACTTCTAGCTCATGTACTTTCTTTCACATCTGACCTGGGAGAGTGTCCTTTAGGTATATTAAATTTGATACCCAAAGTATTACTCTATAAAGTCTTGTTGATTCCTAATTGCAATTGGGATGTATTTTTGGTTGCCTGCCTTCACTTTTTACCTCGCGCTGTACAAACGCCGTATATACGTATGTTGGTGGCGTTTTACTCAAAACAGGTAGGTATTATTCTGCCTCGGCCCGTTCCCTACTGCTGTACATACTACATGTGTGGGATCGACTGTGGTCCTTATATTTATGACTGTAGTCAATTTCGCCGCTCGTCTAAGACACATATGCATGTCTTCGTACCGCAAAATCTCGATAAAGCTATATTCTGCCAGGGAGCTGAGGGCTATTGGTCGGCCCCAAAAGTGACCATTAGGTATATGTATATACATGTACAAGTGGTTTCCGGCCTTCAGCCGATACTACACGTATATCAATCAGTCCAATATACAGGCAGGCCGCTTCGCGGCTTATTTCTCTATCACTATATCCGCTCTGGCCGACCTATGTGCCTTTATCCAGTCAGAAATACCTCCAGTTCAAGCTGCAATCTAACACCACTCAGCACAATACCCTATGTTATATCTAATACCACTGAGCACAATACCCTATGTTATATCCAATACAACATGTTTCAAGCGAAACAATGTCTCTCAGTGAGCCAATCAGAGGACTATAAACGCACATGCATATGCAGGTTATAATTATATACTTATTAGATATACGTATGATTACAAACTTACCGACTTCTAAATCTAGACGATTCCCCACTTCTCACTCCGGGCAATTGGAGTTTAGAGGGCCCGTTATAGCTCTAGCTATAGGTATTTCTAATAATTCCATCCAACCGCTTTGTTCTCTATCCTCTACTGAACCATAAGACTTATATTTCTTGTTTACTACATGTAGTATATAGAGTATCTCAACACATGCAGGTACTACTACTATTCGTATTTTCCTGACGTTTGTAAAAGGAACCACTATTGCATACCATATAAATACGCGCTAAGTTCATAATTTAGTATGGTATGTAATAGCGGTTCCTTTTACAAACGTCAGGAAAATACGAGTACATGTATTTGTGCATGTGCCTCACTGTGTCGGATACTTACATGTATAGATGGATACATATAGAATGGCTAGATCTAGATAATCGGGCAAAGTATAGGATACATGTACTCTTTACTCCATAGCGTTTCTGAACACGGCTGCTATTACATAACACATAACATACAAAAGGTGGATCTCGCGCCCTTCCTTACGTCGGTATGCAATAGCAGTCGTGTTCGGAAACGTCATGAAATTAAGGGCACCTAAAAGACACGCACAGTTAATAAGGTAAATATGCAGGTACATTCTTGCCAATAGCTTCCCGAACATAGTATTCTAACCTTGATTTAGGGCGGACAAAAAATAACTTGGGGATTGACTTGAGGGTTAATACTGTCGGGTGCGGCATTGCACATTTCAATGCTGTGTCATTAAGGTTTACATAACCATGATTTTCACAGGGATTAGCTTTACTAATGGCAGGGGTCCTTGCATATTCACCGCAGGACGACACCCTTTGTAGAGTGCTGTAATACCCAACTTTCCAATTCGTACGTTTTCTTGTTCGTTTCTTTTTTGACACGCATCACAAGCAAAGACTCAGCCACTGAAATTTTTATACTCCATATTTACTGTGTGTCTCCTTATATAAAAATTAACATGGGTGCTCACCTAGGTATGTCAATAAACACGTACAAGCACTCAGTCTTCTCGGAGCGTATCAACGAATCGCCAAGAAGTCACAATCTCAATATGTTTTCAGTCTTGTCGCAAAGTCCTAGATAACCATTCAGATAGCCTTTAGGACCAAGGGAGTTGTGTGTATGCCTACGTGTGGGCTCCAGAAGAAACTTTTGCTTATTGTGCCCCCAAAGCTGGCTATGGGGCCTTAAAAAGGAAAAGATGGCGTTGAGACATGGCAGGAGTACAGTCCGATTCATTGCACCACCAAGTCCTGAATCGAACTCCAACCCCTGCACTCACATGTATGTACCGGCTTTTGCCTTCCAGTTCTTCTGACCCGATTGGTATCATTAGCTTTTTCCTGTTACGGATGTGGCTATTTTTGTCATAAGGAGCTTTTAATAGCAAATTGGACAGAAATAGGTAATTCCAGAAACGCTAAGGGCGGGGAATGACCTGATGGGGACTATTTAATAACAGTTACCTATCCGAAGAAACTCATGATATTTATCCTCTATCGGCTGGCGGAACCATTCACATATTCTGGGCCATTGTGTAAAGGAATTGTTTCCTACTCCTATCGTGAGAAAATAGGTTCTTAGCCTGTAAGTTTTCACCATACCAATCAATATTAGTACCTTCAACCCAACCCAATTTATTTTCTTTTTGAGTGAACTCCGGCTTCTCTACTCCACATGTAAGAGAAGTATACATGTATGTATGGTAGAGTCATGTCAATCTAATGCCTAGTATCCTCTCCCTAGCCGCCGAGAACGGAACTATCTCACGTGAAAGATTCCTTGCACGAATCAATGCCTCTTAGCTCTGGGCCAAAAATGCTGACTTGCCTTTTAGATCTCATAGGTACTTCATAAACTTGAATTTACCCTAGCCAAGCTAAACTCTCTGCTTTTGCGCATATTGCAGTCATCAATTTGAATCTTCTTAGGCTATTTTCGAACATCTGGAAGGCTTTAGACTCTACCAAACTCTAGGCATAAGCAACTGCCCAGCCTAACCAATCAGCCAACGCGACTAGAATATTCGCTGGAAGTGACCAAAAAAAAAAGCAAGAAAGAGTTTATTTCAGCCCTAGCTGAGATATCATACATCTAACTAGATCTCGGATCATACCACTCAAGCCAACAAGTGTCTCTCTTCAAGATTGGGTTCCGATCAGATCAAGCGACGGCTGCTGCAGACCGTTAGATCTCATCAGGCTACCTGCTTGAAGGCTGTCTACTAACTACCTACCCTAATTGATTTATATCAGGGTCCTCTTTTTTATTCTCCTTCTTTTCCAACCTCTCAGCCCCCACCTTTCGCTTCATTTATTAGCTACGCCTAGCCATCCATTTTGTCTCTCGTTTATAACTACACCCCGCCCAGGCCCCAGGACGTTCTGTATTCATCGTATTCATCTCTTTAATTTTTATATAAGCAGTACTGGAGTGCAAATACTGGGACCCGGAATCAGGCCAACGCCAATCAATATACCCATCTATCGACACAACACAAACCGGTAAGGAAACGAAAGGAGACGAGATAAGACGAGTGGTTTGTCCGACATCAGTTTGCTCTCGTGCTCGGCCCATACAGTATTGAGAAGACCATTACAGTGTCTGACTTTTCTCTCAGGCCTAAGGAGCGATATATAGCAATTTCTGTCTCTCATATTGATAATTAATCTGAACACTAAAAAGTATGCTGGGACCTGATCATTACAACTATCATGAAGGATCGCCGTTATCTATTGCTACTACACCCACCATAAACATCACCAGCACCACCAGCACTAGCGCCATCTTCCCCTCATACTGCACCTCGTCTGGGACCCCCAAGCCCGTGTTCGCAGTCACTCCTCCTACTCCGGCCGACGTTTCTTGCTACTTTCCATCGCAGACTCAGTGGTTGGATCTTGCCGCGGCTTCCGTGACATCCTGCTACGGCCAACCGCCGCCCCCGCCGAGCCCAGCTCCAGTTGGCTCCCCTGCCGGGATTGCCACTGCACTTGTGAGCACCCCCCCAGAATCTTTGCAAGTGTCACCTGCCCCGGCGAATCGGCCCTTCAACCGGACCATCACTACCAACACCACAACAACTGCCGGAAAGCGAAACCACGACACTATCGCAACAACTCCACCCTCACAGTTAAACTTTCATCAATCTGCGGCGGGGAAGAGAAAGCTCTCGCCCCGAGAAATTCCAAGAAGCGACGCAAGGGTTTCAGCTACAGCTACAGCTACGGATACAGATACCGCTACCCCAATCAATACCAGTAACGGATATAGGCGCAGAACTTGGGGGAGAGACTTCGCAATGAGTGTAGCTAGTCAGGACGATAAGTCGCGCGTCGCATCGAACGCGTATTTCCCGGACATACCAAAAATACTACCACATGAGAAGGTATGTAGGGTGTGCGTACAGGGGTGAAAGCGGTGGAGTGCGTTCAATGCCGGCAGCATTTGCTAACAAATAGGTTGGCATGATAGGTATTTCCGATACAGATTGGCGGGGAGCTATTTCGATTAAGGTATATTTGCTTTTCTCCGGCTCTTTGATTCCCATACTGACATCGATAATAGTGGCGCGTCAATATCTTCAGATGGTCAGTATCTATATCTCTAGAATGAATTCCACTTGTTGCAAACATGAAACTGAGAGTGCTAGAGCTCCCTCATACTTTTCGCAATTCTTTGAAAAACAGTTGGCAAGTCTAGAGGATGGCCAGACGATCCGGACACTCTACATTGACCGCGACCCGATTACGTTTAGAGATATCGCACGTCACCTTCAAGGTGAGCTCTTTCCAATTAAACTCTCGATACTGAGAAAAGGCTGACGGTACCGCAGGATATCATGTTTCCCCAAAAGATGGCCAGCACTTCGTAAGATTATTTGCAGACGCCCAGTTCTACAGCCGTAAGCCTTCATCTCTATATAATTTATTACCTTCCAACTGACCTCCTCAATAGTTCCGAAATTAATCTCACAACTCTTTGAATCGGAAATTTTCATTTCCATTGGCTCTCGCCACTTTCAAATCAATCGCGACCTCTTTCAATCCCCCGGAAACTCGCCGAACTACTTCTCCCTAGGCTTTGCCGTCTTTTTCTCCTCTCCAAACGAAGTCTTCCCCGGCCTCGCTCGTGAAGGCCTCCTCCGCCCCCCTTCAATTCTCCCTCCGGAGGTGCCCAACCGCTCCGCCGACGTATTTTCCGAGCTTCTTCACCTCCTCCGCGGTTATCCTGTTCACATCCGGAACGAAGAACATCGCCAGGAGCTTCTGCGCGACTGCAAATATTTCCATCTTAAAGGATTAGAACAAAAACTCATCCCTCATGAGATATCTTGGAATCAGAGACGCCAGCGCCAAGAGATTGTCATCCGCCTTGAGGACGTCAAACCCTCCGGCGTTTCCTTCCTCCCTGACTCTGGTGGAGATCAGTTCCCTGGGGCTAAACAGATGAGCGGGTGGATAAATTATATGCGTCCATTTGTTGACGATATCCAGCGCGAACTCATCGTCGAGATAGGGGGCGAGCAGACTAAAGTTGACTTCCGCAGTGGTCGTGCTGAGTTCACCGGGACTACCAACCAGCGTGTTTCTGCACTATTTCAGGTGATTGCTAATAAACTGGGTCTGCCGGTTGGGCACGAGAGAGCTCTTGGACTTGTACTGTTGGGACAGAACGGGTCGACCACCGGGTCCTCTGGTCCTGCGAGTCCTGGGAATACCCCTTTGAGTGAAGATCGAGTTAAGATCAAGCTCGGACCAGAATGTTTTATCAAGCTGGACGGAGAGGAGTGTTTGGATCGGGATGGGGTGGGCTCATTTGATGCCTACGATAACGATATGGCTGATGGCATTTCCGCACCATCTGGAAGTGACGCGGGGAGGAGTATGGGCGGTACTCCGAGCCCAAGCATGAATTGGCAACATAGTGCAAGTAGACCCGCATCTACTAAGCCATTCTTAGGGGTACAGGGGCAGTCAGGCCCACGCAAGAGACATAAAAGACAGGGCAGTATGGAAGAAGGTGGTGGTGAGTGGGTTGTGAAAAGGGGGCAATGGAGAATCAGAGTACAGACTACCACTGGGCAAGATGGGAGGAGTGGGATGGAGGTTGTACTCGTAGGAGTAAGACTGGAGGCGTTTAGTGGAGAATATGGTAGGAACTCACAGCGTGGGTTCTTAATTTAATTGGATATTCATTTTTTTTTCTTTTCATTTTGCAAGTGTGTTGTATGTTTTGGGCATGACGATAGAGAAACATGAATAGGTTTTATGGAGTACTATGTAGGACAGATTCTTTTATACCCTCATTTGTTTATTTAACCACGTTTGGATCCTTGGTGTATTTTAGGAGTCGGCTTTTTTATTCTTCTAGATTCTAGGACTGATACATGTATTAATCTGGATTATCAAGCCTATTCTCTGAGCTCATGCAAATGGCGTTGCACACCAAGAGTCTGCACCTACAGTGGCGTGCAACCAAGGCCAATGATTTGTTACGGCATACACATAGATACATGTATGCAGAGTGATAAACTTGACACATGCACGTACCACATAAAAATAATCTACTAAACATACTGAAACAATACCGAGTGATTGATTGTGATTAAACACAAAGTAAAAGTAACTCGGATGTACTAAGCCCTATATGTACAGCGATAGGTAATAAGTGATGGAACGTCCTGAGATACGTTATACCGCAAACACCGTATACTGGTGGCATTTTGAGTAAAACGCCACCAACATACGGTGTTTGCAGGTATAACCGCATCTCAGGGCGTTCCATCACTTATTACCTGTCGCTGTACAGCAACTAAGATGCTCTATCTATTAACCTGTTGTTATATATTTCTAGTATCTATAAGAATACAAAATAGAGAGAAAATCTCCCATCGAATAGGATGGGAGGGAAAGAACTCCAATCTAAACACCGCTACCCTGTTATGCCATGCCCCTGTCGCTCAGGCGTTGAAATCTAAATAATAAATTAAATTAAAAAAATGACCATATACCTCTACCGCTATACTATTACGCAAGCGCCTTTCGACCTCTGGTTGTCTACAGTCCTCGCCCCGTTTTCAAACCCCTCTTCATCTTTCCGCTTGATGCACCTGGCTTCATCCCCTCGTTTCACGTCACTGCTTATCTTCCCAGCAGCATAAGCACATCCGCCGAACCCAAAACGCACCAGGCTGTCACCCGTTAGGCTCCCCACGACAAACACACCCTTCACAATCTCCAGGTCTTCCTCTATCCTCCACCGCATCGTGTCTCCTGAAATCCACCCTGCATCCACAACACCCACAGCTTTCCGTAGCTCTGGAGATAGGTACTCGAGGCTCCCGCGCCGGCCAACACAGTACTTAAATTCGCCGATTACCCGATCGACTATCTCGCCGTCTATAGTCAAGATCCGTATTCGGCCGTCCGGGTGTGTGTTGATAACCTGCGCATTCGGAAAACCCTCGTATTCACCATTTGTGACCTGGTTTGATCGTGGTGATGTCGTTGCCGCTACACTCGACTTCATCCGTCTATATATTTCCGCATACTCGGGATACGCTGTCGGATGGCACCCTTTCAGTGGGGAAGGCCGCGAGGTGTTCCATTTATAGATATGTATTACTTTTCTTCCCGCCTTCTTCGCAGCCATCATGACATCCGCAGCCGTAAAACCGGAGCCAACCACTAGCATTGAGGGATTTGAGTCTGCGTGGGGCGAAGGTGTAGTGAGTGACATTAGTGACTGATAGATGGGTGGTGGGGGTATAACGTTGGAGTATATTCCAGTCGCCAGAACCAGGTGTGTGCAGTGAATAGTCATATGTACATCATGATATTGCTTGTTGCTAGAGTTCGAGCCCCGATGGTGTACGCGGAGTGTAAACCCACCGCCTGGTCGCTGTGAGATACGCTGCGCGTGGACTGAGGTAAACACTTCTGACGATATTCCGACGGCCTTTGGGTAAGCACTGTAATAGCTGGCGGCTTCCCGTCGTGTAGGGCGAATCAAATCGGGCATTGGTCTTCTATGGGTTCGTTTGTAGTGCTCCCGGAACGAGTATCCGGGCAGTGATAACATTTCAGCATAACTAAATTATGTTAGATTTCGACGCTCCTAAATACAGTTAGAAATGATTATAACCAACCTTAAAGTCTCGCAGTCTCTGTTCGCCCCAATGGGGTCCTCGGCCCATTGTCCCCCAGCCTTCCCGGCATCTCCGAGAACGAGGTGGTCGACCCGGTGGCTGCTATTTCGTTCCCATTTTATTCTGGATCTTGCTTCACCGATCTCTGTATCTGCATTGGGCTGGATTAAGGTGTCTAAAAGGACATTAATTGGGAGTGCCTGGTTTGAATAAGACATGTATGCTGAGTCTGGGAAATGTCCCGTGAGCGCCTCGACTGATCTCGGGGTTTCTAATGCATCATAAAGTGACCTGTCGGAGCCGAGCTGTGAGAGCTTTGAGTGTAGGACAGGATCAGGGTGAGGGCCATGGACTGAGGTGTCATATGTGGGGACATTGCCATGGAGGAGATAGCTGAGAAATAAGGCGGATGGACCGTTGCCTGTGAAACAATTGCACGATATCAGTGATATTTCGCCAGAATCAAGCTGATAGTTACTTGACTAACCTACAATAACAGTGTCTGTAGTCCGCACGTCGCAGTTTTGTTGCTGATGTTGATGTTGGTGCTGGTGTTGAATTGGCTGGTGTTGTCTATCGACAATCACGGGTTGGTTCTGACCAGATGACGTATATCGCCTTGGTGCCATTTTCTTTCCAGGAACGCACAACTACCGGTGTTGTGTTAAAGAAAAAAAATTATGGAAAACGATAATCTAGGATTACTATGAAACAATCACCAACGAATATGTACTTCTAATAGCAAATAAACAAAAAAGATCAGGACTGGCAGAGAAGACAAATAGAATAAGATATCGAAGGGAGGAAGAAGTAGTAATAGAAATAAACCAGAGTCGATGGTAAAACAAAGGCGGGGGAGGAGGTGAGGAGAGAGAGAGTTCGGAGAGGAAAAACTCCTCTTGGTAATAAAATTCTAGTACCAGGGGTAGTGGCCAAACCTAAACCCAAATCGTTTAAATAGGACAGATTCGGATACACAACCAGGCTGTGTGGTTGATATCGTAGAGCGGTGATGTTGCAAGGACACCCCAAGCTGTGTATCTGTATGTACATATACTTATACCGGGAGGCTCTACATGTGTATTAGTAAATTAATTCCGAAGGACAATGAATCAACGATATGTCATACGGATGCAAACGGATGGTTCGGACCAAGACTGTCCCATGAGAGTGCGTGTCCCCTCGTCAGAACGGAGGGCGTAGATATTGCTACCTAGATTACGCTCTGAATTTCTCTTCACCACTATGTGCGAATAAACTTGTAAATAGCCGTCATACATACATATGTATGCACAACTGCCAAGGCACTTTGGGCTCTGCAAATGTGAGTAGCGACTTTTGAAAGAGCTTATTTAACTCCAGATCTAACTAACTTGGGATTTGACTATTATACTACCATGTCCTCCGTTTTGAATAAACAAATGCTCTTTGGCTGGTGATCTAATATTTCAACTCCATACCAAAGTACCAGTTACCTATATCTACATACACATCTGAACTGTGACCCCCATCACCCTGTGCACAAATGGCGGGGTGCACACACGGGGAAAGCCCCCGAAAGACACCCGGAAGGAAGACGGGTCGCGGTCGTTGGTGAGGAACCTTTGCATTTGTCAGGCTGGTTGCGGTGGGCAACCCACCGTTTTATCATGTTTCACCCTCTACTAAAAAATCGGACGGAAAAAACTGTTGGTGCAACCGTTTTGTGTCTCTATCAATCGGCATGCATAAGTCATCTGTTCGCACATCACACCGATTAACAGCGTGAGCGGGATGTGGGGAACAATTTTAGAAGAAGAAAATATTTCTAAAGATTCGATTGATTTCAAAGGGCAGGCAGGAGACGGTTGGGATTTCCCCAATCTAACCAGTGCGCCGGTAAAGGGTGAGCCCGCATTGGTCGGGGATGTATGAATTGAATTGATAAGCAGACCTGTTGAAGGCCAAACTTTCAACCGATCACACCTTACCCCGAACCGGGTGGGGGTTAGCTTGGCGAGACTTGGCGGTGGGCTTGTCCGGGGTAAATGGTCCGCCGGTATAAAAACATTACCAGTACATGGAGAAAATGAACCCTGGGTATAACTAATCTGTTTATCAAAACCATTAGCTACATGTAGGTGAGGACCACTATCCCCTATGTCAGGCTCTATTCCCTAAGTACATGTAGTCTACCACCCCGAGCGCGAAACATACAGGAGAGGTAGAGTAGAAGAACTCGGTCAGTTTCCAACACTTCTTGATTTTTCGATAATCACTCCATGCCTGAAGACCCTGCTTCGGAACTTTAGTCTCCCTCAAGTTCAAGCTTCTCTGCAGTTACATAACGTCGTGACGCAACAACATCAGCTAATACAGGTAAGAGTTGAGCCGGGGCGAAAGTAACGTTGTATCCTTAATTATGCACTCCTGCAATAATCAGGTGAGAAAAATCACCTGTATTTAATATGAAATGAAGAGTATAGGAGAATTAATACATACACATATATTCAGGGAACCTTGGTGATACGTGCAGTATCTGCATGTAGCATTTTCAACCCTAACGGTGGTGTTATAAAAGTGGAAATGATACGTCGATCACCTTTAGCATTATGTCAGCTACCAAGCAGGCTACATGTACCGGGTGTTGAGGGTAAGTGATCAGAATCTGATAAGTAAATGCTGCGGTGAATACGTGTATTTCTCTTATCAGATTCTGGTCACTTTTCGCTACACCCTAGTACAGTGATGGGGAGAATTATTGCGAAAGTCGGTTTTCCGTGACCCGATAGTCCCATTGGCTCTTGAAAAGACTTTTTCTGTGATCACGGACCAAGAAACATACTCCTTTAGCGCTGACTTTCGCATTAATTCTCCCCATCACTGTATATCCCTTTGTTAGTCAGAGCAAAATCGGAGACATATTAAGCCCGCGTGGTGATATTCAGAAAATCTAGCTAACTACAGACTTTGTAGGTACTTGAAAAGGTATAGGAGAGGTCACAGAAGGTGACTTTACAGAAAAAGCTTCACAGAATGAGATTTAAGTTTATATTTATTGCCGAGTAAAAAGCTGCCCATTAGCGCCTGGTCGTGAAAACACACGAAGGGATATAAACAAGAACAAGACACGTAAACAAATATCGGTCCTGAGTAGTGTCAGAGAACTTTGTACGCGAAGAACCCAAGCATGGCATTCCGTCTCTATTAAAGGGCCGGGGCATGCGGGGTAATATCTTGTTTGAAAAGAGGGCGCTATAGCTATGAGTTGGTCATACGAACCTTGCACAGAGACATTATTTAGCTTTTGGGAGCCTCTTAAAGAGATAGAGGTATTACTAAGACGTTCTGAGACTCATAATATAATTGCGCTGAAGGCGGTCATCTAGCTATCAATGATGATTGTTGTAGATATCATGAACTCAATGACCACCAAAGACGCTAAATAAATCATATCGTGTTTATAAAATCATCAGATATACAGCCAGTCATCAAAAGTGTTCGTGATTCGGATTTAATGTGACATGTCCGGCTCAAGTCAGGGATCAAAGTGCCCATTGAAATGTTCAAAACCCCAATACAGCGATAGTCAAGGGTGGCCAAAATCAATATTGGACACTCATAGTATTTATATTCTCTGTCACTCACTGAATACAATTATATAGACATATTTTAGTTCCGAAAAATACATATGTATGGTAAGCCACATTACGCACTAACCAACTTTAACCTAAATCACGAACACTTTTGTTAAGTAACTATACGTATAATCTAGAGATTCTGCCCTAACTTTCAAACATTAATGGTAGATAAATGTAATTCTATCTTCTAGCTAATAGCAGAGGACAACAAAGCCACTAGATAGGAATCCCTTTTACAAACTTTCTAAATTTCTGGCCTACTTAAGTAGCTTACCAGCCACGAATTTTTTATCACCAACCATCCAAGGGTGCATGGAAGTCCAAGTGCATGGTGAAAATTCTGGTAATGAAGGATGTCATATAAGCGAAGGGATTGGATACATGTAGTGACATAGAGCAGCAAGCTCGAGTTATACGAGAGTACTAAATTGCAACTTTTTGAGGAAACGAGTGAGGCGAAAGAGGCGAAAGACTGGTGAAAGTACATGTAGTTAGTTATATTATTTTACTTATATGTGACGATGAATATAAGGTAGTTCTAGGGTTGTGATATTGCCATAGACTACGGTCTGCATGCAATTAATGAATTAAGTAAGAGGTTATATCAAAATCGAGTGATATCCCGTGCATGTATATATATATATATCATGTCCATACAATTATCTGATACGTACGCGTCAACGTTGGGCATGTCATTACACACTAGGGTATCGTAGAACGTACTGAATGTAAAGAACGGGTTGCAGTACCAGTCCCGTGTATTTGGACATTCGAATACATGGCTATCATAAACATATAAATTATGAGGGCCCGTTTGGCAAATATGGTTGGGTTACAAAATTTAAAAAGCAGGGTCAGGGCAGCTTTTTTGTTTCCGTTTGTTTGTTGGAAAATCTACTAGACAGAATGTGAATGTGTCAAAACCTTTCAATAAATCAATATTTCATGTCACTCCCCACCGTAATTTAACAAGTCAACCCGTTGTGAAACGTACCCTAAAAGTAAAGTATACCCAGAAACCACGGCATGGTCGTGGCCGCTTATCCCTTGCATCGTAGATTATGCCTGATTGGAGTACTCAGTGAAATATATCTGGCGATTTTAAAAATACTAGTAATTACTGAAACATAATGGATTTGGCTGCGCCTATGAGTCAATTGCGTCCAGAAGACTTTGATTCCTATGTCCTGTTCCTAGACCTATAGGGCTCTTTCAGATACTGTGTTAATTTAGTTAACAATAGTTCATAAATACTCTCACTGACTCGAGTCAGTCAATTGATCAAATCAACAAACTACGATACAGGGATATATATATATATATAGTACCAAAAAATCGGGTGGATCCAGTACCGCACCTAGCAGAATACTGCAAAACTACGGTATTGCTACGGTATAATAGTTAGTATTCCGTTTCTTCGTACTGTACGTATATTCGTGCTAACTCTAGACCTGTTACCTTCGAGAAAAAACCTGATATATCGATAGATGCCTGAGCATGTTGGAGCTGGGCCCTCACGTGCACGCTTCATCCAATCGCTTTAAATTTAATTGTGATATTAGCTAGGGGTAAAAATGCGATCTCTTCATTTTCTCCATTAAGACCCATCAGAGCATGACTAATTTTTACCCGTGTTCTGATTGATCAGGGAGAACGATCGAATATATGTAGGTACATGTACATACATGTACGTACGTACGTTCTGATCATGGGGATCACTCGGTGTTGACACTATTAGCTGAATGACATGAGCTAGCTGCAGGCGGCTGTCAAGAAGTATCACATGCATCAGCACTCTCCTTATCGATAAGAGCCCGCACTAGCCAGGGTCCCAGAGATCGCCAGGAACGGAGTTACACAAGCGACATCTACTCAATACCGGTACTGTATGTACGTATATACAGCGATAGGGAAAAACAGTTATATGGTGCACAGTGATTTTGCCATACGATTTCGCCATCATGGATGGTCGAAATGCCAAAAATCTCTCTCCATGTCGGGACAATTATTCCGCAACCCGCGCAACCCGTATTTATTGCATGTTGCTATGACGTCGCCATCCCGGCCCTGAGCTGTTTCAGGCATGATGCCGCGGGACAAGCGATGCAAGCATCTGATCCCAAACACCCCTACCCACATGTGTATATATATTCAGCGGTAGCCAAACCACTTCCGCACCTCCCATCATTCGATTCCCCCAGACTTATTATCATAGCTTCCCTAAACCATAACCATCGACCCCAAATTTACACTAGAAAATATGTCCGAAAACAAAAGCGCACAGCCAAAAGTAACGTTACACTGGTAGGCTTACCCTCACTACCCTAAAAGACACAGGGTTGACTGTGTACCTACTAGGCTCAACCAGTCCCGTGCCCAGCGCATTGTTTGGCTTCTCGAGGAGCTCAACCTCGACTACGGTATCGAATGTCACATCCGGAACTCCGCGATGCTCGCCCCTGAAGGCTCGCAATCTCTACACCCGCTTGGGAAATTTCCCATCGTAGTTGTCGGTGACAGGGTTCTTGCCGAGTCAGGATTCATCATCGAGTATCTCGTCGACAAATTCGGGCCCCAGCTCAAACCTAGCGACGAGGACTCATTACTGCGGTACAAGTGTGTATAACTTTTTCCCGGGCACAAGGAAAAGTATAGTTAACAGAAAAACCAACAGGTACTTTCTCCACTACGCCGAGGGTTCCCTGATGCCGCCGATGCTGGTTGGGTTTGTGATCGAGAACATCAGAAAAGCGTCGGTACCGTTCTTCATCAAGCCGCTCATCAACATGATTACTGGCGGGGTCGAGACGCGATTTTTGAAACCTAATTACAAGACCCACTTTGACTTCCTGGAGACTGAGCTTTCGTCGCGACCGTACTTGGCTGGTGAGGAATTCTCGGGTGCTGATATTATGATATCGTTTCAGTTAGCAGCTGCAAAGAGGGTTTGCGGGCTAAGTAAAGAGGAATACCCGAAGTTGTTTGAATATATGGAGAGGTGTGAGAGTAGAGAGGCGTGTAAAAGGGCATATAAGAAGGTATGTGAACCTGCAAACGACCGGCGCAGAGATGGTCTGATACTAACCTTGAGTTAGACCGAAGAAATGGAAGCGGCGGGGACTAAGTTATAAGCAAAAACGCTGGATACGCTGCGAAACGCTTCTCGGAGTTGATGTGTGTGACGAAACCAGAATCTGTATGACTATTTTCTTCTTCTTTTTCTCCTTATGTATCGCTATATTCAGTCCTGTATTTTTCTATAAAATATACCTAGTATTGGCGATTTTTTACTTGTCGCAAAAAGAAGTATCTTCCACTACCTTCCTATTATCGTCAAGCGCTGGCCAGAATTCTTAGTCCAATATTTATATTGAGTCAACAAAAAAAGCACAACCCTGCTCCTTCTAGAGTTTTACTATAAGGAAACCATTTATTAGGCTTCTCTGCTCAGCCGCTGGCTCAGTATCAATACCTACATCTCCGCCCGATTTCCCCGTACCTCCTGGCAAACCCTGCTTTTAGCTGTTAGCCTTGATCACAATCTATCACTCGCATGCACTACGATGACACTGGTTTCTTTTTCTTTCCCTTTCTTTTGATTGATTGATTACTTCATTAATTACAGAATGAATGTAAAATGATTCAGTTTACCCTCCCTCATATGGTAGGAAATATATAGAGGTCAGCTTATCTTGATCCTTATAGTAGGAAATGTCTATATATCTAGGAAGAACTACTGGGATCGTATGAGCACCTTTAAGCCCGGGCCTACCCATATAGCCCGGGCTAAATATTAGCCTCGGCCCGACCCGGCCCATCAAATAAAACCTAAGGCCCCGCCCGGCCCGCCCGAAAATAGCTCGGGCAGCCCATCCCAAGCCACGGCTCATTGAAACCCTTGGAATGGAATTATCCTACAAGGCATTACCATGATCGCCGGCGCCTGCATATCCAAGGGAAAGTATCTTGTGTTAGAAGTGAGATTTACCAATTCTCTATGTATATGTAAGCAACGCATCTCCGTTCCCTTGGGTTTTAAATGTACTAGTGAGATCTCTAGAATACGTTCAGAACATTCACATTTAGGCCATACCCTAAAGCGTATCCTGTAACCGGCACCAGCAAAGACATCGGTCACGGTATAGTTTGATCTCTCCTAGACCACGCCCCACCCCTCTCAGAAATGTACCTGACCTCCCGTACACCACCTTCAGCCATCCACAATATAACCTCTTCAGCCCCCGACCTACCATTCTCTCGATATTACAACTCCACCCTCTAGATCTAGTATTAACACCCTCCACAAAACCATTAAGGAAGCAGGCGGAATAGACGTCCCTGTAAATAATGCGGATAATGGCACGGGTAGCGTTGAGAGGATAGTGGAGTGCAACTATTATGATATCAGTAATATGTGTAAAAAGCTCTACCCCATCCTCAAACCTGGCGGGCAGGTTGTGAATATGTCTCAATTGTGTGTAACTTAGTAGGATCCCACGACGAGGAGTTAGGAGCTAAGATGGCGGCTGCGGGGGGAAGTATGATTAAGAGGTTAGATGCGTTAATAGAGAGATAGGGCGAGTATTTTAGGGCTGGGGACGCTGGATAACTGACTTGGTATATCATCCTACGATATGTCGCAGGCAGATGGAGTTTTGAAGGAGAAGGGTTGGACCTACTAGTCTCAGTCATGAAGGCTACCATACAGGATGAAAGTATATTTGTGCCCTTTATATTCCTTATTATCATTTGCCGTATTTATGGCCTCTTCGTGATCAGTTGTGATCGAGAAATCATTACGTTGAAGCCTGTTGCGCCCCATTATTTTTGGCAAGTCGCAATACTTAAACTATGTATACCATGTTTTTAATTGCGGAAGAGGGAGCATGGATTCCGGTTAGATTGGCAGCTGAGGGATTGGCAGCTGAGGGTATTAGCGGTATTTCCGGAAATCTTAAAAGAATTATTCCCTTGCCGAGCTTGAGAAGGGCTATGGACACGTCACTGATTGGTGTGGTGAGAATAGTTGGTTGCTGAAAGACACAAAGCCCTTGGCTGGTAGTTTCTCATTTATATATATATATAATATACAAATGGTTTCCGGCCTTCGGCCGGTACTACACGTATATCAATCAGTTCAATTACAGGCAAGCCACCTTGCGGCTTATTTCTCTATCACTATATCCGCTCTGGTCGATCTATATCCCCCATATATCAGTCAGAAATACCTCCAGCTCAAGCTGCAAGTATATCCTTAATAGCCACAAAGCCTCTAAAATCCAACTATTAATCGAATTCCAGAACCAGTAGAAACCCTATTAACAATCTAACACCACCCAACACAATACCCTATGTTAATATCTAATATAGTATATTTCAAGTAAAACAAAATCTCGCAATAAGCCAATCAGAGGACTATAAATATAAAAGCACATTGCATATGCAGGTTATAATTATATACTTATTAGATGTAGTCAGATCTGCCTACTTATAACCTTACGCTCGAAACCGGAAATTTGTATCGTTCTAGGGCGTATATCTTTATAATTATAACAAGCGTTATTTCCTACTTAGAAGGGCGGTTACTCTTATAGGATGTATGTACAGCGGTAGGTAATAAGTAATGGAACGGCTGGGCCTGTTTTGAGTAAAACGCCACCAATTTACGGTGTTTGTAGGTATAACTGTATCTCAGGGCGTTCCATCACTTATTACCTATCGCTGTACACTTATAGAGAGGTTTGACTGCACTGCACTTTGTAGACCTGTATGCATGTACCCGTGTATGTTCATCGTGTTTCTATTATTCCGTCACTCAGGTCAGCATACTTGGCCGTGTTACAACTTACACCACCCTGATTTTATAGCCCTTAGCCCAACCATATCAACGACACCCGCCAATAATAGCACAAAACACGATAAACATGGTAAATAGCAAAGCATTATAAAGAAAAATTTATAAAATAAAGTAAGCCCCCAAAGAACTCTTGATATATGTGTCTGGCACTAGGCCTACATGTATGTATCTACCCCCACCATATATACGAAATGCGAAACCAAAGAAGTTTAGTAGATGACCTCGTCAGGCATGAATTTAAAATCCAAGGGTCAGGTGTGGGGTGCCAGATATGAATGAACCCACCTATACGTGTATATTCCTGAGGGGCTTTTTGCATCTTTACACACCTACTCTATAATGTTTCCCTAGTAGTGGTATTATGTACTACATGTCCTAAGCCGGGTGATTTGTTCTATTAATTCTTTGAGGTACATGAGAGGACTGATTGTGACAGTAGATATAAATTCATGATTAAAGGGCCTTGTTACAAAAAGTAAACGCTACAGTTCGTCATAAGGATGTTTGGCCCAAGCTCACTTTGCAGCTTTCCTCATTTCTGCTGCCCGCATAAAATCAAGATTCCCCTTTGCATCGATAGTTTCCGGATGCTCCTTTCCCAAGAACTTTGTCATCATGTCTACCACTTTTTGTTGGATTTTTTCTGCCTCGCCAGTCTTTCCTTGCCTTGCGAGTAAATAAGCATAATTGCTCATCGAGGCCAGCGTTTCGGGATGGTCCTCTCCGGAAACCTTTTTTTTCAAGCTCACCACCTTCTCCTGGACTTTAGATGCTTCTTCTAAAAGCCCCTTCTTTGCCAAAAGCTGTGAAAGGTATTCTGATGCTTCAATCGTGCCTAGATCTTTCTCGCCAGAAACACTCTCTCGTGCCTTCACAATCCTCCTCTGGATTTCCAAGGCTTTATCAACTTGATTTCGGCTACCAAGTGCTATCACTAATGTGTCCATAGCTCTAAGGGTATCCTCATGGTTCTCGCCAACAGACTTTACTGTGATGTCTAATATCTTTATCTGCAATGCTAATGCTTCGTCTGCATCCCCCTTCTTGCATAGGATTGATGCAGTGTTGGCCATAGCGCTAAGGGTATTTGGATGTTTTTCGCCGAAAAGACTCTTCGATGTCTCTAGTACCTGTTTCTGGGTGATGACAGCCTGATCCATTTGACCATGAACGGCGAGCATATACGCAAGATCGTTCATCTGCCTGAGAGTATCGGGGTGTTCTTTTCCTGAGATTTTCTCTCTCAGTGCAGCCACTTTCTTCTGTGTGTCTACGGCTTCGTCCATTTGACCGTTGTCTACGAGTGTCTGAACCATGTTCATCATTACCGGAATATTATCAGGATGCTCATCGCCCAGTACTTTCTCTGTCAACTCCAACACACGTCTTTGTATCTTGATCGCCTCGTCAACCCGATCCTGGCGAGTGAGCATAAACCCAACGTTATTCAGAGCAGCAATAGTGCTTGGATGTTCCTCGCCCAGGATCCTGGTTTTAACATCTAACAGCTGCCTCTGAAGCTCTGACGCTTCTTTGAACTCGTTCCGGCTCACAAGCGTTTCGATGAGGGTTTCCATAGCTGCTATAGTTCCCGGATGGTCACCCCCAAGGACTTTGGTTTGTAGCTCCAAAACACGTCTCTGAATCTTGATTGTACCATCCATTAGGCCTAGACCACGGTAGGTCCCAGCAAGGCAATTCATGGCTAGTATGGCCTTGGGATGATATTCACCTAGGATTTTTGTTATCGATGCCATAGCTTGCTCTTCCAGCCTTACTGCTTGGTCTAGCTGACCTTGAGACTTGAGGGCGTTTGCAACACTGGTGATTGCCCGAATAGTGTCTGGGCTGTCTTCGCCTAAAATATTTTGACGTAGCTCGAATACTTGTTTTTGGAGTTTTACTGACTCTTCGATTGAGCCAAGCTGATAAAGTGATAGTGCCTTGTAGCTCATGGATGTAATAGTTTCTGGATGCTTTCCGCCCAGTTCTTTAATCATGAGATGCAGGACACTTTGACTGATCTTTAATGCTTCTTCCGCTCGATTCTGTCTCCGAAACGTGGCCGAAAGAAGTTCCATGGCAAGAAGAGTCTGGAAATTAGACTCCCCCAGTGCTCCCTTAATCCTTTCTGCCATTTCTAGTACAACTGATACCGATTCCTCCGCTTCATCTCTATCCTGAAGCATGGTAGTAAGATTCCATGCAGCAGCAAGTGTAGCCATGTGCGACAAGCCCACAGTTTTCTCTGTCTGCTCTAACACCCTCCTCTGGATGTCAAGTTCCAATTTTCCAACAAGCCCTTGTCGCTTGAGGAGATGTACAAAATTCTGCATAGCAATGACTGCACCAGCGCTCCCCTCGCCTAGACGTTTTGTGGTTGTATCCAATACATTCCTCTGCATCATTATCGCCTCCTCTATCAGACCCTGGTCGGACAGTAGAGAGGCCAGAAAGTTCTGTAGTATTAAAGCTGACTGGGCCACCCTTTCGTCCGTCTTTCCGGCCACCTCATACTTGTAGATATCTAGTATTGTTGAAAGAATACCAGTTTGGATATATTCATCGATCAGTTGATCTATCTGCTGCATAAATGTGATTTTGATGCGTTGATCGAGTTTGCCATGTGTAATGATCTCTGCAGCCGCCGAAAGGTCTTCAGCCGACCTCCCGCATTTTTCGAGGTATTCAGCGACAAGGCTCGCGTCTCGTGGGATCCCGAAAGCGAATTCGTGGCAGAGCGCAAGTTGGAAGGCAGAATCTTTGCAAGTGGTGGCTCTATCTGTGAGTGCCTTGACGATATGGACGCGGATGAAGCAGTGGACATGTTGGAGTGCTTCAAAACTGAGTGCAAGCTGAATATTTTTGCAGTTAGTAGCTGGTGATGGGCTATATCTTGGTTGGGGGGCCCGGGGGGGGTCTTACATTTGGGATACTTTTCAAACTTTCGAACTTAATCAACTCATCAGAAATCGTCTCCTTTCTATGATTTGTTATTAATTAGTATGTACTCAAACTTAAGTCTGATAACGAATGATGTCTCATTTAACTTACTGGGCATCCCCTTCAAGAGCTTGAGAAACTAGCCCAACTAACATACCCATGTCACTGGCTCTCGCATCTGGATTCGTTTCTAAACAGGCTCTAAAAAAGCTGGCTAATCTCGTACGAGCCAACTCATGGTCCTTAACAACGGGATTCTGGTCATCGCCCTCCCCGGAAGACAGAGAAAGAAGCGATACTGGAGAAGATGTTGATTCTCGGTCTCCGAAAAGGATCCACCCACAAAGCTTCCCATAGGAATATATATCGGCCTTCTTAGTTCGGCCTACGGTGGGCTCCATTGTTGTACATTCGGGTGAACTCCATTCAGGTATCAAGGGTAGGCGTACAGGATCTTCGTCGGCACAACCTAAGCAAGCATATCCAAAGTCGATGATCTTTGCAATGAATCCACCAATTTCGTCTTCAAAAATGAGGACCTTTTCTGGCTTTATCTCTCCGTGTGGAATGTCTACATAGAATGTGATTAGTCGCCTAATTATGCCAACAGGACAATCTATAACATACTAAAAGAGTGCATTAGCTGAATAGCCCTTCCTATATCTCTACACAACGACAGCCTTTTCTCAAAATTCAGCGCCTGGTAAGGCCTTGATCCCAAGAACTTATCCAAGCTCCCATGTACCGGCTTCTCGAATACCAGCACAGGCAAAACGTTTACAAGTATTCCACTTCCATTGACTTGGACATCCCAACTAACTCCATATAAATCAATTATACTCCGGCACTCTCGAACTCTAGGATGCTGTAGTACCAAAATCTCGGCAATAAGCGCCTTCCATGAGAAACTATACACATCTTCGAGTCCCAGAGCCCGCGTCTCTTTACTATCTGGTGTAAACCGCTTAAAAGAAAACCCGCGACTTGGGTTTAGATCAATCTGTTCAAGCCCATCGACACCCAGCCCATCAAGCCCTGGGGCCCAAGTGGTAGGAAGAAAATTGACCCCACATTGCTGTGCTACACCAAGGAACGATAGGAAGTCATAATGTGGTAGGATAAAGCTCTCTGTAGGTTTGAGGGGAGTTGTAGATCCCAAGAATTCGAAGGAATCGGCATTAAGAGTGTATGTGAGAGAGGATGTGCTTTTTTGCGCCATTTTGAGTAGTTTGTTTGATAATAGAAGGTAATTGCAGTAAAAGTGCTGACTCTTGTATATGTATGTGCCCAAATTATCCTCGGTCCTGCAGTATATATACATGTATTGTGGGGTACGGGTATTGTCATCCCCTGCCTGTTTTGCTGTTCCATCTCCATGCCTTACCCCACATCAAGTTTCGGGGATCTACCGGATAGTAAACATAAATCCGGAACACATTTAGGGCCCGTTCGGATAACCCAATAATCTAGATTATTGGCGATAATCTGACGGATTATCTACTTTTGGATTATCATAATAATCTATGCTGTTCGTGCAATTGAATAATCCAACATTCAGAACTCAAGAAAGCAATTAATCACCTTGTGAGGCGATTATTCATACACAACACAGATATCCTGACATGTACATTATCCACTGATTATGAGTATCATGATTATCATTTTCGCTACCTGTCAATCGAGTCTGTCTAATAATCCGAAGAAATAATCTGAAGTTCTCCGAACGGGCCCTTAGCCATGCTCAAATTCAAAATCGAAAGGAAAATAATCGGGTGTTTGCATAAAGACACCTAACCCTCGTAGCTTGTGTGTGATACGTCAAATCAAATTCCTCAGATTTACGCAGTGCAAATATTAGGTCCTGGTCATTAGTCCTCATTTGACGCTACCTGGTCATTTGCCTCTCGACAACGACAGACTGGATTGGCAGGTAGCGAAAGTGATAATCATGATACTCATAATCAGTGGATAATCAATCAGTGGATAATCTACTATGAGTGTTAGGGTAAGTCTGTTGACTGTGAGAACTGTTGCAACTACGTATACGGCCAGTGCACTGTCAACAGACTTACCCCGACACCCGTAATACATACATGTCAGGATATCTGTGTTGTGTGTGAATAATCACCTCACAAGGTGATTGCTTTCTTGGCGGATTATGGGGATAATCGGGAGTTCTGAATGTTGGATTTACTCAATTGCACGAACAGCATAGATTGATTATTATGGTAATCCGAAAGTCAAATTATCGCTAATAATCGGGTTGTCCGAACGGGCCCTTATTTCAGCCAAACAAGTGGCTGCATACTAGCCCGAGCGCCACTGTCTTGACTGGTTCGTCGTTCAACCAGTTTCGCCGTTGCCCCAGGATGACTGTACCTCGCAGTCTTGAAAGTGTATATTTTATTTTCAAACACTGGCCAGTGCATTCTCAGGCATAGCAGAGCTAGAGACGTTCTGTATCTGAATTCTGAATTTAGGGTGTTGCCAGGCCAAAATGCATTACTTTCCAACACCTGGATATGGATACATCTAAGGCCCCGTTCGGAGAACTTCAGGTTATTTCTTCGGATTATTAGACAGACTCGATTGGCAGGTAGCGAAAATGATAATCATAATACTCATAATCAGTGGATAATGTACATGTCAGGATATCTGTATTGTATGTGAATAATCACCTCCCAAGGTAATTGTTTTCTTAAGTTCTGAATGTTGGATTATTCAATTGCACGAACAGCATAGATTATTATGATAATCCAAAAGTAGATAATCCGTCAGATTATCGCCAATAATCTAGATTATTGGGTTATCCGAACGGGCCCTAAAACTCTCTATTAGAGACTTTGCGCAAATGGAGCCAGCTCCATTTTTTGACAACCTGATTGTTGCCATTAACCAATCAGATAACCAAAATATAGAGCTACGCAAAGTCTCTGGTTACGCCAACTTTCGCAGAATGTCTTAACACAGCAACCACAAAAATACATGTGCTGGGTACGAGGTCAACCCCGACTGTACCTATAGCTCGAGAAGGCATAGAGGAGCTTTTTTTGTATGGGAATTGGAGAAAATTCCACCGTTAGGCTAGGCGTTAGTACCATTATGGGGGTAGATTTACAAATTTCTATTGATTGATTGGCTGCCAAAGATTACACAGCTACCCACCATATATAGCTTCTCGAGCCTACATGAATTGAGGGAAAAAGTGGGTCATGGTATATCACTCGTTCTTAGTAAATTCCCATCCAATTTTATTTGAATAGTATAATCTTCCTCGTTATGCATGTGATCATGTCAGGAAGCATTATCATTAGTTAACCTTTTGCTACCTAGACTGACATATGTGCTGGACAAAGGGCCACTCTCGCGTCCGGAAGGGATATAGCATTTATATCTATCATCCATTTTCATAAGTTGGTAACGTAGATATTTTTGTTTTGTTTAACTCATTAATTACATGCAGACCGTAGTCTATGATAATATCGCACTCCCCAGAACTGCCCTGCTGCCTCCCCCACCACTCACACTAGCCGTACTGTAAAACAAGACAAAGGGAAATAACTGATCAAGCTGCCTCTCCTTCTCTCCTATCCTTAAGTCCACCCCATCCCCGTGTCTCCTCTCTCTCGTCTTCTTCCTTTTCTTCATCTCTCTCTCCATTTCCGTGTCTCCACTTCGCAAATTCCTTCCATATCTTGAGCGCGCTTTCGATTCCTGTCCGTTGCCTCGAACTTTATTAAATGGCGCTGAGCGGGCTCTTGGTAACGTAGATAGATATATCGGGCATTACAATATCCATTCAGAGGTCGTAATAGATTAGACAGTATCATTTTACTCTCTTAGTCTTTTGCTAATTTGTAGCCAGAGGCTGTATTCCACTTGTCTAAATGGTATATACTTCCTCGTTGCAATCACGAAGCATTTCTATTGGTTAGAACTACATACGTAAACAGACAAAGAATTACTCCTAAGATAGTTCTAAATTAATGCATGCAGGAAGGGAGCTGACATGGAAGGACAAATACTCACAACTTACTATATAAAACTCATATGTCAGTATTAAACTCCTAGAACTCGTGCGAGCGAGGAGGGGTCGGTGTGCCGACCTCGATTAATGTGAGCACTTTATTGAGAAATAGGAGCGAATATAATACAACTACAGCTTCATACTCTTGCCAGAGGTTTTAACGATTGATCAACGTAAATAGATTGGACAGTATATCTATTCCTCTCCTAGCTAGGCTTTAGCTAATGTAATCTATATGGACAAACAGATAGATACAAGCACTCAAGCGGCGCGGCTAGAGGCCACACTTGTAAACTATAAATTACATGTATTTACGCAAAATCAATACGCTCTTCCTAGATGTTCTTTCCAGAATCCTACAGTAGCCCAAGAATCGCCCCATGCCCATGCTCAATGTATCATAGGGCTCCCCCATATACTGCCCTAGAATATCGTATCGCTCACAAATACCGTATTAACTCGAATGAGCGTCCGGCCACACAGGACGTTGAAATTTCCGTGTTTAGTTATTTGCCTTGAATACGCCCCCCAATCTTCCCTCATACTAGCTTTAAAAGGCAACCTCGACGTCTTGTGTGACCGGCCGTCCATTCGAATTGATATGGTAGAACATATGAACACAGAAGGGCATTGTTATAATTATTAAAACGATTGAGGAGGAATCAAATAGTACATGTAGATTTATAATTAATATAAGCTGTGCGCTAGTATTAATATATAATAACAATATCCACCATATATACAATACTAAAAACGCTCGGTAACCGGAGAGCTACCCGATTTTATGGAATGGGCCTATACGTATATACGCGTAGTATAGCTACCACCCGTTTTTTGGTATTGTAGCTATCACACATGATCATGATGTATCTACATCAAATATCGTATCAATCCGCGGATCCAGATAGGTATACTTTAGACATTTATTAAGAAAGCTCCATATGCACGTACCTACGTATGTACACAGAATATCTTTAGCCACAAAAGATGCAATACTTGCCCAAACCAGATCTAGAACTGACCCCGAAACGCATTTCTTTCTAAAATATCGATCTCGAAATAGCGCCTATGTATTTAGCTAAAAATCATGCAGGACATAATAAGCCATGTCCATAATCTGAGGGAAAGATTAGTCCGTTAATATTCCAGGTCGTGTTCGGGCTTTCGCGAGCCCTTTTTGCCTCACCCCTCTCTACTAGCGAAGGAAATACATGTATGTACAGCGAGGGGTAACAAGTGATGGAACGCCCCGAGATACGGTTACACCTGCAAGCACCGTATATTGGTGGCATTTTACTCAAAACAGGCATCACTCTATCTCAGGGCGTTCCATCACTTGTTACCCCTCGCTGTACATCAAAGCACACATTTCCCATACAAAAATCGAAATAAATCAAGTACACACCTAAATTCCCAAATTCGGTAACCAGAAATTCATCTGAAAAAAAATACTCTACTGAGAAAAGGGTAGCCTAGGTCAGTCTCATATATAACAATTCATAGTTCAATGGTTCCGCCCGATGTCAGTTATTGGATGTACTATATTGGTTCGAATTCTAGCAAAAAAAATAGCTTTACATGATATTTTAGCTATTATGGTTAGGGTAGAAGGGAAGTCATTGGAAGGTCGTCTGGAAAGGCGTCCACTTGCATTCGAGATGTATATCCTGATCTATTCCCAGGGGTATTTCCGGATGCCCCTTCCTATACGAAATTCATGCATTTCCTGGTTCATTACCGGGTGCATTTTTTGTAATACAGTGGAGCCTCGATATTAGCATATGGTCGGGAAGAGATTCTTGTGTGCCACTATCGAGAATATCATGCTTGTATCGAGAACAACTTTGCCCGTACCGACTCGTTTGGGATTGCCCAACTATATGCTACAGTCGAGGATATGCTATTATCGAGAATGCTACTATTGAGACTCTACTGTATATGCATTACATGTAATCAACGGCTTTCCCGATACCTTACCTACGCTGTAAATTGGGTGCGTTTCCCGATGAATTTACTTTGCTACTAGAACTATCCATCTTTTGCGGCCCCTTCCCCATGTTCTACGTACCGAAGGACGAGAGAATAAATACTACTCACAACGAATATTGTCTTTATGTATTCAAGCCCCGAAAGGGAGCACGGAGTTATATTTTGAGCACTCTAATGGTAAAATGTAGCAGAAGAAAGACTCGACAACCTACTCAACCCTCTGGTAAGTCTATAACTCCACGCCGCCAAGATAGCCAGTATAATCACAAAACTAACTACCAAGCTTCCACCAAAGACAATACTATGCCATTTCCATGCTGTTTCTTTGTTGAAATTCTTTATCCTAGTCACTGCAATTGCCCATGGCAGGACCCAAAATATATTAGAGCAAAGGGACTGGGCGAGATACCACCTTGGTCTTGTAGCAACGAGGATTGCAGCTAATTGGGTAGAGATGGCGTAGAAGATGTAGCACCAGTCGATTGTCTGTCAATTTCATGAGCGACAGAACTAGAAAGGAATGTGACGGGAAAGACTCATGATCACCTTCCACATATATGCAGTGATATCTGCCACAGAATCTGACTCGGAGAGCCAGTAGGCAAATGGCCGAGCACCCCAGACCGAAAATGTTATACAAATGGGGATCTCCACTGCTAGGGCGACGACTGTGGATGTTAGAGCCGGTCGAGTGATCACTTATGATCCGTTAGTTTATGACAACAGGTGAAGATGGGTGGCGCTCACTAAGAAGATCCTTCCAGGACGCTTTAGGCGTCCGATTGTCGATTCCGACTCGGAAGCGCCAGAAACCCCAGGCATGCCCAACAAAAGTTAAAGCTGTTGCTTCAAGCGCTTGTACAGGAACCATGATGAGGCCCCAGCGGATAGTGTTGAAGACACCCCATGCCTTTACATTATGCTCGGACGTCAGCCATTTTCTTAACCTTGAGAACATCGTATTTGAAGTATCCCTACCGTGGTATAATCAGATCCCATTTTAACGATTCCAGAGACCAACCAAAGATACAATATATTTCGAATAGCAGATTCAATAAACGTATACCTTCCCTGTCTTACGAGTGTCCAAAGCGCTACTCTGCTTGGCTTCCTACTCTGTAGCTCTTCCTCTAAAGGGCGACTCAAGGATATGATGTTTGTTAGATATGTGAAGAACAACACGCCTGCCAGTGCGCCAGCGGCATCGCACGAGAGACGGATTATGGCTTGGGTGTTGACGTCAACATCCAGATGACCAACCCGGAATTTGGATATTAAGAGAACATCCAATATAATATTTAGAGCAGTCTTCACGGAGCTTATAAGGAGCGGTACATCTGGTCTTCCCACCCAGCCAAGCATCAGCTAATTTTCTATTCTATAAAGGTTTCTCATATAGCTTACCTATCCAAGGCCCTCGTAGCCGCACCAACCGCCACCTCCACGGCCCCAAACAGCGTAGAAAACGCGGATATACGCACATACGTCACGCTTTCCTCCCTCACCTCAATAGGAACAAAAGCCCCCGCAAAGCTCTTTGCGGCAGCTGCTATCACAACAGACATGATTCCGCCTAGGCATGCTTGTGCTATAATCAGGGTATTCGACAAACTGATGCGGGACGTGATGCTACGAGAAGAACGGTCACCTATGATGACATAAGAGGCGCGGGGAAGACCTTCGTTGATTACTTCGGTCACGACGCCGATGTAGGTGTAGGTGTCCGTTGTAACAACCATCTTTTTGTTGATGCCCGCGATCCATAGCTTCGAGAGTGTGCCGTAGAGTGCAGGGAGAATTAATGTGACGATATTGAACAGGAGGGCGCCAGGGTAGCTAGTGTGTATTCGCTTCTTGTCAATTATCTTTTCTTTGTGTATGGGAGGCAAAATTAACTAACCGCTGCCTAGACCACAATCCACTACCTTCTCTCCGTCGTGAGCTCGAGGTATTAGAAATAGCACTAATATCTTCTTCAGCAACGGTATGCGGTTTGAGATCGTTATTATCAGCCATATCGTTTTCGAACTCAGGAAGTGCCCTGTACCGATAACGATGCCCCCCAGAAACAGCGCTCCCTCTACTACTACTGCCCGGCATTATAAACTAGCTAATGGGTGAGAAAGGTTTTTCGAATAGTTAATGTTTTCTTAGCACTTTTCAGGCCGCCAATGCTTTAGAACTGTGTAAGCAAGCGGCGGCTATAACTAGGAAAGGGAAAAGGCGTTGGTTATCACTCAACACTCCTCGGGTATAAGCGAGAAATATGGCATAGTAATCACACTGTGCCGGTTTCTGACATTTTTGTAGCACCCGGTACCCTGGACCTCTATTATTCCAAGGGACTTTGGCCGTCTAAAAGTTTTCGTTAACCATTTCGAGAACCTCAAGCATATCAAACATCAAGAATTAATCATTGCAAGGTGTGCATGTGACTTTTTCTAGCCAGAAACATAATTATTTAGGATGATGATGGCGAGATAACATCCGTAATCCGTACGTATGCAGACAAAACAGAAACCCCGGTACATCAACATAACGTAATGAAAAATGTAAATTTACAGGTTCTTTTCTTTTCAAAGTAAAAATGGGGGAAAATCCAACGCTAATAAACCCACAGAAAAATGAAACTGGTGACCGGGAGAAGAAAAAAAGGACACCACGAGTATAGTATAAACAAATATCAACTCCGGGGGGCATTCGGGCAAGAACGACCTAAGGAAATCTTGAGACCTCTTATTTTCTCTCACATGTCCTTATATCGTAAACATTACACATACATAAACAACACGCATATTCAAGCTTAAAGGAGCTTAGTCTCTGACCGCATCGAATTTAGACATGGCTCTAATGGAGGGGCCCCATCTCTGGAAGACCCATGGGATTGGCATCATAGCAAGGGAAATGAAGCCGAAGATTGATGTTCCCCAAGCGATACCAAGGTTTTCGTACACTGTGTATTACCGTTAGCTACGGGTATCATATAATATAGCTAAGGGGATAATCACTTCTAGGTGTAAACAACGGGAAAGCCATGGCAAGGAGATAACGAAGGAGACCCAACGCTGCAATTGCAGACGCGGCCACTAGTGGTGGGTATACTTCTAGGATGTACATAACCGCAGTGAGCTATTCACTATATTAGTATCTAAACATCGGACGAAACACAGATTTGGTAGGGAACGTACAAAGATGAGAACAAGACCCGCACCAAACGGCGCGCCAGCAACAACAGGCGAAATCCAGTGGATATCTTTCTTTGCAGTCCACGCAAACCAGAAAAGTCCAATAGGCATCAGACAGCTTCCAATCATGGCGGGTACCAACCGAATCTCCGGGGGCGGGCTACCGTTGTGTTTTTTTAGGGCCGGAACATAGACTAGTCTATCTTGAAGCAAGTAAATCCCACACCCCAGAATTAACCCTGCAGCAATACCCAAGAAGCACAACCCCGTTTGTCCCAAAGTAAACCCATACTCGCGCTGGAACGCATACGGATATGCCTCAAAAAAGCCAAACAACACAGCGAATGCGAACGACGAGTATAGCGCTACAGCCTGAACGATGGGCTCGGTGAACAACATTACAGACGGTCTTGCAAGGGTGATTGTAAAAATCATCTTCAGCGCTGTTTTTGGGTCTGGCTTGGGCGGAAGCTCTTGACCGCGGGCAATGGCACGGCGCTTGAGAATCACGGTCTTATAAGACTCTTCCATGAAGTAGAGAGGAACCATCATCGCGCCTCCCAAAATGAGGATAATCCACATGGTCCATCTCCAGCTCTGGTCCTGCGCGAGGTATCCACCAACAATCGGGCCTGGATTTTCATATCGTTAGTCTCCAGCCTGAACACCTGCATGTCTCGCCGAGGCGAAGTAGCGACGGTTGTGGGATGCAGAGCTTACCCAACGCAGGCCCCATGAAGGTCGCAATCGCCTGGACAGAAACTGCCAATCCCGAGCTCTTCAACTCCCACACGTCCACAAATGATCCGGCCGAAACCGCGAGTGCAGGTCCTCCGAAAATCCCAGAAAACATCCTGCAGATGACGAGTGTCTCAATATTTTGAGCCAGACCCGCGCCCATCGTGAAGAGCAAGAAGAACGGCAGGTTTACAAAGTAGACCATCTTTCGCCCGAAAACCTGTACACCGAATCAGTTTTTTAGATCCCGAAAACGGTCACTAGCGCTGTTTCTGCTCACCTCTGATAATGGCGCGCTGAACATTGGCCTGCATTTTCCCCCATTAGTGCTTGAGTCCTCGGTAAAACTGAAGCCAAAGAGAAAAAACCTACCCCAAGCCAAGTCCTACCACATACATCGATATCCCCAATAGAGCCACTGTAATTGAAACATTGAACTTGGCAGCAACCTCATAAACGCCAGGAACATAAACCGATGACGCAAATGTTCTAACATTTTGCGGAATTCAATGTTAACAAAAAAAAAGTTCAACGCCTTGTTTTTTATCTAAGAGAGAACAAGAAAGAAGGAACATACACAAGCATACAGAAGCATCCAGGTACAATTGTTCCAAACCATCTTTTCCCCGATGACCAGTTCCACGGGTTGTCAGGGTCATTAGGGCCGTCCCAGTCTAATGGGCCTGTAGCGGGAGCTTTCTCAAACTTCTGTGCTGCAATATTCTCGCTGTGAGGTTCACTGTGCTCTGAAGGAGACTTTGTTGATGATGAACTAGCCATCCTCTCGCTGTCCATGCTGGGCTGTTGTTTTGCGTGGAATGAAATAGAGCCAAGCGGTATTTGCACCTGAGTCCAAAGCAAAGACAACTTTGGGCGTGCAAGAGCGAGAGCACGAAGATTAAAGTAAAAAAGCGACCGGGAGATAGTATGGTAAAAAAGATCTTGAGTAACAGTCAGATCAGATTTAGGACCACCGCCAGGAATGAAAAGACAGTACCAAGGAAACTAAGAACCAAAAGTCACGAAGGACACAGCTGTATAAAGTATGATAAAGCGCAGCAGCTAGTTAAGTGAGAGCCTTGGTGAATGGTCCGCGTCCTCCCACCCCCTTCCACTCTCCTTCCTGATACTTCCGTGCTTCCCTTTACATGGTTTTGGACAACTCCGCCGATCAGCTCGGTGCCTCGATCTTTGGGACTTCGGTGTCTGTGGATGGTTTGAGGTTGAACGCCGAGGGTCCCGCGCTGGATTTGGAATACCTCCCGAGACATACCACTCCCCGGTCATAACTCGCCACTTGCACCTCCATCCGGTCCCAAGTTAGCATACATGAACCGTCTTCAGGGGGGTGGTAGAAAAGCTTATGCCGTTCCTTTCCATGCACAGTTGATTGAATACAGCATCGAGTAAGCATGTAGTTGTTATTATTTGTTGTTGCCTATTTCCTTTCCTGAAGTGAAACGTAACTGTTCTTCTAAGCTGCGCTTCCCGCACCTCCTTCATCTCGGCCATGCCCACAATGTGAGGGGCTTTTAGTGGAGCAAGCACGCAAAAGCCACACGGACCTGGTTATTGTCCTAGCCTATCCCCATTCAATCAGTAGTCAAATCAACTCCCCAATCCAGCCACAACAACAGATCAACAAACAACCCTCACTGGCCTCCTGGAACAACAACAACAACCACGCTGCTACTGCTGCTACTGCTGCTAGTGTTACTGCTACTGCTTCACCGTTCGTATGCACTCTAGACTAGAGTAACAACGGGTAGTTAGGCTTGATCTTCATACCTCGGTAAATGTACCTACGTGCCTACTCACGGTACACATGTACCTACATAATCTAATCCATCCCAAGACAGATAGGTACGAGACCTTATATTAGAGACTTTGCGCAGATGGAGCCAGCTCAATTTTCTGACAACCTGATTGGTGCCGATGACACCATTAACCAATCAGATAATCAAAGTATAGATATATATTGTATGTCTTGATTGTCAGTCATGTCTTGTCTAATAATATTAACCACATCATTTACTCTAGACTCCACACATAACTTAACTTAATTCCTCCGCCTTCTTACCAAATGTTTAAGTAATTAATGGCAACTTCTTTGGGGCCGGGCCGGCATACAATTTGTTATTTTCATTATTTTCATTGGAATTGCAATTAGAAATAATCGCCCTACCCTGCCGCTCTCGCACTAAATATAAACCTCGTCTATTCAAAAAGAAGAGGTATAGATGGCTTCCCTAGCCACCCGAACACCCCCTCACCCGAACAGTCAACGTCAAAAGAAAGGATCTTCGTTGCAACCGGTGTGTGTACCAATCATACTCAACTGTTCGGGTGAGGGGGGTGTTCGGGTGGCTAGGGAAGCCATCCACCGTACAAACGCAACGTAGTGTAGGTATGTATTTTATGCCATACCTTGCCTATCCTGCCCTTGATCTCATCTACATATTTTTGACGTTTGGCTAGAAAGAAACTCCGTGTTCGAGTTTACTTCAACACTTCACCTTAATTGTGATCAGATCTCCCGGCAGATAGATTAGAAAATCCAGAACTCGATAGAGACCAGGATAAGATAACCAATATCATTAATTAGCCCAGACCCCTGCTGTGGGGGGGGAGGGGGGGTTGTATCAGAAACGTTAATTATAATAACGGCAATGATTGTTATAGCTGGTATCATCCAACAAACGAACGTTCGAACCTCTTCCTCTCACAAGCTCACAAGCTCACAAGCTCACAAGCACGCAAGCCGCTCTGACTCGATCGCCGGTCAGGCCGGCCGAGATCGACACCCCGACCTTATACCTCGGTGCGAGGTGCGAAGAGATTTTTATTTATTTAATTACTTTTCCTTGCCTGTCCGCTCTGCTTTGCTTTGCTGGCAGCCCGTACTATCAGGCATACAAATGGGCAAGCAAGAATAGCTAACCATTAGGCCTTCTATATTCACCATCATCGGCCACGCCATCCGAACCTATATACGTTCACGGCCCCGGAAATCATCTACAAATGGCGTCCATCCCCCGTACACTCGACAGTGTCTAAATCCAGGCCTTATTTTTTTTTCTCCCTCTCTCAGCAAATAGTGTTCAAAAGGGCTCGCTTATGCCCGAAGATTACAGGGGGGCAAGGATTTTTGGATTAAGCTACACATTGGGAGGCAAATGTCCGACGCTAACTAGCTATGTCGCGAGTTTAAAGATGCCAGCGGCAGCAGTGGGGTAATCATTTATTGTGACGTTGTGGATCTCCGGCTCCGACTGGTGGCTTGAACAAAAAAAATTGACCTTAAAAAGCTATTTAGCTTTCCCACGGCGTAACTTCGTACCGGCGGGCATGTATGTATATCAAGAGTACTATTATACTATCTGCTATCAATAACGACATCAGTATTATAGACTATTATATGTTGTGTTGGCTGGACTCCCTCCCACGAGCCTTTTCCTTTCGGCGTATTGGAATATGGATGCATGTAACCAGTTGGTGGTTTTTTTCTTCTTGAATGGTCTTATTTCCACTACAAATGCACAAGGGCGAGATGACGGTCCGGTGGTGCCTCCCTAAGAAAGTTGATATCCGTAGTCGTGCACAATAAGGAGACTGGCTGGATAGCTGAATAGTAGTAAACTAATTACAGGTTTCAAGTCTATGTATTCTATCTAAGACATTTTTCCTCTCGGCCAGAAGTGCGACGACCTGTTATGGTAACATAATAATAGGATTTGGTAGTAATTATCTTAACTATCTTTTACGGTAGGGTGTATGCACCGTCCACAACCAGGTTTGCGCCTAAAATCAACAATTGAGCAAACCCAGGTCCACGAAGCCATCTCCAGGGGGCAATTCAAAAGAGATCGGGCCCACGTACCGGTTATATAACTCGAGGCATCACTAGCAAGGAATACGTACACCTAATGGTTTAAAAGTTAAGTCGGTTCAACTCTCCCGCAATCCGGGTTAGCAGCGGCGGAGGAGGTTAATGTTCTACGCACCCCTTTCAACTCATAGGGATCACAGAATCTTTGCGCCGGGACCATGGTATGCCACAACTTTTTCCAGTCCTCGGGAAGTTCCGCAATCACTTGTTCTCTGTTAATATTGTGGAGTCTATCGGTTATGTACCCCGCGATCCGTTTCACAGCAGACGAAGAACTTACTATCGGTTGCGATGAAACCAGGAGAAACACAATTGACTCTTGCAAAATCAACCCACTCCACCGCAAGGCATTTTGCCATCTGTACCAAACCTGCTTTACTCGCGTTGTACTATTATTTCAAGATTATGATTTTAGCCTCATGTCGTGTCAGTACTCTACTCTGCTGAGCCATGCATGCATGCAGAGATAAGATACATAGCGAAGCAGAAAGAAAAAAACATCACTACATACCGCCGCCTGTTTCTGCGGAACATTAACTAGTAGCGCACTGACTGACGCCGTAAATATGACATTCCCACTGCCTTGTTTCTGAAATATCTTTGCTGCCGCCTGTGCCGTATAGAAAGCACCGTCAAGGTTAACCTTCATTACCTCCGAGAAGGACTCTGGCGTCTGGTCAATTGCTGCAACATGCTTTGTGATGCCAGCATTTGCAACCATGATGTCTATACGCCCAAAGTCCGCTGCGATCTTGTTGATGGTAGCAGCGATTAATGCGGGGTCGCGCACGTCGGACTTGTAGGCAACTACTTTGACGCCGGTCTCTTGTGACATCTGGGATGCAATACTCTCGGCATCTTTAGAAGAGGTATAGATTATTGCAACCTGTAGGTGGTGAGTGGGTGATATAATTACAATTGGGTTGGATCTTGGATGAGGGGTTGGTATTGAGAGCGATAGCGGATATGGGACTTACGGATGCTCCAGCTTCAGCGAGACCACGGGCGGCTTCAATCCCTATTCCTCTGGTTCCGCCTGTCACGGCTGCCACCTTCCCGGTGAGGTCGAATTGATTACGGACGTTTGTGTTTTCGGGTTTTGCGAGGACCATTTTGGGTGCGTGTTTGTTTATCTCTCTCACGGGACACTTGAGCAGATGAAACAATTCCCCGGCCGGTGTCTCTTGTCTTCGCTGTGTGTATGTAGTGCCCAGGTATCAATGGCAGTTTGTCCGTATGGTTATTCAAAGTACAGCTCGGTATCAATAACTATGACCTAGTGCCATGGATTAGTACAAATTTAAAGTTCCATAATACATTCCCCAATTCCCCTCCCCCCCGCACTAGAGGTCGACATGAATAGATAATCTATGTTTCCCCGCGCGTACAAAATCGTTAAATTGCGGGGTTACAAATCAATATCAGCCGAAGCAAAGTAAAGCAAAGCCCGAGAAGCACTAAACACGTACAAGGAGGTTAAACCAAGGAGTCCTCTCTCCCCAGGAATTTTAAAAATTAAAGGGTGTTGTGATTAATTCAGCCTAAACTTCTCTCGAAGTTTCGTTTCGCTTCAAACCCAGACACATTGACAACTTGGTTGTATGGCTAGAACAGCATCATGCTCCCTCGCTTTGTAGCTGTTTTACCTCTCGCTGAGCTGACCTGACCCAGCCAGTCATCGTGTATGGTCACCACACCACTACAACCGTCGACGGGGGTTCACCACCCCCCCCCTCTCGGAGATTTTTTGCCCCGAGACACCCATCGACACTATCTCCCTCATAACAGCGGTACGGGCCAACCCCAATAACGGTGTTTTAAACTCTGTTCGTAATATCTCACTCATACACGTGTCTTATTTATTTCATCATGGATTATCACTCGGCTTGGCACAGACGAGTTTGGTGAATGTAAGTTGTGTATATAGCTGCGCTGGTGATTATAATTGAAGTCCCTTGTTCTTGCCGATAGCCAAGACTATATTGCTGGTGAACATATGTGGTGTGGTTTTCGTATCAGCGATAGCGGATAGAGACATGGAGAGTGTCGGATATACTTTATCGCTCCATGGCATACCACGGTGGTGGGGAACGAAGAACACTACATACCTATGTTGGACCTCAAGCGGGGTGTCAACATTGTTGTAATATCGAGAATGTAATGGAGTGGCGTGTTTGCGATTGGGGTTAGTTCTTGACGACAATGAAAGGGGGACGATCGAATATTCAAAATTTCACACGAACGCGATACATATACCCACACACAGCGCCCGAGCTCGATATTCGAAAATGGTGATGATGCAATAAGGTCGGGTTTGTGCTACAGTTATTTGATGGTGTTTTCTCTGAATTCTCAAGCAAATAGAGTAGTTACTATTTGTCTTAGTGCATGTGTGTAAGTACATGTATCTAATAACGTGGAGGCTTAGTGTTTTCGCCATGAACTACAGTCTCAGGAATGAGGGTAAATTGCTACGGTATTGAGCCAAGAATACTGGTTTAAACCAGCATCTTAAGTATAATACCGTATTCTTACAACATCACTAGCGTATTGACTGGAATACAGTACCGCTTTCCGTTACTGTATGATACGCTTTATTTATCTTCTGATGACAACCCGTCTTTATAACTAAAATTAAAAGTAATTCACGGGAGACATAAAGAAATTAGTAGCTACATGTACTCGTGTATCCAGTATGTATTGGCGCAACCAGCAAAGCATACCCTTTTTTACCATTGGGTTCATTCCTTATATATGACCAACGCCCATAACTTGCCTTTAGACTCCTTCTAGTGCCTAGATACACCATATACAAAATATCAGGGGAGATAAGAAGTCTCTCGGGATTCTGTGCCCCTTGGTATTAATCTGCTATAAATAGCAAAGTTGATATATTTCCTATTCAGAATAACCAGCTATCGATATTGTATAGAATTACTAGATTAACTAGAGACCTTTAAATAGAACTATACTCGGTTGTTGAGTCTTTAAAACATTTGTGAAAATGTCTATATGCTATTAAAAACATCGATTTTTGGTGTGTTTCGCTGGTTGCGCCAATACATTCTAGATATGCGAGTATGTACAGCGGAAGGTAATAAGTGATGGAACGGCCGAGCCTGTTTTGAGTAAAACGCCACCAATTTACGGTGTTTATAGGTATAACTGTATCTCAGGGCGTTATTACCTATCGCTGTACAGCGCGAGGTAAAAAGTGAAGGCAGGCAACCAAAAATACACCAAAAATGCTACTTTTCGGCGTGGCCCTAGACCATCAATTATCATGAATAATCCCCGAGAATTGGAGAAGTATATTTCTTGAATGTCAAGAATTTTCCTATCAGCTCAAAATTAAACTATCATGCCTCTAGCATGAGCTGTGTTGATTTTATTGTTTCAAGCCCGCACTCATATAAAAAAAAAAAAAAAAAAAAGCCCGCACTCATAATACACGAAATATGAATTACCAACTACATATAATCAATCAACTAACCTATACCAATTAATACGAATAGAAACTAGTTGTTGGCCTGTGCTTAGTCATCTCTAAAAAACTTGTTGGTATGTAACACTGCGGCCGGCCTTGGCAACATCAAGGTATGGTTGGGGACGCCTAGAGCCAGAGTGTCGCGACATTGGTTTCTGACGATCAATTACACAGTCCGGTAATTATATGAGTAGTTTGCCAAGATCAGCCACTTTGCGCTCTTGAGATGACCTCTCGCTCAATACAGATGAGACCGTCCTAATGGGGCAATTTAGCTATCCCAAATAGGCAATTATGGTTCGACGTTGGTTGGACCCCCCCACCAAAAACCAAGCTTTTTAGAAAATCAATAACTCCACCACCATAAACGATAAAATTAATCGGACTCTGTCAAGTTGTAGAGGAGGTGCAGAGCTATCGAATAACAGAGCGAAGAATAAATTAGAGTGTGATTGGGGAATGTCATTAGAGGTTGAAGTTCACTCCCGAAACCACTCCGTGTCAGGGCGTCCCCAACCATACATGTATGTACATATATGGTGCGCCTAGCCTTCTGGTTTTATGCCGGTAAACGAGTAACGCGTTGGACCGGGAACCATGTCAGACACAGAAACCTGTCGCATGGCAACAGCACTAGGACTCCATATACTGAATAATTGAACAACAGTCACCACAGGAGGAATATGAGTTAAAATCATTATGAACATTTATCACCTGATGTGGGAACCATTTAAAATAAATTCTGAGCTAGATACCCTAAAAACTGGTGGAGATATGTTATAGCACTGATCTCCCCATACAAATACTTGTATGGAGTTCCTAATTATGACTACTTCTTCACAAGCTTTCAAGTAAATTTCTCCCTTAAACTTGAAGAATCATCCTCTTCAATAGACCACTCTGCCTATGCAGATAGCATATATATCCATATGGTTTTGTGATTTTACCATAGGCGCTGGTTCTTCGGATTTTGCTGGTTGCCAGGCTTCTGCGTCTGACGGGTTCCTGGTCCAATGCGTTAGACGTGGAACAATCATGGCTGCAATCTGACTCCAAAGGCCAATAAGAGGGCCAGCTTGGTGCCTCACTGCCACGGCTCAGGCATGTTTGCTTTTTGGGCATAAATGGGTATAATACTCTGTTCACTCTTGGCCAATTTCAATCCCGTATAACTTCACAACCATGCAAGATAAATACCAAAAATCTGCCAACACAACCCCCTCTTCATCACTGTTTCTAGCCTCCTCCTTCACAGATTTCTTTTATCTATTGTGGTGGTAAAGTTGAAAGGGATTGAAATTTGGTATCTTTAAGATTGGGAGGACCATATCTCATGTACATACATACAATACATTAATTGTAGCTACATTTAACATATGACTCGAGAATCTATTGTAATAGGTGTGTAAACTTCGGCGTTTGCAGCCAACCAATCTGAGATCTACTCCCATAGTTGGTACTAGTGCCTAGCGTAACGGTTCTCTAATTCCCACACAAAAAAAATTCCCCCGAAATTGCCTTCTCGCGCCATATACATAGCTATAGGCCATACATTTACATACTCTCTACCTATACCATCCATGCCCTGTAATTTCGCTCTCCAGTCGTGCTTCTCCCCTACCTACCATACCGCGTGCTAGCTAGCCAGGCCAGCCTGATGACTCCCATAGGAATACGATGGACATGCCGATAAGTGAAGGTCTCCCTACTGATACGCCGTAAGCGCTTTTTTGCCATCAGGGCTGACCAATTAAGTAAGCCGTATAGTAAATTTTTAGCTGGATCCATATATATAGAGGTATACCGAAGATAGAAGGATACCGAACGGGGATCATCCGCCCATGAATCCAACAGCAAAGCGGTTCTTATGATTGGCACTGATATAAAACTTTTCGGTGCTCCCATCTTCGGCGACCCACCCCAGAGCACGTGGGCATTTCAGGAGTTAGTGGCGTGTGGATACATATATGAACAGTATGTACCTGCATACTACTAGCCAGGCTGTGATGGGGGAAATGAACCCACCGAGTGATGAGACATGAATCACCGAGACAGCAAATGGGTTTATGTGGAGGAAGGCAGTACCTGTCCCGCAAACCCGTACGAGCAGCAAGAGATCGGAGATATCAAACTACGAGATAGTGAGGTGCGACTGTACATATATATACCTTAATCCCTTATAGCTTACACCGGGCAACAGCAGTACCGTAGACACATATAAGACAACGGAGGAGAATCAAAGTAGGGTAGCCACCTCCACCCTTGTCATGCAGAGGATTCCTTATGCGGCCTCTAGGAGCTTGTCTTGATCGTAAACTTCTGTTTTCATTCATTTAGATGTAACGATGGACCAGCTATCGTACTATATATCGTATGCATAAGAGCACCTGACCAGCAACCTACTGTAACCATACATTATGTATCGCAATAAACTCCGGAGCACCAGCCCAATCCCAGAACTTAGTAAAATATAAGCAAAATAAAAGGAAACTGCACGAGATATAGAGACCAACGTATAAACACCCCAAAAACAGAATAAAAGTTACCAAATAAGTAGCAATAGAAAAAGGTGGAGTAAACGGAATTCCCAAAACCAAAATAAAACATTATCGCCCCAACTCCACATCGACCTCTAGTCTTAATCCTCTAGCTTGAGCTCTTGTAATGTCTTTTCTAGATGTTTAAATGAAACTGGCTTCACCATAAACAAATCTATCCCCCCTTCAAATGCTTCGAGTCGATCGTTTGCAGTCGCTAGCCCAGTGAGTGCGATGATCAAACTTCCCTTCCGTCGTCGTTGCCGTTCCAATGTTCGTATAGCTCTGGTAGATTCGATACCTGACATGACTGGCATTTGCAAATCTATTCATCATTAGTATTCGTAAAAGGTAGACTATGTGGAGAGAAGCATACCCATGAGGATGATATCGAAACCTTCGGGATTTTTCTCGACGGCTTGATAAGCCTCGAGTCCATTCGTGGCTTTTTCAAATGGATAACCCTTCTTCTTTAAGAACGTTGCCAAAAGCATCAAGTTGACTGGATTATCCTCCACGATGAGAGTCCTAGGGAGTTTCTTGCTTCCATTTTCACCATTCAAGTTGAGAGAGGGTATTCGCCCAACTTCATGTTTCCATCGTGAAATTGAACTATCATCCTTTTCGACTGGTGTGCTTGGTGTTACGGTAACCGGAATTTCTGTGGACAAACATTTAAAACTCTTTGACGAGAGGTTGACCTCTGTAGAACGCCTCTTAGGGGGGGGAGGAGGAGAGGTTCTGTTTTTCGGCAAAACCTTGGTCTCTGTATAATGTATAGTTTTATTCGATTGTGATCGGGAGACCAATGTATCTGTTTTGGTGGAGGTAGATACTACTGCTTGGGATTTCAATGTCGCCTCCATCTGATCTAGACAAAATGCTAGAGCTTTCGCGAGTTTCATGGGCCCGCATGGCTTTGACACAAAACCAGCAATTCCCTTATTCTCGACGGTATTCAAGGGCTGGTAGATGTCATGTCTTGCCGCGTTCGAGCAGATAACGATCAATGGTACCCCTCCAGTCTTCCCGGGCATGTTTTTTCCTGTTTCCTCGGGAAGCGCCAGGTGTGCATTAACCATAGCCCCCTCGTTTGTAATAACAAAGTCTACCTTATTACCGGTAGAATAAGACGAAGGGTTTGGGACAATTTCCATCCCGAACCATTTGGTGACATAGCTTTCAAGCGAACTTCTAAGAAATGCAGTCGCTCGCATTTGAGCTTCAGATTCTGGGGGCGTAGAATCGAAACCGGGCAAAGAAACTTTCTTCCCCTTGGTTCTCTCCCTAATTCTTTCGATAAACGCATCTTGTCCGTTCGTCTCTTGGTTAAGAGACTGGTCAGGTCTCTTCAAGACCCTCTTCAACACCAGACTGACAGTCACCTCCGTCCCCTTGCCAGGCTGACTCTTCACACCAATCTCGCCGCCTAGCATTTCGACAATCTGCCTCACAATGCTCATACCTAGCCCTGTTCCGCTGACAAGCGGGTTCTCTTGACTGAAAGGTGTGAATAACCGTGTCTTCAAAAATTCTCTGCTTATACCCTTTCCGGAGTCCGTAAAAGTCAACGTAACAAGAGATTTCTTATCTTCATCACCTTTGCTTGGCAAATCCTCCGCCCTCATCTTTATTCGGACCCAACCAGAATCCGTATATTTGATCGCATTTCCCCCTAAGTTCAAAAAGATTCTTCGCAATGCCCCTGGTTGTGTTTCAAACACCCACCCATTATCGCGTCTATCAACATCGATGATAACCGTAATGTCATTTTTCGCCCCAGCTGGTCTTCCATTTCCTTCAACTTTTGAAGTCCCAACATCCTCCATTATCCCTGGTGTGCTTATTCCTCTGAATTCGTAGCCCGCAAATACACCCTCCGTCACCTCTTCCAAGATTGCGCTCAAGTCCGTTTCCGCAGTTAAGTGAACAACATCATTCATAGATGCAGATGGACTCTCGGCAATTTGACTGGGTTTCGGTTCTTGATTGTCATCGCTCTTGAACCCCTCCGGGCTTTCGGAGCATGCCGACGAAGACCGCCCACGTTGCCGACTCATTCTTCGGACTATGCTCTCCTTCTTCATTGAGGACGTCGTTCCAGTCCACTTATTCCCAAAGCTGTTTAACTTTGAAAAGTCCAGAACATGGTTAATGGTGTCAAGTAGCGTACGCCCACAGCTCTCAATAGTATCGACAAAGCTCCTCTGGAAGTTATCAAGATCTGTATCCGCTAGGAACTCGGCACTCGCTAGAATCCCATGTAATGGTGACCGAAGTTCATGTGAGACCGACGAGATAAAGTCACCCTTCGCCTTATCCGCTGTAAGCATCATTATCCTCGTCAGCAAATATTCAAAATTTGGATTATAAAACGATCTTCAAACATACCACTAACGCAATGCAGCCTCCCTACTTCTGCCATGATGCTGTTTCCAAACGCTGCCATGAAACTCTTCTCTACATCATCACTGAATACTCTAACTCTGGAGCAGCTCCAGGCGAATCCCACTGAAAAAAGTTTCCCGGAAAAATCATACATGGGCATACAGACAACATTAGTACTCCCTGGTAGAAAACGCTTCAATGCCTCCACTTCTTTCGTATACTTTCCACCTGTAGACTTTTCGCAACCTGGTGTATATTCAGAGTCATCGTCTGAGCCCGTCTCAGCCTCACGTGGGCTAGACTGATTGCACGAGAAGATATGACCGTGTGGCCAGCGATGTGCCATGGTGCGTAAGAAAGACTCCTCAATCTCGCCAATATCAAATCCAAGGCTTCTCTCCAACTCGCTGTCTCGACGGACCATGCTGTCATTATCAAAGGGATTTGTGCAAGAGGTACCTCCCTTTGTGGCATAACCAAGAACCCCAGATCTTCGACGGAACTTCTTCGGTCTTTGTCGATGTTTTGCGGAATCTTCAAATGATGGTTCCGGTGGCGTATTTTTCGGCGAGTCTATACAACCATCGATATCATACGTGTCCTCCAAGTCGGCATCCACAAAGACGACCCCGTCAATTTCAATCGACTTGCGAATCAATACCGAGGCACGAGCAAATGTCGAGCGGAAAGAGTTGTTAATGTCAGGATATTGTGGCTGAAGTTGCCCTGTGGGTGTTGTGGCGGCTGAACATTGGGCGGCTGAGTCCGAATCATGGAACAGAGAATCTGATGGCGATGAAGGGGGGATAGTAGCGCTCAGTGAAGATATCGAACTAGTCGATCCTCCTGAAGGTCTTGTACCTGTTGTACTTCTTCCTGATCTTACTGAGGAATAACTACAACTTCGCGAAAGCTCCGGGATATTAAGCGGGCCAGGATGCAGAATAGAAGAAAAATCTTCGGATTTTGGAGTTGGAAAAGAGAGTGGTAATTGAGATGCTTTGACATTGGGAAAACCCAGATGATTGCCCTCAGGCCATGCACCTTCTGATACCTTATCCTGGTTCAAATCGGATGCAAAATCGCGTGCGAACGGATCTGATTCCTCCTTCCTCCCTACCTTCTCTGTTGTTTGTGATAAAATTCTTGCCGTTTTAACCCTTTCTAGTACTATATCTGTTCCCATATTATTTTTCTGCTGCCTCTCCATTTGATCAATCCATCTCAGCCTTTCAGATTCCATTCTCCTCTTTTCCTGTGATCTTTGCTCATACCGAACTCTTTCTGCAAATTCCTCATCATCCATCTCCGCACGCTCATTTCTGAAATTTCCTGCTAAAAACCTCGAAATTCCTAACTCCATATTTCTTCCTCTCTTCATATCCCGCTCTGCCTGAACTCTCTCAAGGTGGCCCATGACCGTTTCCGCCATCTTCGCCAATGTTAGCTTAGCATTATCCTTGAGTCCCCCCGGGTGTGGTTTATCGTCAATGACACATAAACTTCCAATAGAGAAGCCGCCCTTTGTTCGGAGCGGGACACCAGCATAGAATTTCATATCGGGCCATCCAGTGACGTAATCTTCGTTCTGGTAAACTGGTTCTTTAGTGAGATCTGGAACCTCAAAAATCATCACACCGTCATCATGAACCTCAGTAGGTGCCAGCAATGAAACAGTTCTCTCGCACAATCCTCCTTCCCTAGGTATCGACATGCACCCCCCCAACCATAGATCATCACCTGGTGCATATGTATGTGGGACGGTGACCGATAACGTGCGTGTTGATTCAGCAATGATATATATTCTTTCATGGTCGATGAGTGAAATCATAGACCGTTTGCATGACAGGAGGTTTGCTGTAAGAAGTGCAAATGACATCAAGGCTGGGTCTGGTGAGGCTACGAGGCCCTGCTCATAAGTTTGGACAGTTCGGGAAGACAAATCGAGCATAGGCGAAGGGGGTTGATAATATCTTCAATAAACAAGCAGATTAATATGTTTCTATTCTGTGGCTTCAAATATTTAAAACATCATGGAATAAGGTAAACCGACTTGTAGAGCTCCCTAGAGCGCCGAATATCCCGTGAGCTTCCATGATCTATGCCTGGTAAGGCACACGTTTGTGGTGACATCTAGGAAGTAAAATTCCGTGCAACCACGATATCTCATATGATGTCGGCCCCCGGCTTCAGCGGCTGAGCGGTGTAAGGAATCCGTGGCTCGTAGATTTAATTCTATGTGGAGTGATGAAGATATGTATGGAAGAAATCTAGAGAAAGAGAAGAAAAACTTCTCAAATGATCTGGTGAGGAGGGAGGGCGCAAACAAAACACGGGTCGTAGGTGTAAGTCGCCCTGGATGCTTGATTTTTGCCCCTTCTTCCAACGCAAAGCAGGCCTGCGTGTCAATATGTACCGGGGTCCGCTATTTGGCCTAGATTTTTATTCGGCCATCGTCTGAATCATGGTGTTTCTCGGCTTTGACTCCTCTCTCACTACTACTCCTAATCCCGTATTACGGATGTCTTCTCCTTGCCAGTGGGTAGCGCAAGGTTCCATCCCCACAGCCGCCCAGACCTCGAGACGAGCTTACTTTTGTTGTGTTTCGGGCCTTCAGAAGGCCCTCCATAATCCACAGCCTCCGGCAGCCAGCCCAAGCCTGCGGTACTCTCCACATTTTTCTGATTACCAACCTAATATCACACGTTAGACGTTGCTTTCAGACTACTACACAGTCCTGGAAGGTTAATACATACATGCATGCACAGGTACCTATGTAGGTACACCAAGCAGTTGGTATTTGGAACTCTAAACCTCCACCCATTCACCCACCCATCGATCACGATCATAATCTACCCATAGCTACACGCATCCCATCCCTCATCTGAGAATCCTTAGAGCCACAAAAATTACCTGACCGGCAGCGTCTCCGGATGGGAACCCCGCCACCATACCCTATTGGTCCAGCCTCATAGCGCCTTTGTGCTTCGCAACCAGAATACACTTGTCCTTAGTGCAACTAGCTAGACATTGAGTTTATGGTGACCAACGTTTGCGGCTGGTGGTACCTTCAATTCAATCGACGGAAACACACCTACTCGTAGTTTCCTGGCGTTTCCGGACGCATGCCATAAAAGAAAGCCTTGGCGGGGATTTTCTGTGTATGCAATAGCAGTTGCCTCCGGAAACGCCAAAAAAAACTACGAGTAGCTCCTATGTTCTTGGTCCTAGAGGTCATAGTTTACCATCGGCCCGGCATTCTGGGAAGCCCTCTCATTCGAGGGGACAATCCAGCTCATGTATGACGATGATTATTAATCAAAGAGACATCCACATGCCGGCAAAAATCGATCAGAGACCTTGGTGAAGTGTGGAAAACTACTGAGTGCATTCTCTCTCTATGCATAGTGTAGGCATTTGTTTGTGAATGGGAATCCCCGGGACACACCTGGAGAAACAGAAAAATTAGTTTTGAAATAAAGTTCAAGGCGCATTTGCACTGGCCCAAATATGGGGGTTCGCTTTCGGCGATCCTTGCGTACTTAGTCGTAAACCGATTAGACAGAGTCATCTTTTCCAAGGGTGTGCCGGGAACGAAGGTCGCTTGACGATTCACAGATCTCTCACGAGTTTCCTTTGGATCATAGGTGCTCTAGAATAGGTACAGATTCGGAGTCAATGGCAATGGCATGCAGTCTTTCCCCACTCTGACCATTACAAGCTTCAAGCTGGATGATGGCTTATCTCGAATCCAGTCGGGCTAGCATAATAAAGAGCGTTCTTCGCCCTATTGAAAATCAATCCGGTATGCACCTTGGATGCTGCACACTGTGTAACAAAAGCCATATATTTCCGATCTCCTTTTATTCCATGTTTCCAACCCCCCTTCTTGGCCTGCAGAATCTGCACTTCCAAGGGCTGTGGCACAGCTGATCTCTCCACGAAGAAAATTTCCAAACAGAAGATTTCAGCGCCGTAAGACCCCTAACCCATGCATGCACATACATCTATAGCGGATCTCCTTATAGAGGGTGAGCGGGAGTACTCCCCCCCAAAATGAGGCCAGTGAACCTGACTAAGTCGAAGATATGGCAACCGAGAAAGGACTCGTAGTTCCTTAGATAGGATTAGCCCAATAGTGTTACGGATATGTTACTCCCGCTCTCTATAATGAGATCCGCCATACTTGCAACTTTTTGATGTTTCCGGACTGGAGTCCGCATACCACCAAAATAAATATTGTTCTCGCGCACGATCTACGCCCATATGCAGACCCAGTCCAGTCCGGAAACCTCAAAAAGTTTCTATCACGGAGGAAATCACCTACCATACTGAGAGGGATGAATAGGATGAGCCGGTAAACCTCATATGAATCGTCCCTCGTTCTCGGGGGTTTTCTGTATAAACAACGGGCTAACGCAGCCGTGATCTAAACACCCAAACCCGTCCCTGCAAAAAGACGCAGAAGGTGGCAAAGATAATTATTCGTACTACGCGATTTCCTGGTGCAGATTATCTATTGTGCCGCCAAGAAAAAAGGGTTTGCTTGCAGTAAAAATCTAGAAGCCATGATGGAACTCTTCTACCCTGCCAGTGGCATTCCATACCCTAGCTCCTGCTGGTATGATACAGTCTGACGTTTGCCGTTTCTCGTTGTCTCCCCGCTCTTAAAGCTCGCATAATGGCCTTCACATGGCAAGTGCTCTTTTCGAATTAGAGAGGTTTCGCAAGAAAATATTAAATTCGGCTCGCGACCGGACGCATGATTAGTTGACACAGTAGACTACCGAAGATTATTCCCCAAAGAAGGATACCTTTGAATCCACAAGGCCGTTAATCGAACTCTCAATTGTCCCTATTCCTTTCAGTAACTCAAAGCAACGAGCTCTGAGTTTCGATTAACGGACTTTGAGAGTGTTTTAATCTCAATCAGGAAGATTTCCAGTAACTCTGCCCCACTTAGGCCTTCATTCTCCAATCACATCCCATCCCATATTTAATTCAAAGTCCGGTTGCGAAACCTCTCTATTGTGGATTATTTAACCCCGCGGAGACCCTGACCTGTCTACAAACAGATCACCTATGGTCATGGAAGAGAGAAAAAAACCCACGATACATGAAGAAACGGTTGTTACTGCAATTGAATGTTTCTTTGGTACATGCCTTAATCATAAGTTACATGTATTTAATCGGCTATCAATTAACATTTACGCAAAGTCTCGAATTCCTGGACAGTCGCTCCAGCCGCTGCCGGTTACACAATCCCCAATTGTCAGCCAAAATTAAATTGCCGCTTACTTAATATTTTACCACCAAATCATACTTAATTGGGGTTGATCGGCGGCATTTTAATTCTGGCACACGAGTAGGAGGGGCAGGAGCAAGAAAAATAATAGGGGTAACTACACTGTCAATTTCAAGCAGAATGACGGAAGAGATTTGATAACGGGCGACTGCCAATTAGGCCAAACCCGGAACATCTTGTTTTGAGCCACCGGACGTGCCGCTCTTCTTCTTTAACGACAGTGCGTGACAGACTTTGCGCTGGATACATTGTCAAAAATGGGCTTGCCGCAGTGATCGGCGTTACCCAATTTTGGTGAGAGAAGAAACTCTGTCATTGACGAAGCTGGAATCTCACTGTTCCCGAATTCTTAAGGATTTTATACAAGGTATACTTACATCTGAATTTTATCATAAAAAAGTCCCGATGAAGAAATATCTTCATTTGGTGATTCTACAAATGTTAAAAGGAGTGGAGGTCTAATTTCGCTTTCTTTCCTACTCGTAATTTCACAGCGTTTCCGGACTGGACTGGGTCCGCATACCACAAAAATAATGTTCTTATGCACGATTTACGCCCATATGCAGACCCAGTCCAGTCCGGAAACGCTATGAAATTACGAGTAGAGTCAAAAACAGGGCTGGATCTATAATTCCTTAGCTAATTAATGCCAAGTCTGTCAAAAAAGACTCCGGACCTCCAAGCGCAGAGTCTGTAAATACGTAGTAGCGGTGGTATGTGAAAGTTAGATGATCATTAGAAGCGACATGATACAACCTTATTTACCCGCTGGGGTTGGTCGGTCGTTTTATATATCTTTTTTTTCAATCGGTGGTCAGACGTCAAAGAGCGGATGTTATTATTGTTTGAGTGTATCAGTCGACTATCAACCAGTACCTACATGTATTGATCGAGTGACATGTTGTGAATAGGGAACACCCTTATCCTCGTGTACTCTGGTTGTGGCCTTGCTCAATACTGACTGTCCCATCAGACATCCCGAAATTACCCAGCGGCTGCGGGCCGGCCTACCGAACTCATCGGAAAAGGAATCTTCCGCTCCCTTTTGCCCGGGGGCTGGAGTAGAGAAGAGTGCGACGAACTATCGTGAGATTTTCTTTTTGGTTTCTCTTACGCGAGCTTTGTTAGGAGGTTGGAGTGGTAAATTAAAAACTTACGCAACGGTGGTGACCAAGAACGCGGCCCGGGGCTACCATCGGCTTCACTTTATTTTTATTTTCCCCTTCATTTGAAGCGTAGACTAGCATCACGAGGTAGAGACATGCATGCATGGAGTATATACATAGAGCAAGTACATACCGAAATCTCAGATCTCGGGAAGGTCTAAAATTGGGGGGCAGAGAGACAAGCTTGTAGAGTATCGCGACTGGTTCAAAAAGCAAACTTCCCACGAAACGTACAACTCTGGTATTCGAAGCCGACCACAGTTTTCGCCATCATAGCCATGCTCGATGAGGATGGATGGATGGATGAATGGATGTGTGTGTATGAAGACGAGGGCTGACTTCATTGAAACGTCTTTGTGGAATACCGCCGGAAACGCTGATTAGAGACAGATTGTGGCTCATTGGTCGATTTCGACCTCTTATCTCTCACTCTTGGCTTTATGAGGTTAGATCAATGACCATCTCGAGAATTCCGGTAGTTAGCCTGCCCGCCAAATGTGCTGCTTATCTCTGGGGTGAAGGGTGGCCTTCTTGCCTTCCTGCGTAAAAGTTGAGACGGCGGCGACAGGCCCTTTTTAGCAAAAAACGCACTTTAGACCCTTCACAAGCACAAACGAAACTGCCAGACAGACAGAGAAGAATTAAGAGTACCTACATAGGACTTGATCGCCCATTTCAAAACCACATACATTCCCGTCTCAAACCGTTTCCCCGCTGCCGTTATCCATCTCTGTCTGTTCTTTGCTTGATTGCGGTACTCACTCGTCTGCCTGCCTACTTGATTAATTGCTTGTTGCCTGCCTACCTCCCCGACAGAAGGGAAACGTTATCCATAAAATAAAACCTAACTGCATACCTTCCTTGCTCAACTTATCCGTTGCCTGTCGTCGGTACCACCACCACCACCACCACTGCGACTGCGACTGCTACTGCTACTGCGACTGCGACTGCGATACAAGATTACAGCCCTCTCTATCGATAGCGATATCAACCCCCCTACCTCCCATTATCATCCACACACACCCCTCCTAGGGGAGACAAGTATTAAATAATAATAAACATATCTTTCTCTTCGGGACCCATCTGTTCTCAACAAACTCTTTATTTTGTTTTTTTCTTATAAGTTTCCCTGGGTTACAAAGTCTGAACCCATATCTCCGGCCACTCTTACATACCCGAGCACCCATTGCCCATTACCCATCACCCGTTGTCCCGGTTTCGATGCTTTGAACCCTTTCTCGAAGACTCATATATTTCAACCTCAGACAGAGAGCAATTTCAATCTTTGGAATATCAGCCTATCTACAGTACTTACCGTCATCAGGATAGAAAGATTACTGAAAAGGTATTGTAGCGAACACTTCAACCTGCATTGCAGGCCCATTGCAGCTGCTTTCGGAATTGGAAATCCTCCTTCCAATTCGTGTCGCGTGCGTTGAGAGGGCTAGTCTCGCTAACATCAGGGTTCCGCCCATGCTCTGTTAGTCCCTTTCTAACCTCGACCCCCCGCCAGTCAATCCCCCTTTCGCTCTCTCCAACAACCACCCAAGAACAATTTCCGCCCAACGCCCTCTCCCAACTACCGCACTCTAACCATCTCGTTAATCGCCGCTTCTCATAACAACATCGCAGCCATCACATACTAAGCCATCACCACTCATCACTCACAATCTAATCATCATGCCCTTCACACCGCCATCTCAGCAGCAGCCCCGCTTTGCTCAATACGCCGGTAGCAACAACAACAATAATAACACATCGCCACCACCATCTCAACACGCGATGCATCCTTCGCAATACAATACCTCACCTAATTCAATCCTAGGTCCACACATTCCGGCTCCATGCCGCCAGCTACACCCCCCAAAGGTTCCTCTTTACAGGCCAGCTGTTCTCCGCTCGATCGAGCGGCCGATTAGGGCAGCGAGAGGCGATCCTTTGACTCCGCCAGCGAGTTCAGCCGCTTCTGTAAATGAAGATTATGTTAATGATGTCGAGTACAAGACCGGTGTCGATTTCCGGGGATTCGGTTATGGGAACGCTGGGTTCAATATCGCAGATTTGGGAGAAATTGATGATGACGACGTACAAGTTACTGCTGAGCCAGATAGAGGACACTGGAAGGTATTTATCACCCACCAAATGCGTTTCTTTGTCAAGCAACCCACCACACAAATGTATTTTTTTTTACCCTGCTCCAATCATGTAACTCACGGTCGTAATGTGCATGGACTGTAAAGCGAGGGAGTTGAATACCCCAATGTCATCCGTTAGTTGGGTGGGTGGTGGCGGTCCGGGAGTTATATGTTGCTTGGGTGCGGATGCGCTCGTCCAATGGGGGGGGGGGCTGATCCTATCCACATCGCTTTCTTTTTCTTACGTTATTAGCCCTTGGTTTTGCGAATTTTTGTTGTTTTATGTGTCGCGATTGCTGACAAACGTCGTGTGCTTCTACAGCCTGACGCCGAAGCCGAAACCTGTGATGCACCCATGTGTGTGAGAAGATTCACCATCTACCACCGAAAGCATCATTGTCGTCGGTAAGCTTTCTTAGTTCCATCCCTTACTTGATCCCTTACATTATTTCTTCCACGTTTCTTTGCTCTTTTCCCTAGCATTCCAAAAGCATATGAAGGGTCTCGCTTCATCCAGTCTTTTCTTGTACCATGGTTTCATGTGTGTGTGTGTGGCATTTAACTGACAGTAGTTGCCAGCTGCGGAAATATCTTCTGCTACGAGCATGTCGGCCACATTATTCTCTTGAGCAAGAACGCTCGTTTCCACGCCCAAGGATATCCATCCAAGGCCTGTGATAATTGTTTCAACGACTACAAGCGTGTGCTTGCCGCGAAACGATCCGACTCTTTAAGCTCCAGCACAAGTAGTAGCTCTACTCTTAGCAACAACAACCACCCCAGTAGCCCGATTGTCGGAATCAAGGCCATCAGTGGTCACCGCGGAATTGAGAGTGGACTAGGCGCCAAAGTCGGAAGTTATGTCGGTAGCGTACCTCGGGACTGGAGCTGGAGCACATTCTAGATAAATGTCGTAAAGAAGGGTACACACTTTCAACAAGTTTCGTCGGCGTTGTGGGCAAACGGAGGAGTTTGTTTTACTTGCTTTTTTTCTTTTTCTCTTCTGTTTATTGGGTTGGTTTTCTGCTACAATTATACCCTGGGAGTATCGCCTGTTTTGTTTGTCCAAGTTTTTTCTTTTCTCCTGACATTTCCCTAACCAAACCATCGCACCATTTGCATTACTCGTTATACTTCATCTAAGAAGGTAGCGTGCCTTTAATGTGAGGAGTAAGACCCATGATGCTTTCATCAGTTTGACTACTTCCTCCACAACGATTCTCCTATACTCTATCTTGTTATCATTGGTGTTATCTCGGCTATCTGTTTTCTGTTCTTTTTCCTTATTGACGAGCTGTACGCTTTCTGTCGTGTCTGGTCCGATAAGATAAATAGTTGTGTCTTTTTTGGAGCGGCGGGGCGGGCTTGGTTCTTTGATATTACGATTATAGAAATCTGTTTTTTCTTCTTCTTATCCTCTTTATTTTACTTTTGAGCAAGCATTTTATTCGTTAATGTCTTTGTGTGCATCATCGATCATCCTAGCATTCTATCATCCCCGCTTCTCTTCATGTCTCCCTCGAGATTGCATGTTCATACTCTTCTATCTACATACTCATGACATGACTGGAACGTCGGTAACTTATTTGTTACTCTTTCCGTCTCTTTTGGTCGCGGTTATAAATACTTGCGCGTGATTTGGTCTTCTTGCGTTTTTTTTTTTTTGGCAGATTACATGGAGGGGCATCAGCGGTTTTCTTGTTTTTCTAGGTACCTATGTAGTTTCTATGTATGGGAAGGATGGGAGGTAGCATAGCATGTCATGGGGGAAGGGAATTATCATGTATCTAAAGATAAAGATAATTGGAGTTTTCAATTTTTTTTATTAGTTACCCTTATCTTGCGGCTCCTGTCCAAATATATTTCGAAAGTCGAATTAGTCGTGCAGGTGCACACATTAGACCCTTTGCGCAGATAGAGCTGGCTCTAAATTGTACTTGTATGATTGGTTGATGAGAGGATCGACGCCAATCAGGTTACCAGAATTTGGAGCTGGAGTCTTTTGCGCAAAGAGTCTATTATCTTGCCCGGTGCGCACAAGACATCTCTAAATCCGAGGAGATCAAGGCTGTTGCTATCATACTGGCTGTCTTTGGCACCTTGTCTCAAAGGTCTCACCACGCCTATGACGTCTATCTGCATGCCGTGATGATAGGGCAGGAATGTGGAACCGATCCGGTGGGACGGATGAATCATTGCATTTCTTGGCCATGGGTTGGTTACTTGGGAGGATCGCCCCGGGTTCATCCCCGAGATGCTGTGGTTGGATGTAGTTATTCCGGGTTCATCCCCCGAGATGCGGTGGGTTATTAGGGCGCTGTGAAATGGCCGGCCGGCCCGCGGTGCTGTATGCCCGCCCAGGGAGGTTGGGGCGGGATAGAAGGTGGGGGTGGGGCGGGGAGGTTAGTGTAGGTACTCGCGATTATTTGCCAAGAGTTTTCACCTGACCAAGGAATCAAATAACTGCGAGCACTTGGGGCTCTAAGCTGAAAGACCTATCAAATACAAGCTGTGGGATTCGTGACGTGTGTTATTTGCAGCTGCAGCTGTATAGTCATTGCTCTAGTATGATTAGTAATATATGTACTTTGCTGGGCGAGCTGATATGTGCTGTGAATTTTGAGGACTACGTAACAACAGCAAAACTCCCGGGGAGAAACCAATGTTTAATCGGGGACCAATATGGGGATTAAGCCCGGAAAAGATGGAGGGCGGCTGCCTTGCATTCATGACACTGCCAACAATGCTATTTACAGCTGTGTCACTACATGTAGTAAGTAACAAGCTCGGGAGGATAGCATATAGGGAGGATAGCATATAGGGAGGATAGCATATAGGGAGGATAGCATATAGGGAGGATAGCATATAGGGAGGATAGCATATAGGGAGGATAGCATATAGGGAGGATAGTATATAGGGAATATAGTATATAGGGAATATAGTATATAGGGAATATAGTATATAGGGAATATAGTATATAGGGAATATAGTATATAGGGAATATAGTATATAGGGAGGACCGAGAGTTAGGGGAAGGTATTTACTTTGATGACTTTGATGGCACTGAAACCGAGAGCATTGGAGGGAGTGGGGTTTCAGTGCCTATGTTGCTAACCTATCTAGAAAAATAAGTCTGGAGGAGAAAGTGGTACAAAGTCTAGGAAGGCCGGGGACGAGTGGGTTTCTAGAAACTGATAAAGGGCGGTGCTGGTGTGATATATTTTGGTGGTATGCGGACCCAGTCCAGCCCGGAAACGTCAAAAAGCTGCGAGTATAATTATACAGCAAACCAAGATGTCGGGTTACAGAATCAACCAACACTAGTTGCAGGAATGGGGTGATGAAGGTTACATACGAACGGGAGCGGAGCTCGAGATATATACAGCATGCACTCTACTCCTCATAACACCCGAGTGATACAAAATGATCCATTCACCCGTGCCCGCGCCCGATGATATCCGCTCCGCCCTTCCACCGGTTCTCCCGATGCAATCCTTGTTTTCTCGCGATCCCAGAGGGAACAAAAACGGTCCACAAGTCGTCAATATCACCTTTTTATTTCAGTGATTAATATAGATGGGGCCTGTTGGGCAGCATTTAATTGTGGTCTTCGCTAATCTTGCTGTCATGATATATGCCTGTAGATACCTGTATCTAGAGTACGTGCTCTAAATAACTCGGATCGGTCCGTCGACGCGACAGCGATTATGCGATTATGGATGGGCACTCATGAGTTGGATATATGCGATTGTATGCATATAGGATCGTCGGCTGTCATGTCAACTCAATCAGGCCAGTCTCATCAACTCTCACACCATCTGAGACCTGTTATGTATGTGCATAGAGTACATGTATTATACTTCCTGTCAGTTAGAGTACCACCTGTCAGACCATTGTATTTCCCAACCAAGTTGTAGAAAAAATGGCACTGGGCTTTAATGAACAAGAACAAGTTCACCGTTCGATGTCGTAACATAACGCACACTAGCGCGGGTATTTACTTTTCCGAATACCTCTTCTCCCTGCAGCTGGTTTCCCTCGGTAATCGTAATCACACGACAGAGTTCCTTTACCCGACATAGCCTAGCTTTGGCTTTCCTCCGCGTAGGTATAGTACATACATCCTTCCCCCGCAAAACCCCCCCCGGATTTGGCTAAACCCAACTCGGCCGTTTGGCACCCTTCAGATCGTTGGCTGGAGAGGTGAATCGTGATATAGAGCCTCAGCCGCCCGCATGTCCTGCCCCAAATGTGGATCGTAGATAAATAAGTAAATGTCCATGCCCCCTTCCCATCCCGCCGGCCTTTCGCCTTTTGCTCGGATCCTCCCTCCGCCTGACGTACGATAACCGTGTTCTGTGTGTTCAGCCTACTTATCAGCTGTCCTTATCTGTATTCTTATCCGTCTTCACGAAGAATACCTATAATCCTATCACGAGTCACTAGAATGTCTATCCTAGACTCTGAATCTTTCGAAAGCTACTTTACCACTGATGCAGACTCCTCTTCCTCAAATTCCCCCTGCAACGTCGCAAAAGGCCGCTACGACAACTGTTTCTTCAAGTCCTATTCTGAGAGTTTGTCCTTCTTTCTCCCCATAATCTCATACCCCGCTAACAATACCCCAAATAGAGTACCAAAGAGGCGAATCACACAGCATTGAGAAATGCGAAAGTCTATTCAACGAATATAAATCATGTCTAAGCGTAGCCATCCTCACTACCCCTCCAACTTCTCTTGACTGAAGCTGACAGGGGCTGTTACAGAAGACACTAAAATCACCGCCATCGCCACCACCGCCGCAGATTACGAGGATGCCAGAGACGGACCCATGGAAACGGATGACGTCGAGTAAATAGAGTAAGGGGGGCATGGAGGCGTCACGGACTTACTGGAATTTGTTTTAATTGGCCCTTTTTTCTGCGTGTTTCTTTTTCCCGGTTTTGTTGTCTGTTTGGGGTTTGCTTTGTTTTGTGATATTCAGCGGGAGTTAACTGAGTTTTCGTCGTCGCATCGGCGAAGAACCTGACAACCTGCATTTTTCCATTTATTGTCGCGGGTTCTGTATATCTATTGGAGTTTCTGGAAAACAAAATTTCCTATGATTATTTCTAATTACTTGTAATAAAGAAATAGGAATATCCACCATCTCTTATCATACCACGAGTTGGACTCTGCTCCAGATGGGGGAATAAGAAAAAGAAACTTAACCAGGGGTTGGGAGTACATCGATAAGAATGATCTATGGAAAAAACAGTTACAGTCAACTTTGGAGCAACGACGAACCTGGGACAACGACGAAAACACAGGTTCCAGCTAAACAAGTGGTTGCTTACCAGCCTGAGCGCCACTGGCTTGGCTGACAAAGACCCTGTTCGTCGTTCAACCAGTCTCGTCGTTGCCCCAAGGCGACTGTATATGGTGCATAGATATTTCGCCATACAATTTCACTCACCCCTGTTTTTCCATAGATCATTCTGGTCGCTGTACTTCGTAGAGTCGTACACACATACCAAGAAAAAGCCTTTAGGTTTCGTTTTAGGTCATCTACTCCAAATAACCCTGCACTTTATGCTATCCTGTGTGAAGAGTTATGCGTGGCGTACGATTGAAATCATAGTGGATCACTCGGTTTCTTTGGTGGATTTTTTTTTTTTTGTTTACTTCATTAATTACATGCAGACCGTAGTCTATGGTAAGGTTTCTTTGGTGGAGTGGGGTTCGTTTAATTTATACCGAGGGACAGGAGATGATAACATGGGGTGGTAATGATAACCAGGGCACATGAATATGGCTAGAGCGGGTTTAAAAGACACGAGTGAGATTTCATGATTGAGGTTTTTTTTTTGTTTAATTCATACTCGCATGCAGACCGTAGTCTATGGCGGCGTACTATGATTGAGGGTTCCCAGGGGTTCTTTTTTGTTTAATTCATTAATTCCATGCAGCCTTTCGGCTATAACAATGCAATGGGTTGGTTGAACTTGGACAGAAGGCTTTGTTTTACATATACCCAATCCGCAACCAGACATCGTACGCTAGCTCTGTCTACTAAGTATTCACTCTACGGCCTATGATCAATACTCCATCTTCGTTGTCGGTAGGTTGCGAGAGTTCAGCCCATCCATCAGCGCTACCTACCGGGCCAGCTTCGACCTCATTCCAGCGAGTCTCACTGAAGATCATTCTAATCTCAACCTTCGAAATCCTAGCCAGAGTTTCTTTCTTTTCTTTCAGATACTCTGTTAAGCTTCCATCCTGTGGTGGGAGAATTGATGCGACCATTTTAGAACGCTTGTCTGGAGAGAATGAGACGTCATGGTTGAAGCGTCGTAGGCTTTCTATAAGCTCTATGACACTTTTCATTGGTTCTACTTGCGCGAACCCAATATCTGGGAAATTGCCGACGCTGGGGAAGGTTGAAAGCATGATTGAGGTGCCGTCTACTTCTGCCCTGTTCTCGGGGTCGAGTTCTTGCCAGAGACCTTCGGTGATGAAAGGCATGAAAGGGTGGGTGAGACGTAGTGTGACGTCGAGCGCATGGAACATCATTCCCATGGCGATCTCTCGTCTCTGTAAAGATTAGTATCTACTACTGGGGATCATCAAACATGGAGAATCAATGAAATACGCACATTTTCATCTCCCAACTCCTCCTTAACAAACTCCAGGTATACGTCACATAACACATCGAATGTGAACGTTCTAATCGCCTCTGTAGCTTTGTAGAGTTTTCTTTCCTCAAATGCTGTGTTGCAGATTCCCACGAGTTCTCGTAGGTGGTAAAGCATATACCAATCATGGAGTCTTATTCTTTCCTTATCTAACCCTTCTATCCAGGATTTTATCGGAACAGAGCCTCTACTGTTCCCTTCAGTCGCGGCCTCAAAAATCTTATCAGAGGGCTTCCTGGAGTTATGGAAAAACTTGAATGCATTATCAATTTTGATCCCCAACCTCCGGAATGTATCAATATGCCTTGGTTCCATGTTGATCTGCCGTACTTGTCTGGTGTAGTCAATTAAAGCCATCCTTAACGGATCCGCCCCGCTTTCCGTGATTCCTTGTGGGAAGATTTTCCGAGCTTCGTTAATCTTATTCCTGACAAGGGTTTGAGCATTTTTTGCTTGCTTTTCTCCATCCTTGGTTTTCAAAGATTTTCCAAGTTCTATCTCTTCCTTACTATCCGCCTCGATCTCTTCTATGATACTGTCTATTGCCCGCCCCTCAATGACGGCGAGTGGGTCAAGAACATTTCCAACGGATTTGGACATTTTTCGGCCTTTGGCATCGCAAACCAGGGGATGAAGTAATATCTCCCCGAAAGGCAGCTTTCCAGAAAACCATGTACCTAAGAAGGGTTCATGTACTTTGAGCCTTGGTTCTGATAGAGGTGAAGATCAAAAAAGTGGGTGAACCTACAAAGCATGGCCATTCTTGCCAACCAGAAGAATAGTATGTCTCCACCACTTTCAATGAAATCCAAGGGGTAATTTTTCTTCCATTCTTGGTGGCCTTCTGCCATTTCGTTTCCGCGCCACCCAGCTGTACTCAGAGGCAACAGCCCAGACGAAAACCACGTATCCAGCACATCTGAATCTTGTTCAAGAGCACATTCTCTACGCCTTTCATCCGCAGTAAGCTGGCTTTTTGCCTCTGCTTCGCTGGGAGCGATAATCCATCTTTCCTTAGACTTCCCTGGCCCTAACACCCGATAAGCGGGGATCCTATGTCCCCACCAAATTTGTCGTGACAGGCACCAATCCTGAATACCCTCCAACCAGCGTCTCCATTCACCTGAGTACGGAGTCTCGGGTCTGATTGTCAGGCCCTGGGATACCGATTGTGCTAGAGCCTTTTCGGCTAACGGTTTCGTGGAAAGATACCATTGCGGCTGGAGAAGAGGTTCGATTACGCACCCAGATCTCTCGCACTTTCCTATGCGCATATCGTGATCTTTCCTTCCACGATATACACCTGCCTCTTCAAGGAGCCGAACGATTGATTTACGGGCATGTAGACGATCAACTCCAACCAGAGAAGAAATACCACTAGAAGGAAGATAATGGCCCGTAGAAGAGAATACGGGAACCAGAGGAATTTCGACTCTTTTACCTTGGGTTTTATTAGAGGGTGAAACATAAGACAAAGAGTGACGTTGCCAGAATGCATAATCGTTAATATCATGACATGGTGTAATTTTGACTGCTCCAGTCCCGAAGGAGGGATCCACCAGTTCTGCGTCGGGGACGATAGGCAAAGTCACACCTGGGAGGAGGGGATGGCGGACACGTTTGTAGTGAAGATGCTGAATGACTGTTAATTGATAATTGGGTCAAGGCAGGGTGGAAAATAAGAAAGAACACACGCCTTGTATCTCTCATCATCGGGATGTACTGCTACTGCCCTGTCACCCGGGATCGTTTCTGGCCTTGTGGTAGAAACCACTATTTCCCCACTACCATCTTCTAATGGAAGTTCGAAGGAGTGAAGAATACCAAATTCAACTCTGTTACGATGTAATTAGTTAAGTTATGGTATACTACTTAAACGACAACATACCCGTCAATCTTTGTCCCTTTTGAAACATCCTCACTGATAACTTCGATATCAGATATGGCTGTCTGCAAGCCCACACTCCAATTTACCATCCTGGTATCTCTATAGATTAACCCTTCTTCATACAGTTTAACAAAAGCATTTGTAACTGCCTCACTCAGCCCTTTATCTAATGTATAGTATTCGGCCGACCCGGTGGCCGAGGTACCTAATCTCGACATTTGACCCAGGATTCTACAACCATACTCATCCCTCCATTTTTCAACCTCTTTTATAAAACACTCTCTTCCTAGATCATTCCTTGATAATCCGCGTTTCTTTTTGAGCATTCGTTCAACAACAGACTGTGTCGCAATACCGGCATGGTCTGTTCCTGGTGCCCAATGCACAGGATGAGAATTCATACGATAATATCTAGCAAGAGCATCTTGGATTGAAAGCATCAATGCATGCCCGATATGGAGCTGACCAGTAATATTAGGAGGGGGTAGAAGCATTCGAATTTTATCCCTAGACTCGCTCGAAGGTGCTTGGGGTTCGAAAAGCGAGCGAGATGTCCAATAAGAGTACCATCCATTTTCAATGGATTTCTAAAGGAAAGTGTGTGCTATATTAGAAGGCTAAAGTCATAGTCAATTCAGGATATGAAGCTTACTGGGTCAAATCTCTCTGAGAGATTTCTCCGTGGTTTTGGTGGATTGTTATTGTTTGTAAGAGAAGCCAATGTCCGTTTAGAGGGTAGGCTTATAACCAAAGGAGCCAGGGTCCATCCAGTGAAAGTAATTCCTCGTGAGGATATTGCACCCCCCATGGAGAGCTGCATGTTTTTTTTTTGGCTGTTTTCCGACTATGGATCTGACGTTGTTTTGCGCGTCCTTGATCCGGGTAATGTGGACACTTTCTTAGTCCTGTAGCCTGCGACTACAATACGCTAGTTAGACACCCGCGTCTACTTTACAGTCGCCCGCCGTTGTAACGAACGCTCGCGCTCCCATACCATTGCTGTATCGAACCACTTGGCTGGTGTATCGGGTTATCTGCTTTACCGAGCGGAAAGGTGCTTAACATGCACGTTCGTTATAGTGGCGGGCAACTGTAATAAATGACATTTAAATCTGCAAATGTCAACTATCATTAATATTTAGACACAACCTACAATAGAGTAATCGAAAACATCAATCAGAAATTGGGAGCACGCAAAGATTTGTCGATTACGATATTTACTTGGCTCGTATCAGCCAAAAGACTACTAAAAGTGACGAGCTTCGAGTGACACTTTCTGTCGATGAGCCGAAAGACGAATTCGAGGAATTGGATCTACCGGGTGAAGAAATGGTTCTTAAAATCTGTACCGGCATTGTGACGATTGGCGGTGAGGAGATGTTTGCCTGGTGTACTTGACTGCTTAGGAATATCTCCAGAGAAAGTCGATCATCAAGATTTGGAGCTGAAGATTACCATAACTTGCACAAAGTATCTTTCCTTTGGCAGTTTTGTTAATTAATGTTCCGATTATAATCATCACGTATGCCTTATCCCATGCTAAAAACGACCCAGACGAAGGCCACATTTGGAAGTCTAGCATGGGTCCATAAGGTATTTTAAAAATTCAACTTTACCTGAGATATGTGTCTACTTATATATGCACACTGACTTCCGCGAGGAAGTAAAGTTATTGGAGGTTCTATATATGAGAGTCTCCGAAACGCCAGAGTAATATCACAATGTTTTTCCTTGTCTTAGTACGGTCTACCAACCGTTTTTCGTATGGAAGGGCCTATTATCAAGTGATTAATGGTGAAGTCCATGCGCTCCATGTAGTATCAGCTCTCAGGCATACCCCTGGAGCCCAAAAGCTATTAAATCGTACTTTAAATCTTTGTGGGGACTTAACTGTATATAACCACAAGTTGCTTGAGAGCGGCATTACTTTTTCCGAATGAGAGGATGGCAAAGCTTCTCTTGAAAACGGCGCTGATATTTCAGTCAGGAATATTTGGGGCGAGACGGCACTGAATTTAGCGACAAAAAGAGTCTCTACTACGTCGGGAAATGTGTAGTGGTAATGCATCCTCATCATGCCTCCATATAATGCATCGACGAATGCATCGGCGAATGCATCCCCAGTCCCACTTTACGATTTTACTGCTGACGTTACTTAAGAGTCAGAGATAGAATTTAAAAAAAATACATTGTCGGGATCGAACCTGGAGTATTAAGCTTGAGGATCCCGCCTTTTACCGTATAAGCCATCAGTGGATATAGTTCGATAGTAAATTGAGACATAACGAATTAAACTATAAAATTTGCATGTAGGGAAAAGTCAATAATGCAGCGACCGTACGAGTTTACACAGCTCACGACAGCTTATGCGTCAATTGATGCATTCACTTGAAGCGCGTACGTGGGCAATGCATCGATTGATGCATTTCCCGCCGTGGTAGAGAGTAAACGAGGCGTTGATGCAGCTTTTATTTGATAAGGGTGCTGATGTATCGGTCAAGGACCTCCGTTGGAGAACACCATTGTCCGGTTCTGTACAATGTAGAAATGAGGCAATTATCTGGCTGCTGTTTGAGGGGGTGCTGATATATATTGACCGAGGGCGGGGAGGCTTGGTAGTATTGTTCATTGTGGCAAGAGAATGGGATCAATCCATGCTCCGTCTGCTGCTCAAGAACGGCCCTAATATACAGCAGCAGGTAATAAGTGATGGAACGGGCTGAGACAGAGTGATACCTGGTTTCCGGTAAAACGTCACCAACATATATATGGCGTTTGCGGGTGTATTATTACCTCTCGCTGTACAGGCCCTAAATACAACCGGGCGGGCAGCGGCAGTAATGAGTACAGTACCAAAAAAGGGGATTTAATACGAATTAAATTGGGATCCTAACTATTATACAGTAGCAATACCGTAGTCTTGCGGTATCTTCTAGATGCGGTACTGGGTCCACCCGTTTTTTTGGTACTGTAGAGATCAAGATTGCTTGGAACTTCTAGATCTTCAAAAATACAAGTTTTGGAACCCCCTCCTAAATATAAGAAATAGAAGAAAGGAAAAAAAGAATGTCATACTCTACATGCACAGTACAAAAAGGGTGAATTCAGTAATAAACCTAGTAGAACACTGTAAGACTACAGTATTATATTGCTACGGTATAATAATTCGGATTTCGATTTACATGAGCTGTTTGTATAATATAAGGCCCAGGCGAGCGTCATAATACATACCGCCCAAACTCGAAAAATTGGCTATGCATACAAGATCAAACTTGCTACAAACGGATACTTCCGGGGCTGATCGATACCTTTTAGCTAATCGTTTAGAGATAATCCCTGGGCGGAGATAGCCAATTTTCGAGTTTTGGCGGTAGTGCAAATGTTCAGTCCATTACTCTCTAGGTAATTCCTATAACTTCATTAGCGAATCCGGCGAGATCTTTCTATGCCCTAAGATCTAGATATAAGTCGATATAAGTCGTTCAGCCGGGCCTGCAATTCGAAAGGTTTACACAATTCTGAAACAGTACCTATTACATTCCCCATCCCATCGTCTGTCGATTGCTGCCCCCTTATAATAGAGGAATTAAATATCTATGGGAACTAGATTTTCTTTTCTTCTGGGTGGGTAGGTAGACGAAGGGATAACGTATGAAGACGCATCGCATATGCATCCGGTTAGTGACTGCAGGTGATCTGAGAGGCACTAAAATCAAATCATTTACGGCCGAGTGCGGGGGGCGTAAACTATTGAAATTCTGAGGACGAGGAATTAGTTATATGTAGCTAACAAGAGTTTGAAAGGGGGGGTAAATATGAATTTGTTGTGAACCAGCTTTTTGTATGTATTACCACGTTATAAACGAGTGATAGCTGATGAATTAAGTCTATAATATCCTATTTAGTACGTATTCCAATGATAAAAGACTCCACCGTGCCGCAGTGAGTCAAGATGCTGATTCGGAGCGCTGAAGGCAAACAATCGATGGATAAATGAATGACTCGATAAAAAGAGTTGTTAGTATTTTATGGATGGATGAACTTAGGGTTACACTTTGCTCAAAAGTAAAGGTAGGATTCTGTTCATGATAATTATTAATAAACAGCCTCCAATAATCAGCCCTCACTCGCTTCAACCTCTACGCTGATCTATATATTTTCCTATAGATTATAGTTTTCGTTTAAACCTTAAATCAGATAATAAAAGAATGAGACTTATTTTCTGTCCGTAACTTTTCGGAAAGAATTAAATAAACAAATGTAAAGCGTATAAAAAGAAAACAGAGAAATATAAGTCTAACCCTTCACGGTTTTCACACAGTCGGGTCGTCATATACGAAATTGATATCCCTTACGCTCCTCATAGGGGTCATTACAAACTGCGAATCACCCTCTGGCCTCTCTATCCCCGTTATCATAATTAGTCTATAGGAGATAATTGAGTAGAGAGGAGGGAGAGTCGAACCGTTTTTGCTGTTACCAGTAAGCATTGATTGAATGCTCACACAGACACTTTCGACGTTTTGTACCGGGCTCCAGCCGTGACCGGTAGATAGGAGATCGAGACATATTATGCCATTGGAATAGACATGCGGATGCATTGGTATTTCTATGACTGTCAGCAAAATAAAACAATCACAATGAAAAGTGTATCACGGGGGAGTTGAGAAGCTAGTAGTGATAATAGTAACAATAGTGCCAGTAGGACGTGTCAGGGAAACATTCTCACTGTCACTTTTGGCTATCACGCCACAGTTCTAAGCAATAGCAGTAGCACACGTTACTGCTATCCACTACCAGCATCCATAACTCCGCAACTACGGCAAAAGGTAATAAGTGATGGAATGTCTTGAGATATGGTTCTACCTGCAAACACCGTATGTTGGTGGCGTTTTACTCAAAACAGGTATCACTCTGTCTCAGCCCGTTCCATCACTCATTACCTACCACTGTACATGAAAGATCTAGTCTCACCCCTATCCGCCGTTCTTACGAACATAACTTCTGGCGGCTCGATCGGATAGTTTTTGCCAAATTTGAACCTTAGCCGGAACGTTTTCCCGTAATAGATCGGGTTTTGGTCCAGCACTTCAAGGTCCATTTCCCATGTTGACAGGTCGTCGGCGGCGGCTATGTGGATTCCTATTGTTTGCGCTTAGTATGTGAAGCTGTTGAGCTGTTGAGCTGTTGAGCTGTTGAGCTGTTGAGGAGTAGGGAATGGAAATGGGATTCTGGAAAAGAGGGGGAGGGGTACCAGCGGGGAGTTCTTTCTGCATCTATAGTGAAATCGTTAGCAGATAGAGACCAGGGAGGCAGAGAGTGGGGGCAGATACATTGAGCAACTCGCGCTTGAGGCGCTTGGAAAACGTAGGTACCGGCCCCATAGTGAGAGTCGGACGCTTGTAGGGTAGATGGTTATATGGGAGGGTATTGTTTAGTAGCTGGTAGATACTCCGAAGTCTGAGCGAATGATTGTAGAAGGAGTAGAAGTAGAAATAGAAGTACGTGGGGTGGGGTATAGTATATATGCACGTGATAAGGACAAGCTTTGGGTCGAGGCTCTTGTGGCAGCTTGAGCCTTTACATAGGAAGTAAACCTTACATGTATGTAAGTTGTAGTCTTGTCAGCCTGGCTAGGCGTTACGGCTACAGGGCAGAGTGGAGCTCTCAGGCATAAAGGCGGTTTCCCTCATGCACACCATCGTACTGTTCCCTATTTGAATATGTGTTGTAGCTACATGATGGCTTGCATTCCTGTTAGTAGGTATGTACATGTACCTACATCTATGTGAACCTGTCTTTATGCCGAGGCTGTTCCGTAAGGTGAAAGAAGCCTTGCAACAGAAATTGAGGTACAGTCATCTTGGGGGGCAACGGCGAAACTAGTTGAACGACGAACAGGGGTCTTTGTCAGTCAAGACAGTGGCGCTCGGGCTAGTATGCAACCACTTGTTTGGCTGAAATAAGTGTTTTCGTCGTCGTCCCAGGTTCGTCGTTGCCCCAAAGTTGACTGTATAGATAGCTCGAGAAGCTATGGTGGGCAGGTGTGTAAACTTCGGCATTTTCACCCAATCAATCTATAGAAATTTGGAGATCTACCCCCATAATGGTACTAGCGTCCAACCTAACGGTGGTTTTCTTTCCAATTCCCATACAAAAAATGTTCCTCTGAAGTTGACACCCCCTATGCCTTCTCGCGCCATAGGTACGGCCGTATTCGCTGAAGAGAATGGGTGGGCAGAAAGCCGTTGGATACAGGGTAAGGGCGGTGTGCACAGACAGATTGACACTAAACCACGTCGAGATACCCAAGCAAGAAGCAAAAAAACACTGACGACGACTTTGTTAAGTTTACCTTTGGTGCAGATGATTAGTAGATAGCCGGGTAAGAGTTACATGTATGTGTATTTAGACTAGAACATAAGATCTTTAAAGGGCGGATTTGAATGAATAAATAACGCCGAAAACATCGGTATGATACAGCACACACACACACAGACTGCGCCGCAGATCCCGAGACGGGGGGAGAAGCCAATAAACACCACAATCCCCGCTGATGCACGAGCCCCCAAAGGCCCAATCCAAGACCTGCCTTTTATATATATAGCAAAAATCATGAGTTGTAACTTAGAGTAAACTCTCTTTCCCCCCTCCTCCTACATACTTTAGGTACTACTCTCAACAACCACCGCCGCAAACAGATCTACCACCATATTTCTTTATACCATGACGTCTCGAAGTCGCGAAAGACACGAGAGTGGATCTTCTCGGGGGCATGTGCGTTCGCAATCTTCATTCAGACTTTCATTGAACGCGGGGATGGAGCTGGTTGCTTCGGTGTTCCATCGCTTGAATGGGCAGCCAGCGAGCTATGATAAGAAGTGAGCAAATCCTTGTCTACACTTTGGTATACATGTTTGGATTTACCATTGCTGATGGCCTGTGCTTTAGATCTCAATACAAAATGGGCCGTACACTGGTTCGTGATCACAGCTCCTTTAAATCACAACAATGCATCCACTAACAGGTAATAGGGTGCGGGAACCTACGGGATAGTACGAGAGGCAGAATGCCCATCTGGGAAGGTTGCAGTAAAAATTATCTTGAAGAAGAGCGTAAAGGGGAACGAGGAAATGGTGCAGGATGAATTGAAGTTATTGAAACGTTTGGATCACCCAAATATAGTCTCTTTCAAGGATACATTTGAATCAAGGGTTTGTGTTTTCTTTCTCCGCTTTCTAGATCTGGGATTCTCTTAATTCCTGGTTATTACCTGGGGCTGGCTGGTGTGTGGTCTTGGATCTTAGTGTATGAGCTCGATCTCGTACTAACAACTATTTAGGACAAATACTATATCGTCACACAGCTCGCAACCGGCGGTGAACTCTTCGATCGCATTTGTGAAAAAGGAAAGTTTACCGAGAAAGATGCCACAGTAGTTGTTCTATCTATCCTCACCGCCGTAAACTACCTCCATTCCAACAACATCGTACACCGTGACCTCAAGCCCGAGAATCTTCTTTACCTTACCCCATCTCCGGACTCTTCCCTAGTGCTTGCCGACTTTGGGATTGCAAAAATGCTTGATACCGATACAACTGTTCTCACATCCATGGCGGGCTCGTTCGGATACGCTGCACCAGAGGTAATGATGAAGAAGGGCCACGGTAAGGCGGTAGACCTGTGGAGTTTAGGTGTCATTACATATACCCTGTTGTGTGGGTATTCACCTTTTAGAAGTGAGAATATGGAGGAACTAGTAGATGAGTGTAACAAGGGAAGAATTATATTTCATGAGAGATATTGGAAGGGAGTTAGTAAAGATGCAAAGCTGTTCATTGGATCCTTACTTCAGACAAATCCGGAGGAAAGACCTTCTAGTGCTGTTAGTTCCCTTTTGCCGAAAGAAACGCGGTTTGTCACTAATTCTTATAATAGGAGGCGTTGAAACACACATGGCTCAAGGGCGAGACTGCGTCCGACAAAGATATTCTCCCTGAGATCAAATCATATATGGCTAAAGCACGACTTCGTCGTGGCGTTGAAATGGTAAAATTGGCAAATCGTATCGAGGCTCTGAGACTTCGTGAAGATGATCAAGAAGCTGGCGAGACGAGTGATATACCATCCAATACTGTGCAGGCGGCATGTGAGGGAGTCACTTCGGCTACCGCGAGAGTACCGCCTCCGCAAGAGGAAGAGGAAGAGCTGAAAGGTGCGAGAAGGCTGTCGAGAGCTGCGAGAACCGCGATATTTAGGGAAGTTGTGTTGGCAAAGGTGAGGGAAGTGAAGGCGGAGCAGGAGATAAAGGCTGTTGGGGGGGGGGAAGGCGGGAGCAAGTAAATAAAGTTGCGTCGTTTCCTTCTTTTTCTTTCATTTCGCTTTCTTGCATTTTGTGGTTGCGGGCTTCGTATGAAATTCTATCTTCTCTGGTGGTTCTTTCTAGATTAGTGTTTCCCTCGTTTTTTGGTTAGGTATATTGGGTCCATTTTATATGTGCTTTCTTTGCTGGCTTGGGTGGGTGTATCTGGCTCTCTTTCCCTTCCTGTTGGTACTCCTTGCGTTCCATAACATACTTTCTTGATTTATCAAAATGCATGCAACGTTTTTTGTGTCTTGTGGTTTTACGGGTTATTTTATCGAAGGAGAATTTAAGTCTTAGCGACAGACGCATAAATGCATGATTTTGTAAACCCGCCAAGAAGTTAAAGTGTAGAATTGTACGTACCTACATGGCTAAACTGAATCCGGTCAAAGTAATATCAGTACCTACATACATGTACATACATGTACATACAATGGTACACGTGATTTGTCAATAACGCTTAAGAAGACACATACAAGGCTCTAGGATTAAGTGAGCGAACTAAACGGGGTGTTTACAGATGAGGATCCGTTCACTCACTTTATCCCAGAGCGAGCCTTGTACATGTACGTATATGTAATGATGGGCACTTGGATACATGTAATATCCTGAATATCAGCTAGCGTAGAGGGAACTTAATGCCATCAGAACTCAATCTAAAATGGCATAGCTGCATTACTACATGTATCCTAGGGACTCCAAGGAATACACACGTGCATAGCCTTATAGTAAATTGGGATTTAAGGATCCTTATTATCCAGCTACAAGCATACATGTAGGGATAAACCGGGTATTGTAATATAATAGTCTCTGCGGCTCTCCACTGAATTAATTCTCTATATTGCGATTGGGGCAGTACGCTTACATACTGTAGCGCGCGCTTTTCGCTAATCTTGCCTTAGGTCATCTTGATGATTTATAAATCTTGCCATATATGACCTTTAGTAATTATCCAAGACTTCGGGCTCGGTACCTAAATTGAGTGAGGCTGAGCCTGCTTACAGCGCCGTATGCATGTATGTACCTACCGTAAAACTCGATAGGTGAGCCTGGGCCTAACTCGGGGTGGGAAAGGTGGGGCGTTTCTAGACTCGGAAATTAAGATTAAGCTTTTCTTTTTGCTACTATTTTAAATGGGAATTATCTTCTTGACGTACTACGGCCAAACTCAATAATATATTACATACATGTATATACGTAATCAATTGTACCTAGGCCTTCATAATACATCTAAGCTACATGTATGGACCATAGCTACATGTACTTGTATGTATGTGCCCACAGTGTCTGTATATTATATAACAGATCACTACAGCCTGGAATATTCGTGGACCGATTACAGTCGCCTTAGGGGCAACGACGAAACTGGTTGAACGACGAACAGGGGTCTTTGTCAGTCAAGACGGTAGCGCTCAGGCTAGTATACAACCGCTTCTTTGGCTGAAATCTGTTGTCCCAGGTTCCTCGTTACCCCAAAGTTGATCCCATCTAGGGCAAAAAGTACTCTACAGGCTCCCCTTCAGCAGGCACAGGATCTATTTAGGGTAATGGTGTTACCAAGCAGTCATTCGGAGTAACACCAACCAGTTAGTTACCCGGTCCGATGGGGCGGAACACAAATCTTCCGTGCGGCACCGTACATGTAGGAGCGAATCACATGTCATATGAAGGCTGTACATCCGTCCGTTCTCATATTAATTCATTCCCTCCTGTTCATACAACGTCACTTTTGCGCAGGAATAGAGTAGATTATCAACGCCCTACTGTAGTGCGGTGAAACCTGCATGATGTATGATCTATAATCCGTTGGTTGTGCTTCTAGTTGGTCGAGGGATACGATATAAAAATGCTCTTCCTCGCCTCCCCACCCGGACATCCGCGAGAGCGGAGCAGGGCCCGTTGTTGAGCGAGCGAGCCGGAATATATAATCTTCGAGGACTCTCAGTAACACATGCTTATCAGATTCTCTTTTATTTTCTTTGCGAATATTTCTCTTGTTGCGCACTTGCCTTATACCTGTACTTCTACATCCTACATACCTGATCTACAAGCCTCACTCACATAATATAATATATATATAAACACCCCAAAGCCATTACGACCAGCAAGAATGAGTACGGCAATCCACGTCGGGAATAGCCATGCTGGTACCTCACCGATTGCTCCTCGAAGCCCCCCACTTCTATCGCCACCATCTACAAACCCAGCTTCAGCAGAAGCATCTCCACAGCTAAAATCTCTTCCACCAATTCTCACAGATGACTCCAGTGGAGAAGAAGAGACTACATACAATGACGTGATCCGCCCAGGGGAAATCAACGTCCAAGAGATCGACGCCGAGTCCATTATTGCTCCTGTAATATCACGAAGTCAGTCCACTGCACTATACAGAAATGCCCTCTCTCCTACTAGCACCACCGCCCCCACCGGCCTATTCCAGCCAGGAAGCTCGCAAGATAAACGCACACAAACTTATGGAAGAGTGTATCCCAATTTCGTTGCAAAGGAAAAGACACAAGCGCAAACAGCTCAAGGGAAGAAGTCAAGGCCATTTTTTCAGGTCCCATCACTGCAGATGCCAAATGTGAGCCTGCCGAACGTTAGCTTGCCATCATTTAGTGGGGTCAACACTCGCCTGCGCTCCAAAACGTTATTTAATCCCCGTTCTGGGACATCAGGGGTCACGGGAGGGGGAGGTATAAACTCCTCGTTCTTTGCGGATAGGGCTTCGGCATTTTTTGGCCGTCCAGAAACAACTACGGCCACGGCGACTAATGGAGAATTGGCAAACCAGAAGAGGCCTAGGCCGCCTGCACATAGGCGGTCATCTTCACATCCGTCCGTGCTCATGGATCCACTCTCCCGAAAGCCATCAGCCACATCATCGCTAGGTGATGATTCAAAGTTCCTGCATATCCACGCTCCGGCCAACGCACGATTCAAGGCCATCCTAGACGGGCTCCCCAACTTTCCAAATTTCCCACAGCTACCCCAATTAGCGCAATTGAACCCGTTCACTGACTCAGTACCCGAGACTACAGCTAACAATACCACTGTTTCACCAGCATTGGAGGCCTTGGATAGTGTCACTGGCGATGTAGTAATTATGGGCGGATATAGGGGATCAATCCTTCGAGACAAAACAGCCGGGAACAGACGTGTCTGGATCCCGTTGAAAGTGGGGTTCAACCTCCGCAAAATAAACCTTGAAGTCGGCTTAGACCTAGAGGACGAGGAGAATATGAAAGACAAGATCGTACCTTCAGGAATGCTTACGCATATCGGTCCTGTTGATATATCCAAGAAGCTCTTGAAACGCCTCCGCTCGAACGCAGATGCCCACGGGCGTAGAGTACATGAGTGGGGATATGACTGGCGACTGTCTCCGGAGCTTCTGTCCAAGAAGTTGATTACGTTTTTGGAGGGGCTAGAGTGTAATTCTGGAAACCTCGAGGGAGGTGGGAAGAGAAAAGGGGCATTGGTAATTGCTCATTCACTCGGAGGATTGATTACCAGGCATGCCATGAACCAGCGACCAGATTTGTTCTCGGGTGTGGTTTTTGCGGGAACGCCGCAGACTTGTGTCAATATCTTGGGACCACTGAGAAATGGAGATGCAGTGTTGATGAATTCAAAGGTCTTTACTGCACAGGTGAGAATCCCGTCTCTTTATCCTTATTTATAAAACGTGTCTAACCGGGAGGCTGCGCGGATAGGTAAACTTTACTCTCAGGACATCCTACGCCTTTCTGCCTGAAAATGGAGAATGCTTCGTTGACCGCAACACTGGCAAGCCTCTTCTACTCGACTTCTTCAACGTCAAAACCTGGCAAGACTACTGTCTGTCTCCCTGTGTCTCCACGTTTACCCCATACGCTGCGCCCTCAACCAGCACCTCTGTTCTCGGGACTTTATCTGCCTTCACTTCCACCGCCGACCTAAGCAAAGACCGCAGCATAGCCCCACAGACGTCTTCCACCTCATCAACAGGAGCCGACCAACACCCCACTCTCCCACTCTCCCGAACAATACCATATCTCGAGCGTACTCTAGCCGAAACACTCCGTTTCAGAAAGGCGCTAGAGTATAACCCAGAGAAGGAAGCGCTGTATCCGCCCCAAGCAGTGCTATACTCGAAAACGTCACCGACTGTGAGAGGTGCGAAAGTGGATGGGTTGGAGGGAATTAAGAGGGTGGATGCATACGTAGATTTGCTATTTGGCGCCGGGGATGGTGTATGCTTGGCTAAAAAAGCGATGCTACCCGACGGATACAGATGTGCGAAGAGGGTGGCCGTAGACAGGGGTCACATTGGATTGTTAGGAGATTTGGAGGGAGTTGGAAAATGTGTGGATGCTTTGGTGAAGGCAAGAGGATGGTAATCAAAAAGGTTTTGTCGACAATTAAGAAGAGGGAGTACATAGATAGGGTCTTGGTTTTGGCGTTTTTTCTTTCTCGCTTTTCTCTTAAAAAGTAGATATTAAAAATACAATACAATGGTTAGATATTTTGTGTTACGAATTAAGCAATTCATGGTTACCCAATCCCTAGAAGCCTTTTTAGCAGCGAAATCTATCCCCAGTTAACTCTTTTTTCACCAGCGGGTATATTCCCCATACTCCAACTACATATTCCAAAAACCTACCTACATATCATTACCGGCCAGAGTGATACTCCATGATGCGCGCCGCAAACTACCCACGTGGATGCCAAGAAACGCCTTATTTGTATTCCCGTGACCTGCAATGCCAACGTCAACAAAGCTAGGCCACTGTAGATACATATCATGGCATCTTTCCAACTTTCCCACTTCCGAAGATACCACACTGCAACCTCCAGAGCTAACTACCTTAAAAATCGAAATGACAACCTTCGTCCCACCTCCGCCATACAGTCCTCAGGAGCTGAAATCCCTATATCCAGATAGCCTTGAATTGCACCTTGTACAGCTTATATTCCGCCATGGCGAAAGAACGCCTGTGGGTGCGAGGTTTCAAGAGACGGGGTTAGCGCCTTGTGAGTCAATCTTACTACTATAGGTTAAGCTTGGGCCTATTAGGATTGAACTGATCGCATGGGATTTTAGTGTGGCCGTATTGTAACTCTGCAGCAAGATTTAAGGCGGCCGTAGTAGAGAACACTGGCGAGTGGAGCGAGCTTACTTTTAAAAGAAGAACTGAGACTGTCGGGGATAAAGGGCAGGCAGTTGTCAGTGGTGCTGGTACTTGTACGGAGGATTCAATCTGGTGAGTCTGAAAAAGTCGAAAGGAAACGTGGACCAACTAATTGGTTGTTTACAGCTCATTTGGCGAACTCACCGACCTCGGAAGACAGACCACCCTCGCACTTGGTCAACGTGCCAGAAACCTCTACATCAATCAACTCGGCTTCCTCCCACCCAGTCCTGGCCCCCAATCCAGTTACTATCTCCGCGCTACCCCCGTCCCAAGAGCTCTAGAGTCGCTCCAACAAGTCTACATTGGCTTGTACCCCACTTCGACACAGGGTCCTATTCCAGAAATACCTATAATCTACCAGCGCTCCTTCTCGCAGGAGAACCTATTCCCCAATGAAGCCAACTGCCGGCGCTTCCTCATGCTGACTCGCGAGTTTGCCTCTCTCGCGGCCCAAAAATGGAACGACTCACCGGAGATGCAGCATCTACAGAGCCGTATCGGTAAGTGGGTTGAAGGTGGCGTCAAAGTCGACGGAAAGCCGCGGCTATCTGGAATTATGGATACCGTAAACGCAACGCTTGCGCATGGCCCTGCGACGAAGCTTCCGGGTGAGTTCTATGAGTCTGAGGTGCGGGCCGCGATGGACAAAATCAATGTCGATGAATGGTACCGTGGATACTCGCAGTCCTCGGAGTACCGACGTCTAGGCGTGGGTAGTCTTCTGGGAGATGTAGTGGACCAGATGGGAAGGTCAACTGAAGAGAATGCAGAGAAGGAGGGAAGATTGAAAGTTGCTTTAATGGGCTGTCATGATACTACACTGGCAGGACTGCTGGCGTCATTAGGCGCCTTCGATAATAAATGGCCCCCCTTCACCAGTAGCATCGCCTTCGAAACGTTTAGGAAGAAAGAGGTTAGTCAGGGGAGGGGGCTTTGGGCAAGATTAATAGGCAGTGGTAGGGCGAAGGACGAGGACTATTATGTGAGGCTGAGGTATAATGAAGTCCCTGTTGTCGTCAAGGGGTGTAAGAAACCCGGAAATCATCTAGAGGGTGATGAGAGCTTTTGCACCCTTGTAAGTTTGCCTCTGGATTTTGTATTCTCTTGTCGATGAACTAATGCTAATAACGCATGGGTTATAGGCGGCGTTTAAAGAAATTGTAGCAAAGATGAGGCCAACGGATTTGCAGAAAGAGTGCCTAATTAACATGGATAAAAAAGGTCTCCCACCAGTCGAGGAGGTGGAATAAAGAAGATCTCAATATCTTCCTTTCTTCGTTGTTCCTTGTCTGTTGGCTAGAACTACATAGACTTAAATCGGTCCTTTGGTCATCCATGGGATATCACTCGACCATATTTGTGTTATACTTTTTATACTTAACTGCCTCTAGAATATGTTAAAAAAACAAACTATCGTGTGATGTAATTCTCAAGGAGAATTAAAAAAAAAGGGGGTACCTCATTTCTAAAACGTAGCCAACAACCACCTGCACCACCCTACCCCGAGTCCCTTCGGACGCATGTATGCGTCCAATCACCACCCCCAACTTTCAATCTAACCCCCATGTCTTCCCCCAAATTCACATTTTATAGTCTTTGAAAGATACCCTTAGAAATTCAAATGTAACACATTATACCATAGCGTCTCCGTGAGCGATCAGACTCAATGCTTGCACCACTCCCACCCAGGTAGAATACGTTGAATCATATAAAACCCTACTATATTGATAAGGATACTAGACCGAAAGGCGACTTGCAGAAACTTCATTTTTATCGTGCCCAGTGTGGTGAACTTAAGTAGCAGTACACCGACACCCCGAAAACAAGAGACAATGCGTAAAGAAAACGTAGAGGTTCTGCAGGTGTTTTCCTATTAAATGACAAGAAGTACTATGAGTATGTAAAGAATCAAAAACCTACGTGACTACAATAACCCCCAAGAGTTCCGTCACTATTTCGGACTTTCCCCTCGAGGTAGAGCCACCAGGGTAAATACTAGTGGCCCTAGATATTATAGCCTAGTATCTTTTGCTTGGATTTTAAACAGATAACCTGGACCATATACTGCGCCTTGGGTCTTTTCTTTCAAGAAACCAAATCTATGGAGGAGCCCCAAACAGTGCCCAACTTGGAGTATTCAAAACTAGTTTCGAAAGGATAAGTGTTCTTCCCCAAGGTGTAGTAACAGTATTTCATACAAGTGATAGTACCGACGGTCGTATCATTTAGTTTTGGCTTTTGAAGGTCGACCTCAAGTACTCATTCGATTGATAAAAATCATTCTTTCTCGTTTACTCAAATCTTGCCATACTCTGAGCACCACTGTGTTCGGGCGATAACCAACCTCAAGTGAGCGTACAATCCTGAAACCCGGCGCCCGAAATAGAATGAGTCTTTGACATCCTATGGTTGAGGTATCAGTCTTTTGAGCTGTAGTTGGAGCTCATGCAATCACAGCCAATCACTCGTCAATGTAAACCGAATACGCATTATTCTAAAAACGGAAAGCAACGCAACTTGAAGGCTAGCCGTATTAGATAATTGAAAATTCGACCACTCAACCCACAAAACTGTGGTACTTCGCGCGTAAAAATACTTAACCCTTCATGACCGAAGCCCTCCGACACGAAAGGTGTAGTCTGATAGCGGGCCAGTATCCTACTTATGTACTATAGCGTTAGGTGGCCCAATCACAAACCTTTGTATTCAATAGCCCTGTAACTCGTACCAACTTCATCAAGCCGGATTTTCAGAGGGCCTTTTAGGGGCGTGGGTAACAATCCGAGCCCAAAAGACTTAATTGGGGTTGATCTACCAGCGCTGCAATATTAACGTTGAAGGTCACATTCTCGTTTTTTCTGCCTTGAGCCAGTACCAATAATCCCGACTTCTATTTAAAGTACTGCTCTGTTCTTTTTCGATATGTTGATTAGTTAATTGATTGCCAAGAGACGATCATGTTGTTCCTTATGGCTTCGTACTACATGTAGTATTAGGATTATCATGATATTATGTGTGCAAGTATGTGCCGCACTGTAGTAGGAAGTCTGATGCGCGCGTGTTGCTGTTATTCAGTGCTGTGGGCATTATTTTCTCTCCTGAACTAGGAACGTAGAATTGCGTTATAAATTCTTCTAGAAGATAAAATAGCCGCAAATCTGTGAGGCATTTCTTTCATAAAGCCGAACTCTATTGTGGTTGACTTTCCATGATGATATTCGTGTTATAAAACAACGTGCGCCATGCGAGTGCTGCCGGCCCCGGGAGTTTTTAATATTTTTCCTCCCTTTCTTTGTTCCCCCATGACCTCAATTTGGACCTTTATCGATAGGCCCATTTCCCCCTCCTCCTCCCTGCACCAGGGAGTAGAGTAAGGCTGTTGTTACCAGCTAGCATAACTAACCATGATAAAATCCCTGCAGATAGCATTTCGGGATCCCCGTCGTTCGAAATAAAACTAATGACGTAGAGTTCCTCCTAGCCACGTGCGCCTCTAGTAGAAAAGAGCTAGAGGATACTTTGCGTCCGCATCTGTTGCCGTTTCCCGAGAGAGAAGTTCGGAATAATGGACCACCTGTTTGATGATGATGATGATGATGATGATGATGATGATGAAGGCGCTAATGGTGCTGTTGTAAGTTGTAACCGTGGTGTAGTGCCTCTCAAATTAGCTTTTCATAGTACATACATAGATGTCTTTCTTTGTCTCCACCTCCGTCCGGAGTGCCTGGCTGAACCTCGTCCGGTTCCTTTATGTATTGGGTAGGTACTCTCTTCTGCCAGTATCCGGGACTTTGTACTAAGCTGAGGCCCCAGTGTGGGTGGATTGGAAGAAAAAAAAGAAAAAAAGTGCCGAACCCCACGAACGTTGCAGCGGAATAAACTTTTCACAGATTTCACAGAAACCCTCGGAAGAAACGTGTGATTCAGCAACAGTAACATCGTCAGCCCAGCAAAGAACAAAAGGAAAAATGGATAAAGCCGGGTCATGATGTAACTATGTATTTGGCACTCTAAGTACATATATATGTCGTAAATATGTAGTAAATACATAATAATGGCACTGCTCCAGCCAGGTTAGGTATATCTACATGTATGTACATACATGTACCGGGGGTTAATGGTAAATACTGAGAACCCCGTTTTGGGTAACTCCTAAAGGTGAGGCCTCTGATTGGGCTGATATAAATATTAAATATTTTTGGCAGTTGGCAGCCAAGTAGGTATTTCGGTATTGTGTCCCACAGCTTTCACAAAGCAATCTCCTCAACCTCTTTTCTACTCCTGTTCTTTTCGAACTCCACCAAAAACTCCTCTGATAACTTCAAATTGATTCTCAGGTGTGACTGTGGGAGAGCGAAGATAGATAAAACGTCTCGGTATTTTTTTCCTACATACAACTTTCAGGGCCAAGACCAAAATTCATTGGGGACTTTTGGTTGCCATGGGCGGCTTCCATACAAGATCAACCAGCATTTAACGTGCGCGCCTGGTACATAACTACATGCAAGAGTAACAGGTGATGCACCGGGCAACGATGACTACATACATGTATGTATGTGGGTTTTATCTAGATCCGACGTTGTCTGTGTCAGACAGTTACCCGGACATAACACAACGTCAAATGTTTGCTCTGCTTCCTTATGACATCATTATCAGGAGATTAGAAATCTAGCTCTGTTTCTCTGCGGCTTCCCGAGTCCCCGTTAACGACCTTTTTTGCTCCTTTTCTATATCTTTGGGCTCCGAAATGGCAACCGGGACTGATAATTTTGAATTTCTGTGGGGCAGCGTACTGTGAGGTACAGTGGAGTTTCGATTGTAGCATATAGTTGGGCAATCCCAAACGAGTCGGTACGGGCAAATTTGTTCCCGATACAAGCATATTCTCGATAGTGACACACAAAAATCCGTTCCCGACCATATGCTACAATCGAGACTCCATTATATACCACAAGTACCTAGTTTTGTTGCTACCGAAGCTAGTATCATGGGAATGAATTTTAGTATTTCAGATGTAGCGTGATGAATTGTCTGATTTTCGGGGTTTATTCTGTCATGCTGCTAACCAGATCTATTTTGGCCACTGAGGGGAACTGTCGATTTTGTAGTGTCAATATAGTCGCTAACCTAGTGACGGCGGACCCTGTCTGATGGTTGTGTTTGCAGTAATTTACACTTGGCGTCTCTGCTATTGGCCACAAATATCCCTGACCGCCATCAGACAGGATCCGCCTTCACCCTGTGAGTGACTGTAGTTGAAATTGACGGTTGGCAAATACGCTCTAATGCATTTGACGCGTTATGGGGTTGAGTGACATCGTTAAATTGATGTCAAGGGCAGCTACATGTATGCAGCAGATCCTAGCTTGGCTATGGGCCAGTTGATCGCAAGAGATGATAATGCCATTCAAGCTTTCGCAGTGAGATTATTTATTTTTTTTCAAGCCTTTTCTTAGTAGTAATATGTAACGATTTTCCCATTTCACCCGGCGTAGAAAGAAAAGAAAAGCAAAAGGGGGAAATATCAAAAATAAACAAGACAATAGCCAACTTACAAGTTACAAATTGTTTTTATACACCAATAGGAAATTCTTCCGCCCCAGCTACGCCGCAGACTGGGCAAAAACCAGACCCAAATACGTGGAATTGACAAGCTCTCTGATGCAAGATGCCTAACAAAAAATGCAAATGACGCCCCGTGACAATGGAAAAGAAACTTATATCCAAACATTGAAAGGAGAAAACCACGCAAAAAAGAAACCACATCTTAAAACAAAAACCATCTTCGCACTGTCCCCTTCACATCAATCCGGGACTCTCCTACAAGATGGTTATCGTGTCATCATCAGAACTCTAAAATGCCTAAACAATTTCCCACCAGAGTGAAAGGCCTGTAGTCTTGAAATTAACTGACGAGTTAGGAATCCCAAAACGAAACAGGAAAAATAGTTCATCTCATTGGGGCTCAATCCGATAGTACTCAAATTGGCGAGCAAAAAAAGAAAAAGAAAAAAGACCAAACCCCTTCATAAACCAAAATAAACAGTAGAAAAAGCCAAAAAGAGATAAATAGGGAAAAGAGAAACGCGAAAGCAAACACTTTACACCCCAAAACACCATATATCAAAACATAGATCAAGGCGGTTCGAGAAAACCAATGGAAAAAAAGAAGGTGGAAAAAAATACAAGAATGATGCCCGAAGTAGTCAATAGCAAGAGTCGTCCTATCGAAAATAGAACTAGAAAAAAACCAGATTAAATGCGGGTATAAAATATGCATGCCCAAAGCCCCCATGAATATGACAAAGGAAACAAAAAAATGAATGATATCGAATGGCCAGTTCCATTAGTCGAAAATATTCAAGAGAAGGCCTGATTGATCGTCGAATAAAATAGTGCCTGTGAGGGCGGATTTTCCGCTATAAAATGCTATGATCTCACTCGGAGATTGTGGCGTGAATTGTAATCAAAAGAATCCCCCTCCTTGCCATTGGACTGGGAATGGGTATTTTGGGGCTCTCCAGATACCCCAGATACGCTTTCTAGCCCCCCTCTGCTGCCACCTCCACGTGTTTCCTGTCGAATATAAGACTTTGTTACTTGTGACGCGGAAGATAATGCGCGTCTTGGCAGAACGTGGGTCGGCGAGTATTCCCAGTCAACTGGATCCCATGACCTCTTGCCAGCCAACGGAAACCCATATCGATCATCCATTGTTCCATCTACGCCCTCCTCCTCTTCGAGGATTGGCTCATCGTCAACCCACCCAACAGTGTACCCATCCTTATCCCCAAACAATAGCATTGGTTTCTTGTCAATATCTTTTTCAGGACTCCGGCTCCTTCTATCGATTCCAGAACCGCCCCATGGTTGAGGACTTGTAGACGCAGTGCTTGAGGTGGTAGCGGCGTTACCTGTTGGCGGTGCTGTGAGAATCCACCTCGCCCATGTAGTCCCAGAAAGATGATCCATCGGAACCGTAACTGCTCTAGGTTGCGACCATGTTGCACTCCAAAGATAAACGACACCCTGTGATTTTGATTGTTCCCCAGCAGTGCTGTCGGGGGTGCATTGGATCATCAAAAGGTCCGGTATGGTAGGATGCCAACTAATAGACTTAATAGGATTCATTTGGACCAAAACCGCATATGGTCTAAGTAATTTTAGGGACCAGATCCAAACTGTTGTTGGCATACTGTCATTTCGAGTTGCAATAAGATTCCCATCGGGCTTATTAAAAGCAATTGTAGAGATGCCATTCTTAGGCTGAGTGTCTCCTGGGTTAGGTGTAATTATTGGTAGTGTCGTGGGTTGTTGAACTTGGGCGTAATGACGTTCCTTGGGAGACTTGATACATTCAGACCACACAGTTACTCCTGGGAGTCGGATAGTTCTCGTATGATTCATCTCAATTACCTATTTTACCCCACAGATGTTAGCCCAATTGCAAATTTTCCCAAACGGAATTTCCCGAGCGATTATGTACCGGAGAAAAAGTATAGTTGCTCAAGAATGCCAATCGTCCATCATAACTTCCAATCGTCAAAAAATCCCCGCCTGGGCTCCACTCCACGCTCTTGACACCCAAACCTTCACATGGCTTCTCATAAGTCCTGTAAAGGTGCCCGTCCGCAGTGTATACCAAAACCTTATAACCGGAAGCGGCAGAGTCCCATACCGCAATCCAACGCCCACATGGAGACCATTTTAGGCCTTGGGCGTCCAAGGTAGGAAGCTGAAAGCTCGAGGCCAGTTTATAGGTAGTGTGTTGATGGACACTGATAACATCGTGTGTTGCCGAGCGCGTAAGCAGGGCATAGTGAGAGGTGCAAGGGCGATAGCCATAACCTAATTTCATACTTGGTTAATATCGAGGGGCGCAGGATGGATGTCGTAAGCGACTGTACTCACCCTTTGTCGGGAACTTGGGGTTAAGGATCTCGATTTGTTTTGATGTATTCAGATTCCACACAGTTACCTTGAGCTTTTCCTTACAATGCATGTTAGTTCAAGGCCACTTTGGTGAGAAAGCATCAAATACCCCCCTTGCCCGATAAGTCTTACCTGAAATTCTGAAAATACAACAACTTCGTCCGCGTTTCTTCCAAATTCGACATTCTTAATTCCCCCGAATCCTTGGTTGATACAAACAGTCCATTTCTCATCGTCGACATCATATACATGTATCGATTGTTCGTCTGCTACCAGAATTCTCTGCCGTCCTCCACCTTCTGACTCTGACTTGTCAATCCCGCTTCTTCTTTTCCCTATCAATGGAATACCATGCCATGCTGGCGAAGAGAAGGATCCGTCCAAGTAGGGAGACCATCTGACAAAGTTTATTCGTGATGCAAACTCAGGATTTAGATTTATTACCCGCTTTACCTGGAGAGTGGTTGTTGATCGAAGAATGAGTTTAGGGTGAACGATCGATGCTATTAAAGAGCCATTTGGCGCGGGTTGGGCGCCATTAAAACCTTCAATTCACCCAACGTATTAACACGCAATTTCGTCACGGGCCGGATGAGGGTGAGGGGCAAACATCGGATGAAGGATAGAGATAAGCATGCATACCACGAAACACTGTCGAAAACTCCATGACTTGCTCCTTCAGAGCTGATGTTCTTCTTCTTGAGCTGTCTGTGGTTTTGTTGTGTTGCTTGTAGGGTGTGCGGGTGTGCAAAGGGAGGAAGGGGTCAGAGTAGACTGACTCCCACTGCTGGGTGTCTGGTCGACGACGAAACGTGGTCCCCGCTTGCCTCGACTGCTAACTGTATCCTAAAAGCGAAATGATATGTGGTAGATTGACGTAAGTACTAGTCGATAGATCAGTGGCTTTTTTTCTCTCTCTTTCCCTCTTTCTTGGTATTCGCAGCGTAAATGGGAGTGACCCTGAACAATCTCGGGCGTATTGAGGAGAAAACTGAAGTCGCAAAGGCCCGGCAAGAGTAGAACGGACAGAGACGGGGAAGGAAACCGATCAAAAGACAAAATACCGATTCCAAGAAGGAGACAGAGAGAGAGGGGAGCGGTGGTAGACGGTGGAGGGCGAGATAATTGGGATTGGGGGCCAATGGGGGGAGGGGAGGGGGAGGGGGGAGGGGGGAGGGACCGGCAGTAGTGACTCTACGCTAGGAGGTGTCTGTGTTTTCCCACTGCCTGTCTTTTTCTTTTTCTATCCTAGCCTTTTTTCTCTTGGTCTGGCTTGTATTTCACTCTTTTTCTCTCTCCCTGTGTGTGAATATTATTGACACTACGGTATTTTACTCTTTATTAGCGTCGAGCACTGTGGGCGTGGTTGGGGGGTGTAGTGGAGCTGGCAGGAGGAAGGCGTAAGGGAGAAGCGGATGAGAAGGTGTTGGGGGTGATTGACGATTGACGGTCACAAGAAGTAGAAGACTGGTAGGTACTTTGGCGCAGTGGATGGGTGATAGATAGAATCACTAATGGGAACGGTGGGTCAAACACAACCAGCTGCAGCAATCAAGAGTATGAAGAAGCCTGTTGTAGGAAGGTTGGCGCGTCCCGAGATACACGGGGGAAAGATTGACGATGAACGGACAAAGACACACTCATTCCTCGGAAAATAATTATGGCTGTAAGGGCTGGGCTGTCCAGATGGCTATTGCTTGGGGAGAAGCAGGAGGTGGGTGGAAAGGTCGGTGGGTACGAATGGATCTTGCCCGGCTGGCATGGATCTGCTATGGTGGTGACGAAAGATGAAGGCAGGGGTTGGTTACTCTTGAGGCCTTCTAGGAGTACCTCACCCACCTTACGGTCCTTACCTGTCTACCTACAGTTCACTCCATCCAACCCTACTGTCCCCTACATGCTCCTAGCCTCACTCTCCCGGGAGGTAGGCCATGCGCTTGCTTCCCTGGTCCGCTGTTGTGTCGATGTCTCACGCTTCTGTTCAGACTTCCCCAACGCAATTTCGCAGTTTCAGCCGAAGCAGATAACGTCACTCCCGTCAAGGGTCCACTCACACCTCCAGCCACGCATCGGAAGCACCCCTATACCAGCGGCTCTTATGCTCTCCTCATATTTGCCAAGAAATATCGATCCACGCAACCCTTCCACGAAAACAAGAAGTCCTAACACCAGCCTGTTCTCAGTGAGGTCCTTTGTAATTATTTCAGGTTGAAAAAATCACCTGTTCCAAACACATCCCCCATCCTACGACTTTTTTTACTGTAGCGCCGAGTTAAGGTACAGTCGTTCACAGGTGAGGATGAACAGGGATTTTTGTACGATGGGAAAAATTGCTTTGGCAGCTTTGCTGTTTCTTGTAAGAAGAAAAAAGAATGGACAGCCTTTGCGACTATCATAAGCATCAAGAAAAACTCACGCTCCGCTCTAATCCAATATCTTCCTCTAAAAAAAACACCGACCGAATCCGGCTGAGCAAGAAATGTTACTCCCTCTCCCACGAAAAGCCGGTCGTCTACTCAGCCATACGAGACTCAATCAGGGCCGTGCTCGTAATCAGATTAGAGGCAGACTCAGGAACCAACAAAATGAATGATACGAATAAACGACAGGTTTCAGCAGCCTCAAGAAGTGTACCTACTAGTAAGGACTCTACTCTCTGTCTTGTACCAACCCCACAGCCACACTTAGTCCCCTCAACTTCGCGGTTGTCATCCAATAAACCACCCCAGGCCCTAGTCACTCTTCTCCCCACAAATGAACCTCCAAGGCAACCGTTGCTTGGTAACTCTGCTCATACGTCATCGCCACGACCTCATGCACGACAATTACCCTTCCTTCTAACACCCTCCTGTCCAAGACCGACGGCTTCACGGAATCCGATCAATTTTTTTTCTTATTCATCGCCACCGTTCACCCAATCCCCGCCCTGTCCCTGACTTATGAGCTCCTCACCGACAGTTCTTTTCTTCCGGATTTCTACCGGCTTGGCGGGATTCGGGACTAAGACGAGGCTTTGGCTTTCAAAGGCCGATGGCCACAAGAGGTGTTTAATAATACGGCACATAATAATAACAATAATAATGAAACTAATATATATATATGGCTCTTTCTGTAACAATTATCGCCAACAGAACCAAAATGATTTTTAAAAAGCTTTCCTCTGCCCTATGCATGTACGGCACCGATCTTCGTTGCCTCAGCTGTAACCTGGAAAAGATCCTCTCCCTTGCGACGACCGATATTTCTGGCGAGTACGCCCATGGGCTTAAAGCAAAGTGGTAGGAGGAAAGTTACTGGTGGTGTACGCATATTCCCGTGACTTGAGCCAATCAGCAAGCGATTTTCTACCACCACTCTGCTCTAAGCCCATGGGCGTACTCGCCAGAAATATCGGTACTCGTAGTTTTTTGGACGCAACTGCTATTGCATACACAGAAACCCCCGCCAAGGCTATCTTTTGTATGGCATGCAAGAGTAGACATGACCTCACTGTCCTTATTTTAAGGATTTTGCGACCTAGGTAGGTCATCCCATTTGCTATTCAAGTACTTGTATTTTCTGACGCTTGTAAAAGGAACTGTTATCACATACCATACTAAATTGTGGACTTGGCGCGTATTTATATGGTATGCAATAGTAGTTCCTTTTACAAACGAAAATACGAGTAGTGTAGCAATGCATGGTCCTCACAGGAGGGAACATCCCCTCTCTCCGCGGCTAGTGCGCTGAAAATAACCCCGCTTTAAATACTGATAAACAGCGCGCGCGGTTGGGATCGTTCGTTTATCCATCCACCCATCCATCCAATGTCAGAGGCTACAGCAACCGGTGGACAAGGTATATGTGGATTCTATAAGTTAACCACCTACAAATATTTACTACCTCTACAAAAATATTGCAATAGTCCTTACCAGTTGCACGTTACGTGTAACTGCTGCCATTCAACATCTCGAAAAAAGCGGATAGCCTAAATCATCACTTGTTAAAAAAGTTTCCTTGGACCTGTTTATTTTTTCCACGTGCGCTAGCACCAGTAGAAAAATTAAATAATTAAAGGTGAAGAGTGTGCCAAGAGAAGTAAAGAGAGAAGAGAAAGTCCCTGAACAAAAGTTACAAAACAGTGCTCAAATTGGTCGGGATTTTCGAGGAAACTGCCGCGGACTCTGAGTAGTGTGCTCACCGTGCATGAGATTCGATATTGTATGATCCTATGTGGAGGTTCAGCACCTCAACAACAAAAAAAGAGCACGCCTAGGAGTTCTGTCCGTGTGTGTCGCGTGCATCCAAATCACCTATCACATTTGTTGGAGGGAAAACGAAATTGAGCGATCTCCTTGACGTCAACGGCGGAAACTAAAGAAAAAGGAATAGTGGAGAACAATCAAAAAACAAAAGGGACTACCCTACCTGCTGCTGCTGCTGCTGCTGCTGCACAGAGAGATCTTTGGTTGTCGGGCAAATGAAGCTAAGCATACAAAACCAGGCGACCGCACAAGGCTCACCCCTGCTACACTGTGTCGGCCGATAGGACACGAGCGCAAGCTCTAAAAATCAAATAAAAAGTGGCACCACTTTTTCCCTTGACGGACTGGGATTAAGCGAAGCTCAATTGGACCATGAATGCCTCTAAACAGGATGACCAGAAGAATTGCCTCTTGTTGATTCGACGAAAACAAGATTATCACCAGTCACAAAAGAGAGGGGAATAATAAACAGACAGTGAAAATCATGCCCGCTGGAGGAAGGCCGCTCGCCATACCTGAGGGTCCGACAACTTCGATCAAGGGAACTAAAATATCGCGAGCCTGGAGAATATGAAACCAAACAAATGCTTGAAACGCTGAGATCTTGTTATCCCTTCGTCTGTTAAGGCTGATCTGTTATTTGATAAGGGCGATAATAAGATCTGTTAGTAAAGCCACACTAGGTTTGCTTTTTCTCGGTGTGGCAGCAATTAATTGACAGACGAAGGGATAAGCCCTTCAGATGAGAAACGTGTGTCAGTATGTGCTCGTTTACCACGGAAAGAACCAGAAAATGTAGTTGCTCAGGGCAATGACTATTTGTATGGAGTGGCGGCGATCCCTCACAAATTATCCTTGTCTCTACCGTTACCTACACAAAAGAACCAGCCGAAGGTGGGCGATTGAAACAGGTCGAACCATAGTCCGGACGAAAAAGTCACATTGATAAGTCAGAATAAGTCAACAAATTTGAATGCCTATCACTCCTGGCCTATCAGCACTTGGGTGACTGTTGTCAGGCCTTTTTACTTGTGCAACCCGCGGCGAGACAAACTCACAAACCTTCAACCCGATATGTATCACTAAACAACTCTTTCCTATGATACGGGGATGCGACTCTCCCGTGAGCCGATCAACCCCAATTAAATGTGAAGTGTTAAGTAAGCGGAAATTCAATTTTGGCAGAGTGAGTATCCTTGGGCTGGTGAGACACGCAGAATCCAGGGCTTCCTATTCAAGCAAAGCCAAGTCACGTTTCATCGAATAATAGAGCGTGGCTTAGTGATGAAGCACCAGGCTCAGTGACTTTGCCACTGGAAATCACTACTGAGATAGGAAGTCCGGGAAAGCGATCATCACTGGGAAAACAACCGAACCTCACAAAAGGAGGTTATGGGCATCAAAACACAACATATGAAGGCAGGCACATATAAGAGGGTTCAGTGTATCTTTCCGAATCCCAGAGTAATGAATATAAACCAAAATTTGGTAAAGTCGATAAAGCTTACACTCCCTAACCCAGTCAACGACAATACTCCTGCTAGATTAAGGTAAATCATGTCAAAAGGTTGGGAGACATCTAAATAACATTTCTGGCTACTTGGTTCCGTAACTGTATGTAAATTCAACTTTCTTCAGCAACTTTGGATCATCCCGTTGTCACCCTTGATTGCTTTCCCGGTGAAACACGTTATATGCGCCCTCTTCTTAAGTGTCGGCAGCAGAGGTTACATAGTTCTTCCAGTGGACATCGTCAGTCTAGAATTGCTGATCCCAATCCCAAGTGCCATTTGTATCTATTTATAGCAAAAGCATCAGACAGTGTTTTATGAATTCTACAATTTACTAGGGCATGCACCCAACCTAATAACACAGCTCACACATCTGAGTATGGTAGGCTGGAATTTGGTGTTTGCTATTGTCTTTGATAACACATATCGACCCTCAGAATGCGAAATGAGAGCTCGTAATCTACATCCGAGAAACCAGGAACGCAATTGTAGAGTACAACAAAGTTTCGAGTATCTATCTCATGACGTTTCCGGACTGGACTGGGTCTGCATATGGGCGTAAATAGTGCATAACAACCATATTTTGGTGATGCAGAGAGTAGAAACAGCTCACCCACTCGTTTCTGTCAATCAATGATGACATTCCAATCATCACGTTGGATGGTACTCTGCACATGTCTATCCCATAAACCGTCGACACCCCTTCTCAAAATGCGAAGAGGTGGTCAGAGCCAACGGGTTTTGTGATTTTTATTGATTTCTTACCCAATTCCGCTGTGGCTTTCGGTCTCGTATGAGGGGTGTCCGCATCGACGGTTTATGGGATATAGTATTTTATCTTCACTCGTAAGGCGATTTCAACGACAGAAATGATCATTGGCTGTGGCTAAATTCTAATAAAATTTATTCCCTCATTTTACTGTTGTTTATGCAAGGGCGTACTTGAGGAAATTTTATCACCACCACGTCCCAGGAACGCCCCCAGGAACGCCCAACTTACTGGGCCGTACCAAAATCAATCGAATCTTCCATTGCCGCCGCCCCGAGAACGGGAAGCACGGCCGTAGCGACGATCCGGAGGCAACTGTTTTAATGCGGTCGCCCTAGATTGTGGGGCACAAGGCATGGGGATCCAGAAAGAAAGAAAAAACCGATTTCATGATCAAAGGCTCGTAAACTCCTCCCGCGCGGGGGTCCACGGCAAATAGTTATCTGGTCGCACAAGTCAACTCAGGGTATCATGTACATATGTACATGTAGAGGGTGGGATACACTATGCATGTGTGGATAACTTATCACAAAAATTCCCATGTCAATGATCTGCCTTCATGCATGATGCGGTCATCCAATAATTGTCTAGAGTCTTGGGGATCTCCCCACTTACCCTGTGGTGTCTGTGGTTCGAAATCTAGACCAAGGAATACGTTACATCTGTACTTTCGAGCACCAGCACCTACACAGGCGCGTGTGTACATGCACTCTCGTGTGTACCTACTCAGGCCAGACAATATGTGTGTGAAAAATGAGTGGCCTGGACTCTTTATCTTCCTAAGCACATACCTCTCTTCAACTACCCGCAAGCACCGCTTAGGTATTCTGGTCTGTGGCCAGATATCAGGCCCTCACCCTACAAAAACAAACCATCCCGCTTCGTGGTATCCATAAACGCCAAACCGGCTATGGCGCTAATAAGGCAGATCAAACGTTTAAATTTCAAGCGGACTGGCGGCTTTGATGACGAAGGTGCCCCAATCTTCTTTTCCTTTTCCCCTGAAAAGAAGGACCAGATCTTTGCTGCATAGGTTGAGCACATAGGCTTGCCGGATAGCTAAGCGTCCTAGCCTCAGGGAGAAGAGCAGCACCAGTCAAAGAGCCCTAATCTACATGTATGTACATAAATGTACTTCGGTATCAGGGGTAAGTGAGAAGACACCACACCGCCAAGATTGCGTGAAGGGTGTCTTCTCACTTCCCCTACCCCGAAGTACATAAGAGTTAACAAGCCGGCCTAGAGCTACCTGTTTTCACCCTTCGCAGGGGTTCCCTTGCCCAGATCTCAACGGTAAAGGTGTGCTCGTACCAGCCATCGGCCCAGGTTAATGAGGACACAGAGACACGGAGATGTCCATTCATAAGGATAAGTTGGTCGTATATTCCATGTTTGATATGGCTCAGAATATAAATATTATGTCGTGATCTGATACATAACTCAATCTTAGAAGACATCAAATTCACCAACGCGCAGGACAAATGGTTGATTACATGTATTTATTGATGGGTCGCGTGCGGAACGAAAAGGGAACGGGAAAACAACTCAACTGCATGCGCCAAATATTAACTCGTGAAGCTCGGCATTGGTATGCCAAATTTTGGCCATCCTGCCCGCCTTCCATGGATGCTTCGACGCTTGTGCACGTGGCAAGCTAGAACTCTTCTAATCCTCTGGCCCAAAACTGACGAGAGTCTTCTCACGGACATCCGTTTCACATCGACGATCGGAAGGGAAATTCGCAAATTGGAAAAGTCGGCCGGGCTCGTTCTCCACAGCTTTCGGAATAAACACCCTAGTAACGTTATGTAATTGTTCATAAGAGTTGTCACTGCGTAGGGCACAACAACATCCTGACCCAAATAATCTTTCGCCAATGACACTTTCAATGTTACACATACGTACTTTACATATTGCAGCTTGAGGAGAAAACGGTTACCATGGTACTCGCATCAAAAAAATTGCACCTTGCACCTTGCACCTTGCACCTTGCACCTCACTTCATGGGATGTGTCAAACTGTCAATCAGTTACGTGACCTCAATCACGGAAAAACCTTTGTTCAAAAGCAACCCTACCCATCCGTGTGATGCTTAGTGAACCTAACTACATATTTAACTGGAGGGCTGCACGAGGGGGGGGGGGGACTGCGCTTGGCGAGTTTTGGGATTTCCCTACTTCCTAACGACCAGTCCTTTAGTTTTGAACTACAGACGCTTTTTTATTTTTCTTGTTTTAATAACTTTAACACAAAAATACAAGTACAAACTCTATAGTTTGCATTGCATAGCCATACCTACTTTGTATGAGTATGTACTAGTATATGGGTATGGGAGTATTCAATCTAGAGTAGAGTACTTTGTTTTGTACACACTCTAGGGTCATCCCGATATAATCCCTTACCCTGGAATCCACCCACGTGGCTACACAAAGTACTACGGCTAAGCCTGTTGACAGTGCCAGCCGTAGTTGCAACAGTTCTCACAGTCAACCCACTTACCCCAACACCCGTAGTAGGTACAACCCAAATAAATACTGTGCTATAAAAAAGGAATAAAGAAAGTTTTGATTTCAAATAGAGCCGCATGGACACTCTATAATTCGTTTTAGGGGCCAATGACCAATATACGTGTCGAGGGAAGTTGTCACAAAAGAAAAAAAGAACCCAGAAGGCGTTAATCATATTGATTGTTTACTGCAATTACCCCACCTAATGCGCGACTTTTGTGGCCGTCTATTCTGCGTACCGATACCGGCCGCCGTGCTTGTGATGAGATCAACGACACACAGCGACTTCGACGCTTAAGATCATATGATGAGACAATCCGTCCTAAATACCACCCGTATGATAGAGAAATGGAAATGTCCGTAGGCTCCCGCGGTGGAGAAGAGACGTATAGTTGTTAGGTAAGGCAGCTGGTATGTAAGATTTGCTGTCTAGCTAACTACGCCGTTGCAGGAAGGTCGGAGTGAGGGTTTTCTGATAATGCAGCCGCACATCATTGGCAAGCCCTTACCCCTCATGCAGGGCATAACTGCATACATAGTGTAACATGAGGTAGGGGTGTGATTATAGATCATTCCTATCGCTATAGGTACTCAAATACTTGCTTTGCTTGCCACACATACCCTCTGCAGAAAACCTTGTCGGGCTCTATCGGAGCTCACAAACTGCAACTGCAAAACTGCAGTCATTATGCTGCGCGCGTTCTGGTTGGACGCGACAAGAGATCCACGATCGAAACCCGAGCGCAGCAGTTCACTAAGCTCTATTGCGCGCTCGCCTCGAGTCATAGTTGTGCCTGATACCTACGAATGGTTTTATTCCGCTTCTTACCTTCAGGTGGAAGATAGGAGGCGCACCAGTCCGCCAATCGCGCCTTTTCGGCCCTGCATATATTCCTAGGGCTTAGCTGGACAGGACGTTGCAACCCACTTTCCTACGTCAACGAACGGCGAACATGATCTGGGGAAATAAGCTCGCTCACTCACTCGCGGCCGGAAATATTGCTCTACTATGGTGTCTGGGGGATCCTTGGTAACGTGCGTCTGGTGAATCTTGAGTGCGCGTACGCCAGAGTATCACGAGAAGACAGAGTTGATAAAGGAAACTCGACTCCACAAATCTCCCAAAAATAGCTGTGCGCGCTGGTGAGCCCCTACGTAAGTAGACAGAAGAGATTAAGTAAGAAGATACCTATTCCACCCGCCACTTCCAGAGTAGAGTCATTCACAGCTAGGTATTCTAGCTACGTAGGTACAATATACATAGCTGGATGGATCAAATCGTGCTTATCACCAGATTGGTCTCATTGACCGCATCAGGTTTTCCGGGCTTAAACCCTCTATCCTTAAGCTTTCAAATCTTGAACAGCCGTGGCCCCAGGCTCACAACCATACTCCGGGTTATGCAGGCCGATCAGACATCTGCTACACCGCATAGCCGGCCATGCGGGATCATAAGCTAGATCGGTGGTGGCGTCTATTTTCCCGGCTATCTAATTTCTGAGATTCTGCATGATCCTTCTAGCTTACAGGAGAGCGGAACCATAAACCTATTCCCTCCAGACCTCCTTATGCAATCGCTATGTGTGTTTTGGAACATGTCACTTCTCGAAATGATTGCGGGCAGCCTAGGCACTCTACCAACTTGCCTAGCTACGGTTGAGAGGGTGGACTTACCTTGACCTTGGCACAGTCTTGTATCATCTACTCTAGATATATTATTATCCAAAGAGAAGAAACCCCGACCGTACAAGGGGCCAAGGCAGTTAAACTATGAGACTGGATGGATAGATACTTAGGAGCGGTCGGCCTTTTTCCTGACGCGATGATTTCGTCACTAATTTACGGTTCGCGGCTTGCATCATGTCCGAGTGATTTTTCATGAATTAGACGGTGCATGGATTCTCGAAAATCGGTCAAAACAAATTCTCGAGTCTGGCTCACATACACTTCAATAGTCATAGTAAACACAGCTATTCGTGTTCGATTTGTTCCAGCCAAGTTATCTTTCGGCAGTCAAGAACACAAAGGGAAGTGGCCTGACTATGAAAAAGGAGAGCCGCGTCTCTCCGACCCTCCCTATTTTTTTTTAAAAAAAAATAATTTTCTAAAAAGCGGCTATCTCGACGATCGCTGGATCGGCCGAGTCAGCTGTACAGCGATAGGAATGATCTATGGAAAAAAACAGTTATATGATGCACAGACATGCGCACCGTATGGGATATATGTATATGCGGACATTCCCGCAACCTGCAAGGTTGTATACAGCGACCGGAATGATCGATGGAAAAAAACAGGGGGGGTGAAATTATATGGCGAAATGTCGGTTCATTGGTACGCAGCACACGTGATATATAGTGCTCCCGACGGTATAAGTTTGTTTCTCTCTGTGGGAATTTTGGGCTCTAGTCTGATATTTACATTACAGAAGCTTTGGTATTAGTCAAATGAAACGAACCACAGTACTTTATAAAATTTCCGGGGCGCATAAGAGCTGAGCGGATGATCGGCAGGTAAAGCAGCTATTCTGTAGCTAGCTTGATATATAACTTCAATCTTTATCTCGAATAAGTAAGCTAGGTCAAGTTTCTTTACTTGAGGCCTTTTCTTCTTCTTTCTCACCTTACTCAACAGATAAGCCTAATACAGTTCATTATTTCCTGAAGGTCGTGAGATTATATTACTCCCTAGGCGGGCAAAGAAGTGCCTGCAACAAAAACAAGCCCTGGCGGACGAAACATACCTAGCTAGCTCATTCAGCTGCTCGCCCCTTCACCACTTCTCGCCCCCACGTTGGATATATACACCGCACCCCGGACCCGAAACGATACAAGACAGAAGCACCGACCACAAAGATTAGAAATGGAGGGCGTGTTGGCTACATATGCACGTGCCGAAATACAGAATGGGTAGCATTGCGTTGTAAATGTCGCGCAAGGCCGGTGTTACGGCTCTCTCTCCGTTGGTTATCGATGGTGCCTGAAGATCTGTTTACCAATTAATGGGCCACATGGCTAGGAAGAGCCTACATAGTAGGATTCGCAACTGTTTGAACGCCGGCCAGCTGTCATCCCAAGTCTTGGGAAGCGAGACTCACGCCATAATTGAAAAGTGGGATATCCCAGTTTTTTTTATGCTGCATAATAGTATTTAATATAGCATGTTCTAGTTGGTTAGCCCCACCCTCGTTTCTTTAATCCTAAGAAAAGCTCACACAACTACCGCAGGATTTGGAGCGTTGCGTCCTGGTGTTAGAAATCCTGGTATGTAAAAAGCACCAAATATTTGTATATATTTGTATAACTATAGCGAATCCTTCGATTTTTGGTGAGGAAAACCTGCCAGGATCTTATTTAACACCCGGGTGCAACGCTCCAAATCTTGCGGTAGGTAGTCGAAATTTCCACATGGGTGTAGATGAAAAAAGTGTAGTTAGCTGCATGGCGATATTAGAGGCTTTGCGCAAATGGAGCCAGCTCTATATTTTGATTATCTGATTTGGTTAATTGTGTGATCGGCACCAATCAGGTTGTCAGAAAATGGAGCTGGCAAAGTCTCTACTGGCAGTTGGGCTTAATATCAATTCTCGTTAGCCACATACCTACTTGCGTATATTACTAACTCGAGAATGGGAGCTGTATGTAGTAATCATTTCTTTCTGCACCGGGACATTCCAGTCATGAGACTTTGTGGCAATCCCGATTACGGAGCCCGGTACAGTACGTACGGCGTCTAGATATTGTCTGGATATTGTATGGACGGCTACAATAATTATTAGTGATGTCAGCTCACGGACGGCTCACGAAGGTGAGAAACTCGTGTGCAAGCTGGTCCGCATCTCGCGTGTGTGCAACCTCATTGTGCCGTCGCATCAAATCACCCCGTCCCACGTAACGTAGCATCATTCACATCATCATTATCAATAACATCATCACCATCGCCGTGAACCCCAAAGGGCGCAGGAGCCGAGAAGAATTTCCATGAGATGGATGGATGGAGATATATTTTGCTGAACCCGATGATTTTGCTGGTTCCATATATTGTTCTTATTGGTCTAACCGGTACCACCCATCTGAGTCCTGGTGGTTTGATTAGCGTTGGTGCTGATTAGGTGGGTTATCCAGTTGAGTCTACCAATTAATCCACCGGTTGTACCAAGACGTTGGGCCTCATATCCGCTTTAGCAAATCAGAGACAAGACACACACTCAGACATATATAAGCCCGGGCGGGATATTCAACCTCACTTGCCGGAGACGGAGATCAAGGTCATGGGTACCGTGGGGAGAAGGGGGGGGGGGGGGGGGGGGGGAGACCTGAAAGTCGTCAAGACTCATGGGCCGGACCTAGATGTTTTGAACGGGGATCCCGCACGATGGCTGACCTTTAGCGCTCACTGGGTCTTGCCGGGCTGGAGCCGGCGGTAAAAAGCCAACAGATTCCTGTTGTGTCTTCAAAACACTTGTTGCTGTTGTTGTGTATACGTATATATTGGTCCCCTTTATATTGTGGGATGGGGGGGCGCCAAGGGGGGTGGAAGCTCTGGTGCGCCAGCTTTACGGAGCTGAATGGGTTATAAACCGTGGTTCGCTTTGCTTATCGAAAATCAAAAATCAGAAGAAAAGAAAAACTGTGTTTTCCCAGTAGAATAATTCGGATAACCAGCGGGTCCCGGAAACTCGAGCTACGGTATCTCAATAATGACCGGTAACTTGTGTACTGTATCGAGAACATAGGGTGAAACTCTAGCTAGTGGAGGAGAAAGAAACATCAACCCAGTTGATTCCTTACCTCATGTACTCCCAGTGGTACCATAGTGTATTTACCCATATCAATATGGCTGAAACGGTGTCCATCGAACATCATCACTGTACTAGCCAGGGGGCCATGATACCCGTCCATTAGACATTGGCCCCAATGACCGCTACATTGCAGACCGAAGTCACGAATCCTTCTACATACATGTAGATACATGTACTAGCTCCCGCGCACCGTAATGTCTGCCAATATATATTTGTATAGCCGAACAGACACTAAGTAAAAAAAAAAAATATCATTGGCTCCATTCCATTTATGTAGACATATTGTCTAGCTGCCCCGAGCACCGGCCTCTTGGGGGTCGGCAACCCACCCCACTACATTCTGAACACCCTCCTCTTCAGTATCTCTCCTCTAAATATCACTTCCGAGGTTCAACAGAGATAGGCCATCTACCCGCTTAAGCATGCACAGCTAGCTTCCCTCATGATAAATTCTCTCCCTCATATCATGTGTGTGGCATAATGATATAGCTATATAGGTACACAGGGCCGGGCGATTGACCCCCACCTTCCTCAGGGTTGGGTAGTAATATATATATATATATATATGGGGCCGATCAGGGTTTCGGCCGCCGGCCCACCAAGATAACCGTAGATGCTCTCTATCTAAGACCAAGACTTTCAGGACCGATGATGCTCCCTGCAGCACATGACCGCCGACGGCATATCTCTTCTTGCGCATGCTTTTTTTTTTTAGTCACGAAATCTGACTCGGAATCGTAAAGAAAAGAAGTCACAGAAACCCTAACCCTATAGGAAAAAAAAGAAGAAAAAACCGTGTAATATATACATATACATACTTACCTACCGTACCGTACGTACCCAGATCCAGCGGGCTTGTCAGCTATATATATACATGTAGATCATTAGGTACGTATATGCTTTTGCAACTTGGCTGATATGGGGCATAACTCGGATTGGACGCACAAAGAGCATATAAGGACATATATATGTAGATACAGTTGTCTTTTTTTTTTTTTTTTTTTTTTGTTTAACTCATTAATTACATGTAGACCATAGTCCAAGGTAATATCGCCCTGCCCCAGAACTGCCCGTTCACATCCGCCACCTCGCACAAGTAACCGTAGGTACAGTCGTCTTAATGGGGGGGGGGCGACGAAACTGGTTGAACGACGAATATGGGGTCTTTGTCGGTCAAGACAGTGACACCCACGAGGCTGGTGTGCATGTGCAGCCGCTTGTTTGGCTGAGATCTGTGCTTTCGTCGTTGTCCCGGGTTCGTCGTTACCCCAAAGTTGACTGTACTTAACCTTGGGATAGGGTATATATATATATATGCTCCGTCCCAGTTACAAACACCAATGGGGGCCATGGTTGGTGGGGCGGGTTCTTCTTTTTTCTTCTTTTTTCCCGCTTACAGGGCAATTTTGCTATAATGTACTTCTCATCTTTGCCAGCGGAAATTCGTAGGCCCTGGTTACTTGGCTGTTTATTAAAGAAAAAAAATATTTATTGCATTATACTTATAATGTAGCCCTGTAGCCCTGTAGCTATAGCTAGGACAGTGATATATCGGGGGTTACAAAGGGCACACACATACACATACACATACAGCCACTAATCAAGAATAGTGTTTGTGGTTTGGATTTAGTTTGGTGTGACATGTCCAGGAACCAAGTGCCCATTAAAATGTTTAAAACCTTGACATAGTAATAGTCAATGTATGGTGGTCAGAGTCAATATTAGACATTCATGATATTTTTTATTCTCTGTCGCTCACTAGATATATTACAGTTATATAGATACCCTGTTAGTTATTCAAAACAATCTAGTAAGCCACATCACGCACTGACCAGCTTTGATGTGGATCACCTACTACCTTAGAAAGGGCCCGTCGTCTTTATGGCACCACTAGCATCGGCTGTAAGTAAAAATGTAGTATATTCCGGTATTGTATATACCGACGCTAATATGTGACGGATATGTTTGATTAGTTGTGCCAGACCAAGCTATTCCCAACCAAGATACATTCTTGGTTGGTGCTGTTTACTGTATCGTCAAGGCCCTCTCCACCGAGGGGAATGGAGAATACGGGGCGGAACTGCGTCGCTTTGGCACCAGGTGTGGTTGGATCAAGAAGACCGGGCATTGGGAAACAATTATGGAGTATCTCAATGCCGGCGAGATGATGTTACGGAGCAGCAAACGAAGCAGTCGGGAAAGGTACCCTCGACAAAGATAGCTTCATCTCCTTTGCCTACCTGGAAAGAGAATCGCGAGAAGTCACTATCAGAGACTGGGGAGAAGCGTTTGACGAGTGGCTGTCTGTACATGTAGGTGATATGGTGGAATATGCTTTTTGCGTTTCTTTCTTGTTGTACCTGCGCAATGGTTTTGGGGGAGTTTGTTAGCCAAGTTTGGCCAAATTTTGGCCGTGGCAGGCATTGGCCAGCCGGATATAGAAGATCAATGGCCGTCTGCCAAATCTCAGCAAGAATTGGTCAATAGGCAGTACTACTTGTCAGTTGGTTAGCTGTCAATGGGCCGGCTTGGCGTTGGCCGATGTGATGTGCACGTGACTGGGACGGAACATATACAATAGTCGGGGCTGGTTCTTCTAAATTAAGGCATATTTATTATATATGTATACAAGCGGAGTGCGTCCTCCGGCCGCCCAAATGTAGTGAGCGAGGATACAATTCTGGGTTATTGGGTCGTCCGAACGTACTAAGCCTCATTTCCATCTAGCTCTCCTCATAGGTAATCTGTGATTTGCCAGCTCTAGTGGCATGCACTCCCAAGCCACCCAATGGGTGCATGTAGCTCTAGTATATATGTAGTTCATGATACAATACCATCAGGGAAATTCGGCCTCGATACAGCTGTAGTTCTGTCGGTGTTTAATTGTTTATTTTACATCCATCCATCCATTGCAATATAATAGCTACGCCACGCGCGCCTTTTGATGCCAGTCGATCTGCTAGCTTCCATGATCTCGGGAGTAGTAGTTCTTTGTCTGCTTGTGTAATGATATGCAATCAATATCAGAAAAGGGTAAGCAACCAGCAGAAAACGTTCCTGATGACGATGAGGAAGACTATATAGTTTAGACATACATAGTCTATAAATAAAGAAAGACATATTCATATACCAGCTAGCCCATAGCCAGCCACAGCACGTACCAGCTACGTACACAAGCGGGGACTGCAACACCAGTACATACCGCGGCCAGAAAACCAGATGAACCCCCCGACCACCAGACCAATCCGCCCATCAATACCGACCCCAACGGCTATCTGTGTAGCGGTGTATATGTACGTACATGTAGCCAGCGACGGACCAGCAGCCATGCAGGCTTTGGGTCCCAATTAACACTACATATATGCCCCCCCCCCCTAGCCTCTTCCTCCTCCTCTTCCTCCTCCTCTTCTTCTTTTTTGTTTTTGTTTTATTTCGTTTGCAATTCCCACTTAATTACCGCTCTTTACACTCCTCGCACATCAACAAGCACACATATACAGCACAGCACAGCACAGCACAGCCACCCATCAAATCCACATCAAAGCCGGCCAGTGCGTGATGTGTGGCCCTACCAGACTTTACGGCCGCGCCGAAACTAAACGCATCTCTACAACCGCATGCATCCAGTGGGCGACAGAGAACAGAAATACCATGAATGCCCCCCCCCCCCCTTGACCACCATGTACTGACTGCTGCTCATGTGTCGATCGGGGTTTGGAACATTCTCAATGGGCACATGTCACACACCAGATTATATGTAAAATCCAAACCACAAACACCCCCGATGAGTGCTCCGCCCATGCCCCATGCCCGGCCAACCCAGCACCAGCGCTCGCTCGCTCGCTCGTGCCTCCTTGTAGAGTATGTAGGTAGGTAGGTAGGTAGGTAGGTAGGTAAGCACATGCATACGTACACAAAACAGCCAGATGACAGAAGAAAAACAAACGAGGAGGAGGAGGAGGAGGAGGAGGAGGAGACCAGACAGCAACAGCAACAGCAACAGCAACGCCAAAGAGATCTAGAAAGATATATATATATATATACTGCGAGCTTATCTTACATTACACACAGCACCATATTGGCACATTGGCAATCCCCCCTCCCTCCCCACATTCGTAGTGAGCGTGTAGAGAAAGTATACATCACCGAGGGGGGGGGGGGTTGATATATCCTAGTTTCGGCACTGCTCGACACCGACACCGACACCGACACCGACACCAACACCGACGCACGCAGGACGTTCTAGACCGGATTACAAGTACTGAACACTAAGCTCCCACAGGGCCAGCCCTCCCATGGGGGCTGGATAGACCATATGAGCTGGGGGTATACGGAAGGAAACGCTGCGCAGGGATAAAAAGGTTGGCACTGGTATCGGTATTGGTATTGACGGTGGAGGGTGGTGTGCCACTGGCCGAGTACTACATGTTCACAGAACCACCCACCGCCCCCGCGCGGAAAGTACAGCAGCAGTAGGTATCTTATTTACAGTATCCATTCACCCACCGCAGCGAATCACCACCCATCACTCGCCCCCCCCAGACATACATACACTTTTTTTTCTTCTTCTTCAAAACGCCACCTTCCCCTCCCTCTCCAACTCCCTAAACACCGCCCCCCCCGCCATACCCCTCACCACATCCCAAAACTCACTCTCATTCGGCCTGCCCTCCCCACCCCCACCGCCGCCGCCCACCACCCCCCTCTCCATCAGCTCAACCACCATATTCTTCGCCTCCAGCAGCAGCTCCTTCCGCTCCATCGCCCTCAGAATACTCATATACGCCAGCAGCCCCATCACCACATGGCGCTCCGCAATCCGCGCCAGCCACAGCTGCATCTTGCGCGCCTCGCGCGCATTCGCAAACCCCAGCACAATCTCGCGGTACACGCGCGCATCCGCAGGGACCCTGCGCGCCTCCATCTCCGCAATCACGCGCTCTGCCGAGAGGGTGTCCCCGCGGGCAAAGTAGTGCTGCAGCAGCACCGTGTATGTTGTGCTGTTGCCCGTGATGCCGCGGTCCTCCATGATTGCCAGCAGGCCCATGGCCGCGGCCTCGTTGCCCTCCTTGAGCAGCGCGTGCAGGATGGTGGTGAAGGTGACGATGTTGACGACGATGCCGGCGTCCTCGACGTACTGCAGGATGCCCAGCACCGTGTCGAGCTTGGGCGCCGGCGTGGCGTACTTGTACATGCCGTCGAGGATGAGCGTGACGGTGGTGATGTCGGGCACGATGCCGGCGGCTTGCATCTCGCGCGTGAGCGCGAGGATGGTGTTGAAGGTGCCGCGCGTCTCGGTCTTTTGGCGCTTCATGAGCGTCTTGAGGATGGTGTTGTAGGTGACCAGGTCCTTTGCGATGCCGAGGCGGTTGGCCGTGTCCATGACGGCCATGGCCTCGTTGGTGTAGTTGTGCTTGAGGAGGCCATCGAGGGTGGCGTTGATTGTGGCGGTGGTGGGGGGCACCCCGGAGGCTTGCATCTCGCGGAGGGCGTTGAGGCCCGCGGCGATCCTCTTTTGCTGGAGGAGGGCGTGGATGCGGGTTGTCCAGCAGTGGTGGTCGGGCGAGCAGCCCGAGCGCAGCATCATCTGCCACACGGGCTCGATGGGGAGCTTGTCGGGGCTGCGCGAGTAGGCGAGGAGCAGCTCGTTCCACTGCACGACGGTGGGGATGATGGCGGCGCGGGTCATGTCGGCCCAGCAGTCGATGGCCTCGGTGCTGCGGCCGAGCTCAAAGAAGGCGGCCATGAAGCGGGTGTAGACGTCGGGGGTGGAGGGGTTGGTGGCGAGCATGCGCCGGTAGAGGGCCTGCAGGGCCTCGGGCGACCGCTGCTGGGAGATTTCGAGCGAGAGCGTGTAGTAGTTTGTGAAGAGGGTGTCGTTGGCGTGCTGCTCGAGCAGGCGGGTGATGCGGGCCGCGTCGTCGGGGGCGAACCTGTAGTGCTCGAGGAAGCGCTGGGCGTAGTAGGGCGAGGGGTAGGGCGAGTGGCGGATGACACGGTCGTAGCGCACGGTGCACTCCTCCCTGGCGCCGAGGCCGCGGGTCAGCACGAGATGGGCGAAAAAGTAGGGCGAGGCGTTGTCCAGGCTGACGGAGCCCGGCTCCGTGGTGACGAGGACCGTGGCGTGCAGGTTGTCCACAAAGGCCACGGCGCGCTCAAAGACGGGCAGGATCTCGTCGACGGTGTTGTAGCGGCGGAGGGTCTCGACGAGCAGCCTGGAGTAGTACTCGTCCCTGCAGACGGCCAGCTCCTCCATGCGCTGCAGCACGCGGAGCGGGTGCGGGACGGGCGTGCCCCGCCAGTCGGCGACCAGCAGGGCCGCCACGAGCTGCTCGAGCGCCGCGTGCAGGGCCGAGTCGGGCACGTGGTCGGGCATGGAGGCGGAGGGGTCTGGCTGGGCGTAGACGGCCCTGACCTCCTCGGGCGAGAGGGCGGCAATGTCCATGGCCATAAAGTGGTCGCAGGCGGCGGCGAGGCTGCCGGCGTCGAGGTGCTGCTTGAGCGTGGCGATGTGGGCGGGGGGGAGCCTGAACAGGGGCTCCACGACGGGCACCGAGGCGCCAATCGTGGCGAAGATGTCGTCGTCGATGGGCTGGTGGGTGATGTTTACGGCGGAGAGAGGGCGGGGGGCGGTGTGCAGGGACGCTCGCTGGCGGCGTGGCAGGACGGCGGCGCGGCGCAGCGGTTGGGGGCAGCGGGGGGAGCGAAGAGTGCTCCGGAGACAGGAGATGCAGACATTCTGGGGGGTTGGAGGGGGAAGATTAGCAATTGGATGGAGTGGGGAGTGGGGGGATAGACGGACAGACGGACCCTGAGTGCTGTAGCCATTGCGGTGCCGTCAATGCGATCGAGGGTGTGTGGGAGAGTGAGTGAGAGGGTTGAGTGTGTATATATAAGAGTGTGAGAGCGTGAGAGAGCGAGAGAGTGAGAGAGTGAGTGTGAGAGTGATTGTGATTTCTGAGTGTGATTGAGATGTCGATATCAAACACCAAAACCCACGATGCACCAGCCCTTGCTTAGTCACCACCGCCACTTCTTCACTCTGCCCCGCCGCCCAGGGTTAGGGCCCGGCAGCAGCAGTTTGTCTCAGACAGCGCCAGACAGACAGCGACAGACAGACAGCGACAGACAGCGACACACACGCTCTCTCACTCTCACAAACACTCCTCACACAAACACACACACACTCACACACGCTCTCTCTGCCCTCCCGCCCACACTACACTACGCCACACTGCCACTGCCACACACACTCTCCCTCACACTCACACACCCTCACTCTTTCACACTCACTCACACTCACTCACTCTCCCTCACTCACTCACTCACTCACAGCCACACTCTCCCTCCCTCCCTCACTCACAGACTCACTCACAGCAGCAATGACCTCCGACGCCCGCCCCCAGAACGGCAACGGCAACGACAACGACAACGACGACGACGACGACTACCGCTCCTCCGAGGACGAGGACTTTGACCCGACCACTGCCCAAGCCGCCGCCGCCGCCGCCGCCTCCGAGAACTCCGACTCCGACCCCGACCCCGACTCCGACTGCGACCCGGACGCCAAGCCCACGCCCAGGAAGCCGCACAGCAAGCACAAACCGCGCACATTGACGAAGCGCCCGCTCGACGACCCCGACCCGGACCCGGACCCCGCCCCCGCGCGCAAGATCAAGACCCGCGCGCACCGCCGCCTCCACGGCAACCACGACGACAAAGCCGCGCCCCGCAGCGCCGTGCTAGCCCAGGCACAGGCCCAGAGCGCCACCGACGTTGACGCGCTGTGGGCAGCAATGAACTCGCCCGCCCCCGCGACGCAGCCATCAGAAGCAGCAGCAGCAGCAGCAGCAGCAGCAGCAGCCACAGAGCAGCAGCCAGCGCCAGAAGAAACGGGCACGTTCCACGCGCAAGAGGCCGTCACAATCGCGCGCACCTACAGCTTTGCCGGGCAGCAGCACACCGAGCACCGCGTTGTCCCGCGGGACTCGCACGAAGCGCGTGTCTACCTCGCCTCGCTCCCCCCCCCCTCCCACCACCACCACCACCACCACCACCAGCAGCAGCAGTAGTAGTAGCAAGCCCCGCCGCGCAGCGCCGAAGCGGCGGGTCTCGGCGTTCGACTCGGCCGCTGCGGCGCGCAGGCCGCCGCCCCCCGCGCTGCCCGCAAAGATAAACACGCTTGAAAAGTCGCGGCTGGACTGGGCCGGCTTCGTGGACAAGGAGGGGATTGGCGAGGAGCTGCGCGCACACAAGATGGGTGACAAGGCGTATCTTGAGCGGCAGGCCTTCCTGGGGCGTGTTGAGGAGCGCGGCGAGATGGCGCTCAAGGAGGGGAGGGGCAAGGGGCCGGTGTAGCTTGCTGGTGGGGTGGGGTGGGATAAGGGGTCGGTGTAGCTTGCTGGAGTGCTGGAGTGCAGGGGGGGGGTGCCGGTGTGGCTTACGAGAGAGGAGGGGGAGGGGGAGGGGGAGGGGCTGTTTGGGAGGGGTGCCGGTGTGGCTTACTAGAGAGGGAGTTTGGGTTTTGTTTCTGCCTCCGTTTCTTGCATCTCTCTTCTTTTTTTCTTTCTGTTTTAGCTTCTCAGATCGGGGGGGTGTTTCGTCTGGGTACATAGTATAACTGCATGGGTCTCGCTCGAGCATAACTGTAGGCACATACATAAACCCCGTTGCAAGAAACCCCGCTGCACGAAACCCCGCTGCACGAAACCTCGCTGCAAGAAACAGCGCAGAGCGATAGGGCGCACGCCAGCCAGCAGTGCCCTACAGCCTGTGATGAGATTATTGTATGTAGAAATATGGGAGGAACCCCCCCCCCCCCCATTGGCTTGACCATCCATACAAACCCTGCATCTAGACAGACCCCTGTTTCTACAATAATCCCACCTCTCGCTGTACCTACATGCGCCGGAATGGCCGCCTGCTGCAGACAAGGAACGAGCCTTGGCGTTTCTTGTACCTACATACATGGCGAGGTGTAGGTACAATGCATAGCTGTAGAGTACATACTTGCGACAGGTAGGAGAGGCGCCCGAATGCGATATGCAAGTGTCGAGATGCCATTGTTGTGGTTGGATCAAGAGCGAGGAAACACACCAGCGCAGTCTCGGGTAGGGTGCTCTGCTCTACTTGTTCCTAGCCGCGAGTGGGTACAGCTTGTGGCAAGATTATTGTAGAGATATGGGAGGAACCCCATTGGCTTGATTGGCCTCTGTTTCTGCTTACCTCTCGCTGTAGGTAGGTACATGGCAGGCAGGCATGGGGCTTGTGGAAACTACTCTACATGGACAGACAGACAGACACCCCCCTATCGTGATCGTGCATCCGCATCCACATCTAGATCATTGCCCTTTCCTGCTTCCACGGCTTTCCAGAACCGCAGGCAGCAGCAACATGCGCAGAGCATCATCATACGTGTGCAGTGTTGTGTACAACACACTATAAAAAGATCGCCCACGTCTCGATCCCCGTCAACCCACCTCCACCGACCGACATCTGGTACAGAGTCGCGGAATACGAATTGATGGTTGATTGATAGCTACTCTTGACCCCCCGGATTTGCTTTTTTGCCCCCGGCCTCGTTCTCTTTTATTTAGCAGGATCTACGACCTGTGATGGTGAAATACGATGCTGTCTCGCTAATCATTTGCTATCACTCGGCAGGGGGAGGCAGAGACACTCCTCCTCGCCTTAATAAATCCTCAAACCAATGATGCACGCCTTCCCTCCACGCCAAAAATAGGGCCAACAGCACCTACAGACCGATTATTGCAATTGCACTTTGCTGGCCAATCCCGCCCGCCGTCCACTGTCTCTGTACCACCAGCGACGCCATCCCAGCCCCAAGGGCATTCCCAGCTCGACACGCAAAGGTACCACCGCTACATGCATACAAGCTCGCCAGACTTCTGTCTTGACCAGCAAGTATATATCCCTTCCCTCTCTCCCTCCCTCGCCCCCATGATTCCTCCCTGCGCGCTCCCAGACATCTCCCCTCTCTGCAATCCCCATCGATCCCACCCGCAATGACCGTCCCCACATTCACCACCACCCGCCTGAACCCCAGCACATTTGCCATCACCACGGCCACCCACCCCCCCACCTACCTCAAACGCTTCTCCGGGCCGCACCTCCTTCTGCACGCCGGCCACCCCCACCCCGCCATCGCCACCCACCTCGAGACCGCGCCCGTCTCCGTCAACGGAAACCGCCCGCTCAACCCCCACGGCGCCCACGAATACATCCTCACCCTCCTGCGCCTCCCGCACACCGCGGCCAGCGCGCAGCTCATGCCCTCCATGATTCTCGCCTCCTCGAACGCGGCCCCGCCGTACCCGCCGCTGCCCGTCGAGCACCTCGAGGACACGGCCACGTTCCCGCACGTGTCGCTGTGCGAGACGCCGCTGGTGGCGCTGCTGACGCCCGGGGTCGCGCCAGAGTCGCTGTGCGTGTATGATGCGGCGGAGGCCGTGCTGTTTGCCGACGAGCTTGTGGGCGCCGTGGTGTTTGGCCTGCAGTCGGAGGTGGCAGAGTACTGGCAGAGCCTGGAGCGGGTGTTGGACTTTCTGCGCGACGAGGCGGATGAGGGTGCGGCGGTGATTGCCGGCGGCGTGGTGAGGGTGGATGCCGTGGCGGTGGTGGAGGGAATGAAGGAGTTGCTGGGGAGGGTGTTGAGGGGCGAGGTGAAGGGCTTGGAGAGGGGTGGGGGGAGGGGTGGCAGGGTGCTGTTTTACGGTGGGAAAGAGGCGTCGTTTCTGGGGCCGGAGTGTGTGTTTGATGTCGGGAAGAAGGCGCTGAGCGGGGAGCTCTACTCGTAGGATGGGAGCTCGACTCGTAGGGTGGGAGCTCGACTCGTAGGGTGGGAGCTCGACTCGTAGGGTGGGAGCTCGACTCGTAGGGTGGGAGCTCGACTCGTAGGTGGGAGCTTGGAGAAAAAAAGTAGCTTATAATTGGCTGGTCCTTGGGCAGCCGGATCTGTAGTAATGTAGTTGGAGGTTTTTTTTAGCTGTTAAACTCAAAATGAACTAGCAAGAGCTGGACTTTCCGTTTATTGAAACTGTAATATCCTCACCCGTAGTTAGTTCTCAAGTGACTGCCATTCTAACGAATTACATATGCAAGTTGATGGTACTACTCCAAGACCAGCATTCTTCATGGATGAGGGAGCCCACCCCCAATTGCAATCACGCTGCCCTGCTAAGAACCAATCCCGACCAGAAACTCAAACACAGCCCCAGTCCCGATTATCCCATGACCCGTAGCTTAGTTTTGACACTTTGGTTACAACTCTCTCCTGTTACCCACCACTCATGAAATTATGCCATCTTGAACTCCGCACGTTGCGAATCATGTTGATGAGATCTGAGGTTGATTAGAGAACATACGGCCAACAGCCAGGCACCGTTGCCTATTGGAGAGGGCTCCAAAGCCCTCTGCTACGGGCCAAGGGATAGTGGCATATTCGATAGTAGGGCATGTGTCTTACCCTTAGCCAACCGCACGCAGAACCAGCCTGCTATCTGGTAGGAATAACCTCCCAGTAGTAACGCCAGGCGCGGTCTACTATCGAGGCTCCATGGCTGGATCTCCCTATAGAAAGCTGGTTACATACATACATGCATACATGCATATATCCCCGGCCCTTGGGATATAAATGATCGATGGAGAATATATCTATCCCGCCACGGTATACACCACACCAGGCCTTCCGCCAGGTCCCACTTGCGGGCAGTGCGGTCTATATAGTAAGCTCGAGCTGACACAACTCTCTGCAAGGGGGGCGGAAGCGGAAGCTCATCGGGCCCCGGGGCTTTGTTGTTGTTGTTGTTGTTGTTGAATGCCGACAAAACAGCCTGGCGGTAACCAATGATCAAAACAACAAGATCAATCTCCTTCTGCCAAGTGCCAATAAAGTAAGTAGAACAATGAAAGGGGTCCTAGATCTCTTCCTCGTCGCAGCTCCTTGGGCTCGGCAAGGGATTATGGAGCTGCAGCTCAAGCCAGCTCAGTTAAGTGGAGACCCAGAAAAGGATCAAGCCGCTCATGGGTGACCGTGAACCTGACTTTGTTATTCACAAATTACCCTGTGAAATTTGTGTCCATGCTCATAGCTAGCTCAATTGCAATCGGGGTCGTTCCGATAGCCAGGCCTTATGAAGTCAGATGGCCGGATACTACATGTAGCTTGGACCTTATCGCAGGAGTATGTAGACCTTGTAGGCAGATGGTGTTGTAGAGCGAAGAGAGGGTGGGACGAAGGGGTTCAAGTTTAACAAGATGGCCCCCCCCACCACCACTTCTACCACAGGACCATTCCTGGCTGTCGTAACTACATGTACTCAACAATGAGACAGGTTTCAAATCACAACGTTCCGTAACAATATATTGCATGGAAAACAAAAGGATGAATCAGCCGGGAATCGAACCCGGGTCGGGCGCAAATCATTGTAAGATGGCAAGCGCCCGTGATACCACTACACCACTGAATCTTGAGTATATAGCGCAACCAAGTTAATTTACCCGGGTAAATTTAATTACAAACAGTCCAATCGTAGTTTCGTAGTTGGAATTTAATTTAGTAATCAACTAATATTTTCTCTCCAGGCTGAATATCGTTCATTAAATTTACCCAGATGCACTCCCCATTATAGTCCCCTGTTTCTTCAAAGAGCCCCGGCCTTGATTTGTGATCTACCGAAATTATAGTAGAGTAGATCACCCGCTGAAATAATTGCCCAATCATCTAGCCGCGCCGAAACCAAAACTCTTCCTGGGCATTAGCACGATTATAAGAAATCACCCTCGCCCCGGAATCCTCATCGAAACCCGCTCCGTTCCCTGCCCTTTACTCATAGACCCACCCCCCAATTGGCCTGCATAAATTATTTGCCGACAATGGCGTCAACACTCCCGCCCAGATACACCTTCAACATGCTCTTTGTAACCTTCAACACCTTGCAATTGACGTCCTCCACCTGCGCGCGTCCATATGCCTGCAGCCTATGACATCCGCCAAACGCAAAATAGAAGTCCTTCCCGGCCGGAGACTGGTAGTGCAGAATATCCACGGGCGGCAGTGTTCCCGGTTCAAATTCCGTACCTGCAGGAGGATATTTCTGAAGGGTACAGACCATGCTGTCTATTTTGCTGTCGTCGAGCACCGGGGGTATAGGCCGGAGAATCGATGCAAGGGGGAGGGTACGCGTTGCGTGGATATTGCGGGATTGAAGTGACATGTTGAAAGTGTGTTTTGAGGAGGAGGCGAAGCCACGCTGGAGTGGCCTGATAAAAGTTCTGTATGTATTCACCAGTTTGAGAGCTGGTATATCAGGGGCCCGACGGGGTATTTGTTTGAGAAGCTCCTTGACAGTGACGTACGTTTTGGAGGGGGGGGGGGGTGGATTACCAATCATGAATCGGTAATGGTTTCTCCGCCAGGGCCTGGATCTGGTGAAATGACGCAGCAGATTATGGCGACTTGTGAAGGGACTAAAACTACCCTGGTTCTGCCCCTGTCATAAGAATGCGGACAGTAGCCCGGGTTTCGGCGTGTATGCCAATGCGCACGGATATTGCATACGAGTGAGATATGATGATTTCAACCGACCCCGATGGAGAGAACATCTATACAACATCGAATTACAGTCAGCTTCTGTAAAATTCTTTGAAAAGAATATCAGACTTATTCACCAGGTTTTTGGAACTCTACAAAAAAGGCACATACCTTCTGGTGCGGGTGATTTTTCATGAGTGTAACAATTGAGAATCACAGCGATACGGCATGGTTTCTCTGCCAGATACTACCGAATCTGTCCTGCCGTGCGAGGAACTTCGATAGTTGTTCCTGTCTAGGCCTCTGGAAAGTGAGGGCATGACACCCATTTTACACCAAAAATGCCACTTTTCAACGTGGCTCTAGACCACCAATTATCATGGATGACTTCCGAGAATTAGAGAAGTGTATTTTTTGCATGTCAAGGCTTGCGCTATCAGCTCAAAATTAAACTATTATGCCCCTAGCATGAGCTGTGTTGATTTTATTGTGTTGAGTTGCCAAAAACGCGCCAAGACCACATATTTGTATGGGATGTAGCCGAATCTCCATGTTGTTCTACTTCTAGCTCATGTACTTTCTTCCACAGCTGACTTGAGAGAGTGCCCTTTGAGATATATCAAATTGGATACCCAAAGTCTTACTCCGTAAAGCCTTGTTGATTCCTAATGGCAATTGAGTTGCCATGCCCTGACTTTCGAGGTCGCGCTGTACATATATACGCAACCGAAGAAATGGGCATCTGTATAGTCAAAAGACCTCGAAATGGCAGCTGAAGGAGTCCAGTATAAAGAAATCCAAGTGAGTTGTAGAAAAACATCTTTTGTAGCACTCTCCGGTGGCCCGATTCGGCAGGTATAACGTACGTGACGTATAGAGTGCCCGACAAGGAGGTTCAGCGGTAATTGCCAAGTGGTTTTTGTAGGCCTGTATATACTCGTTTACCACGGAAAGAACTAGAAAATGCAAGTGACGGAGACAAGGGTAATTTGTATGAGAGACCACCTTGTAGTTTTCTGGCGTTTCCGGACGCAACTGCTATTGCATGCCATACAAAAGATAGCCTTGGCGGGGATTTTCTCTGGAAACGCCAAAAAACTACGAGTACGAGTGCGATCCTAGGGGGTTATATAACGCACTAATGATTTCAAACTCGTTTTTCAAGCGGCGAAACCCACCAGAGAAGCGCCCTCGGGATGGTCGCAAAACGTGGCAATAACTTGCAGCGTACCTGAAATCCCTGTCTAAGGGAAAACCAGTTTGTGGTCGAGCGAGTGAGAACCAGTGATTGTACATGAGACACCAGCCGCACAGTGGAATCTAAGACACTGCGCCAAGTGTCGGGGACGGATACTCGTATATCAACGATTGGATACAGGTGAGGCTAGGCTAATATCATTGACGCCTATGTACCGCTGAAGTCTACGGGAAACATGAATCGTTTCTACATGTAGGATGGGTTAACGATCACTCACAGCGCCCCCTTGGTTGCATATGCCATGGTGTACGAGTAGGTACATACATGTAGGTACTTAGAGGTAAGGATCGAAGCCCCTCGTCCTATCGCATGTGACTCCTCAAATCCGAGGTATCAGGTGGTCTCATCTACTAGAAGGAGGTATATGGAACACTTTGTGGCTGTCTAAAACATTGACCGGCATGAAAACTTTTAAACAAAGTGTGGCTTAAAGCTCAGAAGATCGTTTGCCACTCGGAATTGGAAAAAGTCTCTCCGTCGATAACCAACCAGCTATTGCCGGGGCATTGCTTATTTCAACCTCTTAGCGCCAGTTGGTGTGATATGCCCCAGAAGCAACCCAGGATCGAGAGTACTCGTAGCTTCCTGGAAGTTACGAGTACATAGTCTTATGTATGTTTTTGATCCCCGCACACCGTCATTTGAGGCCGGGTGTAGCGCGTCGAAGAAAAGCGGGGTAGCTTCAAGCCCTCTCTCAGCCTGTCTTCTAAGGCAATGATTTAATATTCTTTGTCGAGATCTAAAGATGATAGTCGATTGGAATTCGGACCAATCAGCTCGAAAATTTGTTCAAGACAGACAGCCCCCTCTTCTGAGCTTGGATCACGGGTAACAGTCTCGATCAATATGGAGTAGAGTACATCACAATGACAGCCAGCAAAGAATCTTGATCATGAGGTGACATGGACATGACTCCCCGGTTCAAATAAAGTTGCATGACTGACTCTAGATTCCCAGTTTTTAGGCGGCCGGAAAAGAATATGATATGCCTGCGGGAGTACCGCGTAGGAGAGTATGTATATATTGTAGCCACCAACACTCTCTTTGGGTATATCTGCATAGAACCCGATACCGACGTTTCTCGGAGCGCTGAAAACTTGAAATTCACATATGCAAGTTACAATTCCCTGGACGGCTTCGTTGGAACTCGCTACCGACACCAGATTCACCCTAGCTTGGGAGCTTCAAATCGCCCCAGTGTGGTAACTTTTGACGAGGAGAAGCACATCAGCCTCAACTATGATTGAGTGATGGGTTATGTACCAGTGCCTAGGTTTACTTCGACCAATAGATAACGAAATCATGCACCGCAGGTTACACTCTTGTGTGGTACAGCCTTGCAATTGGCCGGTACGACACCTACGGCTAAAGATCTCTGCATAAAAGTGAGCAATTTGAGGTAAAACATCTCTCGGCTTACGCGCGGTAGGGTACTCGCGGCAGGCAAGATGAACCTGAACAATAATACACGCTATCAGGGGTCAAAGTGGTTGCTACCAGAAAAACGATGTTCAGGTTCTTCATGCCTGCCCCGAGTACATACAGTAGGGTGCAGCGGTGACCCAGTCAGATACATGTAGTATTGGATCATAATGAATCACTCGTTACCTAAGCAACCTGAGACTTGACGCAGTCATCCCACTCACGGGGGCAGTTGAAATAACAGTGAAAGACATTGGTAAGTGTTAGTATCACGCCTTACTCAAAGCTTAATTGTTCTACTCTAACAACAAGTGGTCTTTTGATTATTGCATGTCTGAGCCAGGAGATCCTTGCCTTGTCACAAAATCAACAGCACATGCAGAATAGATTTTGGAACCAGCATCAATTACATGTATTTAGCGGGTCCACAGGAAGCAAATGATGTCCGAGCCCTTGAGCTCGAACCCAAGTTGAATACTTTGGCCCCCATGATTCGGCCGTGACCCGACCACAGCCATACCTGACCACGCACAAGAATACGGCGTACGCGTATATGGGTACTTTGGTTTCTGCAGTGGGAACACGACCACTTACGGCCAATAGAGCAATCTATTAGCAAACTGGTTCATCGAAGTTGGGACCCCAAAAAAGCACTGAGTGATGATATATGTACTTTTTCTTTCTTTCTCTCTCTTTATCACCCAATGTATGGAAGTGCAGCTCCCATGAATGGCACACAACACATGTCCAGGGCACGCCTACCACGTGCAAACTCAAAACCAATGCAGAAAATACATATCATATTTGCTCGAGGTGTAAAAAACCGAACAAAAGAGGTGCGGTGAAAAAAGAACCCCTGTCAATCAAACTTTGTAATTTAGATCGAGATCGTGATCTATGGGTAGCGAGATCCGGGAGATGTTGCAGCTGATACGGGCACAGATGGGCGGGTGTTGGCATAGCTAATAAGGCTTTGGAGTAAGTTTTCTTCAAAGCTGGTTATGTATAATCCTTGAAACAGTTCGGGAGCTGAAATATTTGAAAACCGGGGACTGATATGTGAGTAGCCTTGACATTCGATCGTTAAGCCAGATTTTCTTTGGCCAGAGTGCTAAATAGTTTTTGTTTTTGTTTTGAGGTCTGCTGATGTCGTGATGGTAGGAGCCTAAAAAGATATGTGTATTAATTGACGTACCGCAGTACTCTGGAGCTTGACATACGCAAAGTATATTCGCTACATGTATATCGTGCCAGCTTATCAGTTATCGGAATCCACACGCGACGTGATACGTACCTAGGGCGTACGTTTCTATATCTCTGGGCATTAATACATTAACCTGAAACTACGGGGCTGTGAAATTTTATTGTTGGCCCGGGCCTGTAGGGCTGGATTGTAGGACAGTCCGTATATGCGCGCTCGCGTCTTTCGTCCAATACTATTGGTAAGCATTTGGCGGAACTTCTGGTGTGTTCGAAGTCATCATTAGTAGTGGTGTGGTCAAAACTCGATTATTTCGGCATGTCAATGGCCTATTTTTGTTTCATTTTTTTCTGTGCTTTTAGAAAAAACTTTTTCGGACGGTGCTTTCTTCCCGGCTTATTGTACAGCCCATGGTTAAACATGATGTTTTGAAGGATGCATTTTCCTTCTCTGGATCGATATCTATCCTTAAATTTACTCGACGCGGTCTTGTGGTATTGTTGGTATACATCGCGTCACGAACTGGTATGTTTTTTCTGGTTTAGATACTCTGAATTACCCAATATCAGATTTTTTGGAGGGTATATTATCAACGCTGGAAATGGTGGCGAAGAAATAGAAATATTAGACCCTTTGCGCAAAAGACTCCAGCTCCAAATTCTGGTAATCCGATTGGCGTCGATCCTCTCATCAACCAACCATACAAGCGGAATTTAGAGCCAGCTCTATCTGCGCAAAGGGTCTATTGAATTACAACGGAGCCGGTTCTAGTTTCTGCCATCGACGGTAACGGTATTTGCCGGAAGAGTACATACCAAGTAGATAAATCCCATAACTATCGCCACTGATGGGATATATCAAATGTTTGAAGTGCTCAGCCACATGTGGGATGTATGTACGCCCTTATCCTAATCACGATTACTATAGTGCATATTGAGATTGACGTGGGCTAAACTTGGTTTAAGACATTATCATCGGAGCCTCAATGTCCTCTTGCTTAGATGTGCCGTTTTCTTCCGCCGAGAAATACATGTATTCATGCTTTTTGCTACCACCACAACTCCATGCATATTGTCCCACAACTCCATGCATATTGTCATATTACTTTTTCCCACCTACATTACCCCGCGCCGCAGAAACAACCGCAACCCCTCTTAAGAGATGTAATGCTCACCGGGGAAGTGTTGAAGCTGCTAAGCCTCTAATCCGCGCCGCATCAATACCGCCACACATTGTGAGGTAGATCAGGAACGCCCCATACTACCCATCTTGCGCTAACATAATAATCAAGGGCGAATACTCCTAGGGTTACCACTGCCCACTTGAGCACTTGCGGCAAGCTTTATGAAAGTACCTACAATTACAATGTTATGCAGAAGATACCGGCCCGACCTTCAATGTTGATATCCGGCGCTGTTGCAAGGAATGTGCAAATCTCCTCGTAAATTATCGTGGGGGACAAAATAAGAGTCGCATCCGAAAAGCTCTCTACAGAGCAAGGTACTCCTTACAACGGCTGCGCGTTAGAGGTATTATCGGGTAAACAGGCAATCTCCCTCGCGAGTGAAAAGGAATATCTATAGTGTTAGTTGCATCGAGATCCAAGATTTGAGCTAAAAGGAGTTCAAGAAAAGGAGTAAAATAAAACTTATATCGTACATACCTGCTAACAATAGTTAGAGTATACCCATCTGGCAGATGTGGGGTTCGCGTACCTATATTGTCAAATCCCTTTTGCCTTGTCTGGCTATGGGTATCATAAGCATAAGCATCTTTCTTCCAGGGTTAGTGTGGTAACTACTAACGATCGTCCAAGCGCTGTAACAAACATATCAAATGAAGCTAGACCCAGAAACGACTGAGCGGTGTGGAGTCCAATTGCTTGGTTCCTTCCAATTCTGTAACATCATCAGGTCCTGATTTTGCTACCAGGATCTCGGCGGGCCGTAAAACCCTCAAGGTTGCTTTAGAGTATCTTATTTTGCCGTATCTTGAATATAAAATTTGCATATTTAGATTTCCTTCGGAATTAATCATGTAGATCGTCTGAATGGATGGACATTTGTAGGGTAGAAATCGTATGTCCATATTTGTGAACCACCAGAAATGGTGGAATGGATTTCAGCTAAGCTGGAATTCCAATCAATACTGACCTTAGAAGTCATTGGGTATTAACTAGAATCACTCAGCTAGACAGGGTGGTAGCAACCGAACAAGCCACTCACTGATCCTGGGTGAAACGCCGTAGACATTACTAGATCAGTGCTCCATTGAGATGCAGTTTCGCCATGGTCAAGCGCTTCTCAATGATCGATGGTGTGCTGCTTTAAGTTTCGCCCCCCAAGGCATGCGAAATTCCATGCGACGCTTAATTAATAAAGTTACTTGAGTCGAAATAGAGAAATAGATAAATAAATAAAATTTTTTTTTGACTAATGAGCAGTTGTAGATCAACTATGACGTTTATTTTTGTGTCCTGTCCGGCCTTGATCTGATGTTTGTCATTCGGTGTCTTCCGGAGTTTCATTATTGAGTATCAAGGACTTGAGCTACTTGACCTTGGTGGCTACTGTAGTTCACCAATCAAGGACCATTTGCTGGGTTACAGCAGCAGCAAGGGCCGCAGCCATGCTTTCATAGATACAACACCGGCAATGTACGGATTGATCCCTACAATCCCTGTCTGCTATTGTGATTGCTACCAGGAGAGTGGAAACGAACGAACATGGCAGTAAACGTGAGGTTATGCCTGGTCAGCTGTGTACATCTCTAGCGAGAACTGGTATGGGTGGGATTCTGAAACTGTGCCTATATGTAATAGGAAGAGAGGAAGGTGAGGTTGAAGTACAAGTACTTAGAGTTGCCCAGTGTCCATTCTCTGCACCCAGATCGTTTTCTTTCTTCACTTTTAGATTTTCTTAGTTCCCTCACACACATACCGACATCGATCCATCAACATCTCCGGAGCGCGACTCAAAGTAAATCCTTCCTGGTTGGAGATAAGAACGAGGTCTCGAGCATTATAAGACAAGACGCACCCACTCTTTGGCTGCTTCTTCCCGGGTGTTGCTGCTGCTTTGCGACGTCTGCATTTCGCCGCTACCGTTAGCTTTGATCGAGTGATAAGCTCCAGAACGCTAGTGCGTGTCTATTAAACTACTAAACTACATACAACAACCCCACCCTTCCATCCGGTTCCTCCTACTCCTCAGTGTACTCACTGAAAAGCTATCTCACTGGCAATATAAACCCTTTAACACTGCGGGTAATTCTTTCTCAAGTTTACATAAAACCATGGCAACCCTCTCACCAGTACAGCCATCAAGTATCATGCCCTCAGCAAAAAACGCCGGCTACGAGCGCAGAGAACCTCCCTCACCTGCACCAACAGACATGTCTTTTGGAGCAGGAGACGATCGAGACAAACTAGAGTCACAAAAACCTCAAAACATGCGTGACATCGGCAGAGACACACCAGCTGCCCCAGGGCTGTTCAAAAAGGCATCCAAATCTGATTTCGGCAGGAAACGATCTATGAAGGGTGCTGGCTACTATGGAGAGGTCTTTGCTGTCAGGGAAACAGGACCAGTAGTACCTACAAGCGCTGGAGTCTGGGTTGAGCTCAAGACCAATGTTATTGTAAGAATCTCTCAAACTTCTTTCCATTTGGTTTTATCGCACGTTGTTCTTTGTGTTTGCTTTTACTAGAGCCTCACATTATCTTCCTAGTATATTGTTACACTCGTTCCCGAAAGCCCAGTCTGACATAAATGTGCGCCTATAGCTCGAGAACGAGTTTGAATTTGCTAAATCACTATCTGAAATGATTGCAAAACGTTATGGGAGGACAGAGGAGACTGTCTGCGTGTCGATCGATCACTCGGCATGCATGGTAATGGGAGGCACATTTGATGGTTCCTACATGCTCACCATAACTTCTCTGAGCATGATCTCACCCACCTGCAACAAACGTAATGCGGCACTGATTTCGGAGTGGATTAACAACAACCTTGGAGTTGTCGGGACCAGGGGATATATTAGATTCGTAGACCCTGATTTTGCAAACTACGCCACCGGCGGAACCACGATGCTCGATCTGATGGAGAGGGAGGAGTTGACCAGGACTGGAGCTGCCGAGAAGGCAGGTATAATTCGCGAAAAAAGTGTCAAGAGATCCATGTCACGGCATAGATCAAAAAAAGAGCGAACAAGTTATGAAAGATCACTTCCGGACCCAATGCAGCGAGACGACGATGCACTTAGCGACTTGCCCTCGACGCGCGATTCGAATGAACCACGCCCAACAACTGCCGGGGGAAGAATGAGGAAGCGTAGTATGTTTAATCTATTCAGTAAGAGCAGAGCAGTTTAGTAGGGGGGTGGGTGCGGTGCGGTACGGTGCGGGGTACAGGGTTTTAGTTGGTTGCACAGGGATTCTTTGCATTTTTGGCCGGAGTTGTTTGTTCCTGTTTGGGTATTTTTCCCTTTCTTCATTCTTTTTTCGTAATACTTTTTTGGGCTGGTCTGGGGGTATTCTTTTTTTTTTTTTTTTATGTATCATTGGTCTGTTTGGGGGTTCTGGGTACCGGTTGTTTCTATTATTTTTTGTCGCTGCTACGAAGAAGTATTTTTCCTTTGTGTCTCACAGGTGAGGGAAAGGGGAAGGTGAGCGGTCAGCTACCGCGGTGATCAACTAGACGGTGTACCTTACCATATGTCTCGGAGGGCCATTTTTGTGGCCTTCTTTTCTTTCTCGTTCACGGCTAGCCGCCCCAGGTTCTTTTTTATTTATTTTCTTTCACTGTACATTGAATTATTCGATCGGCATGCAAGATTTACGGGAAATCAACGCTGTCGCGGGTCGGTTTGTGCATCCATATATTTTAAGCTTCAGTACTTTAAATCACGGGAAAATATAGAGGCAGGGCCATTATGGAGACCTGAGGGTTGATGTACCTAGGGGTACCGGAAAGTGTTGCGAATTTCAATTTTTAACATGACACAATGCTTAGGCAGGATGGATAATTCAGCTATACACATGATATATGAGTTTCTAGAATAGAGTCTGCACCTTTCCAGGTCATTGATTTGATGTTTTTAGGGTGAAAAGGACAACTTGTGACAAGTGCCCGTAATAAAAGGAGAAGCAATATTAACTCTTACCATACATCCCTAGCTTCTAAATTGCTATAGATTCGCTCTACATTCTGTTAGCTAGTCTGGTTGTTGAGCAATACGGACTATTTGATCGTTACATCACCTTCCGGCACCCCCGGGTACATACTACATACTTTTTCCTTCTTTCTTTACAGTGGAAGGGTTTCCTTACCGGTTGGTGTATCGTGGTACAAGCCAGCTCTCTCCTGTGTCGAGCAACTTTGAGGTAGGTAGAGTAAGAGCGGGAACAAACTTAATATTGGACGGGTAGGGGCGTAGGGGCGTAGGGGCGGGACATGCCACAATATGTGAGGATTATAGAGATATCGATATAGTAGTGCAATCGTATATTGTGACACCACGCTGCGTTCTGTTCCTGTTTCTCTTCCAGTTTCCCTGGCTAGCCGTGGGTGGGCATGTGGGTGAGTGGGGAGGCTGAATGAAAGTTGTTTACTGGTGAAAGGACGATTGAGGTGAGAGGAGGGGGAGGTGAAGGTAACTATTACGGCATTGGAAGAGATAAATTACAGATCTCGCATAGCAACCGCGCACCACATCAAATTCTGTAGAGCACATAATGCTGCAAATAGGATTCTGTATGTTTAATGGTTAATATAAGGTTACTAGAATTTTCAGAAGGTATTGGGTTGTAATTAAGGAGACTGCAAGGTGAGTAAATCTGTAGACCCCCCTAGGGGGGGCGTCTACAAATCTTCGAAAATATCCACGGGATGTCTTCCATTATCATGTTACTCGAAATAGAAACTTTTGTTCCAGGGGGAGCCAATATCGACATCTGCGCATGCCCCTTGAGGCTTGTTGTACCGTCGATCTGTCATAATGCTAACCTAGACCTGACATGTGTTAAGCGACATCACATCGGACGACGCGTCGGCCTGTCGACAGTTGGATCGTCTCTAAGGTACGACATACATACTCCCTCGAAATTGACGCAGAATTCTACAAAGAAGGTGAGAGACACATTGTGAGAGCATCCACTTGCCGTTCAATCAACATTCTAAAGTGCTTAACCGCAGTAATTAAACAGAGAAACATTCACGATCTCAACTATGCCTCCCCGAAAAGCCGCTGCTACTGCCAAGAACAAGAACCCCCCATCACCACCGCCCCCAGCTCCGCGTGAGGAGGAGGAGGAGGAGGAGGAGGAGGAGCAGGATGAGAGTACCGTGACGGTTCCCCCGCAGCTGCTGCAACGTATGCTCCAGGAGTTCTTCGAGGAGAAGAAGAAAACGAGAATCTCTCAGCCAGCGTTGAACGTGACCGGGGAGTATACGAAAACATTCATTCGGGAGGCAATATGGAGGGCTGCTGCCATAAGGAAAGAGAGCGGACAGGACCCTGGCGGGGTTAAGAATATGGGTTCTTTTTTGGAGGTGAGTGTCCTTTCTGTACCTCCTCGGGAATTGTCTCGGCTTGTGGAGCGAGCTGGGATTAGAATTGGCGGTGGGCTAATATATTTGTGGGGGCCAGGTTGAAGATCTAGAGAAATTGACGCCGCAGCTTTTGCTGGACTTTTGATCACAAGATATAGTGTCTCGGCTTTATTAGTATAAACCTGATATCAGCTTCTGGGACCTAAATGCCGATCTTAGATCTGGGGTCTGTCTATAAACAAGGATTTTATTCCTCAGTTCTACATTTTCATATCTTAAGTCAATGCTTTCTTACGTGATGTGTGAATATTATGTAGCCTAAAATGGATTATATCACTTTCCCCAAATCCTTGGCAAATACCCGTGAAGTGTAAAAAAGTGTGCTAGGCCAACGTCAACATGTACCAAATATCATTGATAGTGCTTGGCATATCACCGAAAGAGTAAGAACCAACTTCACCACCAATTGCTACACATTAGTTGTAGTAAATTCAAGTTGAACAATGCTGAATTTTCGCAAACTATAGTCATTAGAATTTGGCGCTCTAAATAAATCATCATAAATAAGCAATGATCTTAGGAATATACTCAACGAACCCTTAATTCTCAACATGCGCGCGCAACATTTAAAAAAGAATGGATATCAACTACGCAGTGCTACCAATATAAGGAGTACACCAAGTGGTCATGGTGCTGGGTATTCACCCTCGCGATATGGTGTAGATATATATATGCCTTCTGCTGTTATAGTTCTATAGGCTAGATTTCATACTTTCGTCTCGCCCGCTTACCTTGTTCCTAGATCCTCCTCTCTGCTTGTACTCTCCTCGCTTTGCTACTCGTTCTGATTCTCTCCTTTCTCTCTCCTTCCCCGCTCCCTCATCCACCCCGCTCCCTCATCCACCCCCCTTCTCTCCCTCTCCTCTTTCCCTAATCCCATTCTCCTCTCTATTGATCCTGAATATCATTCATCTCTTCGATCCTTCTCCCATTTACTTGCACGTCTGTAATTTGGGCTTCACTTACATTCTCGGACACAGTACCCAATCCCAATTTAATTTTACAAAGATGCCTCATCGTGCTTCATCTAATAACTCTGGCAAAAACGTTAATAATATTAATCCGCCTGATGGGAATCCTAGCACGAATATTTTGGGGACAAATTCCCTAACATCTCTCACAGAGTGTAAGACTGCTGGCCCTCATTATCAGGGGACTGATGGTGAGGGTCCCCTTTTATGTGACTACCCTGATAGCGATGAAGATTCCCCGACGAGTAGTCTGGAAAACTCCCAAAAGGTAAGTTACTATCTCCTGATAAATTACCCTCTACCCTGTTTTCTCGTTAATTTATTGCTTAACTTGATAATACAGTGTTCTTGCTGCTAACACCTCACCCCAAACACAGAACAGCTACAATGATCGTGAACGTCAAGCTCATAAAAAAAAAGGTCTTGGGACCTTATACAATGATAATGACTCAGCCAACTCAGACGAACTAGAGGTACGTTGCTTAGACTTTCTCATACGTTTCTCTTGAAGACGATCCTTTGAAATATATATCTCTTTGCTAATTCATTATTTTTATGTTTAGAGAAATGGCGATGAGAACCTACCTGGGCGTACAGGACCAGATCAGAATCCCTTGAAAGAAAACAGACCCGTGGGAGGGGCGAGTTCCTTTTCAGATATTGTGGCTCCGAGTTCATCTAGGGTGCGATCTTGTTGTATAGATGCGCGTATAATGTGCCTGCCGCTTATATTTATCATTTTGTTTAGATGTCGGACCTGGTTAATGAAGATATCGAAGAGAAGGTGAATAGTCTGTTGGATCAAAAAACCCCCGAGGGTGGAGATTGGGAACGTAGGTAACAAAGTAATGAGGTTATATTCTGGAAAAACTGCTAAAGTTACTACAGCGACGGATGAATGCATGCAGCGTAACCTAGATATTGTAAGCAAGCGGCTCAGAGAGTGGAAAAGAAGTCGAAAAGTAAACTCCTACCATTCCCGGTGTTTCTGAGTATCTATTATGCGCCTATTTTCCTTTTATTCATAAGATTCTAACTCTTTGTATACCCTTAATTAATCCATCACCTGCATGTAGTACCGAAAGAAGAAAACCATCTCACAGGGCTGTTTATTAACATAAGCGTCTCATAGGTTAAAAGAAGGACCTAATAACCCAACAATTCGATTCAAGTACGCAAAACCAGTGCAGTTTTCAGATTTGCTACATCGCCAACTCATAAGACCTCAACTACAAACCGCCTCGTACACAGCTCTAATGGTTAGCTTCCAGCGAGGATTTCCTGGAGTCATTCTCGTATTGCATTCTATGCGCATTTTCATGCATGTTTTCTCTATACTTAAATTTTCCATTTCCCTCCCTGCCCAGGCCTAGCTCGCTCTCCTTTAAAATGTCGTCTCACATAACTGCGGATCTGCTATATATTCTTTTCTTTCTTTTTCTTAATTTATTCCATCTCATTTGAACCCCTTCCATATTATTACTACCGAGATAGTTCTTTCCATACGATCGTAATGTTCTGTTTTTAAATGTTTCAGTTTCTCTTAATTTCTCTGTTTTTATATTTCTGCTAGTTGCTGGCTTTGGGTAGTAGGTTGCCGGAAGCATTTATGTATTACTTTGTGGGAGAGGGCGTACATATGGTGACAAGGTCGACGAAAAGAAAGTACAATTGTGGGATACGTAACTTGTGTATAGTGGTACAAGGTAGCAGCATGATAATCAAGCGGTTTTACTATATAATATTAGGGTTCGACCTATCTTTGAGCTTGTGGTTGTCTCTCGGTCTTTGGTTTCATGATTAATTATAGTTCCTTTATAATATGGTGGTGAATATTTGACCAATGCAGTGGGCTCAGCTGTTGATCTTAGCTGACATATAGTCCATATGTACATGTACCTACATATAGCTACTCAGCAAAAGTGTTCGTGATTGAGTTTTAGTGTCAGTGAGCAGTGTGGCGCACCTGTGTTGATGTTATTGAAGTTGAGATTTAAGACAACGAATGTGTATAATAATATATATATACTAGTTCGTGACTATATATAAAGGGAGTTAGGTCATTGATCTTGATGTTCTTCATCGATTCCGGGCATCAGTCAGTAGGGAAGTCTTCTCCTGAGGGTTTTTTTTCTTTCTGATGGTCCGCCACGGGAGAAATGCCTCACTCCGAGATCGGAGTCACGAACACTTTTGCAGAGTGGCTGTACACATAAAAATCTTAAGCACATCGTAAACACTATGTGCGTTTTAAACATGAATTCGTAAAAGGTATTGATATAGATCGTCCCTGTTTTTCTCATCTCATCAAGTCCTTAATTAGCTCATACACCGTACACGGGATAACGTGATTCGTAATTTGAGATAGAGGTTACGTATAACCTATAGCTTAAGTAGCTTACCACACGACTAGCTATAACCAACCAATTCAGATGCTACACATATAGGAGAGTATTCTCCCTTATAAGATAAGCTGGTCAAACCACACCAGTTGACGAGTGATAGTCTGTGATCTGCCTGATATATCTTGAATACTCTATCACTTACATGCAGGTCAATCATGCGTGAAGTATTCGACTAGATTGGAGGGAACCAACCGCTGTAATATTATAGACAAGCTACATGAAAGGGACCAATATATATATATGTCCTGGTTTCTGTAGGCCAGTAACTAGTTTAACATCCGTCTTTCCGTATTTTGTTATCTTGGGAATTAGTACATGTAGTTTATATACAGTACTAAAAAGGGGGGTGGGATCACTACGGTATTCTCGTCAATACGCTAGTAATGTGGTAGGAATACGGCATTGGTACAGTATTCTTCCTACAATGCCGGTTTAATTCGGTATTCGTCATTATGTTCCGTAGTCCTATGGTAGTGATTCCACCCCTTTTTTTCATACTGTATGTTTTGCTCATAACTATAACCGGCCCGGTGCCAGGGTTAGGGCTACTCATGGAAATAACGGTTCAATAGTTTTTTCAACTAACAAACTCTCCCTTTTTCTATCTCATAACATTCGACTAACCCATGTTTGTTAATTAGTGAGTGATAATTGTGATTCATCACCGTCATGGCCACTGAGCAACTGTGAATAACACCAATTGTTGATCGTAGGTTATAGCCTATACTTGAAATAATGCATGTAATTATATTAACTACATGTACTTCGGGGGTAGGGGTAAGTGAGAAGACACCCTTCACACAATCTTGGCAGTGTGGTGTCTTCTCACTTACCCCTGATACCGAAGTACATGTAGCCACTAAAATGCTATCTGTCATAATTAGACTTTCCCGGGGTTCATTCTGACATCCCGTCTCGAGACACCAGAAAATAACAAAGTTGGTATACTTCTTCACGCGACTAGATGGAGAAACAACCCCACCCGCGACCAAGCCTCGGCCTATCATTTCTATTATACTGTGCCTATTTTCCAGGGGATTATTTATTTCTAGCCTACGAAACTTAGCTAAAAAGACTGGTCTGTATAGTATGAACATCATCACCTTTCCTACGTAGCGAATATAATAGATGTAGCTAACACTAAATCTCGTGCCTAGCGCAGCGAATACTTAAACGATGGCTAGGCTCAAACTAGCCTCCGTACTTCTTGTACGGTCTTTCTTATCAACCTATCTAGGTTGAGAACCGGAGCTCAAGAGACGGAAGAGAACCGAAGCTTTGTGCTTTCTATACACTGGGTGGTTTGGCGTTGCGAGGGCCTAGTTAATTACGACGTTACAGCTGAGTCACGCACCATCACTCGCTCGTCCATCCCGTGGACTCCTGCCTGAACGCGCGTGAACGGTTTTGTGACTTGCGACAGCTTTGTTACCTTGAGCAACAAAGAGAGAGAAGATCAGAGACTTCGTTATGAATTTAAATGAGTGTCTACATATCCTCTGACCTTATAACGGGGTAATGCCTGTATCTCGAGTGTGGACTGTAGTGTGTTGCTATTGGGGAGCTTCTAGAGATCCATGGGCCATACACTTGGGACAACCCAAATACGACCGGCTGGAACTGTGGGACATAGCTTAAGAAAGATTATTTTTGATATCTTCTTGCATGATTGGGGATGAGGTGAACAAGGTTCAAGGAGTCTAGACATTCGTACATACGTACACCCGAATTAACCCACATATATACATGTATGTATTGTACAACCACCCGCACTTAATTAGGGCTGCTATCTAAATCTCCCAATTACTCCGTCTCACTTACAGCTCTCCACCGGATAATCTAAAAATACACTCCGTTATCTTTACATGTCAGGATGAGTGATATCAAGAACAAGTATACTGGAACGGTTACACCCCCTATAGCCAGTAGTAGGGATGGAAGCAGAGGTAAATGACTGGAACAGGGCAAACGAAGCAGAACAGTACACACTCAGAGGCTGGGCATGGTACAAGAGAGACAAGAACACAAATACTTTGATTTCAAGAATGCACGACAAAGAAGTCCCTTCAGTATACCCACAATAGACATCGAAAAGATAGGGCTTAGGTGTGACAGCCACATCGGGAGAAGGAAGACAATGAGAGAAGCGTATGGGGAAAAAACTTACTGGGGCCAAGAGGAGACATGGGGATAAGGGAGACCACAAAATTGTTTTTAAATACTAGTTACTTTTCTTTACTGTTGAGGTTGGCGGCGGATGTAGGGTAGTTCTGGGGTCGCGATACTGCCATAACCGAAAGGTTGCATGCAATTAATGAATTAAACAAAAAAAAAAAAGGATGAGTGATATCCATCATACACTATCACTCGGGCTAGGCAGTCTCTTGTGCTGATTTCAGCTTACTACTATAGTAATCGATCTCTACCCCGGATAACGTTTGTTAACGCTCCCGTCTCACACTTCAATTCAGACCTTGAAGTGCATCCGTATATGTGTCCCAAAAATAAGGGAAATCGATCGGTTTTGTCCATGATCAGTGGGCCTATCGGCTCTGCGTAGCCGGATCTACATCAGTAAGTATATGTATTATAGGGTTACAAAAATAACCGATCACCTACTCTGTTGGCAACATCGAAATCCACTTCATATCAGAATAAATCACCAACCGGGATAGCAACTGAATAGTTTAAGTGTCCTAAACGGAGTTAGATGCTTGGAAAAAATTGACTTATCCTTCTGACCTCAAATGTCTCTATGTAAGGTTTCTTCGCTGGACAGTTTTAGTTTCTATGAGTCTCGCGAGGTTGCCAGCGGTCGGTTATTTTTGTAACCCTATAGTAGTTCGAGAGTAACTACTCTCACAGACTCTTTGAGTCATAAACCAGGTTGCGTCCCTCCGATATCCTCCCATACCGCAGTATCTCCTGCAACCTCTACCTTAAGCTAGGTACCGCCAAAACTCGAAAAAATTGGCTATGCATACAAGATCAAACTTGCTACAGACGGATACCTCTAATGCTGATCGATACCCTTCAGCCAATCGTTTTAGAGATAATCCTTGGGCGGAGATAGCCAATTTTTTCGAGTTTTGGCGGTACCTGCTTAAGGTGGAGAAGCCGCACCGTGCCTTGGGCGTGCATACAGCCCTCTAGATCAGCGAGGGGTGTACCTACATAAAGCATTCGTCCTTGGGGGTGGGCTTTTCCGGGATGGTGTGGATAGGGATGAGCATGAGTGGTATGTATGGAAGGATAGATGTGTGATATTGGTGATTTGCTAGTAAGTTAATGGCTTGTTGAGTGGGTGTTGTGTGGTGGTTGTGCGAACTCGTCACATGACATCACTCGGCTCTCTTTACACTTACTCGTGCCCAGGCCTAGGCCTAGGCTGTTATCTACCAAGGTCTTCCAACTCAAACCCACACAAACACCGCGTCCAACCACCACATACAACAAGATTGCGCTATCTTATCTGATACAATATATGTAGTATTACTAATCTCCGCTGTCCGGCCTCTTTTTTAGTGCGGTAATCCGCTGCCCCAGACTGGGTAAACAAATTACACATCATCCCACTCATAAATTGGCCGTGTTTTAATTGATCTGACACTCTGCATGCAGTTAATGAATTGAACAAAACAAAACAAATTTGATCTGACACTATCCACCCCATAGTCGACTCTCATTATAGTGATACCGCGCTTAGTGCTATATATTGGTCCGCCCTATAAGGCATGTACCTACATGTAGTCTCAGGTTTTCGGCCTAATCCGCATCCTATATATCGAGTGCGAGTGGATTGTACAACCACCGATCCACCCGCACCTCCCCACAGCACATGCCATTGCACTGTTTAATGCACATGCCACCACCCACTTCTCCACACCACATCACTCGCCAACCTCTCCCGCGGGTTTCTTAAAATAGAAACCGCACTAAAAAGAGCACCCTGAAGATCCCTAACCCTAAGTTTACCCACTAGCGCTGCGTACACCTCACCTCGCGTGCTACTGGCTACTGCCACTGCCACTGCTACTACATGTACCATTACTAAGTAGCATCAATTATCGCCACCAAGCAGCGCGCCATTGAAAAAAAGCCACACGATAAGGTGAGTGAGTGACTCGAGCATTAAGCGGTCAAAGAGCCTGGCTAACTACGGTGCAAGAAGGAATAGAGGGCGACCTTGTCAACCCTGTATACACCACTTCAGTCAATTCTTTCATTGGCTCTGGGAAGCAGGCGTTGAAGAGCCTCACCTCTAACTCGACTTTATGGCTGTATTAAGGGCTACAATACTGAACTGGTGTGAACAGGGATTACAAGGTCGCCCCCCAAGGCCTCTCGCACCATAGCTGGCTTGCTAGGCAAATCGAAGTAACCAGATATCATTCTTTCTCGGTCATTACCCACAGTCCATATTCCGCCTTGTCATGTTGACTAACGTACACGTAGGGTGGAAGTACTACATTGTAATTCATTACGCCCCCTCTCTCTTGGTCTTGGGGGCCCCCTCACTAAAATTGAAGTAAGAAGGGAAGAAATAGCAAAAAAGAAGAAAAAAAGAAAAAAAAAGGTCCCTATAAAAACCAAACCCAGTGAAAAAGAAAAAGAAAATCCCAGCAAAGTAAGGAAATAATAAAAAAGGTCTATCATATCAACCCCCTTCAAAGTCCAATCAGCAACCCCGAGCCCCCCCAACCCACTCCCGCAGCGCCGTATCTTTAAAAACTCCGCCTTCCCCCCCCGTTATTGGGTAGGTTTAGTAAGTAAAATCCAGGATAGCGCAAACCCCTCACCCGCCCGCTTCCTTACTCCCTTCCTTCCCGCCTTCTCTCCTCTTCGTCAATTCGTGGGTCCTCGTTCGTATCCCAGCTTACATAGAGTTTTTTAACGCCCGACCTCGAACACCCGCTGCAGCGCGTTCTGAAACACCTGCACGTTGAAGTCCACGAGCCCCTTCTTCTCAATTCCCTCTTTGCGCATCAGACAGATGAGTGCCAGGTATCTGTTAACCCACAAAAACAGCAACCAGTCAGCACACAAGTTTGAGAAAATCGCCCGGAGCAATAAAATAAAATAATAATAAAAAAAAAACACAAGAGAGAGAAAAGTAAAAGGAGGAACTAGGACCCTGACTTGTTGATTTCTCTCAGATACAGCACCATGCCGTTCTGCAGGCGGATGATGCTCGATGCCTCCGCCGTCTGCTCCTCGTCGTCCTCCGCGCCAGGGACGACATGGGGGGCATCGGTGATTTCGGCGGGTTGTTTGCGGTCGTAGCTACACCCGCCCCCACACATCAGCCGCCACACACACAAAAATAAAACGCCATCTACCTACCGCTCACCCGGGGACTCTCGGGGGTGGGAAGGGGGGGAGAGGGGCTTACCCATAAATCTCACTAACATCGACAATGACATCGATATAGTCACTACAGATCTCGTAGCTCTGGACATCCACGGGGCTCGAGTCCGTCGCGATATAAATCTTGCTTAGCACGTCAAAGAGGAAGGCCTTCTCGATGCCGCTGTTGCTGCACAGCACGTTGAGCAGGTTCTCGAGCGTCTCTAGCTGCGGGATCAGCTTCTGGATCACCTTGCTGAAGGCCTCGAAGACGGAGTGGTCGTAGATGCTCGTGAGGTGGTACGACACCTGCACGTTGTCGAGCCCGTTATCCGAGAGCTCGTCCTGCGTGCGCTGCATGATGTCGCGCTGCGTGTCGAGCTTGTATTCGTCCGAGAGCCCGTCAACCTTGTGGATGAACACCTCGATGTTGATGGCGGGGTACGAGCGCTGTATGGCAATGATGGTGGCGTGCAGCCGCGAGAGAGGGTCCAGGTACTCGTCCTGCGCGTCAATCACCCAGATGAGCGCGCCCAGCTCGCCAAAAATGTGGTCAAAGTCGAAGGTCGGGTCGAGGAAGTTGAGCTGGCCGGGGAAGTCCCATACTTGGAAGTCCATGAAGGAGCTATGTATGGGGGCGAGTTTTATATTAGCAATCGGGCTCCCCCATCTTACCCCAGAACCACCAATTAGACAGAGCCCTTACTGGATAGGGTCCTTCTGGATGCGAGTCGTGGACTCGAGAAAGAGCGTTTCCGTGGGCGGCATCTTATGGAACACCACCGAGCTAATCGATGATTTCCCACTCCTACAGCACAGACACACCAGATATAAGCTTCCGCACTACCTCCGCCCTCCCCCCCTTGCTTCTCTCCCCCGGCGGTCCAAACTCTCTCACCTTCTCTGCCCCATCAACAGCAATCTCGGGCGTCTTCCGTTACCCGTAAGGCCCGTATAGCCCTGTATGCTCGATCCCGGACTCATTGTTCCGTACTTTCCATTCACACCGGCACCACCGCCGCCGGCTCCTCCTCCAGTAGTGCTCGGGCTGCCCGGTTCCTGCAGAAATCGTTCCAGTGAGTAACTATTCCTCCCGCGCACTTCCTCTTCTTCGCCCTCGTGGTGGTGGTAGCCCGCCATGATGCCCTTGTGCTGTATGGGAATGTGGATGGAGCTGCACGAATACTCGGGCGGCGTATGGGGTTGTGGGTATGGGAAATCGTCAGATGAGGACGAGGTGGATGAAGGAGGTAGTGGAGGCATTGGGTGATTGGGGGGGGGAGGAAAAAAAAACTTGTGAGTGGGATTGATATAGGCTGTGTGCGTGTGGGCTAGCTGGGGTATATGTATATAGGTAGTTTGGGGTATTATGCAAGGGATGGAGGAGGGGGGTGGGGCGTGGTCTGAATGGCTGTCTCTGTCTCTGTCTCTGCGCTAGTCTGTCTGGAAAAGGGAATTGAGGTAAAGCAGAATGGGTGGTTTGGTGAACCTTTGCAATAGGTCGGTAGCAAGCTGCCTCGAATTGGACTGAACTCAAAGGGCAAGCAAGCAAGAAGGCAAAGTAAAGAGGCAGAAGGGGAGAGAGAGAGAAATATATATATATAATAAAATAAAAATTTGTGCTCACAAACACACGTCCGTATTGATTTATATATTGAGGGGGGGGGGGAGGCTGTATGGACGGGGGGTGGGTTGTAAAAAATTATTTCTCTTAATTTCTTTTGTGAGGAGTAAAGTAGAATAATCCGAAGAAGGAGCGAAAAAATTTCCCAGGATAAAGAGGAGGAGAGGGAGGAAGGGAGTGAAAAAAAAAAGTATGCAGGTTTGATATCAAACCAACCAACGGGCAGAAGCGTAAATAAGCAAAATAAGCCTGCAGAAACCCGAGGGTCTGTTTTAAAACAGAAAGAGCTGAGGGCAGAGAGAGGAACGGGATTGACCAAAAAGCTATATACCCTGGCCTGAGCTTGGACAACGACGATCAACAAGCAAAGTTTGGCACTGAATTGATGATTGACGCGCGCTGGCGGGTATGGAAAAGCTCAGTTTTGGGTGGGGGGTGCTTCCCGTTGGTGTGGGGTGGGGGGTGTGGGAAAGGGAAAAAAGCCCGGGAATGGAAGGGGCTGTGGAAGCTTCCTTCGGCAGACCAGCCGGAGATAGGCAGATAGACAGACAGATAGACAAATGGGCACACGCAGAGACAGACGACAGACAACGGATGATAAATGATGATAGCAGATGACAGACAGACAGACAGACTGACAGACAGACTGACAGACTGACAGACAGCGGCAGCTGTACTAGTGACAATAGCAGATAGGTATGGGTAAATGCGATCAATGCTTTTGGAGAATGGAGGAGAGAAGAGTGTGCAAGTAAAAGAGGCAATTGGGAATCCCACAGAGACAATGCAGAGAGTAAAAAAAACCCTCCACCATCAACAGGCATAAAAGAACGAGATTCCCCCGGACCGAGGGCACAACACTATACGGCTGCCACCCGCGGAAGCGGATGAGGGACGGGGATCGCGGAGGAAGGGCGGGTGAGAGGGAGATCAAGGGGGGGAGTTACCATGATTGATTGAATTTCTCGAACGACTTCCTGGTAACTGTAGCACTCTCTCTGTTCTCTCGTTTTTTCAATGTCTGCACAGTATCAATTCCCTACCCGTGCAATGGAAAAAGCGGTGCGACGGAAACAATTCTTTTTTTTCTCTTTCGCGTGTGTGCCTCTCTTTCTACCAACTCTTCCAAAGGATCCCTTTCCTTCCTCTCTAACCCTATAGCTAGTAGCAAGCTCTGGATTTTGTTTGTCGGCTTATGATCCTCGCAGGTTAAGGGGAAAGAAAACAAGTGTATGTTTTTTTTTTCCTCCCTTGGTCGATATGTATAACCCTCCTGTAACTCCCGAGGTTGCAGGAACCTGTATGTAATTCAATTGCTGGGTCGCGATCCAATAAGCCGTCGGGTGGGACGGTAAATAGCTCACTCCTCTACTCCAAACAACCCGGTCTGGCGTCTCTCACTCAGCCGTCAGTTGTATAGTAGCAGTCAGGGTAAGGTGTGGTAAGTCAATCAGGGAAGTCAGGTAGGGGGGGAAGGTTAGAGTGGTTGTGGGGTAGAGAGTATGCGTGAGTGAGTGAGTGAGTGAGTGTGAGTGTGTGAGTGAGCGAGAGAAGAGAGAGTGTGTGTGTAGTATAGACCCAGTTAACAGGGCGGAGAAAAAGGTATGGTAGGTGCTTGGTAGGTGTATGTAGGCCTCGACAGATATGCCAGAAGGGCGAAGCAGGAGGTTGTACTGCGTGCGCGTGTGTGTAGTATATGTGGTAGTCCCCAGATCCTGGTGAATGATTCGAAGGGTGGAAGAGATGCTCGGGTTTCAAGCGGATCCTATGGACAGGACAACGGGAGCGACGGGGATGACGGGATGACCAGAGTGATGGGATAGGGTGTGTGTGGTCCGGACTGCACGGTGGAAAGGGACGAGCCAGTAGATAGGTCGGCAGATTTTCTTACAGGCACAACGAACGGGGGGGCGATGACGGAGATGGATGGGATGTTGGTCGGAGGTTGTGAGTGAGTGAGCGAGTTGTAGTGGTGGGGCTATCAGAGTACTATTAGTACCGCTATTACTCTACCTCAACCACAACCACAACCACAACCACAATTGAACCACAACCACACAACCACCACCAACCACTGCTAGGTTGTTTGCTGTTGGGCTGGCCAAAAGGAACTTGTATGAAACGGGGGGCACGACGGCAAGACCGGTAGCAACAGTATATATGTAGGTATGTATGTAGTAATAGAGTGAGGAAGAGAAGGGTTTCAGCAAGGGGCGAGTGTCACCATTTGACAGTTAATTCAGATTGAGTGTTTGTATAAGGTATGTACGCTGGGATGATCATGAGTGAGCATGTAGTCTTAAGGTTTGTATCATGAAGTTCAGCAAGTCTAGGGTCGAGTCAGTAATATTCCGTGATCACCACTCGGACCAGTGCAGTGAGGTCACCATCCATCCATCCCCTGTAGCAAATGCCCCCCCCTCCACCGTCTAGCACTCGAGACTCAACCGCCTCTTATCACAGCTCAGCACTCTCCTCCCACATGCGGCAAGCACACGCCAACTCCAGCGAGCACATGACGTCCAGGCGCTGAGTGACAGACAGCCAATGACCGGCCAATCAACCGCACATATCATCACTGCACTCTACATGCAAAACATGCAAAACGTGCAAAAGAAACAAAAGAGTAGGTACATCCATGTATGTATGTACATACATATAGAGCACATATAGAGCACATATCCACGAAAAAGCACAAAAGCAATACCATTGATATTGGCAAATCCTCTTATGTTGATGGTAATAAGAATGTGCAAAGCCATTGTGTCACTCGCCGCAATGATCTGCAGCGACCCCCAACAGCGACGCGCGCGTGTGTGCTGCCCCCGCGGCGCCGCGATCATTACCTCCTGAGTGGCACTACCGAGCACGAGAGTGAGAACTTTACATGATATTACATGTTGGGGGTGATGAGGCTCAACACCAAAAAACACGATCTACACTCACACAGGCACACACGTACCTACATATAGAGTACTCTACATACATAAGAGTGCATACATACATGTATATACATGTACGTTACTACTCTACATTACATGATTACATGACCGCACTGCGACAGTGACTGATCGATCGACCGTCGTCGACCCACCAACCAACCGACCGACTGACCGACGACCGACCGACCGCTTGCCATCAAATTGACCGCGCCGGGTACTCCACATCCCCACGCCTGCACACATCTGAGACCGCGCAACCGGACCCACCCAGGTCACCCAGGTCACCCACCGCGCCCACCCCATACTGCCGCCAGACAATGGCCTCCTCCGCCGCCTGCACCGCGCTCCTCACCGAGCACCTCCGGTGCACGCCTCTCACAATCATCGACGACATCATCAACACTACCAACGAGCTTCTCTACCACTCTGTCGCCGCCGTCGAGACCTACCTGCTCACCTCCGCGCCCTCCAGCCTCGGCTTCGTCCCCCCCCCTGGCACAATTCGCGACACAAACAGCGACGGCACCGAGCTCTACAGCGACGCCGAGACCGAGGAGCTCGAGAAGGGCGTCCACTCCCTCGAGACCCTCCTCGAGAGCGCCGTCGACAGGAGCTTTGACAGATTCGAGATCTATGTGCTGCGGAACATCCTCACGGTCCCGGAGGACCTGGTTCCGTGGGTGAGGCTGGCACATCATAAGGTATGTACACCCCCCCCCCCCGCGCTACCACTGGAGGTTCAACAAGAGGAGGGGCGCTGATACGAAGAGGGAGTGCGAGTAGAACCTAGACTTCAAGACCCTTCCAGCGTCCACCATCCCCGCCCCCGCCCCCGACCAGAACACCACCGCGCCGCCGCCGCCGCCAGCCCCTCCCGCGCAAGAAGCCCAGACGCGCCTGCGCACGCTGCGCCAGACGCTGCTCGCGTCGCACGCGCTCAACCAGACGCTACGCAAGGAGGTTGCGGCCAACGAGCAGACGCTCGCGCAGCTGCGGCTGCTCGTGTCTGCGTCGAGCGGTGAGAACCCATTCGCGTTCCTCACCACCCCCCCCACGAAGGACGCGGCGGCCTTTGCCGTCTCGCAGGTTGACCTCATACGCCAGCTGGCGGGGGCGCTGCGGCCAAAGTATGAGGCGTTCCGCGCGGCGCAGGCGGCGGCGGCGGCGACGGAGATGAAGGTAGAGGGTGAGGGCGTGGGCGTGGGAGGGGTGGGAGGGGTGGGGCTGACGCCGGAGGAGGAGAGGAGGCGCTACATTGAGCAGATGACGAGGAGGCATATCGAGGCTTCGCGGGGTCTGCGGCTGAATGCGAGGGGGGAGGTGGTGGGGGGTGAGTTTGATGGGGCGGTGGTGAGGAAGAGGTTGGAGGAGGTGGAGGCGATAGAGGCAGTGTTGGGGAAGGAGTAGGGGTTTAGGCTAGTTTTTTTCTCCTTTTTTATTCTTTTCTCCTCCCTTTATTTCTCTTTTTTCTCTTGTTGTAATCAGGGGAAGTGTCGGCTTTCTTCTCCTTTCTTGCGTAAGGCTCCAGATGTAGTAATTTCCGGGTCCTTATTATAAGCAGGCTTGGCCAGGATATCTTCTTTGCATTGACTTTCTTTGACTTAATTAGGTGGATAGATGTATTTCTATACTGCTCGGCGGGCTATTAACAAGCATGTGTATCATTCCCTGCTATCCTATAAAAGAAAGACCACTAGCAGTCCCCCGAGTGACATTTCATGACACAATCTCTCAAGGGGGACAATTCACCGCCAGCACTAGAAATAGTAACACCCACCAGAATAGAAGAATCTTCTACCCGTGAGAGCTGATTGGTAGTCCCTCTCCATATGCATGCTGCACACCATAGATTAGGAGCACCGTGCCCCACCGCACACAATCCCTTTAATCCGCCGGGTGTCTCGTAGTACAGTGACTGTATGGGACAGGCATTAGCTTTATATATATGCCATGAGGATATGGCATATGGTAAGTAAGATAAAGGAAGTGTAGTGTAAGCATGGGGGTAACTATCTCGAGTGAGATCCCATGACGTATTGCATAAATTAAACAAACGCACCCTTGCTTGCGCCCACTTCCACATGACGTATACGTAGCTAAGAACCCTATTCGGATATTCCCAAGCTACCATGATTACAGCACCGGCAGAGGTGAGCAGCGGAACTTCACCGGGAGTTGAGAGTAGCCAATATTTGCCTGCTCAGGGAGTAATTAAGGTCTGGTTATATTATTATCCTACAGCGGAGAAGATAGCTGACATAACTACCGGCTCCGAGGCAGGGTAGCTGATGACATAGCTACACGTAGACTAGATCGCCTCTTTAGGGTTTATCAGTACCAGCACCATACGCATCGACACTATCATTAGTGCTAGCACCATCAGTAACATCACCGAGTTTTCATTATACGGCCTCGCCGATTCTCCACTTTTCTGCTTAATTCTTTTACGGTGTGAGGCGGTCATTCAATAGAGTCTAGCTGTTACGTTTACCTATCGGTAATCACAAACACATTTCAACAGTAGCTTCACAGGCCGAAACCATGGGCATCGACGGTTCATTTATGCTGACCCCTCAGAGGACGAATACATTCTATCACCGAAGCGAACCCATCTGTGCTTCTAGTTCCGCCCAAATAGCGAGAAATCACTCATTGTAAATTCCGCTCTCTGTAGAACGTAGCACATACGCACTAAAGATATTACATGCATGGGCACAATGAGTTTGAAATACGCAGAACTGGGTACTAATAAACAGACAGGACACTAAATAGCGCTTAAATCATAGTAATCTATACCATCTTAGACCTTGAGTCAAGTGCTGTCATATCCAGCGCCTTCTCTATCAGTGCTACAACTGGAAGCCTCCCTCTCCTCGACGCACAATCGTGAACGCTCTTACCGTCCTTCTTCCTCGCCGACGCATCGGCCCCCTTCGCGAGTAGCATCCGCACTACCTCCTCATGCCCCTCCAACGCCGCAACATGTAGCGGTGATTGGCCGAGGCCATCACGCGCCTCGATATCTGCACCGTTTTCAAGGAGCACTCTGAATACCCCCCGGTTTCCAGCATATGCCGCAGTGTGCAACGGCGTTTTCCCATCTTTGCCTCGGGCACTGATGTCCGCGCCCTTCTCCAGTAATACTCGAACTGTGTTCTCATTCGCATAGCCTTCGGAAACTGCAATGTGGAGAGCTGTGTCCCCGTTGTTGACTGGCGCTAGAACGTCGGCCCCGTTCTCTATCAGAGCTCGTAATGTTGCAGGCTTCCCGGCAAGGGCTGCCCGGTGGAACGCGGTCCATCCATAACGGGTGGAGGCCGTGACATCCGCTCCATACTGTATTAGCAACCGGATTACATTTTCCCTCCCAGCATACGCTGCATAAAACAATGGTGACCAGGCAAACATGCTTCGTGCGTTGATATCAGCGCCGCGCTCGAGTAAAAGCCTGACGATGCCCTCATGACCCCTGGAGGCTGCTAGATGTAGTGGTACCTCTCCTCTCTGGTCTGGAGTGGAGATGTCAGCCCCCCCCTCTATGAGTAGGCAAACAATTCTCTCGTGCCCTCTAGAGACTGCTGTATTGATCGCCAGATTTCCCGCAGATTTGAAGTCAGCCCCATTATCAATCATCAACTGGGCCACGGCCTCGGAACCCTCAGAGATCGCCAGGCACAAGGCCGAGCCTTCAAAGTCTGTTTTTGAGAAATATGCTCCGCTCTGTAATAATAGCAGAGCTATATTCGCATACCCTCCTGCTGCGGCCATGTGTAGTGGTGTTTTACCGTTTATATCGGCGATGGATGGATCTGCCCCTTGATCGAGCAGAAGCTTGACTACTGGTTCGTGACCTCGAAATACTGCAAGAAATAGTGCCGTCCGTCCGTCGAAGTATCTCGTCGAGATATCAGCGCCATTTTCTAGCAATAATCGGACAGCCGTAGCGTGTCCAATTGCACAAGCTATGTGCAAAGGCGTTTTTCTTCCCGCAAAGTCAAACCTTTCGGTTTTGCTGTCCAATTTGAAGAAGGTGTTCCAATAACAGTAGATGGAGCCCGGTTTCCCAAGAAAATCCATAACGATGTCCGTTGTCAAGTCCTCGCAGACCTCGAGCAGGTGAACGGACAGGTTTTCGACAGCATAATGAAAGAAAGGGTGCGAATTGATCTCCGCGGTAAGATATTTAGAATTAGAAAACATATCGAAAGAAAGAAATGCAGTGCATGCCATGGCTACCATAAAGTCTGCGTCATCTGGAATGATTGATTTTTTTAGAAGATATTCGTGAACAGTATAGTGCGCAAGTTTGATAAAATTGCTCTGATCGACCACAATCAGACCAGCGCAAACATCTAGCAACGTTGTGCGGTCCGGTAAGTCGAACTGATCAAGCTCGTATAGGCCCGGCTCTATGGATACGGCCACTCTGATATCCTCAACTGTGAGCGTCCGCCTAGCTTTTACCAGCCAGGAAAGTATTTTTATTGCCAAAACCTCGCAACTTTTAGCTTGCCTGCGAACATGCTGCATAGCTCTGTCATAAGTAGGATCCAATGGCCTCTCTCCAGAAGAAGAGCTTCTGATCTTATCAAGTTCGGCCAATAATCCTCTTGTTGTGGTTTGCTGGCAAAGATAATTGATATGGAAACGGACAAGTAAAAACCTACAGAAGCTCATTAAAGTAGTCCTGGATCAGCAAGAACTTACAAGAGCTCAGTAAAGCAGTAGTGAACAAGCAAAAGCCTACGGCAGTTCGATAAAGGCAGTTGGGTACTCACATTCCTTTTGCGCACTCTGCGAGTTCAGTGACAATTCTGTCCCTGCATCTGCCTTGCTTTACGAGGCGCCTTGCCCGTGGGTTTTCGTCAATTTTCTCCAGAATATACATTTCAACGTCCTCATCTTGGGCCGAGATTTCGATTTTTGCTACGTCACAAAAAGAGTCTTGAATATCCTCTGGGTATTGACGGCTAGTAAGAAACAGATGAACCTGGTCCGAGTCTTTTGCCATACGATGGAAAAGAGGGAGTAGCTCCTTGCGTTGACGCTCTGGGTCACATTCATCGAGTGCGTCAAAAACAAAGAACACACGGCTGAATAGCCTAGATACTGCCAAAAGAGCGTCATACAACTCCATAATATTAGGTTTCTTATCTTGCCGCTCCAGTCTTCTATGGAGAGTCTCGATTTCTGTGGGTAGGTATGAGATTTGAGTCGCAAGTTGCTTGAGTAGGCTAGCAATAATAAGGGTAGGTTTTTGTTGGGTTTGCTCCTGGTAGTCGAAGTAGATATATGCCAGCCCATAATTCTCTGCCGTTGCTTCACATTCGATATAACTAATCACAGCAGAGCTTATGAAAGTTTTGCCTGCCCCCGCTGTTAACAAAGGTCAGGTCAGCATGTCCGGTAACGAGAGTATTGAGTCATCTTAATTAATGGAGAAAGATCAACATACGGATACCGTAGCCCCAAAGTAGTGAAGAAGATAACTCTGCTTCGTACCATTTTCGGAATTCGGGCGCTTTCAAAAACCATTGACCTGTGTTTTTCTGTCTCAGATTGCTCACTTCAAGGTGCTTTGTATCAAAGCTATCCTCATATAACCAGTAAAGAACCTTTTTGCGCTTCTCAGCTAAAGGTCAATGGCTATTAGTCCTGAATTATGTGTATCTGATATGGGAAAGTTATGGTTAACTACACACCCAATCTAACAGATTCATCCCTTTCTCTCCATCGCCTCTGAGCTACAGACTCTTCTTGCACATATGACTTGATGTCTCGAGATACCAATCTATTTATCGGTTAGCTAACCACGTGCGCGCGTACGGCCGGTAAACCCCACATTTGATCCGTATTCAACGCAAACATAAAGAAGCTTTTATGTCTCTCGATCCTCTCAACCCATTGTGCAGTCTCCTTCTCTCTTAATGGCCATTTTAGCCGGTCGATAACCCCCTTCATCTTTAGCTTCTCCAGCAGCTCTTCCAGTTCCCTTGCACAAGTCTCCAGCGGCTTTTTTAACATATGCAGGATCGAGCCGGGGGTTTCGATATTCTCGTCTGTGTGCATCTTTAGTGTAACTATTACGTTGTTGAGAGCCTGGAGCTCGTCAGTGAGGTCACGGAGGTCTTGGGGAGCTCTCTTAACACTACTAATGTAGCCATAGCTGATTGATGCTGTCAGTCCTGCGAGCTGGATGATACCGATGAGACTGGCTGCAAGCCCGATAGCTTCTGCCATGATTCCTCGGAGGTTTAAGGCGTATATGGAGCCTGTAGTGTGTCTATGTAGACCCAAGGGCAGCTACGTGTCTAATTGCAGGGTTACCAGTTTGTGAAACCCTGCGATTTGTCTAATCTACATCAGAGCGACATATTGAATTGCGGTATATCCCGAATCACTAGCATTTTGAACCTTTCAGCGAGTGGTATAAAAATTACGGGAATGTCTACGAGGAGGGAGTTCATCTGATGTTTATCCCGTCCAGGTGAAATGGCTTATTTGATAAGGACTCTTGTCAGAAGCTGCAGGCTCAGGATTCCAGGTTTAATTTTGCGGGAAGCATAATATCGGTCTCTTCCATTGAGTGAAAGGTTTTGTTAAAACCCGTTATCATAGCAAATCCTAAGGAAGAAAAAATAATAGAGGAACAAAGCCTTAACCATACGCTATTGGCCGCAGTGTGTTCTTCTTCAACCATCGTCTAAGGCTTCTTCTGTTTCTGGCAGAGCTCTCTAATTGGCTCTCCGCTTATATCTGGATGTGTGACGATTCCAACATAGAAATACTTGTCGTGGTTCCTAAAGAACTGATCCCAATGGGCAACCGACTTCACAACTTTGTCCCAAGCATCGACCCGTCTTTTCTCCCTTCTTTTTGTGAGATATCTCGCCCTGCCTGCCATGGAGCCATCCGCCTCGAGCCTTTCAATTTCTGCCTTCTCGGCCAAGTCGGTCTTGAGCTCAGCGCCCTTGATGTACATCTCCTCGAGTCCACGCATATCCCAAGTCAAATCCTCGCGGAAACAGCCAGACACGAAAGCACGTGCCGCGTCACGTCCAGAGAAAAAATGGTACCCGCCACCAGGGCCATAGGTAGCCGGGTTCGCGGTGACGTCGAAGACGCTTCCGTTGACAGCAACGTAGATTGGGAGTTTGGGGTCTTTGCCATCATAACGCGCGAGCTCGGTATCGGTGAGATTTAGGGGTGTGCGCTGTACTGAGTTAGTACTTATAATTTTCAAACCGAAGGAATAAGATAACTTACAAACATCATCTTGACATTGTTCCATCTCAAAGCAGCTGGTTTATAACCCCATGTCAAGCTTTCGCCGTCGGTCACAAACCAACTCATGACACCGCTAAGCACTATAATCCCGGAGATAACGCGAAGGACATCGAGGAATGAGATGCCGCTTTGGTCCTCAGACCTAACCTTTCGCTTGGTAGCGTTTCCAACGTCTGGCGTGCCAGCGGCGGTATCGGTAGGTAGCGGTTTACGGTTGCGGATTGCAGGGTCTTCGGATGCCATATTTGAAAAAATTATTGTGGATAAGGTGTGGTTTACGTGTTGAGACCCGACTTTTTGTGGAAGAGAGGTAGTTCTAGGAGGACAGATGTTCAGATGAGGCAGACGGGTTTAACTAGATCCGGTATAACGGGTCTCTCCGGGGTTAGAGCTTGAATTATGAACTCTCTTGCTAAAAATAACCTATCAAGCTTTAAGCTCAAGTAGAGTATTCAAGGAACCCGGTGTTCGGACCAATTTAAATCACGAATGCGACCACAAAACGGATGACCGCCTCGGGGTGCCGCCAATATATTAAAAGTCAGGGGTGTGAACACCACAACATCGTTGAAACCACAAAATCAGATATCACAAAAACCAGCATACTTAGGGGCAAGAAGACAATAAAAGCTACTGTATGATCAAGGATATTCTTCAAGGTACAGTTGCCCGCCGCTATAATGGGCGTACATATTGAGCAACTTTCCGCTCGGTGTAGCAGATTATTCGGTACAGCGGACCAAACTCTTTGCTGGAAAAAAAAAAAAAGCCAGTTAAGTGATTCGATGCAGCAAATATTCGGTATAGGAACATTCGTTACAACCGCGGGCGACTGTAAGGGAGAGTAAGGCGGCTCCCTAATACCCCTTACTATACTATTCACTATTTGACGGGAGACCTAGACGCGAGCCTGAAGCTTTCTTAAATAAAAATTCCAGACGGTTGTAAACTGCAAACTTTGAGTCACAGGTTCCCAAGTCTCCCATACCCATTCCAGATGCCCATGAACGAACTTGAACGCATAAATTGTTTGTGTTGATCTTGTCGAACCTGACACCGATCCAGAAATCCCATTGAAATAGTACGGAACAAGAAATGCAACCCGGGAAAAAAATTGAAATTTATTTTACTTTTATTGGACCCATCCTCGTTATTATCCTACTTATTCGGCCGCGGCGACAGCACGGGCTATTATCATCATTAGCAGATGTCCGCTCGTTAAATATGTAACTCCCAAATACTCCGCCACCATATACCATAATCCGCAAAAGCAAGGGGTCGCAAGAGGAACTCACTGTAGATTGACAACTTGGAGTGACCGACAACCTTCTTGATCACGCCCTTCTCCTCCAGGTCGGCGAGAGCCTTCCTTGCCAATGATCCGTTGATCTTCAAACGGTCGACGAGAACAGCGACAGTGATCAAACGGTATGTCTGCACATCCTTGTTGAGTCTGTCCTGGATGGTCTTGTCGGCAACAACAGCGTGCTGGGCCTTGTCCTTAACTAATTTTCGGTGGGCGATTTATTCAGTGTTCGTTCAAGATAGTATTTCCGGAAGGTGAGCTGTGAATGTACCCTTTCCCTTGGACCACTTCTTCTTCTGCTTCTTTCCTCCTTGGGCAGCTGCTGGGGCCTAGATTTCGAGTCTCCATCAGCTATCTATCGCCACACATCACAACAAAGTCCCCTCTCTGCCTGCTTCTCCACCTCCAGATACCCTCCGTCCGCGCTGGAAGAGATAGTGACGTACCATGATTACTGACTATATCCGTGAAAACTTATGTCGTGAGGGACGAAGCGGGTGGTAGGTTATGATGGTCGTTCGTTGGTCGTTGGTCGTATTTCCTTGCTTTCGCTAGGCTGTGAGAGTAATCTTGCAGCGTAGGTGGGGAGATGGTGGTGTGGTGTGACGGTTTGCGCCAAGACACACAGTCAGGGCCCAACCCCAAATTCTTGTTATCAGATAAGATTGAGTTTTATTAAAAGTTCATTTTGGGTAAGGTTTATTATTGCTGGATTACTACAAACTTATGAGGAATAGGACACATTATTACATGTACCAATGTAATAAAGAAACAATCATGTTAAATCAAAATCAAAGCAGCAACAAAAAGCCCCACTAACCAGGAAAATAACAAGAAAGCCGGAACGACAGAAGCATGTTTCTCCCCACTAGTTTCTACCGCCAATTGACTTGGAGCGTTGGTCCTAGTAGAGTCCTTCAAAACACCCGAAATGCCTCCTTGTGCAATACTAGAAGCAGGAGGTCTCTGTGTTTTTGTTGCTCGCAGCCCCTGAGAAGTTATAGGCCGCTTCGAAGTCTTTGACTTTAGAGGTGCACATTGCTTCGTAGTTCCCTGCCACTTAAGAGCTCTGTTTATTTCCCATTTCTTAACACAGTTAAAGCATGTATCAACCATGTTCTTATATCCTTCGCGACATATGCACGGGAAGATATCGTTATCTACCCCGGCTACGCCTATAGGTGGGGGGAGATATCTAGGATCGGGAGGGGGGGCGCCAGCACTGTGAGCCCCATCGATTCCGTCGCAGTAAGTAATTAAGGAAGGGATAGGAGCACAGTATCTAGGACAAGGGATAACATTATATTCATCCACACACGTCTCGATCATTGCCAGTAGCATTGAACGGTGGGTAATATCTTTTTCTGGATGTTCAAACAAACATTGGATGCACCCCGGGGCGTCTTGCAAGAATCCGCCACGATTACAGAGGCATTGTGGATCAAAGGCTGCATTAGAGGCCCTGTTCAGAACAACATCTTCTCCCAAACCACAAGTGACTGATGATGGCATTAGTCTCGTATAAACTCTCATAGAATGCTTTATAGTAGGAAATACTTACATGCCCTCTTATAGGCACCGTCACAATCACTGCTACATTCCATAGGCGGTGAAGTCAGGTTAAAGACATTTCTTTGAACAAGTACATTTGGTACAAAATCAACAGTGAAGCTGTTATTTTTAACCTTGTGGACGGTTATAGCTGTAGCCAGGGCCGTGGCGGAGAGAGAGTAAATAAAACCGTTGAAATACATGGTGGTAGCTCAGATATCCTCTTGCTATATGTGTTGTAATGTTCATGGAGTATCGATACTAAGCTTTGAAATTTATGTGCTATGCATGCAAACACCAAAGAGAAACCTGTCCTGAGCCATCACATCATTTAGACACCTATTCACGAGTACTACACTCAGTCATTTAATTATAAAGTCCCATCAAGTTATCTAGTATAAATTCCTACTCATGGCCGTGCACGTGGGATATCAGGGAGTTTAGTAGTTAATTCTGAGGTGATAAAATATTAATACCGCATTCTTAAACTGGGTATCATCGGAAGGGTTCATAGTTTGGAGTAGTGTCGGCTCCTACCAAACGAATATCAGTAGGAATACATATGCTGTATACAGTAATAAAATATCGAATTGACCAGGTACATGTAGATATTATACAGCACTATACAGTATTTATTCCTCTAATTTCCTATCCGTGTCTTTTCGTACCTCTAGCTAGTGCTAGCTAGCTAGACCGTCAGAATGTAAAACGAACGCATTTATTGACTCCTAAGTCAGAGATTCCGCATTGCTCTTCTTTCATATCTTCCAGAATTCTCTTCCGCGTCGTCCAATTGCACAGAGCAGCCGTCACAGCATCCTTCCCATTTCGCCTCAAACTCCTCACTACTGTGTATTAGGATACCACTCTGTCTCAAGACCTTCGACATCTTCACCTCCTCTTCCCATTCTCTCCAATTGGCGCGTGAACTATCGCGATCGAAGTATTTGAACCACAATTGCGACTCAAAATTCATCCATCCAGCGTACTTTCCCGCATCGTGAGTGTGCCACTTCCAGGGACGAATACAATCCCCAACCCAGATCCATCTATGTCCCTCGGGAATTAATAGCCCCATGTCTCCCTTTCCACTTATAACATCTCGCCCCCATGTATTTGCTATCATTACTGCAGTTGCAGTGACCTGGGCATCGTAAAGGTGACCATAATGAACGCCAGAAGTTGATTCGAAGATTGGCCATAGGAAGCTCCTTTTGGGGGTTCTTTTATTGAGTCTCCGACTAAACAAACGTAGTGCTTTCAAGTTCTGGAAAGCAGACAAAAACTGACTGATTTCCTCCCACGGGCCCCAGATATTAATAGCGAGTTCACGCAACTTCCCTCCACGGTCTCTCCACCCTTCGATTGGATTAATAACTTCACTTGTGCCGCCCGCCTGGGGTGTACAAATGACTTCTTCCACTACTAAAATCTCAAGTGTAAGTAAGTGACGTTTAAATATAGTGTCAAAAACTCTATGGATGCCCTGAATATCGATCCTGTCAGGTGTTGGCGAGTCAGATGTATTAGGATCAAGAACGTATAGTTCTCTCAGCCCACGGTGGTGATCGAGGAATGTGTTTAGGTAACAGATCCTACATTCAACCGCGAAAACCTTTAAGTGTTGCGGTTGACGCAACCTGAATCTTTTTGCTAATATATCGATAGTTTCTATGGTATATGTTGTCGAGAGCCCTTGTAAGTCCAAGGCGGTGATGTTCTGCAAGCAGGAGTAAGTGCTCGTTTTATCATAGTTAAATTGCCATTTTGTTGGACCGAACTCGAAAATGGTGTTTATGCCCACTAGCCCCAACCTGCGGGCCCTCCTTCTGAACCTTTTCGAAGGCGGGAAACATGTGTCCCACATAAAACTGACCCAGGACAGAATTTCATGTGCAACGGCTGCAGATGATTCTCGTTCAATTTGTACGAATTCCCACCAATCAGTATGAGCTCTTATTTCTATACGCTTCAATCTCCTTCCAGGCTCACTAGAGAGAAGATGATCTTTGACGACGCGTTCTAATTCGGCGAACCTTTCTCCAACCATAATTCCTAATACCACAAGTTCCTCCAGATTCTTGAAACCGACCAAGCCATGTAGATGGGGCTCGTATCTACTGTTGGATTCGATGGCACTGCTAGGACCGTAATTGCCAGGGTCAAAAGGGTCCCAATCCTGAAAGTTGATTGTTAAACTACTTAAGTTTGGCATGATTTTCAAGGTATTTAATAATAATTCCGTCATACCCTGCGCGGGATTGAGATTTAGAAGATGACATGAAACTTTTTTTTGAAGTATAGTTTTATCAGATTCATAATAAAAGGTGTTGTAGCGTTGAGGATTATAGCTACATATATTCAAGAATCAAAATAGTAGGAGATAGTAAACTATTAGCTTTGTTCCAACCACAAGCCTGTTAGACCAGCTAAAATGTATAGGATGGAGATTTTGTATACCTAAATTTCTCGAGCATTGGCATGCTTTTTAACAAATCGACGAGAGTTCCACTTAACGAATGATAGCTCAAGCACCCCTCTGGCCTCCACATAAGGTCTTTAACTCCTTCGGGCCCAAATTCCCCAGCCTCATACAGATTGAATTCTTTTCCAAATTGAGGGGGAGAGTCGGAGGCGATGACTACTCTCTGAGCTTCCCATTTCTCAATTCTTAGCTCTCTCACATAACGGAGAAGATGCGGCTTTTTATACATGGCAATCGTTGAAGATTGCCCGCAGTGGCTGTGGTGGGCGCCATCAAGTTCGATTCTGCGTCTTTTCTCAAACGGCGGTCTAGCTCCGACTTTATTTGAGACATATCTATAGACAGGAGGCGGGGAAATTGGTTCCAACAGGTGGTCGATGGGGATGAGCTTTTCACCAGTTGTAACCTCGTGCACAAAGAGCGGCGAACGAATAGAAATTGATTTGTAGAGATGAGGGAGCGCCAGGTTATAAAGAGTTCGGGAGGTCAGAGCCAATGAGTATAGATCATTAGGTGACTCTACATAGTCGAGGATGTCCGTCCAGGTATCTATCGAAAACCTTTCTTTAATCGCCAGGGGTGCTCCTATCGCCAAATTCTCAAGTTTGCTATTGAACTGGCTCCAGTTCATTGTACTGATAAACTCGTCGTCTTTCACAGCTTTAATAAAAAGTGGTGATTTCTGCGGAATCTCGAGTCCTGCAGAGACGTAACAGGGCTCTTTACACGTCTTCGGTTCTGACATTTCTTCCGAACTTGGCCAACCTAAGAAAAAATTTGATTTGAGTGTATGCGAACCCTCTGCGCCTTCATTATTTGGTGGAACTAAGGCCGACTCCTTGAGGTTGCTGCCAGGCCGGGTATGCTGTTTTAAAACCATTCCTGAAGTCACTTTGGAAATGTATAGAGAAATGGGATGGATGGGGACAAGCTGCAGATGTATAGACCTAAACAGATAAGCACGAGACAGTTTAGGGTTATGTGGGAGGTAAAGCAGTCATTCTAGGGCAAAACCTAGGTAGCCTTGTACATACCAGTAAAACGTATGGCGCGTTGGTGACTATCAACCCTCGGGTGATGAAAGTGACTATAGCCTTAGTGTGGTAGTAATCTCGCATTATGGTGATGAGCCATCTTAGCAGTAGGTCTTACATAGACTAGGGTACTTTATCTTTATAGTGAGTTTAGAATCTCCATAACACCCTCGCGAGTGAGTAAGCCATCAAACTCTGACTTGAAGGCTGCAGGTGGATATGTATAAATCCCCTACTCATGCCTGCCGTATATTCGAAGATGAATTTGAATCCTAGACCTGCTCAAGTTGATGTGATTAGCCATAGACTTTAGTGTGGTCCGCGAGGCTGCTCGAGGCGTGCCTCAAGGTACCCAAGCTGGCTCGAGGCAGATAAGTACTAGATTTAAATCTATAGAAATTTGTAATACCTACTAGCATGCTCAGAGATGTAGGGAACACTTACAATGTTCCTATCGCAAATACCAACGGTGGTATGCAGACCCAGTTCAGTTCGGAAACGTTAGAAAACTACGAGTAGCCATGGCACAATCCAGATCTAGGTGCATTGAGAACAAGACTGCGGTTAACCGTTAGATTTAGATATTTGTACTGATATACATACATATAGCTGCAAATCAGTCTTACAAAGCTTCTATAGTTCAAACTACTCTATAAGTGCTATATCTGAAGTGATCGCCAAACACGGACCTTGGTTTAGATGCTAAAGAGTGTTGCTAATAACCAAGTGAGTAATGTAAGAAATTGAAAAAGTATAACGGCTTGGGCTTGTAACATCCCGCTTTCGGGAGGGTCCGTTGAGTTAGATTTGCCCTCCGGTGCTAGGGCTCTGCTGTAGGTATTGTTAGCAATCTCCCGCGCATTGATGCTTCTTGGATGTCTCATACGCGTGTATAAGAGGAGTACATACTAAGTAGCGAAACACTTCATATCTGCACAATGAACATTTCTTTGAGCTCTAGTTAGCTGTATATGGGTATCGTGAGTCGTTAAGTACCCGGAAACCCGAGGTTTGGGAAATCTCTTGGTTGATCACGGGAGATCACTCATGCACGACGGTTGCTTTACAGGCTAGACATGGCATCTGGTCATCTCTCTCACATGCAAGCGGACAAGTGTTACTTGGCGCCAAGAAATGCTTGAACGTTGCGCGAACACTTGGGCTGGGCGTAGATGAAGCGCGGCTTAATGCTACCGATCATCACCAGACCGGACAGACATGGACACAGGCCCGGGGGACCACAGACACGGAGAGCTAGGTACATACCTCTTACGGTGAAGTTGAGAAAGCGAATGCAACAATATTCAAACCATTCTCCAAATCTATTGACACCCTCAACACATATACATACAACGCCGGAGAAAGGGATCCAACAAAGGGGAGAAGGAAGGAACTGTGAGAAGGTGTCTCCAAGGTGCCTGGTAAGCTAGCCTCAAAGTGTTATTCTCACCTATATTCTGCCCCCTCAATATACTAACACTCTGTCCTCACCCCTACAAGATCTACCAATTCAAATGGCCATCCCATACACGCGACGAACGCCCTCTCTCCCATCAACTGAGCCCACCCTGGCCCCTTCGAAAGTACAACATCAACCCTCCTCCTCCACTCTCGCAAACTCCCACACATCTCCCCTAAGAGCATCCCCTGGATCATCGTCACGGAGTAGAACCATATCGAGCGCTTTCTCACTCGGAAGGAAACCTACAAAATCTCGGAAAGCAGGCGGATTCCTTCTCGATACTGCCACCGCGAATGATGGGGGTGAACGGGGGATACATAAAGATTCGAGGGAGCCCCAGGGAGGCTATGGACATCGGGGATTAGGAACTGGAATATCCAGCCCGGAGCCGTCAATGAGAGGTTATAGGGAACCGATTGCACAGGCGAACGAAAAACCAGTGACGGAAGATAGCGATACAGCGAGAATAGTCTCACTTGCTTTAGCGAGTGGGGCCACTCGGAAGGTTGAGTCGAGCAGAATAGCGGCACAACACAGGAACACTTCTAACAATACGTGGGCTCCTGAAATTGGTAACGGTGTAGGTGATGAAAGGGATCGGTGGCTCAGTGCGTCTTCGACAATGTTTGGACAGCCAATACATCAAGGAAATGTCCATGGGAAAGACCGTGCAGTTTCTCCGAATCGCGGGTTCTTAATGACCAGCAGTATAGATACACGGCGCTCCGTCTCGATCGGTGGCCACAGTTCTGGAAATGGTTCCCGAAGATTGTCACCTTTAAATCCTTCATTCTCACCCCCACCTGCACCAGGGCCAGTGAACCCGCGACAAAGTTATCCTAGCCCGCTATCTCCTTTACCATCAGGTTTTCCATATCAGCAGTTGCAGAAACAACGAGGTTTGCAAGAACAGCAGGAGCTTCGCGAATTACAAAGACAATATAAATTCACCGAAGCTACAATCCAGCGGACTTTAAAAGCGAAGCGACAACTAGAGCTCTCAGATCTCTACAAGAGACTACTAGAAATCTACCCGTCCACTGATAGTCTACTAACAGGCTCGGCAAGGCACGGTGGCGTGGGCTTGAGCACCGGAAGAGTCTATAACCCTCTCATGTCAATAAGAAATAAAAGAATTAGGAACCGGGAACGGATTCAACTAGATCTTTCTTCATGGGAAGATCCGGGTGCGGTTGGCCAGTGGGTTGAGGATGTAGCGGTTGCCGTTCACGACTCGATGGAGGCTGGACACGTGAGACCACCGAGACTACCGCCTCCGCCGCAGCCAAGTATGAGTGTTACAAAAACGAAAAGATCACGATTAGATTGGGTTATAACCCCGCAAGAGTTGCTCGCAGAGTTCTATTTGATCGAAGAAGCGGATCGATTGCGGCGGGAGGAGATGCAAAGAAACGATGAAAGAGCAGAGAAAATACGTAAAGAACAAGTTAAAGTCAGTGGGAGCCATACCAGTCTCGGGAGCTTACTCGAAAAGGAACATAAGAAGCATAGAGGCTCATCCGAGCTCACTCTTAAGAAGCGGAGTTTACGGAACTTGGAGGATGAGGGTGTAGACGGTCCTACTAAAAAAGACAGTAAAAGAAAGCCGAAACAATCTGGAGAGTTCCATCGTTCATTACTAAAGCTTGGGTCCCACCGCGATGGGAGTGATGACCTTGCGTATTCAAACACCCCCAGTTCATCTGATGAAAGTGGACATAGTAGTGAGAGTGAGGTCGATTATATTTCGGAATATTCAGACTTGGAGGTCGACACATCTGGGCCTGAGATTGACTCTAAAGCAAAACGAAAACACCATCGTCGCCGTCGAAAACTAGGAGATATCATAACCGGTGGGAAACACAGCAAGAAAAAGGCGAAAAAGAAACGGGGCGATACATATATCTTAGATGCCGATGAACGGCAGAGACGGCAAGAGCAGGAAGAACTAGAATGGATGGCAGAAATAAGAGGGAGGATGCAGGATCCTATTACAAGGCCTTATTCCGCAGATGAGGAGTATGATTCTACTACTGGGAAAAATGGAGACCCAAGGAAACAAGATCATTCAAGGATGCCGGCAACAATGACGGGAATGAGCCTACCGACTACACTTGGGGGCAGTAAGAGTTCATTAGAGAGATATGGGAATATCACGGCACTGTCTGTAGCAGGGAGGAAAAGCGTCGACTTTGCTGAGGTTGTTGTACCAAGCATTGCAATCTCTTTAAGCCCACCAAGAATCAAGGTCAGGGATGAAGGGTATGACACTGATGGAAGAGGGGGGATCAAAAAGAAAGAAGATGACGGTGGGAAAGAAGAGAAGAGAAAGACAAGCCCAGCCAAGAAGCTCTTAGAGAGGGGCCAAGAAGTACTCGTGAAAGCACGAGAGGGCAGTCTAGATCGGCGCAGGGAAAGTTTGGATATAGACAGTCCAGTGCACAAAGGAACCCTCAAAGACAAGGAAAAAGAAAGCAGAAAAAACCGTCTAAAAGGCCGTGTTGAAAAGATCCGAAATGAGGTGGGCACCAAGGTTAACCACTTTATCTCCAAACGAGATCCGGGCGGATCGGCACAACCTAGCCCTACAGGCTCCATATCTGCAGAAAGTATTGGCTCTAGGAGTGACGACGATAGATTTCGCCTGTCTAGGGAAAATACACTTTCGGCATCGGAACCGGAGGACGAAGGAAGGAGGTCTGGGAGACCATGGGGGAGGTCCTCGCTTGAAGTTCCAGATACAAGGAAGCCCACAAGGACGACGACCAAATATAAAAGCTCATTTTCTTTGAGTGCTATGCCCAGTATAGCATCACCCGGTGTTCCTTCTTCTCCCATTCTTGCGAAATGGGCAAGCAAGTCTAGACTTATGCAGGACGATTTTGCAACATCAGATGTGGATACCGATGACGACCGAACTTCAAGACCTTCCAGATTATCACTGCCGGCGCAAGAATTCTCAAGGGATGCATCCCCAGTAGGATCGGTCATCTTCCAAGCAAGCGATAGAAGACGTATGCCCCCAATCGATTGTTTCAGATCAGTAGCACTTGAAACCATCAAGATATCACCCCTAGTTCCCGCAGCGGATGATATCTCCGGCCGCAACGACACTATAGAAAGCGTGGATGAACTAGTGTTCGCGACACGCAAGGAGCTTATGATGGCTAAGGCTCATCTGACCCGTTCGGGCATCTTTGCGCGTGGTATCACCACGAAACGGGCACGGGATGTGGGCACGGCCACCATTTTTGCTGCTGCAAAAGAACATATGCTTTCCTCTGTTGCTGTATCACGGGATATTGGCGCCGCAAAACAAGTATTTGAGTGCAAAGCGAAATCCTTCGCAGATAGCACAGTTTCGGATCTACGAAAATTAATTGAACGTATCAGGGACGATATTGAAACCGAACTAGTGCCGAGTTTGACGAATGTCGCGGAATCAGCTGACAAGTTGAACGAGGAAATGACAACAACATGTACATTGGCTGTTAGGGGGATCAATGACCAGGTTGCTGCGATGGCTAGGAGAAAACGGCGGCAGTTGAGATGGATAAGAAGGGGAGGCTACGTACTATTAGAATGGGTAGTTCTAGGAGTGATGTGGTGGTTATGGCTGGTTGTAGTCGTGTTGAATATCTTCAGAGGTGTTTTTAGAGGAACCATTAGGGCTATTAGATGGATCCTTTGGATTTGAACTTGGCCGGGTAATGGATCTGGGGGCTGGGAATTCCTTTTGTCGTTTTTCATTTGTGTTTTGGTTTCTTTACTTTGCGGGGGCGTTCGGAAAGGGTGTTATTATACCTGCTTTTGTATTTTTGTTTATTGCTTTCTTTTGTTTTTGGTATTAGCTAGCCAGCTGTTCCCAATGTTTAATACAAAGGGTGGGAATTGTAGTGTAGATGGGCGAGTTGTAGATAGATCCGTTACCAGTAATAGCTATGCCAGGTGCTTAGTTGAGAATTACACAAGAGGCATATTCTATGTAGATGTGTACTTTGGGCTGGTTGTCAAAAATAATGGAACGCAACGGGAATGAACACCACAACGACAGGCCACCAAACCCTGCCACCAACGAACGGCGATACAGGATGAAATATGTTTAGGGCCTCTTATATTCCTTATTATCACCCGCCGTATTTATGGTCTGTTTGTGGTTGATTGTGATTGAGAAAGTATTAAGTTGAATCCCGTTGTGTCCCATTATTTTTTGACAAGTCGCAATAATATATTATAAGACTAGGGCCAAACACCAAAGTTGCGTAAAAGTTTATAAATTCTTGGCAAAATTTCCTTTTTCCCTTAGATATTATTAGTGCACCTAGTACCTATGCTATTTGGCTTCTCGAGGTCTTCATTTGTTTAGTTGCTAACAGTTCTAGTAGACACGGTAAATCAAAGTTTTTGTGATTCGGGCAACACGAAAAGTCCTATGTAGTTGTAACAGCCCCTACCACTAGACCTTTAGAGATTCGCAAAAAGAGGTAAAACACATTGATAAAAACCTGTGGCTGGAATAGCGGGGCTGGAACATTGTTTCAGCCACTCTCATCACGCATCACCCCTCTTCTTGTGTTGGCAACCCCAAAACCAACCTGAACAGAAAGAGTGAAGTGTGTGTGTCTAACTTTGTCCTGCAGACGAGTGACAAGTCCCTTCCTCCCCCCCCATTTCAGTAATCTCGCCAATCACTCCCCGCCGCCCCCCCGTCCTCCCCCGTCCTCCCCCACACACCACGCACCTTCCTCGTGGAGTCCCTCCCCCTTCATACCCCTCCCCCGAAATGCCCCTCCACGGCCACCACCACCGCTCAAATTCTAACACCAACTCTCCTGAGGCTCCCCCCGCTTCCTCTTCCCTAATACAAGCCGCCCAAGCCCTTGCTGGGATCGGCGCTCCAAAGTCCGCCGGCAATTTCCAACAGCCCCAGCAGCAACATAGCCAACAACAACATCAGCAATCCTCTCGTGGAGGAGACACCTCACTCCGTGTACAGACCTCTTCAAGCAATCTCAACGTTAACACCTCCTCGAGCGGTGGTATTACACCCATCCACTCGGGTAGCACAGTCTCCGCCGGTGGTTTCTCTGCCCCGTCATCAGCTGGCGGTGTCGGCTTCGGTAACAGTGTTCCTATTCCGCAGAGCAGCATAGACAAGCTTCCTGCGCCATTGCAAATCCAGCAGCAACCGACAAAGAAGAACTTGTCATTTAATTTTCCATCCCCCACGAAGTTGCCGAATCAGGGAGATCTTTACTCTAGCCCTGTAGGCGACTACTCAGGTCATAGACCGTCAGATCCTATACAGGCCCAACAACTCTCATCAGGTGGACAGCAACCTCAGTATCAGGCATATCACGCTTCTCAGCCCTCTTCAGCTACAGGTGGAAGACCGCAAATCCAAAGCATAACTACAGCACCGGGAGCAGTCTCACAGATAGCTACAAGCAGCGGGGGCGGCATCCCAGCTGCACAACAGGGACAGCCGTCTATGCATAGGACCAATACAACCGGTGGACTATCGCATTCATCATCAAACAAATACTCCCCGAATATCAACACAAACCTACCACGAGACGCGGAGTCCAGTCCTTCCGCATCTGGATCGAGAAAGTATACACACCCGGGAGCATTGACACCTACATACACAAATTCATCCCAGCACAGCCATTCAGGTTCCACAAGTACTGGAATGGGATTGCCCGGAATGACTACAGGTAGCAGTTCCAGTACCAGGGAGAGAGAAGATGTGGTCGGTGGTATTGGGGCGGTTGGCAATGGACGATGGATGAGCCCGTACGCACTGTACGCGTTGGATTGGTGTAAATGGCCTGTTAGTAATGGAGGGTACGGAAGGGTTGCTATGTGCAGTTATGCAGAAGATAGCCATAATTACGTGAGCTCCCTTTTCTTGTTTTTGCGCCGGTATTTGCGGGTGGCCCGAGACGATATGGTGTTGGTTTTACACACAAAATCAAATTCGGCAAAGCGCACATTTAGTGTGGATTTTGTTGTGTAAGACTGCATCATGATTAGTATTGCCTCCAGTAATATTGGGTAATTTACTGGATATTGCGGGGGGGTGGGGGTGTTGAAGATTATACAGCGGGTGAACTAACGGTTTTAGATCCAAATCCTTGATACCAGGCCCACTCCTGTAAATGTCAGCCACGGCGACACACCTCCTCCTGCCCCTTCTCTAGAATTCTCTAAACTCGCTGAAGCATCACATACATACCCAATCACTCGAATCCTTTGGGAACCTTCCAGCACCACTAAACCTCTCACTGACTTGATTGCCACCTCCGGCGACCATCTCCGTCTTTGGTCCATGCCAAATGCCCCATCAGGCACATCTTCCTCATCGGCCACGCCTGCCGGTAATTCAATTACTCGTACCAACACACTCCGCGACCCACTCACGCAGAAGCTTACGCCTCTCGCGTTGTTGTCGAACAGTAAAAGCACTGACTTTACTGCTCCTCTGACAAGTTTGGATTGGAATCCAATCAGTCCTAGCTTGATAATCACTAGTTCTATTGATACCACTTGCACTATCTGGGATATCCCGACACTAACGGCGAAGACTCAACTCATTGCCCACGATAAAGAGGTTTACGATGTACGGTTTATGAGTGGGTCCTTAGACGTGTTTGCCAGTTGTGGGGCCGATGGGAGTGTCCGCATGTTCGACCTTCGAAGCTTAGAACATAGTACTATCATCTATGAGCCCGGTGTTGGTAAAGGTGCTAGCGGCGATTCCTCAAAAGAAGATGGTGGATCGCCTGTCGGCGGCGGCGGATCTCCACCGCCATTGCTAAGACTAGCGGGTTTGTTCTCCTCCCTAGCCTTTCAGGCGCGAAATCAACTGTGATATGGCTAACAAATCCTTCTATAGCTTCACCACATGACACTCACCTAATTGCAACATTTTCACAAGACTCCAACATAGTCCGCATTCTTGACGTCCGCCAGCCAGGACAAGCCTTGATAGAGCTAAAGGGCCATCATAACAGCGTCAACTGTGTTGAATGGAATCCCACACGTCGTGGTACCATTGCTGCTGGAGCAGATGATTCTCAAGTTCTTATTTGGGACTTAATCAATAATCCAACTGGACCAGCTAATACTACTCCCGGTGGTACTAGTGGTGCTGGTGGGTTGGGACAGCCGAATCAAGAGAGGATACCAGTTGCGAGTTGGAGGTGCGACTACGAGGTCAACAACATCTCCTGGGGCCCAAGCGGAGCGAGTGGTGGTGGGGAATGGTTAGGTGTGCTCGGTGGGAGGGGGATTTGGGGAGTTAAGGTATAATCGGGTGCTGAATAGGACAATGATGACCAATGTTTTTATGGGCTGGTGGTACTGCTATTTATATTGTTGGCTGGTAGGAAGTTGGCAGTTTTTCTTTTTTTTTCCCTTTCTTTATTTACTTTATTTATCGTAACATCGATATCACCACGTCCTTTTCCCACCTAGTTGGTTAAAAATTACGATAATGAGGAATGGCTTGGCTATTCAGTATTTGGTGTTTTGCTTGCCCTCTGGATTTTCCATCTGCGAGGTTATTTACGTGCATTTCATTCATTCCATCATATCTCTAGCGCATTGGTGGTGGATCTTGGAGGATGGGTTTAGGCTACTGTGGATGGAAGCGCTGGCGCACCTATAATTAACGAGAGTAAGGCTACGAGTATACAATAGATCCTAGATAAAATTCAAGCCTAAAATAACTGACTCTCTAGTATGTCCAGTATTGTATCGGGTGATGATAATATACGTAAGTGGATTATCAATCGATAGCAGGTGGCGATCACAGTTTATCACTCGACATAGACAACTTCCATCCTGTGATTTGCGTGTCATGGAAAATCACTCGGTATCGATAGATTTCGCTCTTTTTTTTTAGTCTATGTCTAATACCGAGTCAAACTTTCGAGGGAATAAGGGCATTTTTATTCAAATCAGCACACAGGAAGCAAACCGGACCAGGCGCAAATGACCGTACTAGCTGATAGGCGCCCTGTAATACATCATATATACATGTATGTATAATATCTGCAATATTGCTATTGAACAACTGTGTTGATCCGTGATACTAGATCTTTCTAGATCTGTCTAGGCTTCCAAATAAGCTCCGAATTTTCTTAATATACCTGCAGCCCAACGAAGAAGAACCCGCACCTAAGCTATGGAAAAAGGTTGATCCTTATGATACGAGAACTACCGCGTTCTTTCCGCCCGGTTGCACCGAGTACCATATGATTCTGAGACCCTTTCTCGGGCAGATTTCATGTACGACCTGAGTGGCCACAACCCCTATCACGGTCTTTTTTATTTTTTATTTTTTCGAATCACCCCATGTCTTTTTTTTCTTCCGCGGTTCGTCTTACTAGACAGTTTTGTTGGGAACACGCACGTGCTAATCTCACAGAAAAGGCTCCTCACAATTACGGGAATTCCGTGTTATTTATGACTTGACGATCTCTCTATGTCGGTTTTCCGGAGATATATTGTTTTACTTTTCTCTCTGTGTCTCGGAGGCGCGGGACCAACCAGAACTGATATATACACATGCAATTATTTAGTCTAGATTTCTTCATCTGTCATGATAATGAATGCGGTTTTCGAAATAATTACGGGAGGGTTTCGTTTGTATCACTTGTCAAAAATTGCAACAAGGAAAAGAAAAAAGAATGATAGTCTAGAAATGCAGCATGCAGCATAATCATAATACCCATTTCCTGGATAGTCCTTCAATTGCGCAAGCGGCATGCGCATCAGTCTCCAATGGGCGAATACATTTGGAATACTATCATATCAACTATGTCATCATGAACTGCATTACATGTAGTTATTTCAATTAGCATATAGACTAAATGTAGATCGGCCCTTGCAGCTACACCTCGGTACCCCTCATGTTTCAGTATGCAAGACTCAATAGCTGGCCCGTGTGAGAAAATATGTTAAAGATTGGATTAGGAAGACAATGTTGACTATCTCAAAGAATCTAAAATGCATTAGTTGTTATATACTATGTACGTAGGTCTCATGAAGTGCGTTGGACATGCAGATCACGATAGATATGTCACGATGAGTGATGACTCGTGATTAATCGCAATCGCAATTACGCTAGGCCAGAACCAATCAACGCGTCTTAAGTTCCCCTAATCGAAAAAAATGAAACCACACTATGGAGGCACAGATACATATTTAAGGATATCGTGGCTCTTTCGATTAAACAATCGTAACACATAAAAAGGACACAGCCAGTGATCATGATATCTCACTCACTAATGCACCACAGCTTGGCCTTTTTATGATAGGTCAATCCTCTTTCTCTTTGCTTTGAAGAGTAGACTTGATGAGGTTCATCTTATAGGAATATTAGTTCTTTAAAATCTCTCAGGTCATAACTATTCCGCGTCTCCAGACCGCCTGCAGGGCACAGGAGGCACTTAAGGTGTAACGGAATTTCCAAAAATAAGAGGATACCAGCCACAATACTGGAGGAACAAGCTTTCTGCAGTCCAATCTGGAGGCGTATCATCATAAGGTGATGTACTGTGGTGGGACAAGATCACATGGGGATCTTTACAGAGGCTGATGCAGTCAAATCTTTGATCACGATTCGCACTAGAATTACCAGATGAACCGCTGCTGCTTGTGCCTTTGCAGATAATTGCGGCTGAATTACCTACATAAGTGCAGCCTTCCTCGGAAACAAGCGTCTTGCATTAGCTCCTAAAAGCAAATCTCAATGTTGATAATCGTTCAATCTCATCATCACTTTTAGACCTAGAGGATTAGCCAGTCAAAGAATCACACCACGCAGGCAAGTCAGAATGGACAACTCATAAATTGGGTGGCTAGAGTTGCTTGACGCCAATTCGGCCAAAACCCTAGACGCCTTTTATGCCAAGAGCGAAAAATTGATAATGAAGGTTGCAAGGCCATTTATAGAAGACGGCCATCTCACCGTCGTCTGACAATAGTTCAGAGGTAGGCTTTGGGCGGACGGGTAGGTGACCCTCTCAGTTGTTTACTTCAGTCAAGAGACCTATAGCTGGCATTTCTTATTCCCATTTTTGGAATAGGTGGGTTGTGTCGCATCATCATCGTATGTAAATCATTCACTTTCCCCTGGATTCCTCGTATACTTCTTTACATTCCATTTAACAGGCGGGATCAAAAGGTTCGTTGTACTTATGTAGCTAGGTTCAACTTGCAAACTGGTCGGCGAGGTAATAGCTGCATACTTTGCCGTAAACATCCGATGTTGGGGATTGAAATATAGCCGTGAAGAATATTGGTTGAAAGTGCCAGCAACATCGCATTATGGTTGTTGTTGTTGTGCATTACACGGGGAGCTGAAAGCATTTCCCCCTCGGCATCCCCTGAGTCAATGCTATCCATGCGTCACGAACAGTAGTATGCATACAGACCATGAAAGTGTATATGTATGATTTGAGCGTCAAACAATGATGATCTGTATAATAATTGTCTCAGTGGCTGCTTACTTGTCGGGCGAAATAATTGTAGTTGCACGCTTAATGTTGCACATTCTGATTTCCACTTCGCTCTTATTTCCTTGTTTCCTTCCTTCTTTATTTTTATTTATTTTTGTTTGGAATATCTGGCAGGGTGTTTAACGTAGGTACCTGTCCGGTGATGTTACCCTGCTGTTATTGGGCTCAACACTGAGATTGGGAATCGTGCCACTCATGCATCTCTTCTGCACTCGTTGCTGTTCCTTTCGATTCATATGCCTGCTCATTCTGTTGTCCTCGTCTTCTGCCGTTCACCTACTCGCAAGGTGTACGTGTGTTTTTTCCCTCTTGGCCCCGCTCGGTAAATGGGATTATATCAAGTGGCTCGTTGTACTTTACGTCGCTGATGTTGCAGGAGCTAAAATCAACACCAACTGTTGTCATTTTGTATAAAAAGGGGCATGTACTACATACTGGTAGGCATCTGTCCAGATCCTAGATCGCTGGTGTGGCCAACTGCAGTCATCAGGGGAGATTTAATCTATGAAGACGGGAGCTGTAGTGGAGTATGTAGAAGTATGCACATGAATGATAGATATTTGAAAAAAGAGGGAGGCTCCTTCGGGAGTTCCCAAAAAGAAAAGAAAAAGAAAAGAAGAGAAGGGCGAAATCCCCCGAAATGCATGTGAACGTGGGGTGTGTCTCGGATCCCTTAGTAAACTTAGCGACGTTAATCCGAACGACACCTCATCCTGACAACGGGATGCCAGCTTCCCCACACATTCCATACCACGACACACAAGGCTTCTTGCGATGGCTGTCTAACCAAATATGATCGTTGTCAGCAACTGTTGTCCAGAACTACGCGATGCAGACACGGTTTCACATACGGGGGACCATTAAAGCTAGGATGATTCCTCGGCCTTATGAACCCCACGCCCAAATGGTGCACAATCCCTCCCGCAGATCATTTGCACTTGGCCAGGGGCTTAGTATCCACCGGCTATGATATTTGTTGATAAACGCGGCTCATAGATCATTGCTGGAACAAAAATCATGGCTGCATATGCATAGTGATCTGGAGACTGCACGCAGTATGATGGCAGATGTCAACGCTGGATAAGGCATCGTCACCATTGTACTAGGATGCATGCAGAAATCGAGGAGGCTACTTTGTTTATTGTTGTTTACCTATTTCCAAGACCGGCCAGTGTATTTCAACGAAGCTCTAGGCCTGGCCGATCAAAATTCTTCTAGTCACAGTCAATGTACATCAAAGTGGCTCGACGTGCTGGAGTATGTACTGCTGGGAGGGTCATGGGGGGAATGTGCATAACTAAAACTTGCGATGTAGTTAGTTTTTGAAATCGGTTTTTTTTCCCTCTTTGTGATATTATCTCTATGCAAGTAACTCAGGCGTAGGCCACGTTTTACGGGATGCTCTACGCGTCTTGTACCACCTTGAGATGGTTGATGGTCGTCATCAAACCAGTCAGATACGATACGTCAGCATCACAACCACCACAATCATCATCAACACCAGCACCACCAACTTCTACTTCTCTGCAGAAAGCATGCATCGTAGGTTTTTTAATTTTCTGGCTGGCTGGTCTCATATACCATATCAGCTCTGGTCATGATCCTATGTCATTTCATTTTAAGTACTCTTCCCTGCTTTTCCCTGTATTACACGTTATGATGCTCCCATATGTCTGCATCGTGAATACAGCTGATTATTTGAGTTATGTGTAGAACATAGGTTTACTCGCTCTATTCCCCCTGATCGACATACCACCACGTATTTCTCCGAACGCATGACTCTTGTAGTTCGAAACGTTTCCTTTTTTTTTTACTGCAAACCACGTTCGGTGTCACAATCTCTGTTTAATTATTCTGTATTCATCACTTTATGTCGGTGGCTATTAGTATACACACTGAGGCGTAAATTTACGGGGGAAGTTTTAGTAAGAAATCTTTTTTCCGACTTGACAGCAGCCATGGGTCAGATTCTGATGGCAAGAGTTGTAGTCCTGGATCCTTCACCGATGCAATCGATCGCAGAATAGTACCTAAAGTTGGTGGGGTAACAGTATCAAACCTGATGTGCTCGAGACACCACTGAGGGATTTTTTTCGCTTTCTCACTCTCCTCCTGCAAGTTTCCTGAGTATGCTACTGCGAGTAAAGCCGAATGTCGCGTCAATCAAGCATTGGTCCGTAAATACAACCTTTTCTCTCTCCATGGAGCTTATACAGCCAAAAAATTGTTTGAAGGAAGCTGCAGGGGGATCTCGCCGATGTTTCTATGTAAGTGACCTCGAATCAGATGCATATCTAACTATGTCGTCTACGTGCAGGAACCTGATCGTTCGCTGCTTTCTAGGAAGCTAGACTAGGTCATGTAAATGTCTCTATTTGGCACGTCAGCATCGATATTGTCTACCATAGCAGAATTGAGGCTGGTGAACGGGAATGAATACCATTAATGCAGGGGAGTCCAGCTCATGCACACGTTGCTCCCCCTGAACACTCGAGACCAATTATGAACACTTGAGGTGAGAGAGAAGATGGGGAAGAGGGTGTGGAGAGGATGCCCGGCTCGGGAGAAGATTGGAGTGATGATGTTTCTGGCATTGATTTGGTTGGCGAGCGGCTAAACAGTTGCAGGGTGGTGATGTGCATACCCGTTGGGCGGGTGCATAATTTGGTGCCCTCAAAGTCATGTGTCGGCCTGGTGTGGTACATCATAATACCGGATTGGCAGACGAAGAGATCCCTCCATCGACTCTATCTTTGGATCTTCTTCAAACCCCCGGCCGACTGTATCTATTCCCCTCCCATAAACCCTAACCCATTGCCTCCCCACCACTACCACCCTGTGGCTTTCACACATCCCATCCCCTCCTTTCACACACTCTCCCTGATTTCTTGATTATTGCGTCTCAGACTGATTGTATTTTTTGGTCTTGTCAACAGCGCGTTCTTTTGAACGAAGACAAGGATTATTCTTGCAGACTCCAAAATTTCTCACGGCTACTGCCCTACTGCCCCTGGTGCGACTGCTGGCTCTTGTTGTCAGGACGTCCTCCAGTGAACGATCGTAAACCCTCACCCCAGCTACTCATCTCAAGCGGAATTTATCCCCATGCGCCAGGCTGGCGGCGCCTAATGTCCTTGGTAGATACTTATTAAATGGCAGGTCTCTGACCACTTCGCCCTTGCACCTCACACTTTCGTTATCTGCTCGTCGTATTTCAAGTTTTCAACTGTTCTTGGCTTCTCTCATTCCCTGGATAGATCCCTTCTGAAGATCTTCGGGATTTTACTTTCTTCCCCACGTTCGCTGCCTCGTGTTGAATGCATAAACCCCATACAATGGAAACTCTTCCGACAGAAGTTTTCAACGAGATTCTCGATCAATTCGAGCCTGGCCTTCATGAGTTTCCTCGGGCCAATCCATGGGCGCGCCCACGTCCATACAAACCGGAACATATAGATTCAAAACAACATTTTGCCCGCCTGCGGCTGGTGTGTAAAAGATTCAGCGAGCTGGCTGCGCCGTATCTTTTCAGAAGTATAGGATTAAGATTCAATATGAAAAGCTTTGGCCGATTAGAACGATTAGCTGAGCATCCTAAGCTTGCAAGACATGTCAAAAAATTTGTGTACCTGATGCCGTACCTTTATTTTGAAGGTGAGGCGAAAGCTCTGTCCAAGTTAAATTCCTTCTCAGACGTTAATTCAGAGAATAGGTGATCAAGATTTTGAAACCTTTAGAGCAGACCGTTCTATTCGATTTTCCAACAAACTTCGTCAAATAATGTTCGAAGAACGAGAACCCTACTATTATCCAACCGTATTCAAAGAGCAACAAGAAGTTATGCATGGTTCATACGATTTATTTATTCTCAAAAAAGCAATGAAAGCTTTCACATCTCTGCAGCAAATCCAGTTACTGTCAGTCATGGTACATAAAGACATCGTTTTGCGAAATCTAGCATCTAGTTTTGATGAATGGGAGTTCATTGATTGCCGCTGGATTCCCGCATGTCGACATGCTGTAGATACTTTGCTTATGGCTGTGTTATACGGGAACCCACCAGTATCATCATTCTCGAGCCCAACTTTGAGCCCGCAGAGTTTACTGCAAATAACCTCTGGGATGCAACGTTCCAGTTTGGCCGCGAAAATTTGGGGTCAGCTCTCACATCTAGACATCACATTTGATGAAAGACCGGACCGAAGTTATTTAGACACTGCCGAAACCCGCCTGAAAGGACACATATCACCACTTTCTGCATTTTTTAAGCTCTTTTGCTCGCACACCGAGAACCTATCAACATTATATCTTAGATTTACTCCTGGCTTACCTGTACGTCTCCCTCTGGATGACGTATTTCATGGAACCACTTGGACAAAACTTCGTATTTTGGGGATAGGCTCATGGATGTTGAGAGCCGAAGATATCACTGGAATTGCCCAAAGACATCGTAATACTCTGAAGGGGCTAAGATTATCAGAGGTGTATCTCATAGATGATGGCCGGTGGAAGGATGTGGCAATTGCGTTAAAGGAATCTATGAAACGACTGGAATGGGTTGGGTTACAGGACATTGGCTATGAGGGAGAATATGTTCGCAAGGCTGCCTATATCGAAACCTACAGCGACACTAGTAGCGAGGAGGATTTCGATGACATGGAGACTGATAATACAAGCACCCGCTCATTCGATATACACCCATCTCAAGCAGACGACGATGTTATATACGGGAATGTGTTCACGTCGTCAGAGGATACAGGGTCATCTAGCGGTATATCATCCTGTGGTTATACTGCTAACGCTAGTTTTGGAAGCCTTGGAACAATTGATGAAGATGACCCCGAGGAGGACCTGATGGATTATGGGGTCACTGTTTCTCAAGCCCAGAAAAAGCATTGGGAACGATGGATAGTTGGGAAAAACGCAAATACGGACGAGGTGTACACTCGGCCTCTGTGACAGAGACAAAAACTTGCTCCAAATTATATCTTTTTGAACAATCCCTGTGCCTAAAATTCCCGTGCCTAAAATTCCCGTGCCTAAATGCTGCTTGATTCTCTACTATTAACAGTGTAAAAGTACACTCGAAGTCAGACAACCAATGTTTCACAGCCTCTATGGCCTTTAGATCCCTGCTGTTATGCCAATGTCACACCACATATACATGTAGTCTGTCCAATGACCTTGGCCTTACCAATAGGGTTCCTACTTTTTTTACTATGTCGGAAATATAAAGCTGAATGATCTGAATTAATAAGCCCATTCACCCCAAGATCAACTAATCCTCCCTCTGTAAACGCATACAATATCTATCGCCATATATTGACCCCATACCCACATAATGAATACTTATCAGTGATAATAAACTAGGCCACTGTACCTTATTAGTTTTAGGTTTGATTATATGTGACACCTAACTGCAGGTACCTGGGTACCTAAATTCATATCCAACAGTCTGTGAACAAATCGGTAGCGTTGTCTTAGACATTACGTTTTATCCCCGGGTTTTGGATCCATGGCACGGGAACCTCCTCCGACCCTGTCTGAACTGTTCTGATTAAGATAATCTACGTTATCAGCACCAAGTAGGTAGGTTCTGCCAGTTCTATGCACGCCAGAAGATGCAAGGTATCATTAAGCGCGCCAATCAGGTGCGAGTAAAACCGCAGAAGCCCTTCCTTTTGTCTCGTCCATTTTTATGTGCCTCAAAGTTCAAACTGACCGCGATCTATAGTTTGTTTCTCTCACACAAAAGAAACAGGCTACGTAGATTGTCGTATTATTTATTTTTAAAGGTGTATTTTCCCATTGGGGTTTAACCTGTTAGGGTGAATATTGCAGCTGTCAGCCCAAGGCGCGTGCGTACATACATGTATCCAAGCTCGGATGGAACAAACGAAGCTCGGTAGTTCCCTGATTGTGTTTTATCGGCCGTCTCGCATATCGGTCAGAATATGGGGTACCGAGCCGCGGAATTTAATTCGGGCTCATGATCATCTTCTGGATTACTTGATTAGATCTTTTGTTGGTAGAGTAGTGTCTCAAGCAGGGTTGCTACGAAATCATACGATTGAAGTCATATATTTAGAGATACGGATGTGTTGAATTTCAGAGCTTGGTTTTCCGGGATAGCGACTGTTTAATTGAAAATGACATCGTGTATGAGAAGACATATTTTATCATCAGCCAACATCACATTCTTATGGCTGAGAATAGCAGTGATTGAGATAAGATATCCTCTATCGACGCCTTTTGATTTGTCAGTTCTTCCCTTTGGTCCGGCTAGATGTGAGCGATCGAGTGACGGTCCATGAATCAAACCTACACCTATTCAATTACACTACTTTGTGTGTAGGCAAAGTAGAGGGCCAACAGTATTATATATTTGGGAACTGTAATCTCCAATACATAGCGGTATTCTCTTTTTTGGGTAGAGGTTCCTTCGGACGAAGGGAATGGCAAGTAGTAAGTTGATAGATAGTAGTTTGGCTGCCAAATAAAATTTCAATACCAGGATATCGGGTGACCGTTTCGAGACCTTGATAGATACTTGACGAACCCGGGGCAGCTCTGGGGCAGATATTAGACCCTTTTGCGTAGATAAGGCTGGCTCTAGATTTTATTTGTATGATTGGTTGACGGGAGGATCGGCGCTAATTAGGTTACCGGAATTTGGAGCTGGAGTCTTTTGCGCAAAGGGCCTATTTGACGTGACTAGAGACATCATACATGTAGTCACTAGAAATCTAGGATTAGCGCAAAGGGTATCGGTAACAGTATAATCCAAGGTAGGGCGAACGGAAAATAGCCGCTCCGGTGAAATAGTATCAGTAGTGATAACTGATTGGTTATTACACGGAGAAGATTTCAGCTGCGAAGCATTGGTCGATATTAACGCGTGTTTCCTATTCCGTAAGCGGTTCGGATCAAATAATTGGTTGATAGTAGGACAGCGAACCGCCAGTGCGTGTATGGCGTCTCAGGCTTTCGACTGGTTCCCTCGCGTAACCAACCAACCAACTGGTATCCAGGTCAAGATCTCACATCCTAAAGCCAGTAAGATTGCGGGATCTCATCCACCAACTGAGCCAGTGCATACCAAACCAACGATTTCGAGAGTAACATGTTTAGTAATGTTGATTTCAAAGTTGCGGAATGGATACGTCAAATTGTGAGGAAGTGTGCCCCACACTTGGCTAAAATCATTTGGGGGAGGGGAGTCCTAGTCCTATGATGAGAGGTTGTGTGGAAAGGTTGATAACGGTAGTCAGACTAGGCAGAGCCAGAGCCAGAGCCAGAGCCAGAGCCTTTTGACCAATAATGGTTGTACAATTGTTCTGGCTCGATCCCAGCTTTCCAACCGACCTTTTTGCTAACTCTGGCTCCGGCCCGTTTCTGGCTCAGTCTGACTACCGTCTTCGAAGGTTGTATCTCTTCCCAGTCCGGCGAGGACACAAGGCTCTGGGATTAAGTGAGCGAACTAAACGGGGTGTTGGCAGGTGAGGATCCGTACACTCACTTTATCTCAGAGCCTTGTATACATGTAGGTATGTGGTGGGTCTGCCTAGCTGTATGTCATATCAAATATATATGGGATCATCAATTCTGTCCTATGCACGTCATGCAGATCTGAACTATAATTTTAGCGCTACATCATCACATCTTATGGCTATCCCTTCGTGTGTTTTCACGGTCAGGCGCTAATGGGCAGTTTTTATTCGGTAATAAACCTAACCCTCATTTCGTGAACCTTTTGCCTTCTGTGACCCCTCCTATACCTTTTTCAGATGTCTCCATAGTCTGTAGGTAACTATTTTTTCTTCTTGAATATCACCACGCCGTCGCGGGCCTAATATGTCTTCGATTTTACTCTGACGAACGAAGGGATGGGCCATATCCTAGTATTCTCTCTTGTCACGAGATAAAGTGCCCTCAACTTTGAGCTTTACTTTCCCCCTTCGTAATCCCAAGCTTTGAAAGAACTCCTTTCGCTTTACCCCATTTTCTTTTCGGGATTTCGGATGCTTCACACATACGAGGGGCGGTTTCCTGTTTTTTCCTGTAGATTTTAGGAGGAGGATAGCAAAGCTCACACCTCGCGTTCAGCAAACGGTAGTCGAACCAAGGGTCTGGAATGTTTAATTTTGGGGTAAAAGGAGAGCATTTGCAAAATGCTGCACAGTATGGGCAGCCAGGTAGGCGGATCACAGAATAGGTGGATTGGCCAGCGTTATTTGTAACGACCATTGGATCCATCTCGCAACCGCAAATAAGGGTGATACCTGTAGGCCACATATTTATATGGACGTGCGTGTGTATGTGTGTATGTGTGTATGCGTGTATGTGTGTATGTGTGGGAGGTAGGAGGATAATTGGGATGTGATGGGGAAAATTGTGAATTTAAGGGGAGTGGAATTTTCAACTTTAACTTTTCGCTGTTCTTGAACTCAGCAGACTATAGGGGATCAATGACGAATGAAATCAAGCATTACAGACGACTTTATGAAACTTAATAGGTAAAGTAGGTGAATCTAATCTCTATATATTCTCCTGCATGTAGTGAGTACAACAAGGCACATAACTGCCTACATGTAAATACACGCTAGCAGGATAATTGAGAGATAAAATGGCCAAGTAGAACATCTGTGTGTATCTAGAGCCTCAAAATATCTAGGATATAACTCTCTCACATCCGCGTATTCTTTCTCGCATCATCGTATTGTAAATGATTGCATTGGCTGCCAGGGTATGGTTTATCATCATCACCTATCACTCGTCATATGAAAACCTGTGGACTTTGCTAGTACCGTTCTAATAGACACTTTTACTATTTCGGACGGCTGCTAGATGGGTAACCCACCCGCTAGAAATTTCGGAACATAGTCGAACCAATCTACCGGGGGATCTGTTATTGCAATGCTCAGCACAAAGGAAACGATTGACAAGCGGAGGCTGTTTTATCTCCAGAATGCAGAGCTCCTGCAGTTTCTCGCATTTACCGAGGCCACTTTCTGAACATTGTTGCGGACATTAACAGTTCATCTCACAATGTTTTAAATTTGAGCAACGAAGTCCTTAATTTCATTATATCAAATTGTTCGGTGAATGGGTAGCATCCGCGATCCACGTATCAACACTTCCTTCAAAGGCACCTAGGGCTTGCAAGGATACCTCGGCTCGGACAACATGACTAACATTCCAAACACCAGACGGACCCTTACTTAGCTGCTCCACCGCACACCATAATGCCTCCAGCGACCCTCAACCTTCAGATCCCCTCGCTTCATGACTCACTCCTCCTGGATGCACGGATATACCTCCCTGCGGTATATACGAGCCCTGTAGCAGGTGCACCGTGGAAACGGAAGGTTGCGGTCGTCGCTCATCCATATGCACCGCTTGGAGGGAGCTATGACGATCGTGTTGTGTTGCAGGTTGTGGGCGCGCTGTTAAAGATGGGCTGGGTGGTTGCAAGCTTCAACTTTCGGTAAGAAGACAGGCGTAGAACAGTAGAGATTGAACTGAGCTAACGAGAGTAGAGGTGCATGTGGATCAAAGGGAAGGACCACTTGGACTGGGAATGCAGAGATAGAAGACTACATGTCTATTGTCGCGTGGGTTCTTGCATACGTGCAATCACTTCCGCCTCCAGAAACTCCAGCTCCTTCGCCTACTGAAAAGCAGGATGGGTCCGAAGAATCCCAGGAGGAGGTAATCTCACTGCTAATCGCCGGGTATTCATATGGTTCGTTAATAGCATCACGTCTGCCATCTACAAACAAGCACATATTGCCACTTATGAATTTCCCACCCAGCGACCGTCCTGCATTTGCAAATGCAATAGACGCAGCCCGCCGTTCAGCGCGGCGGTGGAGGGACAGCCATTCTAGTACCCGAACTTCGTATTCGGGCTCGACGGTAAACAGAGCTGATGTACTCAAGGCTGTGCAAGACAAAGATTCGTCATCGCCGGTTAAGGAGCACTGGGAGGATAGGGCGATTAAGTGGAGGGTGATTCCGAAATACCTTTTGATCTCCCCGTTGCTTCCGCCTGTTAGTAGTTTCTTAATAGGGTTTGGACAGGGGGGGAGGAATTCGTTAACGGGGTGGACGAAGGGCTTAGTTGGGATGGGGAGTCAGGGCTTAGATGGTGTGGTGGAAGAAGGGCGAAAGGGTATTGATGAGCTGGGGACTAAGGTACTGGCGATTTATGGGGATGGGGATACATTCACAAGTGTGAAGAAGTATCGAAAATGGAAGGAAAAGATGGGTGGTGTTAGTAAAGGCTGGAAAGGTATGGAGATTGAAGGCGCAGGACATTTTTGGCATGAGAATGGCGTTATTGAAGAGCTGGAAGAGGCAGTTATAAGTTGGGTTGACTAAAGGAGCCTCTCCTTCTTTCTCTTTTTCGGTGTCTGGAGCGGTTTTTGGGTTGCCTATTTGATTTTTGTGCTTTCTCCAACTTCCATTGCTTTTATGCTTTAGAAATTCCTACATGTATGTAGTTTCTACATGTATATGAAATAATGATATTATTAGTGAAGCGTTATACATGTATACATGTAGTTATCAAACACGCTCAATTCCGGATCTTGGAGCCTTAACCCGAGAGAAATTAATTGCTCGAGTCCTTTACGGAATTCCCTTCCGTACAACGCTAGATGTTACCAGGTACGTTCTTGGCATATTTACCACAGTACAATCTTCTTATCCCTTATGCGGTCAGGCCAAATCGCAATGTGTTATCGAACCTCATATGGTTAATATTAATGTGCTCGGTTGAACGTAGTTCCTGTTCATTCTCTCCTCGTCTCTAGTGGAACAGATGGAGCTCTCTAGCGTATGGTAATATTTTCAAGGAGAGATTAAACACCTAGAGCGTTTATCAGAGGACTTTAACCATAGTATAAGGATACAAAAGTGTACCGAATTCGTACTCGTATAGGGCGTTTACCCCTATAGAAGGAGCAGATTTGTACCTACGAAGCCCATTGATGACCTCAAACACCTACCATTACTTGCCAGATTTTTTTTTGTGTCCAGCTGTTTCTTCCTCATCGGGAAATATGGGAGTGCTACGAAGCAGCGGCCCTAAAACTTCCTGAATTTGATAGATATTTGGTGAGATAAAGTCGTTGCGACTCTTCCGTATCAGGAAGAATAGGTTCGCTGGACACAATAAAAAATCTAGCAAGTATAAGGCGAATACCCTTGTAACCCAAACCCTTATCGATCCCGTAAGCCGTCAGGACCGGGTTCAGCGCATGGTACTCTACTGAACTGAGAGTGTGTATATTTGGTCCTGGTTATTGTTGTATTTGCCCTATTCCGCGAGGATAGAAGTATAAGATATCTTCTTTTTCACATGCAAACCTACGTATGTATGTAGGTACTGCTGTATAGAGGACATTATGTAAAGTACTAGGTACCGATATGATAACCACATTAGGTACGCAGTTAATTCTTTTTATCGATCAGCATTAGAAGTATCCGTTTGTAGCAAGTTTGATCTTGTATGCATATCCAATTTTTCGAGTTTTGGGGGTATTACATGTATATGCATCACACGTGCTCTTTTGAATACTACATGTATGGAACCCTTATCCAATAAACCGTCGATGCTGACACCCCTCGTGCGAGACCGAAAGCCACAGCGGAATTGGGTAAGAAACCAACAGAAATCACAAAACCCATTGGCTCTAGCCACCTCTTCGAATTTTGCGAAGGGATGTCAGCATTAGAGACTTTGCGCAAATGGAGCCAGCTCCATTTTCTGACAACCTGATTGGTGCCGATCACACCATTAACCAACCAGATAATCAAAATATAGAGCTGGCTCTATTTGTGCAAAGTCTCTATTGTCTCGACGGTTTATGGGATAGGGAGGCATTCGCCAACGTGTACCTACTTCAGTAGCTTCATAGTGACGCATGAGCATTTCGGCAAAAACAGAAGCCTCAACCCCGCGATCCAGGTACATACATACCCACAGATCAGATCCAGGCAAAGAGATACGACTGGTTCCAACCACAACCACAACCACAACTGCAGCTGCAAGGTTCAGTTAAACATAGGGTCGCCTGACGTCGGCGACACAGGGTCATATGTCATACCTCGAGTAATAAAAGGGTCGAATAAAAATTTGAGCGCTGAAAGCGACTTACATGTGAAAGGTAATACGTGAAACAATTTGCATATTATTGAAGAACAACAAGACGCCTTTGAAAGTAGGTACAGTAGTAAATTTTAGGAATCTCAGGGGGGGGGGATGGAGTTGGGAAGGAGGGGGAGGTTGGGAGCACACACGATTAGTATTAGCGGCAAGGCACTTCCAGTCTTTAAGTCCCAGAGCTTCAGGAGTCGGGGACAAGAGATCTGTGATTCTGTTTGACCTAACCCCCATAGTCACATTCTCCGTCCATCGGTTCCTCAAAGCTGAGAGCTCCTCTCTGAGATCTCCCCCCACACTACCGGTTCAGAATCGCGTCCCCGTGCCATCTAGAGGTACTTTACATCAATACTAAACTGGCCTTTGCGGGGTGCGTGGGGCCCCGGCTAGCTAGTAGCATCGTGAACTTGGTAAGCTTGATACTGATCAACGTACCGCTGTCGGCAGGATTCCCCCACAGCCGAGCATCCTACAAATACTGTCTGAGGCCTCACTTTCTGTTCCAGACGTCTTTGCTATCTACACTTGTCGTGATGGAAACGAAATTATCAAATATATCAACATCACTGCAAGTACCACTCATACACTATAATGTCGTATTTCCCAGCGTCCTCTGCTACTCCCTATAATCACCGACGCTCATTGGATGCCGCCGCCACAGCCACTTCCAATGAACAAGATCTTGCTTCCACAAGTAACAGGTCGGAAAGTACACTTGCACCATTATTTCGCTTCATCAAAGACCCTACATCTGCACTGACGTCGGTGTTTGCCTCAGATGAGGCTACAAGACGTCAGCTTGCTAGTGCGCGTTTAAAGAACGTGTGTTCCTCCACCACGGAAAGTTTGCTGTGGGTAAATTTACTAACCAAGTACTACTTGTACTAGGCGATAAATTTCGCTGATTGGGAAAAGGCAGCGAAGGAGTTGGATCATTTAGAAGGGAGCGAAGCATGGAAATCGGACCCCTGCTCACCAGACTACGATTCCGATTTGATATCGGCACGCCTAAAACAACTTGACGATGCACGACTCTCTTGTGATATAGGACGGATGATGTTCCTTATAAGAACTACACTATCACGAAATCTTGGTGAAATGGGAAATATTCGGGTACATATATGACCGACAATTTAATAAAGGGTTCCTTGCTAATATCTGTGCAGCTCTACAAGTATTCGCATACAGGCACGAAACGACTCGTAGAGAAATACATTGACTCGTGCCTAGCAACATTCGACACACTTATTTCTCTTCCAGTCACTGCTGACACCCCCTCAAGCTGTGAGATTCTCGAGTCTCTCATCAATACTCGCCAAGCATTTGGCCGTACAGCGCTCTTGTTATCTGGTGGTGCTACATTCGGTATGAATCATATCGGAGTTATGAAGGCGCTGTGGGAGGCAGACTTGCTTCCGCGAATTATTTCTGGGGCTTCGGCAGGTTCTATTGTCGCTGCTGTGCTGTGTACAAGAACGGACGATGAGATCCCAAACATTTTGGAGGAGTTCCCGTTTGGTAACCTAGATGTGTTCGAGGACGGGAAGAATCCCGAGACAATCCTGAGCCGACTTGCAAGATTTTTGAAGATCGGTGCTTGGATTGATATTTCGCACTTGACAAGGGTTATGCGGGAATTGGTAGGGGACATAACGTTCCAAGAAGCCTACAACCGCACCAGGAGAATATTGAATATCTGCGTCACTAGTGCTAGTGTCTACGAGCCACCGCGCCTGTTGAATTATGTGTCTGCTCCTAACGTTCTAATCTGGTCCGCTGTTGCTGCATCTTGTTCTGTTCCTTTCCTATTCTCAGCGATGTCTTTACTTTCTAAAGACCCTAAAACAGGTCTTCCAGTCCCCTGGAGTCCAACGCCTCAGCGATGGATCGATGGATCCGTCGAGAACGATCTTCCGATGACAAGACTTGCAGAAATGTTTAACGTGAACCACTTCATCGTCAGTCAAGTAAACCCTCACGTTGTTCCATTCCTACAAAAGGAGTTTGTTATCTCCCCGGATCACGCCCCCACGCCACCCGAAAGTTCTGTTGCAGGGTGGGGTGAAACGGTGGTAAAGTTGGCAGTGGGAGAGGTACTTCACAGGATGAATATGCTTGCAGAGATGGGTATTTTCAAGACAAGCCTAACGAAGGCTCGCTCGGTCCTATCCCAAAAGTACTCGGGCGATATCACGATTCTTCCGGAGGTTTCATACGCGGATTTTCCAAGGATGCTTAAGAATCCGACGACAGAGTTTATGTTTCAAGCAACACTACGTGGAGAACGCGCGACCTGGCCGAAACTGAGTAGGATTCGGAATCATTGCGCTATAGAACTGGCGTTGGATACGGCGATTCATAAAATCAGAACAAGAGTTGTGTTCTCACCTAGTCAAGTGGATTTGCGAATGGGAAACCTTCGGGGGATTAGTAGTGGTGATGACAGAGGATTCAGAGTATCAGGAACGTCTACGGCCACAACGAATGGTGCTCTAACGCCCTTCGTTGTTGTGGGTGGGCGTGACAGGAAACGTGGTATGAGGAGACGAATGCATAGCCACGATCCGAGTACACACCCACTCCGAGATCGGAGCCTGTCAAGGAGATGGCGGAGTGGTGCAGTATCCCCGGTACACACGAGGAGTGAAAGTAGACACAATAACATCTTTCTCACTCCTAGCAACATGCCATCCAAGGAGCTCGACCCTGGGGATGTTGAGGACGTCAAGGATGCCGAGGTCGACACCAATACCTCCATAGCCACGTCGTCAGAAGATTCACTGGGTGAATCAGAACCAGAGGCAGAAGTCATCAAAACCAGCTCTATTCTGTCTGCAGATGGGGCATATGAATGGAGCCTCGTTGACCCAGATTCAGAAAGCGAAAGCGCTCACGATGAGGATGGGCTACAGCATATACATATAGCAAATACTCCTCGAAGAAGGAGAAAGAGCTATCCTCGTCGTCCGTCTATGCCTTCTGTGGCTCCTTCGACCAGAAATACACACCTCATATCTGCGCCATTGACGCCTGGGGGGACTGTCCCATCCGCCACACTCCGCCGATGGGAAATGGTGTTTGGCCGAATGACTCCAGCAACTGGGGACGATGGAGCCCAAACGATCAAAGTGGGTTTGGGAAGAGCAAAGAGTGCAGGAGAGTTGAAGGGATTGTTGGGGTAATATTTGCTTAATTTCTGAGCAGCATGGCATGACATAATACAGGATATTCGAGACTAGAGTGGGATACACGACATATCGCTGGGACAGCAAGGCGTTACAGGTCTGTTTTTGTTTTATTTGGTTATCTCTTTATGGACGGTACGAAGCTATATAAAATCGCATCACAGATCTTACATACATGTACGAATGACATCTCTTTACTATCTATACTCATAGCTGTATCTTTCTCTCTCTTTTGTTTTGGCTTTGTTCTCGCATGCTATTTTGTGCTCTTAATTATCTAATCTCTGGGATTCCTTTTGCTCATGATCATTTAGAGCAAATTTCATCTTGTGGGGAGGACTAAGCATGGATCTACTGGACCTGGCTTCAATCGATCCCTTATATATGGTCTAATTCCGCTGAGCGATGTTATAGAGAGATTAATTGTCTATCCATGGCATAAGATGCATATTTATCCAGAGGGCAAGGAGAAGAGGTTTCCGGGCAACTTTTCTACACGAAGTACATGTGGTACCTGTTCGTCGTGGTCGGCCATTGCTGTAGTAGTAGTTGCTGTTAACAATTGCAGCGTTGAACGTTTCATTATGTGGTTTGTACGTGGTTTCAAACCGTCTGTACCTTTGTGTCTTGGGGATATTTTGTTCTCTAAAATGTACCTATATAGAGGGAACCTTGCTTTCCTCTTTTTTTCCTTATTCATCAGTTCATACAATACATTTCTATGTTGTTGGTTCTCTACTTTGCTTCGATTCACAAAGATCGTTCCTGAAAATACATATATACATGTATCTACATAACCATGCCTTCAACCTACCGCCCAAACACGTTGCTAAGCACTCCTCGGTGGGTTTTGCGCAAAGCAAGACCAGCTCATGCGGAATTATATTCGGACTACAGAACCCACAGTCTGGCAGTGGGGCACGCGGGGGCATAGAGGCCGGCCGAGAGGGGGGTGGGGTACACTGTCGGCCAGGGAAGAAGAAGCGGAAGAGCATGTGAAAGACAGAGCAAATACCATGTAGTGCCACACATCTGTACGTCGTTACCCCCCCCCCAGCTGGCCCACCATCGGAGGCCTATAGCTACATGTAGCTTGGGGGAAGGGGGGGGGGGTACTTCATGGGCCGGGATACTTTTTTTTTTACCCGTACATAGTGTACTCTACTCCAAACCACATACACACACATCTACGTGCCTGTAAAACGAAGAAGAAGAAGAAGAAGAAGAAGAAGACGGCCCCGACCGCGATCCCTGCGATCCTTTGTTCACATGTGGATTCCTCTTGGCTTAGCTAGGCCACTGGCTAGGCTAGCCGTATTGGGTTAGTGTGGTGGGTATGTCGAGTGATTGGTTATGATGGGGGGTTTACTATGGCGGGGGGGGGGGGGCATATGTGGGTGGTGCTAGGCTTGAGTACATATAGACTGGGGTTGGTAGTTTAGTTCATAGACGAGAGAGAGGTAGGAGGGGAGGGAACCCCCCCCCCCCCGTACCGAAAGACTGGACTGGAAAAGAAGGGCCGAGTGGAAAAGTGGCAGCCCCCCTCTTGGTCTGTATAAGCTGTCGATGGTAAATGGAGTGGAGGATTACGTCTTTCCGGTGCAGGTACTCACAACTAGCCATCAGCGATTATTGTCTGACCAGCCGTCGGCGTCATTAGTACATCATACATGTAAGTGAGGTTGACGAGTGGGTGCGGGGCGGGGAGGGGGGTAGGGGGTAGGGGAGCCAATGACCAGCATCCACTGGCACTATGTGTGTATTCTCTTACAAATCTGCAAAAAATAAAGATGATATTTCTAACGCCACGAACTAATACCCGCCCCACACACAAGCAAACAAAAAAAACCACAATGCAAGCAAACCCCACAAAAATGCAACGCTTCTTCGTAACCCCGGCCTCCCGAGCAAGCAAGCTTTTCTAACCACACTAATTAGGTTACAATAGCTACAGGCGCGATCCGCGCAATCCACCAGTCTACACCTTGTACTCCTTCTGCAGCAGCTTTGCGATCGTCTGCAACTGGATATTGCTCGTGCCCTCATAGATGGCGCCAATCTTACTGTCCCTCCAAAACTTCTCCGCCAGCCCTTCTCTCACGAACCCCATCCCGCCCATCCACTCGACCGCGCTCCCCGACACCCTCTGCGCCACCTGCGACGCATACAGCTTCGCCATCGCCGCCTCCCTGACAAAGCCCTCGCCCGCCCGTGCCCCGCCCGCCTCCTTCACCCGTACAGCGTTGTAAACCAGCGCCCGTGCAGCCTCAATCTCCGTGCGCGCCTGCGCAATCTGGAACTGCATCCCTTGGAACTCGCCAATGTACTTGCCAAACTGCTTCCTGTCGTTCCACACATACTTGACGGCGTTCTCCCACGCGCCGAGCGCAAGGCCCGTCATCTGCGCGGCGATGCCGATGCGCCCCTCGTTGAGCAGCGAGATTGCGTACTTGTAGCCCTCGCCCTCATTGCCCAGCAGGTTCTCGGCGGGCACCTCGACGTCGTCAAAGGTCAGCACGCACGTGCTGGAGGCCTTGATGCCGAGCTTCTTTTCCTTCTTTGCGATGGCGAAGCCGGGCATGCCCTTTTCGACGATCAGGGCGGTGATGCCCTTGTATCCGCGCTCGGGAGCGATGTTGGCAAACACGATGAAGATCTCGGATTCGGCCGCGTTGGTGATCCACATTTTCTGGCCGGTGATCTTGTAGGAGCCACCGGAGGAGGACTTGACGACTTTGGTTTGGAGCGCAAAGGCGTCGCTGCCCGAAGCGGGCTCGGAGAGGCAGAAGGAGCCGACGGTGCCGGTGGCAAGGCGGGGGAGGTACTTCTTTTTGAGGGCGGCGGAGCCGTAGGTGAGGAAGGCGGTGTTGACGAGGGTGTTGTGGACGTCGACGAGGACTGAGACCTGCTGGTGTTAACTGAGTTCTACGGCGGAGAAGAGGGCAGTGGAGCTTACTGAAGGGTCGACTCTTGCGAGCTCTTCAATCGCTACAACCGCTGATCCGAAGCTCATTCCGGACCCGCCGTACTCTTCTCCAATCTCAATGCCCATCACGCCCTGCTCAAACAGTTGTTCTACGATCCCTCGGTCCATCATCTCTGCTTCGTCCATCTCCCGGACCTTTGGCAGGATCACCTCTTTTGCGAAGCGGGCGACGGACTCCTTGAGCATCTCCTCGGTCTCGGTGAGGTGGAAGATGGGCGTGGGGTTGATCTCGGAGTAGTGACGCCTCGAAACCAGTGGGGCCATTCCTGGCCTGGCAAGAGCTGCTGCTGGCCGGCGAAGGACGCGGGGGAGAGCTGTGCGGAGGGCGGCCATGGTAGCTAGTGCGGGGGGGAGGGGGGTGTGATGATACTGGCACTGCTACTACTGTAAGGGTATATCTAAACTGCACTGCACTACACTTTGAGAGGGGGCGTGACGGAGAGGAGTTGTGAATGGAGGAAAGGACCAGACTTCAGGGGGAGAAGCTGGTGGTGAATTGTTGTTATTGCACCGCCAAGAACGCCCTTCCCCACAATCGTGCACCGAATGCCGGCTTAAAGCGAGACATGCGGCGCCAGCATGTGATTGCTCCGCTCCCCCAGACATCGGCCCGACTCGGCTTCACGACGGCACAATCTCGCTGTCAGGCGCGGAACTTCAGAGTGCGTGCTCTGCTGTTTGCGACGGGGGGCTGACAGCGGGGTAATCTTGTAGATGGTGGATCTCTCTACTGCATGTATATTCCTACATGTATGTATGTATGCACCCGGTACATGTATGTATATCGGCCTGCATCTTCTTTGTTCCGTAGAGCGATAGCGCCATGTACGGCCAGTGGTGTAGTTTGTGGACCGACCGAGGTTGAGTGGCTTGGGGGCAGCCACATGACGTCACCATCGCTTTTGCCCGGGGCCAGGCGGCGGCACAGACTCTCACCGGCTTCGCGGGCTGCTGTCTGTGTTAAATTGGCTTTACTACCTGAGGTTTGAAGTTACTACCTGAGGCTTGAAGTTGAACAACTTCTCTTTCTCCCCCCCCAGCTCCTTCCCCTCGACTCCAATTAAACCCCTTGCAAAAAGGGAGCCGAACTGGCAAAAATAGGAGAGTGGCCTTGGGTGCATCAAGCGTTGGTAAAGAGCAGGAGGAAATATGTAGAGCAGAGCGTTCTCTTTCGGCCAGGCTGCCAATGTGATCCGTTCCGTTGGTGTCAAGGTGGACCTTCCCGGTTCAGAAGGATCTCGGGAAAAACACAGATCGATAGGGGCCGGTCAGGCAACATGGGTTTTGGGATTGAAATAGGGCTCTCCTTTCGGGCATGTGTCTAGCCAGTTGGTCTTGGTTGACGATGGGGTGCTTGGAGATCTAGAGAGAGAGGCTCAGCAGGGCATCATAAGGGGTCACTCGATCCTAGTGTTTGCTTGCTGGTCCTTTTGTTAAACAAGACCAGTCGGCGGCACCTGCCCTAGCCCGTCTAGCTTCGGTGGAGCGGCCATAGGTTATAGGACGTGTTCGAATACAGGCCTCAAGACAGCGTAGAGCATTCCTCGGCGGAATGGTCTCTCTCTGTGCTCTAGCAGAGAGGTGTCCTGACTTGAGGGGACTCTCTATACGTCCAGTACTCTACCCGTGATCAAAGGCTACCTGCGGCACCGGACAGCGTTCACACATACATGTATGTACCTTGGAACAAGCTTTCTCCAATCAGCAGCATCAGCTAGTGGGAAGAAGTCCGGGTACGAGACACAATCTATCTCCTTGCCTTATCCTATTCTGCGGAATCGCGGGCTTTTGAGATCCTTCTTCGGCTACTGTTAACTATTGGAACCATCAAAGCCCTGCATACATGAGAGGCTCTTTTTGTTCAAAGATCAGGATGCAAGAAGGGGGCAATCGGAGAAAGTACTGCATGTATGCTCGCGAACTTGGGACCTTAATTTAAAAAAAAAGAATTTAAAATGGCAGCTTGATAATAATTATCGATCGCTTATGTTTACTGTTTGCTCAGTAATCGCTGATCTTGGGAGGAGCCTGATGTAAACACTGCAGCTTGCTGACCAGGGTCATGCTACAACTGCATAATCAACCTACATAATAACCTTGAAATCTAATAATCTACCCGTCAAAAAAAAAAAAATTCCCCAAACTCTATACCCGGCTGTCGGCGAGGAGAGTCAAGCGTTTACGCCGCAATAACTTGGGGCACGATCTACCACAATATCCGCTTTGATACTAGTGGGGAGGGAAGGTACAGTACCTCAGGTACTTTTGTATGCATGCGGGTGCTGCATGTCATCCGGAGCCTCCGTGTATGCACCTCTAAATGGACGACGAAGCGACAGCAGTGGCCGCTGACACAGAAATGCACATGTGTAGTAAGGGTTGGAAAGCCACTGTGGTTGACGTTTTTCTAGATTACATCAGGGTTCTTTAAGTGCCATAAGCAAATCATAGTACGTTTGGTGGAACAATTTGGTTAACAACGCAGCGCAGATGGAACAAGCTAGGAAATTTATCTGGTAGAGGAAGCTCAGTAATCAAGGGTTGTACGGTAATGACGGTGTCAATAAGATAAATTGAGAGGCCGTTATTGGTGGGGGCCACTGGCCGTGCAATTAAGTATGTAATTGTATTTAATTGTATTAGCATGAGCTTTGTACTCAATTGTCAGCGACCAATCAAAACACTTCAACTCATCATAGGGACGGGATCGAGGCCTTTCACTAGAGAGAAGATATCTCTCTGGCGGGACTGGATAGTTAGATTGAGCTGCATACCGTGCCTTCACTCTATCTGGAGGTTGCCACCGCAATCGATATATGCACGGTGAGGATTTTAAAGCGGTCCCCAAAAACGATATCTGCATGCAGGGTCAATGTTTACCGGGTTGTGAACCTTAATATCAATGCAGTGTACTTACTCGATGCTTAAGATTTGTCTCGTAATTGTTGTTCATGGAGGATTGGCCTTCCCAATTGCCCGAAGAAGACAATTTGTCGTAGCTATGTATATTTGGGTACTTCTCGGGGAGATATGGGTTCAATATAAATATTGACGATTCCCACCGTGGAGAATCACCCTTCTTTCTTCATCTCACTCATCAGCTCTCTGGCACTCTTCAAGTCAACAGCTCAAGAATCTCTCTTCTCTCCCCAAGATTAGCTTCGATACCAGTGCAAGCACCAGATCACTCACAATGCAGTTCTCCAAATCCCTCCCCACCGCCCTCCTCTTCCTCACCTCTGCCCTCGCGGCCACAACCGGTATACTCCTCCCCTCCGTTCCCCCCCCCCCTTCTCATCTCTCAAGTACTAACATCTCCCGCTCCCTCCCACAGGCGACCAAACCTTCACCCGACTCGACAAAGACAATGCCATGCTCCTGGTCGTCGACCATCAGCTCGGTCTTTTCCAGCTCGTCCGTGACTTTGCCCCCGACGAGTACAGAAACAACATCTTGGCCCACGCCGCCCTCGGAAACGTTTTCGACCTCCCCACGGTCCTCACCACCAGCGCCGAGACAGGCCCCAACGGGCCTCTCCCGCAGGAAATCATTGACATGCACCCTGACGCACCCCTGATCAAGCGCAACGGCGAGGTCAACGCATGGGACAACGAGGAGTTCCGGGACGCTGTGAGGGCTGCCAACAAGACGCAGATCATCCTTGGCGGGATTGTCACCGAGGTGCGTAGTACTAGTAGCTAGAGCTCTTTCCTCCCGCTTGTTGGGTTGGCGCTAACATATATATGTGGCCGGCGCAATAGGTGTGCACAGCCTTCCTAGCACTGTCCCTGCGCGAGGAGGGATACGAGGTCTTTGCCAACACGGATGCCAGCGGAACGTTCAACCCGAGGCTCGCGGCAGAAGCTAATGACCGTATGGCCAAGGCTGGTGTCACGCTCATGGGCAACTTTGCGGTCGCGATGGATTTGATGAGGGATTGGAGGCACACCCCAGGAACACCCGAGTTGCTTCCTTACTTTGACAAGTACCTGACGGCATATGGATATTTGGCGAGATACCACTCGGCGGCGGTTGTTAATGGTACTTTGTAGATAGTTGGCTAGGTTGTTGCATGTTAGGAGAGGGATGTAGGGGGGTGGGGTAGGAAGGAAGGGGGGGTGGGCACATATAGTTAGTGGTATGGTGTGGAGGTATTTAGTGGAGTGAGTTATTTGGAGGAAATAAATATATATATACATATTCTTTAAAACAGAGAGAACCGATGAAGTGAAGCTGATTATAAAAATTGGTGATTAAAACAAGGAAGAAGCCGAAGAGAAGACGTCTCTTTATATATATAGACGCACAAAATTTGTCAGCAACAACAACCGCAATAACTTACCACCAATAACAAGGACCCTTTCCTTCTTCTCTCCTAAACTATAGAGGCCTTATACGTACATTTGTGTATATGGGAGAATATATACTGATCTATCTTTATCTTCAACCCCGGGAAGAAAATCAAAAGTCTAAAAGATGTTAGCACCTAGGAGGAATCAAACCTCTGGTACCCTAGTCGGGACTTCCTAGCTAGATGCAACCCGAGTGATCACTCATGACGCAGCCGGCCTCTCCCTTCCCCTTTTTCTTTTTTCCTTGTTTAATTCATGGCCTTCTCCCTTCAACCTCAGCTGCGTAGATTAGCTTGCACAATTGCAAGCGAGATCAAAGAACTAGAGCTTTCGTAAGGCGGGTCGGCAGAATATTTGTTCAAACACCATTTCACCAACCGCCCGATATCGATATCTCCACTCCGTACCATAATTATATTCAGCTAATATACAGATTTTATTTTTCAGGGTCGACAGTAATACCGCATCATCCACACATACATACATGTAGTGGATGATGCGGTAGGGTTGACCAGCGCTCGTTAAGTATATATAAACCCGCGCTACATAAATATATATAATATAGATCATACCACATTTCATAAAACCAATTATTCCACAAAGTCTCTTCACAGGTCAGTCACTTGTAAATTCTTTTATTTTCTCCTCCCCCAACCCCCAGCGCGCGATGGGGGGGTTGGACTTAGGAGTTATCCGTCACCGCGTATGTCTTTGCGATCTCGGGCTGGTAGGGCATGCGGTGCTTTCCGAAGAGCTCCATCTCGATGGGGCGCTGCTTGAGTGCGTCGTCTTCGAAGAGGAGCGAGTGCATTGTGTAGCGGTCGCCGAGGACCTTCTCGTGGTGGTAGGCGTGCGTGGTGCAGTTGGGGCAGTAGAACTGGGTTGGGGGGTTAGCCTATTGGTTGGGTGGTCTTTGAGGGGCGGAGGGGGGGAGCTACGCAGTCGACGGGGTTGCCAGACTCGCCGGTGTAGGTGTAGACCTTGGGAGTGCCCTTGATCATCTTAACGTCGGACTAGCGGTGCGAGGTTCAGGCTTCGTTAGTCTTGGTCTCTGTGGGGGATGGAGCTGCAATATAAAATTGGGTGCTTAATGCTGGTGCTACAGTTTGCTACCTTTGGGACCATCATGTTGACGGTGTATTCACCGCCGCCAAACATCTTGCAGGGCATCTGGGGGGGTTGGAAAATCATTATATATCAGTGACCGACTGTCTTTCTGGCGGGCAGTGGAAGGCGCATGCAGAAAGACTCACGCAGTGACACAGGACCTGGCCTGGCATTTTTCCTTGGGAGAAGTGCGCGGTCCATTGGAGTTCTCCGCAGAGACAGTGTGCTTGGGCGTCCATGGTGGATGCTGGTATCGATATTGCGTGCTTTGTGTCTATGGGGGACCAATATAACAGCTGAAGAAAGCCATAGACATGTCCGTGCCTGGGGCAGCAGGGCTCTTATAGACCGACCGCCCTCCCTCGGCCTCCACATCCACATCTCATCCGCCGGCCTCTCTCCTGTATCCACATCTCATCCACCGGCCTCTAGATCTTCGTGACGTCAAAGAACCCTTCGTGTCTGCCGCTGCGTGACCGATCTAGAACGCGGCTGCCCGTCACGGCCCGTCACTCGGCGTGGCTGAGTCATGCATCTTATCGCTTATCGCCCGCCATCCCCAGGAGTCTTTTTCCAGACCCTCTCTGTCCTTCTCTTCCTCTTCTTTTTTCTCCTCCTCCTCTCCTCCTCCCCTCCCCTCCACGCAACAAATACCCAACAGCCATGTCATCGCAAGAGTTAACCGCTGAGCCCGCAATGGCAAAGCGCTCCTCCGAGCACCTCGAGGAGAAGCCAGCGCCCGTCGAAACAGTGACGACGACGGAGCCCACACTAGTCACCGGCACCTCCACTGCCGCAGCTTCAACCTCCGAGCAGCCAGTGGCAAAGAAGGCCCGCACCGACCCGCGCGCCGGCTGCGCTGCCATTAAGCCTGAGTCCGTCTCCCATTCCCCTCTCCTACCCTCATATCCTCTCCCAAAAGTGGCGGTAACTGACACCAATTGCAGGTTCCTCGTGCTCTCCGCCCCACGCATCGACCCCTCCACCGTCGCCAACGACGACAGCGCCGAGGCCGCCCGCCACGAGGGTGGCGGCGACGACCGCGACCGTGGCAAGAGACGCGACCGCGGCCAGAACAAGGCGCGCAAGTTCCACTTCGCAAAGGAGGATGTCAAGTTGTGCAACAGCTTTGTGCTGCTGCAGCGCGAGAGCCTGTTTGCGAGTGCAGTGTGCGAGTTTGCAGGTAGCACCAATGCGCGGTGGAATAACGCTGCTGAGAAGCGCGGCAAGGGCAAGGGGAAGGGCAGGGGGGGCAATAAGGGCCAGGAGCAAGAGACTCCCGAGAAGGTAGAGGAGCAGAAGGAGGCTGGTGGGAAGAAGGAGGGAGAAGGGGAACAGACAGCGGCACCCCCGGCGAGGCAGTTGTGCGCTTATACACATGTGCTTAGGGACTATCTTGAGAGCAAGAAGGAGGCCATTGACGCTGTCTGCCCGGTGTGGGAGAAGCGTGGGTGGTGCGCGAGTGGCTGGCGCTGCAGGTGGCTCAAGTCGCACAGCAAGGAGGAGGACGGGGAGCTTATGCTCGTCATTGACGAGGAGCGGAAGAAGGCCTATGAGGCCTCCATGGCGGAGCAGATGAAGCAGAAGTTCGCAAACTCAAAGGTCATCAAGGGCGCCAATGACGACAGACCACAGGATTGGGAGAAGGAGGTTCCTGTTGGCGGGTTTGATGATCCCTATGGGGAGTGCATGAACAGCGTCCCCATGAGTGTAAAGATTACACTGAGGAAGAACCAGTTTCCCCTTCCCAAGAGCAAGGTCTACAACGCATTCATCGATGAGCAGAAGAAGGAGCGCGACCCAGCTGGCGACATCCTAGAGGGCCGGGCTTCCTACGTCGAGGAGCCCGTCCGCGCCGAGGAGAAGCGCAGGCTCTACATCGGCCGCGAAACCCCCCTTCTCGCACCCTTAACGTGAGCCTCACTCTCGTCCTCCAAGTACCTGTATCAAATGCTAACATTTCCCTACAGAACTACCGGTAATATGCCCTTCCGGCGCCTCTGCTCCTCCCTCGGCGCCGCACTTACCTACTCCGAGATGGCTATGACCCTGCCACTCCTCCAAGGCCACAAGCCCGAATGGGCCCTCCTCAAAGCGCACTCCTCGGAGCTCCCCCACTTCGGCGCCCAAATCTGCGGCACCCGCCCCGACGCCGTGATCCGCGCCACCGAAGCCCTCTGCACCCTCTTCCCCAGCGCCTCTTCCCCACGCCACGGCCTATCGCTCGTCGACCTCAACTGCGGCTGCCCCATCGACCTCGTCTACAAGCAGGGCGGCGGCTCCGCCCTGCTCGACAGCCAGAGTAAACTCATGAGAATGCTCTCCGGCATGAACTACGTCAGCGGCGAAACACCAATCACCGTAAAGATCCGTATGGGCTGCAAGGACGGCCACCCCACAGCACAGAAGCTCGTGCAGAAGGTCTACGACAAGGGATGCGTGCAGGCCATCACGCTGCACGGGCGGAGCAGGCAGCAGCGCTACACGCGCTCCGCAGACTGGGGCTACATCGCCGAGACCGCGGCGCTGATCAAGAGCCTGAAGGAGGCGTCCAGCGCCGCGGCCGACACCGCCGCCGACAAGGAAGGGCGTGAGAGGCCCCCCGTGTACCTCGTTGGCAACGGCGACTGCTACTCGCACATTGACTACTACAACGGCATTGAGCAGTCTGGCACGGACTCTGTGATGATTGCGCGCGGCGCGCTGATCAAGCCGTGGATCTTTGAGGAGATCACGACCGGCCAGTATCTCGACAAGTCGGCGACGGAGCGGCTGGGGTATGTGGGCGACTTTGCGCGCTACGGGCTCGAGTACTGGGGCGCGGACGAGCTGGGCGTTGCGACGACGCGGAGGTTCCTGCTCGAGTATCTGGGCTTTTCGTGTCGCTATGTGCCGCTGGGCATCTTGGAGAGCTTGCCGCCGAAGATTCAGGACCGCCCGCCGCCGTGGAAGGGGAGGAATGAGCTGGAGACGCTGCTGGGGAGCGGGGATTATAGGGATTGGATCAAGATCACGGAGATGTTCTTGGGGAAGGCGCCGGAGGATTTCTACTTTACTCCGAAGCATAAGGTATGTGCTTCCTACCTGTACGTCTTGTTTAGAGTGGGGAAAGCTAACTGAGAAACAGAGCAACGCCTATGAGAGCATTGAGGCGGAGGGCTAGTCCTTCTGAGGATTGATTGTTGTTTTCCAGGATATCCCTATATTGGAGCTTTAAAAAAAAGTTTGTGCGTTTTAAGGCATATGGCGTCTACTCATAGTGGTGTATCATTACCTATTGTATTATACAAAAATTCCAGAGCCCAGTGTTCTGCGGGTGCTTCTTTACAAATACTACCGATGCCACACCAATAGCGGCATTATCTTGTCCCTTGATTCACCTGCTGTGCGGAGAAGAGCTAGAATTGTAGAATTCTCGGGGGTCTTGGGTATTTGTGTTCTGCTTCATTTCATCTCTGAGATATGTACCGGGGGGTCAACCATAAATACCAAGAATCTGATAAGATAAACACACCTATTTCACGGCAAGATTCCTTATCAGATTCTTCGTATTTACCCTCAACGCCCGGTACATGTAAATAGCTACAATACCAAAAAAAGGTATGGATTTGCTATTGTGGGGGAAACCTTAAACACACATTGATTTGCTTACTAAGACATGTAAATCACGTGCCAAAAGCGGTCCAGGTACATACCTCTTCTGATTATATACAAGAGTTTAAAGCCACCAGATATTTCTGACAAGAACAAAAAGACCAGCGTAAAAAGTTACCAATCTTGCGTTGGTTTTTCTTCTCCTTTGTCCCTAGACCGCTGATCTTTTTAACTCTCTAATAATTGCCCCAGCCAGAGCATTATTATAGCTCAGCAACAAAGAATGATTTCAAAAATCTGACAACTCATAGAATTATCCCTTACTCTGGCAATGCTGACCCTTTTCCGTGGGGGCCAAAATCCATAGCAAATACAGACCGGCAATTGGTGGGAGATTGATTCAGATCCAATGATTAATATTGATAACGAAATTGAGCAAAGCCACACCTTTTGGCCCCCACGAAAAAGGGTCAGCGTTTTTTTGCCAGACTAAGGGATAGAGCAGGTAAAACTGAGTGAGTAGATAGATCTAAAAAAAATATATATATATATATACAAGTGGTTTCCGGCCTTCGGCCGGTACTACACGTATATCAATCAGTCCATTAATATACAGGCAAGCCTCCTTGCGGCTTATTCCTCTGTTTGCCTGGCAGGCAAAGTTGATCACTATCCCTTAAACCGTCAACAAAATGCTGACCCACCAAAAAAAAAGCAAATTTTGTGTGGCTTTACTAACAAATCTTCTTATCTTTCTTATCAAACAACACAAATTCAACCCTATATGACTGTGGGTCAGCAGTTGACGGGTTAAGGGATATCCGCTCTGGTCGATCTATATATGTGCCTTTAATTTCTGATATCCCCCACGATATATCAGTCAGAAATACCTCCTTAATACCTTAATAGCTACAAAGCCTCTAAATCAAACCATTAATCGAATTCCAGAACCAGTAGAAACACTATTAACAATATAACACCACTCAGCACAATACTCTATGTTAATATCCAACACAACATGTTTCAAGTGAAACAAAATCTCGCAATGAGCCAATCAGAGGACTATAAATTTAAAAGCACATTGCATATGCAGGTTATAATTATATACTTATTAGATGTGGTGGTTGGTAAGCTCTGTAAAGCGGTCAAAGGCCCAAGGCGTATCAACCTCCACGGATGCGTGCAGATAGATGTCCGGAATGAATATTTAGCGAATCAGGGATAGTATATTTCTCGAGACTTGACGGTAATGCAGCAAGGCCTTTTGTAATCCCTTTCCTTCGCACTGGTAGGTGAACCGTGAACGGGTGATACCAGCATACGGCGTTTGCAGGTGAACACTTATTACCTGTGTAATTATGGTGTGCCTGAATTCAAAGGTGCTAACCGAAAAAAATGGATGGCTAGGTAATCACTTTTCAACAAAGAAAGTTAAAAAAAAATTGGCCCAGAATAATTGTAGCAGTGCTGGTGATAAGGCTTAATTATTCTGGGCAGAGGAGATACATGTATTCTAGTTGTGAAGTAACCAGAGCTTGATTCGGTATTTTTGTACATATGTGAAAAGCGCCAAAGTGAGCGTATTATGCGGATTGCTAAGGGTGTGCCCACCAATTTATTATAAGAATAGGGGCCACCCACCCTCCCCTCGAGAAGGAGAACTAAACACATTCAACATCTTCTGATATCCGTAGTGATAGAACGGATTATTTTCACAAGAAGCAAAGCACTCAGTTATTAAAATCCAAATATCAACATCATTAAGACAGCCAGAGTACGGAGACTATCCTATCGCAGATCCAATTAATACTGATTTAATGCAGAAATGAACTCTCTTTTCCGATCGATCGCCGAGTGCCTAACAGGCAGGACTAGTGACTACGATGAAGTTGACAACGTGATCAACGAGAAGAGTCACCTCGGGTTTAAGGATGACAAGGCGAGGCTCACTGCTCAGGACATTGCAAACGAGGTCGTCGACGCGCTGTACAGCGCCGAAAAGAAGGGCCGCGATCTCGAGCAAAAAATCAACAATATCGTCACGGAGTACGGATGGACTGAAAACATTGGGGTTGCAATTCTGAATGCACTAGAGTCCTCTCTCAGGAAAGGCGCCGTAATGGGACATGCCATGGCAGAGGCCTTTGAGAAGGCGACCAACGCAGCGATAGATTTCGCGAAAGAACACCCCGTATATTGTACCATTATTGCAATTGGGATCTTGATCCTCCTCGCACCGTGGGTGCTTGAGATTATTGGATTCGGCGAGCTAGGGCCAATCGAGGGTAAGATCGACTTTCGGAATATGCGCAGACAGTAAGATGATACTAACGTCAGGCATCTAGGAACCTTTGCTTCTTCATGGCAAGCTAGATATGTGGGGTACGTGCCAAAGGGCTCCTTGTTTGCATTTTTTCAACGCCTCGGGATGATTTGGAAGCTATCTACTTCCGAAGCAGAGACTACAGGGCTACAGTCTTGAGTGATTTTGATTTGATGTGTCTGGACATGGTATGTTTGAATGGATAATATTTCCTGTTCTAGCTATGGAGTGTTTTGGACGATTTGTATGCTAGAGGTATCATGTTTTGTCACTCTGTAATTTAACAGATATGAAATTTGTTATGATGATTGGATGGGACCCTCCGTAGCGAAGCGAAGGAAGGGGGCGTAGCCTCAAGGGAGTGAAACGGCCGCGATGGGTTCAAGGCGAAAGTGAGGACCGAGAACAGCGAAGCTGTGGTAGTGGCGGACTCGATAAAGGGTCGGTCTTGGCAGATACAAAAGCTCCATCTATATAGCCCTAAACGAGTGCTCTGTGGTGATTCTTAGCGGGTATCAACTAGCCTCCTAACAAGATTGTGCTTTTTCAAATCCTTTCAATTCAACAAAAACTCAAGATAAACTACCGTAGACTTATTCTCCTGACAATTATCTATCAAACTACGGTCTCCAATTAAAAATATCTTGTGATGATAGATTTGGCGTTCCTGTTGTCGCCATAGTCGCTCACCTAGTGACGGCGGATCCTTGGCGTCCCAAACTTAACACCCGCGTAGTTAACCTCGATCCCAGGCTTTGTATGGGTGGTATGGGTGGTAAGTTGTGCTTACCTCAGCACAACTTCTTCCCCTTCGGAGCGGAACAGGCGCGCGCGCTATTGCGCGGCCAAAATCATACTAAAATGGAGACTTTCTGAGCTTATAACTCAACGACCAGGGCTCGCGTAGAAAATCAAAAGTGTAAATGGTTTAGCGCTGCTCAGAGAGAAAATCGTGAAAACATTTGCGTGCACCTAATCCAGAGACTGGGGCCGAGGCTACCGCGTAGTACTATGATAGATACACCGGTTTTGCCAGAGTTTGACTCTGGTCCTAGATAGTGTGGCAGTTCAAATCCCTATCAAAAATTGACGGCAGGTGCTGCGGTAGAAATAGAAGTAGACATTGCTAGACTCATTTGGAGTGTTTTCTAGCAGGCTCAAACCGAGGGCGGCAAAGTTGCAGGCTAAGGAGCCCTCCATGTATGACATCACTGTGGCTTGTGAGATAAGCTTTGGTGCCTGAATTGAGCTCGTCTTGCAGCTTATGGAGATCTTTGCGCGAGATGACAAGCGAGAGCGACTTCACAATAGCGGTCTTATACATAATACAGATTGCACATAGACACATGCAGTCTCTAAATACATTGTTGCAAGAGAGCCGTGCAAACATTCAATGGCAGTAGTATAGAGGAGACTGCGTACAGTACTGGACTCTCTCCTCCAGTGGTACGTACATCAACAGTGGACATCCGTGTCCCGCTCCGTGCCGTACTCTCTACCAGAGGCAAGGGCGGTGTTATTACTTTGCGCGAGCGAGGTCGGGCCATGAAGAGGTGGTGACGTATGTGCGTGTGCCAAGCCGGTATGTGTATGTGTGGCTTCAACTTGTTGACACAAACAGGGCAGATCAAAGCCACCTTTCACGTTCCCCAAATGACTTAATCTCTCCACGTCGTCCTTTATTCATCCTCCTCCTCCCCCCTCCTCATCCCTTCTGTTCCATCATCATTATCTCTCATCCTGAAAAGTTTATACCACAAACGCACAAACTCAACCACGTTGATTCAACACCCTTTGTTCTGTCTTTGAGAACTCGAAATCATGACTCTTTATTACACTCTTGTCTGTACACCCTCACCCCTCTGTTGCCCATTGTGGCTTCGTATGATTGTGTTTTACCATCCCATCTACTGGTTTTAAGTTATGGCCTTTCTACTTTATTCTCTTGAGGATAAGCATGAATTTGGGGCTAGATGTTGTGGGGTCGTTATGACGTAGCGAAACAAAAAGGAAACAAGGCTGACATTTTCAAATCTAGGTGTTTTTCCTTCTCCTCGTGGAGATGGGCATTTTCATGCTCCTCATCCTTCCGTTGCCATTCACATGGCGTAGAAAGATCTTTACCTTCATATCGGAAAATGCGTTCGTGGCGAAGTTACAATATGGCATGAAGGTCCGCTTATAATTCCTTTCTTGATATATACGAAAAGGAATTAATGTTCTAATTACCATCGTTGTTTAGATAACGTTCGTGTTCATATTAATTTTGTTCATTGATTCCGTGAACCGTGTATACAGCGTTACCAATGAGCTCTCCCGAAACACCGACCGTAATGGTGGCCAGCAGGCCGTATTAGGCCACGAAAGGATGGAGGTTCAGGCGAGGAAGTTTTACTCGCAGCGCAACATGTTTGTTATCCCTTGCCCTCCACCCCCACTTGGTTTGTTGTACTAATTGAGATGCAAGGTACCTTTGCGGCTTTACCCTCTTCCTCTCGCTTATTCTCAACCGCACCTACGTTTTGATCTTGGACGTGCTGAAGCTCGAACAAACTGTCACAGAGCTTCGAGCTGAAAGCAACGAGCGTGTCCGCTCGGGTGCCGAGAGCGAATTGGAAAAGAAATACGAGGCCAAGGAGAGGGAATTGGAAATCGTCAAGAAACAGGCTGAGGGTTTGACTAGAGAGTATGGCGAGCTTAGCGACCGCTACACTGCCATGGAGAAGAAGCAATCTCCAGACTTCGCTCCAAGGAAGGATTTGTAAACGGGCATAGGGACGTTAGTGGGGGCGAAAACGCTGTTAGCTTTTAGTCGGATAATAGTGAATGGCGATTGTTGACGAATGATATCAGAATCTAAGCAAGATTGAAATTGGGTTGGGGATTATTGCGTGGTGCATGTTTGGGTTTTTCTTTTTTTTCTTTCTGTTTTAATCTGATATTTGCAAGAATTGATGCTTTTGATCGATATAGTTCCGTTTATTGGGTGATATCATTTGTTTTGACACCTCCAACTGTCCTGTGGGGTAGTTTAAACAGTCGAAGACAAACTTAGTAATCTATGGCATACTGTTATATTTAAAGTGGAGATAAAGAAGCCAGTGAAGTGACAACCCCGAATGGCCGGATAGATACAAACAGCCATCCCTAGAACGCAGCCGCAATTGAGGGCATGTGAAGAACCACCTGCCCATTTACGCGCCAATCATATGCGAGTAATTAAGCATTCATCCACGTGTCCATCTGGGGTACAGGCCAGTTGCATGGAGAGACTTGAACGTTGTATTTTATCATCAGTGAACGCTCCAATTACCAAGATGTAACCCCTCCCTCCCAGTCTTAAATATAACATTCCGTCCGCAATTGACTCAAAAATAAAAATAAAAGGCTTGTCAAAGTTCCCGTTTCCAGTTCTCAATCCACAAACACGATGAGTCACACGCCCCCGCTAGTAGCCGGTACTATCGACCTCCTACGAGGCCACCCCTCAACACGGCTTTTGGCAACCTCACAAATAGCGGATGCCGCAGCTGCGGTCCTGAACTCACCGTCGCTCCCCGTCGATAGCTATGCGGTGATTCGGCATCCGCTGCATTATGCGAGCGAGATGGGAAACCGGGATGTCCGTGGCGAGATTGGGAAGTGGGCGAGTGAGCGGTATGGGCTGAAGGAGGAGATTGGATTGTAAGTTTCTTTTAATTGTGATATTAGGAAGAAATAATTGATGGGTTGACGTATATATATGTGCAGAGAGCGAATCCTTATGACATCTGGCGCCTCAAACGGGCTTCTGAATATCCTGATGCACTGCACCAGCCCTGTTACTGGTTACACCAAGCAGGCATTCCTTATCAGCCCTGCCTACTATTTGGCCGCTAAAGTGTTCGAAGGTTTGTTTTAGAGTAGTAGTGCCAGGGGTGGTGGGCTAATGATCGCAGATGCTGGTTTTACCGGTAAATTAACCGCCATAGCTTCGACTACCACCAGCATCGATTTTACTGCCCTCCGCCGCCACCTGCAACATATAAGTGAGAGCGCCCCCGATGTCCCTCTCTCTGATGGCCTTGCTCCAATCTCCCGCGGTGGTGTCCAAAAATGTATTTATAGGTTTGTCCTGTACTGTGTACCAACATACTCAAATCCTACCGGGCATACCTGGGATCTGGAGACCCGCCGGAAGCTTGTGAAGCTTGCACGAGAATTCGATATACTACTGGTATCGGACGATGTGTACGATTTCCTTGGGAATGAAGGTGATAAATGCGCGCTTGGTGAAGACGGCCAACTAATACCTAGATTGGTCACTATTGATCGAGAGCTCATGGAGAAGCATGATGAGCTAGAGGGAGCAGGATTTACAGTCAGTAACTGTTCATTTTCAAAGCTTTTGGGGCCAGGATTGAGGTGCGGCTGGATCGAGACTGCGACGGCTCAATTAGCAGAGCAGATTGGGAACGGGGGTGCCAATATCAGTGTAAGCCATCCTTCATTTCCCTCCCCCCAAGGATAAACTGTGAATCCTACTCATCCTACACCACACAGGGCGGCAACTCCGCCCACTTCATCTCCACCCTGGTACACCACGTCGTCAAAACGCGTACAATCGACGTCATCATCAGCACCCTCCGGCAGACCTACACCACGCGCTGCGCCGCCATTATAGCAGCAGTTCGCAAACACCTCCCCGCCGGAACCGAGATCTGCGGGGGCAACGGCGGCTTCTTCATGTGGGTCGGTCTGCCCGAAGGCTATGATGCCCGCAAGATTACGCGCATCGCCGAGGAGCAGGAGGGGGTGAGAGTCATGAATGGGGATATGACGGAGTGCCCCGGGGACCGTAATAGGATGGGGTGGGGAGATCGGTGGCTTAGGATTACGGTGAGTTATTGTGAAGAGGATGTGGCAGTTGAGGGGGTGATGAGGTTAGGGGCTGCTGTGAAGAGATGGAAAGGAGAGTCTGGGAGTGGAACGAAGGGCGAGTTGTAAGAGGGGAGTATGTGATATGGTGTAGCACAAGGGTCTGGCATTAAGTGAATGAACAAAATTGGGAGTTGACAGGTGAGAATCCGTTCACTCACTAAATCCCAGAGCCTTGTACAGAGAGATATAGAATTGCTGCAATACCGCTACTATACATGTAGATCTAAAATGGATATTAACAAGCTGTTTAACGAATTACATGCTAGCTGGGTTGTCTTTGGTATGTACCTACATGTATTACAGGGATTTTTATGTGGTGGGTATATCTTCGAGTGATCCGCTGTGATTAAGACTGCATACGTACTGATACACACTGTGGGTGTAGCTATAACGCCCGGGGTAATTTTAGGCTCTGCAAGAAAAATGCGAGTGATGTAACTGGTGTGCGCACTATATGTACTGTGATTCACGGGGTGTTGGTATTGGCAGATTGAAGCCACAAATTGGCTTGGCTGTCATGAATAACAGTACCTGTACTCAACACCGCGTTACCCCAAAGGCCTCTGGTTTGGACCCAGGGGTGGGGTAGAGACGCATTTCTTCTTTTGGATACATACAGGTATGTGTGTCCTGCGCAGTCACTTTTTCTCTAAAAGTCGCCTCAGTCACAGACTGGGCCCGAACCCTCACTTGTAGTTTATGTTTCGTTTCGTTTCACACACTGATGTTTGTCAGCTCACGGGCCACCTAGCGACCATCCTGATCATCTGTGTCTGTGCACAATTAAGCTTAGGCTCCACTCGCATCGTGCATGGAGCCTTGTTTCCCCACAAATATACATGTATTTATATATCAGACACATCAAGGCTCAACACACATACATGGCAGTCATAAAAAAGAATTCATCCCTGATTTTGTTTTTTCATCCGCGCTTAATTTCCTCCCTTCACATTTGCCAGCTCCCACTCAGCTCCTCTTTCATCAGTAGGGCTGACGTCGGTCACATCATCCCTATAGGCAGCTTGCCCTCCCATCGCCGTCTTCTTCCTCCTCTCGGCACGACCGTTGTAACCGCGACCGACAAAGCGCCTTCGGCCGCCGCCAATCGACACCGGCCCAACCTTGCGCTTACTGCTCATGCAGAAGTGGAGGCAGCACAGTGTTCCGGCTACAAATACAACCATCAGAGGTAGTCCAATCGCCAAACCAAGAGTGCTAACAGGCGGTCGGTTGTTTGGAGATGTGTCCACGGGGGCGGCCTTAGGATCTGACGTAAGTATGATGGTTGGTCCCTCTTGAACACCATTGCCTGTGGAGGTGTCGGAGCCCACGATGGAGAAAGCCATGGGCTGTTCCGTGAGGTCCTTCTTCACGCCTTCATTCAGAGCGGTCTGGTTCTTGAGCCAATCCTTGGATGGGACGATGGGGTGAAAGCCAAGGTAGTTTGCAACTTCCCACTGAGGTTTTGTGTTCTCGTTAGCGGGTTCTCTCACCATCGTTTAATCATACATGTAGATATGTAAAAACATACAGAATCGGCAAGCTCTCCAGCGCCTCCGTAATTCAGGTAGTGCAACATGATTGTAACCGTCGAATTTCTTTGCCAGAAGTTCGGGTTCCATGTGACATAATACTTTCCTGTGTACCACCACTCTGTGCCATTGAGAGGGGCACAAAACGGGATCCACGGTTGGGTGTTTCCCTTTGGCGTGAGCTCATATTTGTTAGTGTCGCACTGTGCGAAAACATCCTGAGACCGAGAGGTGTCGGGAATGGAGGAGCCTGTAGGCTGTACATCTACTGTCGTGTGTTGCCCGCGAGTGTTTGTAGTTACGTGCTCGGTGAAGGTCGAGGCACTGCCATCTGGGTAGATGCTGACCCAGGGTGTTGGTGCTTCAGCAGTGCTGCTTGAAGCTCCCGTGCCGGTGGAGCTTGCATCCGCACGGCGCGCGATATTATCATTGGGGAATGCGGCGACCCGTGAAGCTGAAGCAGCAGCTAGGAGAAAAAGTGGTAAGACAGAGGTAATCATCATGCGTCGTGAAATTCGTGATTATTTTTTTTTTGTATTCCTGAACAAGCAAAGGTGCAAGAGTGTTGGAGGAGAGAAACAAAAGAACGTAAAATACTGCCTCTGTTAAATAATGAGAGAATTAAAATGTGCGCGGGTGTCCGGAACGCGGGTGGTTGGTTTCGTCTGATGTGGGATTACTTACTTTGGCGACTTTCAACCTTTCACCCACACCGGAAATGCCTCACTTAAGAGATATGACATGTACAAACCTACTAAAGTCATCTACATATCTAAGCCGACAGGCAACGGATGTTCGGCCATTCGAGAAACCGGTTGAGGGCCCCTCAGATGCTGAGCTACGTAAATAAATTAGTGATCAATTTGAATTAAGGATGTTCTTCAGCATAAGCATTTCTCCAGGAAAACATTCCTGATTATCGATCTCCCCAGATCTCGTTACCAAAACATCAGTTTTCTTGAGAATAACTCATGATGCGGATATGTATGACACTTAGTACCTGCCAAGCAAACAGTGGTTACAGTCCCATATAGGCAATGATATTAATAATGCGAATAGGGACTAGGCTAATTGAAAGCACACAGGCTCATATGATTGCACCAATCATAAAATAGACAAATACATGTAGTTGATTAAATAGTTAGCCCCGGCCTGCTTTGTTCGAGGCCTTCGAGTCGTATATATAATATAGATCTAGACAGCCCCCTCCCTATCGATTATGCGGTGTCCCCAAAACCTTATGTCTGGCGTCCTGACCCGTGCAACAATAACAAGAAACCCATTCGTTGGCCCGGTCTTTGTTATCTGGGATAATGGGATGCCAAGAGAGATTACCGCAGCAGCGAGCGAACGTTCGAACCAGATGGGTTTTTAAAACTACACGTACAGTCGTTCACGGGGTGAAGACAGACACTAAGTGTTGACGGACAGGGGAATCTCAACGGACAAGAATCCTTAAAAAGAATTATTTGTAAAACTTGGCTGTTTCTCGCCATGCGTAGAACCCTGTCCGTGAACGCCCAGTGTCCGTCTTCACCCTGTGAACCACTGTATGTACATGTAGTCCGGAATGGCTGCAGTTTTGTGATCCAAGTCACTATGATTCCGCTATTAAGTCAGTTGGCGAATGATCAGTGACAAAGATTGCATCTTATAGGATGCTCTCCTGGGAGGCTGCGTAGTACCTCCCTCGTTGATTAGTATTTAAATGGCTCCCATCGAGGGCCAAAACCATATCTGTGGGCCGACAAGTCCTGGAAGAGGCTGGGCTGCTCTCATGATAGTCACGTGGACAAGTGGACTGGCTCAGCTCACTAAAGGCGAGGCAGAATCAAAGGCCATTGGATTAGGACATTAGGTACAAAAAAGATGCGCACAACGCTAACGACCATGGCCAAGTGATGAGTACACCAGGCACGATAACTCACAGTGAGTGGGCTAGAGAGTATATAGAGAATCATATTAGTACATGTAGGTAGGTCGACCCACATTTTAGTTTGACAATATTGCCAGTAAGAGACCAACCTCCCAGTGATAGTTAGCCCAAACACCTGCCACTATGAGTCTTAAATGAATTTTGTATCCACCCAATATGTGGAGTGAGCTGTCCCTAAGAGTGGGCATAACACTTTTCTAAATGTTATCACTCTTTTTACGCATTTGCACAGACCACCTAGATATATCAACACCCCTTAATTATAGAGCCTTAAAGCTTGGGCAAGACCTAGATTAGAGTGTTTCACTAGGCCACTTGAGTCAAACACTAAGGCCTATCTGCCTTTTAAGGTAGATAAAAGGGACGTTCGAGGCAAACGTCTCACCCCAGAACATGACTACAACCACAAGCGCAGCGTTATACACAGACATGGGGAAAGGATATATCTTTGCTTTATACGATTTTTCCGTAGGTAGGCTCCTGCGTTAATTTGAACAGACGGCCGGTCATTTTTTTTTTTTTGTTTAACTCATAGACGGTCGGTCATACAAGTCGTCGAATTTCACTTTTCAAGCTAGTATGGGGGAATATTGGGGGCGCAACTACAAGACAAATCACCGGACACAAGAATTTCAACGTTTTGTTTAACCAGCCGTTGATTCGAATTTATACAGAAAGATTTCGAAGTCATCTATGGATCAGAATGTCATAGGAAGGATAAGATAAATAAATTCGTGTCAGTATAGAATAGGTACTAGTATGGTTACAGAGACAATTAATTCCCTCTAATGAGGGAAATATCGGACTCGGCGGTTCGATACATAGCCTATCGTTGAGAATCGCCGCAACAAACTGTACACACTTCAAAGATGATGGATGGAATCAAGAATCTTCAGATTTTCAAGAGTATTTAGATGATTCTTTGTCATTCATCTCGCCTACAAAGACATGTATATAAACAGATCTAACCGTGAGAATAAATTTAGATCTAGCATCTAATTGAACCGTCACCAAAACCATAACTCGTAAAGGAAAAATAAAACATAAAGTATAACATCTAACGTAACAACATATAATCAAACATTAGAAAAGAAAATAACCCGTAATTAAAGCTGTAGAACCGTGCTCCCCAAACCATAGCCTAAACGATAACAAATATATACCCAAACCAAGTACCGACCCAACCCAAACATGAACATGAACCAAAGACATTTAAATGCTTCCCTCTACAAACTCCATTCCACTGATTCTCTCCTGAGTCCACTTTCTCGCGCCATTCTCCTCGCGCTTCCACGAAAGGACAGGCCAGAATCTCTCGTCAACTTTAACACTCACAACGCTGGTAATGCCCTTGCGGTTGACCTGCTTGATACGAATGTATTCACCCGTTTTCCACTGTTTAGTCTTGACAACGTTGATGAGATCTTCGATGCTGCCAGTTGGAACACCATCAACTTCCAGGATCCAATGTGTTGGTCTGATGTTATCCAAAGCTGGTGATCCGTATGAAACACCACCAACATAAACACCAGGAGTTGACAAAGGAATGAGAGGCGACGTATTCTTAGTATCGACCTGCTCCAATACGGCTGCATGTGTAGCATGGACGATTGCACCAAAGAACTGAACCACGTTGGTCCCAGTAGTGGGGTACGCACGGGTTGTGGGCACAGTTAAAGTTATTTCAGACCTGCCTCTGAGGACGACCATCTCAACAAATTCCTTTGTATCGAGGTCAAGCTCGGTGAGTTGGGATACACGATGAATAGGCTTCCCGTCAATCTCCAGAACGATATCCGCAATTTTGAGCGCCTTCTCCTCATCCCCGGCTGGGGTTGGTCGGAGTCGCGATTCGACGATCAAAGGCCGAGGTACGCCACGGATCTTCTTTGCAGCCTTGACATATGCATCGAAACGCTTCTGGGACAAGCCCATAGTGGAAACGGTTGCTAGGGGCATATCAGAAAATTCAATTCCAAGATCGCGGCGAGGGGGTTCGATTAGGCCCTGGCCGTTTTCTGCGTTGATGCGGGCGACAACCGGAAGGACGTATCGTCTAATGTCGAGACCCTGAGTCCAGTATGAATCGTCTCCGGTCTTGTTCTGGGAAGAAACAGCCATGTAGTATGCAGCTACTTTCAAGCTCCTCTTCTCATCATCTGAAGCATCCTTTGAAGGCTTGCGGACAATGACACCACCCCAACAGCCAGAGGACTCGGCAACATTGATATTCTCAATGTTGATCAACCTATGACGCGGCGGATTGCATTGCCAAGTATTGAAATTGACACCGATCGAAGCAATTGATGTCTCTTTCTGGACCAACAGCTGATCACTAGTTAAACCGACGACTCTAACCTCATCACGCACTTTGAGCGGCTTTTCATCCCACTCAGGCACGGTAACGTTCTTGGGCAAAAGCTCGATGTCGAAAGTAACGAGTGCGAATTGACCCATGTAGACGACACGGCCTGGAATGTTCTTATTGGACACGGTGAGACGAATATCGAGCATCTCAGTTGGAACAGACGATCGGTCGAAGAGCACAAGAGGAATAGGGGAAAGAGATACGATCATGCCTACACCAGAATAATTGGAGGCGGAGGTGTGGCCATAGATTGAGTATGGAAGGCGGCAGACAACATTGACAAGAGAGGATTTGATCATGTCCAAGCCGACATCTTCGGCATCCTCCTCTTCATCCTCCTCGAGAGCAGTCTCCTCTTCCTTCTCCTTTTTCACGGTTTCAATTTGTTTGAGCGGGGCAGGCTCCAATTCACGTCTGATCCAGGTTCCTGCAGTATCGTTCCTCTCAAACAAAGCGCCAAGGAAGAAATGACGGTCGATATCAACCATCAACATTTGATCCTCGTTCCTTCCCATAGATCTTGTCATGAATGGAACTCGTTCGTAATCGGGGAGAGTTTTCAACACCTGGATGAATTGATCAAGATTCTTTGTTGGCTTTCCGGCAACGTGCGTGATGAGGAAGTCTCGGCTCCATGATGACCACAGAAGAAACCCAGAAGCTACTCAGAAGGTTAGTGGTTTGAAATACTCCACCGGGAATGAAATACAAACCTGCACAGAAAACGCCAGTTCCCAGCTCCACATTATGGCTTCTTCCGACCTGGTAACTCAAATCATGAATCACAGCACCTCCAATCTCCAAAAACCTATTGGGAGTAATTGCGTGAAGGTCCTGGACAGTGCAAACGACTTGCAGTTTGCCTCTAGGACCTTCCTTTCCTTCCTTCCCGGATCTAAAGATATCAAGTACGATATCTTGTCCAACACTATCGTCAATAATACTCCACAGGGCAATGAAGTTTGTAATGTATTGGTCATTGCATGCAAAAAGAATATCACCAGGTTCCAGTCCCGCGACCCTGGTAACACCCTCGGGAACAACTTCCTCATTCGGCTCGGTGCGCATTCTTTCTGAGCTTGCAGGGCCGCCCTTGAGCACTCGGATCACACTGAGTAGCCCAGTGGCGCTGGTATTTCTGGCTCTGCATTCTTCTTCAACCTCCTCCTTCAACCCAAGCCTTCGCAGTTCATCGTAGCTGGTATGAAGAAATTCAGTCTGAAGAGTACCACGGCTCACTGGCTCTCCTTTCTTGATTTTTTCGACTGCGCGAACCACACGGTCTAGTGGTAGATAGAACGAACTCTGAGAAGAATTACTTCCACCGGCGTTTAAAGCTATCGCTTGACCGTGGATATTCAAGACTGGTGAGCCAGAAGATCCACCGGAAGTCCCAGAGGCGGCTTGCATGTAAAACGTATTAAAATCGTTGTAGGAGTCTACACCATAGCTAGGGGCATGTCGGTCGAGCCTAGCGAGGGTGGAGCCAAGGATCGAGAGCTTCTCGCCTGCGTCGTTACCAACAACCTTGATGTCCTCACCTACCCTTGCCAAGTCTGGGCGAAGCTCAATTTCCTCCACATTGATATGCTTTAGCTTGGCTGGGTCGTACCGAAATACCCCGAAATCATGGATCGGGTCACGATACACAGGATAGCAGGGAATCTCTTCGTAATTGACAAAAACGGCAACAGAAGTGATGGGAGCGGGCGAAACAACATGTCTGTTCGACAGGATCAATCCGTGCTTTTTCGAGATAACGAATCCTGTCGCTGTGTAGTCCCCTGCAGATTCGGTATCAAAGGGTCTGGTGGTTGTCGCCTTAATTGAGACAATGCCGTTGATCACGCGAGCGATTGTCCTATCCCAGGTCTCCTTATCAGATTGGGATGTTGTTGACATGGCACTGTGATTGGAGGCAAAGCTCAACGCCGACACACTTCTCGACAACGGCGGCGTAGGCATCGAGTGGACTGGTATCTTCTTGATTTCTGGCATTGGTTGTTCAATTTTTGGCGTCTGAACCTCGACGGTTGACTTTTCCTCATCGACTGGCGACTCTTTTTCAATTTCGGATTCATCCTTCTGCGCTGGCAAGGAGACTCTCTTCCTCTGCTCTTTCTTCAAGACCTGCTTGAGCTCAACTCTGGGTATACCGAGGCTATTAGAGTGGGTTGGGGACGTTGAAATTGCCAGCTCGCTGCCAACTTGTAGAGGGAAATAGGAGCCATCATCACGGGATTGATGGTGTCGTAAAGCTGAGTCGGGAATGGGAACTTGGGGTGTTTTAACAATATTCTCAGCTGGAGCTACCTGTAGATGTGATGACCGAGTATTGGCGGTATTTGGGTCTTCCATATTGGCTAATATAGGTTTGATGCAAACGTTACGGAAACGATGGGAGTGGTAGGAACGCTTAGAGAGTGAAGCTCGGTGCTTCAAAAGCGAATGAAGAAAACACCGGTGAGCTATGGTGATAGATTGTAATAGAATGAAAGTGAAGGACAGATAGGGAGATGGTAGTGAGTCCTTTTAAACTGAACGAAGGAAAGATAAGAGAGAGAACTTTTGAATTGGGGGGAAGCTGCTCTCTATTTATCGTCTGGTATATGTATATGTGTACATTAGATAGGACTGATACTTATTAGGGGCACGCGTTAAACTGAGCGACCCACAGGACTACATGTAGTGACTCCTGCTCTACCAGGGACCCAGTGTGAACTCTAGTTCAGTAGGGGGGGGGTTGTCTTAATCCGGGGAAAATCACAGTACTCGAAGACTGTTGGACCCACAGATTTTTTTTCTTTTTCTATTTCGAAGGGTGGGGGGTGGGTCTTAGAATGTCAGATCTTCGAAGATGTATGATAAAGCCGCTATCGTAAATGTCAGCTGGTTGGGCTGAGCTGATCAAGGCCTTGTGCGAAAAATAATTTATGCTAATATTGCGCATGATATAGACTCATTCTATTATCTCCAAGTCCTCGTGAACTTGAAACCACATTCTTTCTCTTTTCCTTTCTCCCATCTCTTTGTTCTTGTTCACCTTCAAATTCAATGGCGCCGGAGACACCTCACTCGTGCTAACACAGCAGACTACGGTTGGAGGATATCCCAACCTTCCGCTTCCCGTCGAGACCAACAGTGATAAGCTAGGATGCAGGGTCCCAACGATCTTTTCCCAATTGAGCTGCTTCTATTCCTTCTAGATCATCTTGCAACTGATGGTGTGCTCGGGTTTTTTTTCCATTCTTTTTTTTTTTTTTGCGAAACTTCGCCTCCTGAATATCCCTGGTGTCCTGCCTATCGCTATTCCCCACGAACGAACAAACAACTTACATTGTGAAAAGGAGGGGGTCCATTGAGAAACGATATTCGCAATCCATATCTGCAATACCTTATCATACATACAGCAACCCCTCAACCACCCCAGCCAATCGCTTCTTGAGGGGTTCTTATGATCCTTCTATTAATTTACCTCTCTCCCGCATGAGTACCCAGTGCGGGGAAGTTCGGAATTATTTTCTGTTCCTAAAAATCAGAAAAGATCGGTCCAAAGCTAGGTGAATTACATGTAGCTACAACGGCAAATAGACCTGAGTCACAGCTTTGGAGGCTCTGTGCAGCAGTAGCCGAGTAGTAACACTAAAAGCAAGTGAAGGTCGAATCCGGGGGCTGGAACTGCAGTAGTGGAACAGAGCCTCTTCGGAAAGAGTACACTTCGATGAGCTAGATTTTAGTACATCTCCACCCTTTCAGGGTCCGGTTCCCGGTCGGGTTGCGTATTTTGAAGTGGAGGGATGTTTACTGTGATTTGTTCCCCTATCGATGCATAACACATGTCAGCTCCCATCAGACAGACCATTTGCCTCTGCAGGTTCGAGGTGCTGTTACTCTACCCAGTCAGCCGCATGCACAGATGCGTGCGATAAAGTACCTACTTCTCGTAGAGTACAAGTCTTCCGAGTTAGATATGTAGGGTACCTACATATACGTACATACTTGATGCATGTCAATAATGACAAGGGTAAAGGAAGAAATAAAGGGTCCTTGGAGGTCTTGAGCCTTTCGCGGAACGGCAGTTGACCCAGAAACGTGTCTACATCTCTCTTTACCAATCTACCATGGACCTACTTACTGACAAATTGCTACTCACGCCTGGTGACAGTAAAACTCCATGAAATCAAACGGTTCAAGGCCCCTCAAAGCAAATCTTGCCTAATGGATTCGTTTGCCATCCAGTCTGGTCAGGCCGGTTTTTGCCACTTTGGAAGATTCTTCCGCGTACCCGCTTTACTACTAGCTTCAGCTGCTAGGTATTTCCAAATAATTGCTTATCTAATTGTCAGCATAGGTACAACATATCCGCCAACAGTAGCAAGGTGCGTTGAGGTTGTGCCCTGAGGCTGTGAGATGCCCGAACATGTAGGTAAACATCATGTACAGCTACCCTCATCACTAGTACTTCGCCTAACAATCTTATTTAAGGCTACCATAATCATGACTGGGTCAAGGATATACAGTCAACTTTGGGGCAACGACGAACCTGGGACAACAGATTTCAGCCAAACAAGTGGTTGCGTACCAGCCTGAGTGCCACTGCCTTGACCGACAAAGACCCCTGTTCGTCGCCCAACCAGCTTCGTCATTGCCCCCAAGACGACTGTACTCTATAGTCAGGCGTGCGATTTGAGCTCTAAGCGAGTGCCAAATCTCGTCCGGGCAGTGAAGGCGATGTGCCCATGCGCAGTCCTGTTCTCCCCCGGGGAAACTCATGTTTTACGTCATGACCCTGATGTGAGACCTAACTATCTGTTTTCTCTTTGGTTTCGTAGACGTTGTGTGTACAATGTCCCACAGTTCTAAATGAGAACGTACCACCACTTTCAGGAGCAAAAGCTGATAGTACCTCTAGCCTTCCAATTATTCGCTTTCATAAATATCAGCAATTGTATTTCCAATAGTCGACGCAATCCCTGCGCAGAAGCTCGCATCATCTCCCTTAGGGCTGATATTAAAGAAAGGCGTACCAATCAGACGCCATAAGGCTTGTATGGTTGTCATTTGTTTTATCGGAAACCATATTCACGGAATACAAATGTTTCACAGCGCCATCATCAGTGTTAGCACGAAATTTTTGCGCACGATTCTACTCAAGATGCGTCCGTACGCAACGATACTTTGGCATTGACTCGAAAATCGAAATGATTATATAGTTCGAATAGCCTTCCTCGCCAACGAAGCATGGCCCGACTTTTATCGGAGATAGGAAGGCCTACTCCATCAAGCTGGCCCGACATATCATCTATTTTCTTGGATTATGGGTTATGGGGTCGAAAGTGAATAGATAACTGAACTGTGTCTCTGAACCTAGGCAAACAACGAAGGTTGCCTTCAACGCTACATACCAGTTCCAAGCTTAGACAAAACATGCGCATCAAAAGACGCCATGAAGGGGCTAAACGTGTCATTCTAGGATCATTAAACGACTTCTTCAAGCAACTTTTCTTAACTCAGTATAGCTTTTCGATGCCTCTCGAGAACTAGAGTAAACTCTCGTAGCATGATAGGCATTATTATGACAGGTGTTCTACGCGCGCACAATCAAAATTTCTACACAAAGATTATTAATATCAAAGAAACTAGTGGCTATTGGGGAAGGAACAGGTATTAAATCAGAAATTATGATAGAAAACCACTCATTTTGAGGTCGCCGTTTGGGCCTACGAGTGATAGGAGGCGTGTCTAGTTTCTACGCGCTGAAGAGGATTCTATATAATTATCATTTCTCGCCGTTAATTTCATAAATCATGCTGTAACTTGAGTTCTCATCTCCGCCTTCTCAATTCTACTCTCACTATTGGCTTTAAAATATAATCAAGCGCTAACAATCACTAAGTCGATTTCTCATCCCTCCTGCAGGATTATACTAGTGCATAAACTCACTTGATATTAGGGGGTCTTATGACAACCTAGTATACCACATAGTTATGGCTTTGCCAAAGTCGCTTGTGACTTTAAATCCAACTAGGTTAACTGATTCTAGCCACTGAGACCCTCCATTCCAGTTTTAAACATGGGCCATATACACTATTTTGGTGCCGCAAACGAGCCCTGGAAACTAAATGAATAACACGGTGATGTAAATGTCCCCGTATTAATGAATTAAACAAAAGAAAAGCCCTCGTAGTGCCAAGGCGAGACATCGAGTGACAAATCATGATTCGTTTTTATAACAAAGTCGGGACACATCTGGAAATAATACGCCCGAAATTCTCGATATGAGGTCAAGGAATATTGCAAGGCGTTTTTTAGTTTCAATCTGGTGCTCTGCAGCCTTGGCAAACTTGGACCAAAGGCTACTGTTTGTGAGAGTTGCTTGTTGGGGTCTCGGTACCATTGTCCTATATGGCAAGACAAGCACCAGATTCCGAGCATGTTTCGGCCCACCAGGTGATGGACCAAATATCGGCGCGGTCAGCGCGATTGATCCAGATATGTATCATGACACACACCTTGCCGATATCCGGCCTCGGCGTACGGTGGTATCAAAACCCGAAAGGGCAAAAAAAAATGCTTGAGCTACCTATCACGGCGACAGGACTCCCTTCTGATACTGACGCCCGGTCTATATATAGAGCCTATTTAAGTTGAAGTCGCCACTAGGGAAATTCGGAGGTTGCTGCCTGGTTCGCATGACGTGCGCGCCTGCAATGAGGCTGAGTATATTTCTTCTTTCAACTACAATCTCAATATTCGTATCTTTAAGGCGACCCTAATATGGTATGTTTCGACGACGTCTATCCCAACGTCTTATAGTTACACATTGAAGTGAGATTTCGACCCGGCGATGTGCTCATATTGCTTATTCTAGCACTCCTTGTATTCATAGAGGGGTGTTATATAGTACGTTCCACAAGACCCTTGTACTCCCTATGTAATGATTCGATGGTACAAGATGTAATGATGAGCCTCAGGCATAACACGTAGAAGGCCTTGCCCTTAGATGTGAGTTTAATTGGAGTACTTCAATCGGAGAGAGCCGTTAAGGAATGGCTTTTCCTGCCTTTGAAGCATAGACCATCACTCGGACAAAGTTACCGGGCTGTCAATGGACCAGGATTATTCAGGCCTGGTTTTCATAGGTCGGTCTCGGCTTGACTTAATTTTGTACCTGGCATTGGTTGCCCTATCAACCGGGCAAAGATTACAACCGCTAGCAGCTAGGAAAATTCGAATAATACTGTCTCATAGTTTAATTAAAATTTGAGGCTATCGGAACTCACCTACACATATAGTACAAATACAACGTAGGACTATATTCAGGCAACTTCTTAGGTACCTGGGGGCTCCGCAGAGAGTAGAACCTTTTTGTATAAAAAGATAGTTATTTAAAATTCTCTACCCCATGCTATCAGCAAAACAGAACAATGAGGTATGAGGATAGTATTCCATAAGAGCCTTGGTGAGATACATGGAAAAATCCCGATAATGGGTGCAAGAGGAGGTATTATCTAGACATTTGTTTTTAAAAGCCCTTGCAGGTCTGATGTATATAATGCATACCCTAAGATAACCGTGTTGTAGCTACGTAAACTAGCGGCTCTTTTCATCACTACATGTAGGCTTAGTTAAAGATGGCACCCTGCTCAACATCCTATAGCAGCAGTGCGTGCGGTGCACTGCAACTGGGAGGAAATGTTTTAGGAGCCGGACCCAGCTCCTGGCAGCAAAGCTCTTTGCGCTAGAATCACAAAATGAGACCAGATGTGGATGTTCGGATGTCTTATTCGTGGCGCGCGCACCTACCGCGGCTTCAAGTGATGCATGAGCACGAGACATGACAGAAGGACGTAGAGGTCCGAGGAGATTGTTCATTTATTAATGTACACACATACAAAAACGTCTATCTATAGCTTTATCATGATTATTAACCCCTCCGCCTACTGCTCTGTCCGCATTAACCACTGCCCTACATGATAGTGCATACATAGTAATCCCAATCAAACCGCCTAACCCCAGCCGGTCATCATAAAGTTAAGGAGTGTAAGAAGAATAAAGTTATAATGTCCTTTTTGCGGCACAGAATATCGATAACATCGAGAACATTGCAGTTCTCTCTATAAAAAATGTTCGTCTGTCCCTATACCCAATACTACATGTGATTATAATACCAACTATGGATGATATCTCCCGCTTTCTAGCCATTCAAAACTAAACGATGCAAATCGGATATCAAAACTGAAGAGAAAAACTAAAGTGGGGAGGGCCATTAATTTTTGAAAAACGAGGCCATGCGTTAAACAGTGCATATAACAGGCATTTAGTATGAAAGCTTATGAGAAGGAAGATGAAAAGCAATGCAAAGCTGGATCGATCGGAGATGTTAGGATTCAGAAAGCCCTATGATGGGTGATGTAAAAAAAAAAAAAAGAAAAAAAAAAGTTGGAACTTGGGCTTTTTAAAAAGAAACCAAAAAACAGAAACAGAAGGCGTGACGGAAGTTAAAGGAAGAGATAAACAAGAATAACAACACAACCGCCGCCATACCCTCAAAGCTACCACCACCTCAATGACTACTACGTACTACGACTAGAATTTCCATCACGATGAATATATGCATATATCAACCCCCATCCAACATGTCCCTCACAAAGATAATAGTGAGGATCGAAGGAATGAAGGGAAACAACCCCCCCACCCCCCAAAAAAAGGAAAAGGAAAGGAGGGAAAAAAATAACATTGAAGAAATCCACGGACCCCATGCTGAAAACAAGAGAGAAAAGAAAAGAGGAGAATGCTGCTGAAAGTAGAAACCAAGTTACAAATCCCCAATTTATCTTCAAAAATGTACCGAGAGCACAAAAAGACAATAAAGAAAAGCCCTTCCCGTAAAAAGAGTACCCCAAGAAAAATAAAGAAACTCCGCTTTAGGCTGAATGCAAATACACAATACAATCAACCAGAGTGGTAGAAGAGAAATTCGAAAACTACTAATAAAAACAAACTAAAAATTAAAAGAAAACACTCCTCTAAATCGAAGGATTTTCCCCTCAGAAATCAAAGAACAAGGACACAAACACGAAAAGGAAGATAAAGCTAAGAAACTAGAAGACATTGATATCAAACAGGGAGGAAGAGGCACCTTTCCGGATAGCCTCAGCATTATTCCTTTTATTCCCTACTGCCGATAGTAGATATACTCCAGCAACTCGCCCACATGCCCCCTCGCATTTTCCAATCCACGTTGCATTAACCACTTGGTGGCTTGACTTTCAAGATCCCCCGAACTATTCCATCCTCCCACAGGACATTACAATCTCATCAGGCTGGCTAATGACACCAAATCTCCGAAGGGGTGTAACTGAAGGATATAGAGGAGATAGTATAAGCTGTTCTTACACATCCCCTTTACTCCTGACGACACCCCGCCTCCTGAAGAAGTCCATGACCCTTCTGGCTGGACCAGTACTTCCGCCTGTTCCGCTGACTTCTCCCTCCGTGAATTTCCTATTCTTCTGTAGAACAGTTGGCCGCCGGCTAACGCCATTGCCACCTTCAATATCGACGCTCTCTCGTTCGAATCTACCACCAGCAGCAGACGCCGGTGCGGATTCAACTGCCAGTGAAGTTTCCGAGCCAGTTTGAATCGATTCGTCTCTACCAGCGGTATGCGGTACGCCAAGTTGGGGCTGCGAAGAGGTTTGGGGTTCTGCTGGTGTAAACCGGTTTCCTGAGAGCCCAGATGTCCTTGAGGGACGGCGCATATGGCCTGAGCCAGATATGCTCTTAAGTGAGAAGCTTGTGGGCAACAAGCTGAATCGCCTTGATTTACCATTGGCTTTTTCGTGCTTGGATGGGCGTGCACCTTGGTCGAGAGATTGACGGGGTTCGCCTGCGGCAGTCATCACGGGTCGAGGAGAAATCTCTGGCTTTTCAGAGTTGCCCATAAATTTGCCCAAAAACCTCCCTGGCTCACCACCAGCCCCACCTCCAACAGTATTTGCTCGTTTGTGGCCTTTGACGAGAGCCTCTGGTTGAGTCGACGGTCTGGTTGTATATTTGGCTGGTAAGACTGTGCTTGGTTTTCCCATTTCCGAGGATCCGATGGCCTCGCTGTTGTCCGGATGGGGTATCGGGTTGCTAATGGTGTATGGTTTTCCGCCCTTGGGCGTTGCAATGATTTTCCCTTGAACATTGTTAGCTGCGAGACTCGGCGCTACAGGTACAGGCCTCGAATAACTGGATCCACGTGATGGCATACGATTTGAATTTCCCAGAGAGCTTGCGGTTGTGGGCCTTGCAGATGTTCCGGCTTCCCCTGTAGTAAATGGCTTTCCAGTGACAGGTGGGCCAGATTTATCTTTGCTGGTTCTTCTTGATGGCTGTTTGGAAGTAGTTCCATCACTCGATGCAGGCGCTCGAGATGGAGTCTGGTACGCATAACTCGCCGGCCTGTTCCTTGAAGATTTACTCTCACCAACTTGTAAGACTTCTCTCTCTTTACCTTTCTGTTCCGTTGAAGATGTCGTTCGAGCGTGTCTAGACGGTGTGCCGGCTGTGGTTGCTGCTCTAACAAGATTATCATGATGCTTACTAGTCGGGACAATAGGAGCGGGAGCTGCCGCATCTGCTTCGTCCGCCTCTGGGGCATTGTTAGGACCTTGTTGATCGGGATCCACTGCGGATCCTCGCTTAGTTTGTTGTCTGGGCTCGACATATTCAACTTGGACTGTTTGCCTCTTCTGATCAACACGTGATTTTGGTTGGGTAGTCTGAGGCACAAATTCATGAGCATGATGCCTTTGACCCATAGCTCCAGTGGCAATTGTGTGAGGATGACTAGTTGTTGAAGAGGGTTCTCGTACAGAAGCTGCACGTGCAAGTGCGGGTCGGCCATCACCAGGGGTAGGTTCTTTACATAAGGTACTATATTAGCTTCCAAGAAGAAGGATGGGTAGAGATTTATGACAATGGGGGTTTTGCGAACCATTAATTGTGACAGTTTCCGCCTGTTTCGAATTGATTGTGGAACTTGTTATCATGCTCACGACGTTGGAGAATGGACTCAGCCAACTATGTCTCGCAACTTCGAAGAGATCTGCACGTTTCCTGGGGTCCGGTACCAAGATCCTTCTAAGAAGATCCCTCGCATGTGGACTAACATACTCTGGGAAAGTCAATGGTGTTGAGACAATATATTTATAGAGCAGATTAATGTTGTCCCCCTCAGGATTAGCCGGATCATCGTCAAACGGAAGATACCCAGCCAGCATAGCGTACTGTAAATCCAATCAGTAACCATTCGTGAGAACTCAAATAAAATAATTGAAAGAACAAACCAAAATAACACCACATGACCACACGTCAACCTTCCTTCCGGTGTACAAACCATCACTTACTACCAACTCTGGTGCCGCATAACAAGGACTTCCACAACTTGTGGCCATCAAATCACCTCGCCTCCTGACTTGTCCAGGGCCAAGAATGTTTAGCAAGCTCGCCTCCGGTCCGACTCTTCGGTCGGGCGTATTTGGCACGCCCTTTTCCAATTCCTTCAATAGTTCAGGCTCTTCCAACCGATCCTCCAGCTCTCCAAGTTCATCGTTCGGATCAAACACATTTGCAAACCCAAAATCAGTGATGATGATGTTCCGATTTCTATCCAACAGCAAATTCTCAAGCTTGAGATCACGGTGGACAATTCCTTTTTTGTGTAGATACCCCACACCAGATACCAATTGTGCAAATAGACGACAGGCTGGGGGGTCTTTCAAGAAGCGATGGTTGAGAATGAAGTCAAATAGCTCACCACCAGAAGCATACTCAAGAATGATACCAATATGACGTTCAGTTTCAACCATCTCATGGAGGCGGACAATGTTGGGATGCGAAAGTGTTCGTAGGATGGAAATCTCACGGTGAATCTTAGAAAGACGGTTAGGGTGAGGAGAAAGTGAGTCTCGTCGGATGAGTTTAATGGCAACCTTTAAGCATAGTTAGTTTCTCAGCTATCGTGTTCTACCCGACTTGGAAAAATCCTGAAGGGTAGGAAGTAGGGAATAAATACCTGTACACCGCCATCTCTTCTCCATCCTAACTTGACTTTTCCAAACTCTCCCTCTCCTAGAGTTTGACCTAAGATATACTCCCCAAACCTTGTTTCTTTGCGGCTGGTTCCAGTACTTCTTCCAGGCCCATCCGGTGTGTTGACGACTGCCAGCCCTGAACTTCCACCAGTGGCATCTCTGCCTCCCCTACTCCTGCCGCTGCCACTACCGGCGCTTCCACTTGCTCCATCAGCTCCTTCCTGGCGCCTTCTGCTGCTGCTGCTTGTAGATTCTGCTTGCTGTTGAGAGTTACTAGAGGTGCCGTTCCTAGTTGGGTCCCTGGCAGAGTTTGACCTGCCTACAGGTTGATCCTTGCGGGGTTTGCTGGTCTCGTCGGCTCGTCGACGATCTCTATCCCTGTCCGACTTTTCTCTTTCTCGACCGTCGGTGCTCTGGCCGCGGGTACGTCCTGACTGTGATCTACTGCGTTCAGTGGAACCTCCAGGCGCTGCTGAAGGTGCAGTAGTTGCTTGACGTTGGCTGCTGGTCCTTGGAGGAGGAGCAATAGGTGGGCCTTGTTGGCTCATTGAGTAGCTCTGCGAAGTAGAAGGACCAGGTTGGGCGTCGTTGGGTATTGCAGCGGCTGTGGGTGAAGGACCAGTGTAAGTTGTGGGCCGAGGATGTGGAGGTCTTCCAGCTCTAGGAGGTGAAGGGTTTGGTGGTGCAGGAGCGGCAGATGGGGAAGCCGTTGCAACGGATGACATGTTTTAGGAATTTTGTATCACCGCCGCTGACGACGGAGGTCGAGTGGGGAATTATATTTACAGGAGATTGAGTATCGGAGGATTGGGTGACAGCGGTGATGGTTGGCCCGGCCTTGCCCTTCGACCGGGGTAGGGGGGAGGGAGGGAGGGACTGAGAGCCGGTGAAGGAAGAAGATGTAATGTAGTGGAGGGAATGTGAGGAGGATAGGTAAGGTATGAAGATGGAAAGGGAAGAGGGAAAGCAATGGTTGATAGACAGCCCAGTTACCTTGGCGAATTTCCTTTCCGGGAATAAATTCTTAAAGGAAGAAGTTGGGTTGGGTTGGGTTGGTTTGGTTTGGTTTGGTTGCGCGGTCTGTTCGTGATGAATGAATGGTTGTTTACTCACTGAGCGGTTGCTGGACAACGGAGCACAGGACGACAGCGGGACGATCGATACGCGACGCCTCGAGCGGATTAACCGACTCCTATTGCCGTAAAAAAGAAGGGGTGCACCGAGCGACACAGAAGAAGAAAAGCGGGAAAAAGTGCGATAAAAATTGAAGAGAATGGAGGAGTACGTCGCCGGAGTCAAGTTGGAGAGAGACTGTTCGGTGATGTTTACAATCAACAGCAGCCGTCGACAGTGTGTCGTGGGGGTACGGGCTGAGGGAAAGAGAGATAGTGGTTGGTGTGGAGAAGTGTAGGAGGAAGACGGAGGAGCAGGTAGGAAAAGGGGAAGGGGGTGTGGCTTGCTGCAAAAAACGCGCTCTCCCGTCTTCGTTTTCGGGTTGGGGGTTTGGGGAGAGAGGAAGGTAGGTAGGATCGAGGAAGGGCAGGGCGGGCGGCGGTTGATAGAAAACGCAGACCTCCGAAGATGGATGGATGGCCGACCCTTTTCTCTTCTGAGCCCTGCTACCTTCGACTTCTTCTTCTTCTTTTCCTTAGGTTCAGATCCCCCCAGGGGTCCCGTTTGGAATGCTCTCCGGAGTTTCCTAAATTCCCTTTCTAATTTCTCACCTTTGCTTTCTCACTTGAATGGATTAATTGGTGGTGGATGTGTAGTATGTAGAGTGTTAATAAAGCATGTAGTATGGCAGGCGGTACATATGTACTAGTATGATGCAGTATAGAAACAGTAAGGAAGAATAAGAATAGCCACCTAACACCCCCCCGTTTCTTTATTTTTACCTCACTCACTACCAACTTTCTTGCTGGGTTCCAGCCCTGTGCCGTAGTAGCACCACCGTCGATTATGGCGTCGATGGTTGCTTGATGGTGATGATGCCAATACCACTACTGATCTTCAACTCTTCTCACCATTTCACTTTCACTCCTCCCTCACACTCACTCACTCACTCACTCACTCACTCATTCACTCACTCACTTGCCCATTCAACTCGATTCTCACGTCCCACACACACGCGCGTTCCCAAAACACACCACGCACACCACTGACTCGCTGTGATCTTGGTTGCCCTGCGGCTTAAGGGTCGGGTTGCTGCTCGGGGATTGGTGCTGCAGCACGGTCACCGCGTTTCCGATCCCCCAATCGCCAGCAAACACTTCGTCGCACAGCAAAACTGAGAAATAAAGAAAGCAAGCAGTGCTGTTTTTCTTTCTTTCTTTCTTTCTCCACTCACACTTTGCGCAGATGCAAGCGCAAGATAATACACGCCCAAATTGAGATAGTGTGTATGAAAGTATGTAGGTAAATACAATATAGCTGTGAACTTATCACGAAGATTCTGGGGTCGGTCGTCTCGAGGGCCCAGATGGCCTAATACAAAATTAAAGGGACACCACTAGCGCGACCCATTAGTGCAAGCGGAAACGATGAGACAGCCGATACCCCTTCAGTCCTCTGAGACACCTTGAGGGGACTGAACTTCTTCGGTTTTTGCTTGTGTTCAATTTCCTAAGCCCATCCAAGCTGATCAAACCACTCGACGGAAGAACGTGATTGACTTGACTGGATCATCTCTTTGACTGCAATTGACCTGAGTGGAAAACCCCGAGTGTTGAGAGCCAAAAGAAGAAGACACCTCTCAACAACATTAGCAGCATCATCATCACTACGATTCACGGTCAGCACTGCCAACGCCTATCGACTTCATCCCCACCATATGCATAACATTTGTTTCCTCTTCTTTTTCTTTCCCCTCCCTAGCTACAACTTTTTTTTCTTCACACCCCTCTTTCTTCTCCCCTCACCACCCAGCCGTACACGCATGATGCTGCATTCACATACTGCTGTACATGCCCTACCGGTATCATCACCGCAAGTACGTCCAATGGAATAGACTATATACTCACTAATGCCGCCACATGCTCGCCCCTCCATGTCCCCACAGTTAATGCAATGCAATGCCCGCGTCTCGCTAAAGCTGCCAAACCTCCCTCAGCCCTTGTTAACCACATCTCATCGCCGTGATATAAACGAGAAAATTAGCACGTAAAAATTATTTCCCTTTCTCGAAACGTATTGATCCTGTCCTCTACTAGACCAGACCAGACCAGAGGGAGAAAGGAAAAAACCATAAAATAGGAAAAAAGCCAGACTAGGTACTACCCTAACGGCCTCGTATGCAATTTGACTATCGTGCATACAGTAGTCCCTTGCTTGGCCCTTCGGCAAGGCATTTAAATTTCGGATCCACGGCTAATGTACATGCTGGCCTCACTGCACCGTTTAAGCGGAATTGATCCCGGCCGCCTTAATACAAGATATAAGAGGCTTTTCGTGTAATTCTTAGTAGTGCACACATGTCCTTTAGAGAGAAACAACCTCAACCCCTTCCCTTCCTCTCTTCCCCGTATGTCTCATAGGATGTGCATCGAGTTTTTCAAATTGCACCCTACTTGTATCCAAATGTTTATTCACATCACACCCCAATTGCAATTGAAGACCAGACCAACATCCATCCCATGCCCGGCTGACTCTCCTCAATCCGAAACAGGTGTGTCAGATGGTCTTGATTATGCGAGGGCTGGGTTTGATGAAAGACCATGAATATCACAAATCTTCCTTCCTTATGGAGATGGAGAAACTACATAGTTAACTTATAGCGGCGGTAGCGGCCCCTTTCTAATAAATTTTTAAACGTTGCTTTCTTCCTTCTACCCCCCTCCCCCCCCCCGCTATATAGCTGCCTGGCGAACTTTACTCTGCACTTGCGGGCATATACCTTGGCTTCTTGGCTGGGCTGGGCTGGGTTTATTCTGCTGCTGCAGTCTCTTCCAAAACTGCAGACTGCAAGTAAACTCATCCATGATGGTGATGATTACAAACACGTCTGCATACCATCCCATATCTACCGGGATTCTCATGTTCTGCATTTTTAGGATCGGCCCCTGCTCTCTACCTTTTCCAAAACAAAAAAGGAAAGATTCTAGAGGATCTCCCGTTCCGTGCAAGAGCATTAGCCGAACCTTTGTTTGTTTGTTCAACTCCCCGTTTGCGTCGTGCAGTTGGCCGGAGGCTCAATCTGCATCTGCCCGTCCCGATGTCGATGTCGATGTCGTTCCCCGGAACTGGAGCGGGAGGTCAAACGAACGGGTGTTTGTTTTTTCTGATAGCTAACACGGCTCTGTTTGGCTCTTTCATCTGTAGCTGGCTATGCTAAAAGCACAATTGGCTGAGCCGAGTATGATTGCCATATCTGCTAGATACTGAAAGTCAAGGGCCCAGGTTGCATATCTTGGGTAGGCGCCGTAGGTTAACATACATGTAATAACCATGCGGCGCGCACACAAGGAACAAAGAAGTCTCCAAGAAGGCCGGGTCCAACGATATAGCATCGGCCCATCAGTGATACCTCGATCCGGCAAATCTTTTTCTTTGACAGATCTAGATGAGAGCTACCAGGTTTATCGAGGCTCCTCTTCTTCTAATCGTAAGCTTCGATCAGAGGTTGGGCCGATTGATTGGATATTGCTGGGTCACCCATTGCTAAAGCAGGGATGGATATGGATCGTAGGGTTTATATCGTCGGGATATAGGATGTTGGCATTGGCGGGTTAAAGACAGAACATTTAGAACCTGACGTACGTACGTGGAGAGATGTAAGACTTGCATTGCACCGAGGGCAGTCTCGCAGCAGCGAGGCGGTTAACGTTGCATTGCTTTGCTTTGCTTCAACATCACGATCAGCTGTCCTGACGTGTCGTCGATAGGTGGGTGAGACCTTGTGAAGCCACGGTACATGTGATGTACCTAGAGTATCATCGATTAGACATCGATATAGGACTGGCAACCCAATCACTGTCCGATATAGGGATACGACAATTGCACTTCATATTCCTTCCAATATCAATATCAATATCCAATATTCCAATATTCCAATATTTCAATATCCAATATCCCCTATATATCCTATCACACAAAACCACCTACTCCTTCCAATATCCAATATCACCCCCGCAATACCATATCGTCCCAATCCCTTACGTCGTTCCCCTTTACTCTCATCAAATTAACAAACAAGCTATCAAACCCGGATATAGCTTTACATACAATCACCGGTCTGTACCATTAAAGGGCGGAATACAAATCTCGTTTCGAGAAAGTTTGTTTGTATATAGAGTTTTCTCATTACCGAGTTTCAGCTTTTACTGATCTAGAGAGCACCCCCCCCCCCCACCCAACCAAACCCCTGCACCAGCTCAAACAAAACACGCGTTAATATTTGTCTGTTATCGCGTTTGTATTAGGTAGCGCGTTTATTCTTACGATTGGTTCCGGAGGAAATGATACGCGATCAGTCCCTCGACTATGTACCAGTACCACGTTATTGCGCGGCGGAGTAGTACCTAATTAGAAATTAGATACATGCAGAGCAGTGGCACCTGAAAAAATTTCTCTTACTTCAATGACGCCTGTAAGTCCATTAATTGTATATCCTATGCAAAGGGTAAAAAACGCCAAAAATTATTTTAGCAACACCCCGTTTCGATCGGGGGACCTCCGGGTTATGAGCCCGGCGCGCTTCCGCTGCGCCATGTTGCTTAAGTGAATCAGCCGGGAATCGAACCCGGGTCGGGCGCAATTCATAAGAATGGCAAGCGCCCGTGATACCCCTACACCACTGAATCATGTTTGTGCGGTGGCCCGGGTAGTTTATGAGCCATATAAAACACTAGCTTGGTAAAGCTTGCTTACATAATACCAGTCTCATGATATCATTATCATGGATTATCACTCGACATATCTCTTTGAAGAACCATCCAATCAGCTATAACAACCGTTTTGTATACATGTACCGAATGATTTATCATGTTTACGCAACTGACAGCCACTCGTTAAAAGAATATCATTATGAGATATAATATATTGCACCCCTGTATTATCTTGATCCAGCTTATCTTAAGATTATTTTCTCCTGGTTGCGTTGCCAAAGACTTGATGCCCGGATTGTCCGAATCCGCTTCTCTTCTGGGTTGATGGCGAACCTGATCATGATTCAATGGTAGTTGCGAGTTTACTAGCTAGACTAACTAGTAGATTTTGATTGACCCTGTATACAGTAGGTTCGCCATTGACCCGGGAAATGCCATTACCGAGTTAGCATAAATTCGCTTGTTATTATTATCACTACATATGTGTAACCTATTCACATGTACTTGAAAATATTGTAAGCCTGAATTGATAAATATGAGGAGAAAAATTATCTTTGCCCTTTATAACCCTTAAAACCCTTGATTGCCGCATTTTGAACTGAAGCGATATAGTACGAAAAAACGGGATGAAGTCATCACTACTGTAAGACTACGAAATTTAGTGAATAATATGGAATTAAACCGGCGCTACAAATGAATACCATAGTAATGCAGTATTGTTGCTGCACTAATGAGAATAACGTAACGAATCAATATCTTTTTTAGTACTGTAGTTAGAATAAATTGATACGGATCTACACCAATAAATCTTTTATAATCTGGTACTTTTGTCGCGATTGATTGTTCATAACGCTTAAGTTGGAAATAGCTCAGATCCCGCGCCTTTATCCCCTATACTGGACCGAGCAACAGCTAACTAATAGAGGTCACAGCGTAATTTTGGACTCTAGCGACACCCGCAAAGAAACGCTGCCTAAGGAACCCCGGGACTCAAAAGCTTCTCTTGCAAGGATTTACCTTATTTAGAACACCAGTGTGAGTTATTTCTTTAAAAAAAAATTTTATTTTATTTCAGATAATCAAAATTGTCCCAATTGGTGAAGAAAAGTCTTTTGTCAGCATCATTGTGAGAGAATCCGATTTTATCAGGCGACAGTTCCTTCGAATTATGTTACTTTTTGTTAAGTTACGGACATAGAAGGAACTACCGTGACACATCAGAGGTCATCTGGTGAACCGTTACTTTGATCGAGTGATAGCCCATGATTAATTATCACGGACAGTACAATGTACCTCAGACATCCGAGTACTTGAATTTACTTTTAGCTACTGAAATTAAAAGAACCAAACAAGTAAGAGTAATTTTATTGGGCCTCTATCAGGCCATGATGGATTTTCTAGAACTTTAGACCCACATGCACGGGTCAGATTCCTTAACAACGCTTTGACATTTGACTAATCAAATATGTGTACTTCAGGCATCTGTACAAGTTCCTAGCCATTCTGAGCTTACTTTCAAGTCATAGATGTAAGCTCTGGCATGTGAGTGATGGCCCGTGTTTGTGGTTAAACCTTGAAACTAACGGCCTGAGGTTTGGTTTCAGGTACACGTACACTACTTATTTCCAGAAGATTCCCAGGAAACACGAATTACATACATGTATCATATCGGTAGGAGCTGCCCTTAGTAGATTCTTGTGCATATATGTAAATCTTATGTGCGTATGGGATGTAGTGGTCATCTTGAGAAGTATACATGTATTGATATGGTTTCTCGGACTTGCCACCTCCGAATACCCGGGCCTCAAGTCCTGTGAAGGGATCGAAATAAGGTTAATCCTGCGATTCTAACTGATGGAACGGTGTTGCTAATTCGAGACCAGCAGCGTTGGAATTGCACTTGCACGTCTGACGGATTTTCTTGATAAACGTGTTCATTCCCATAACACGGCAAATGAAGTCCTGTCGTCAGCCAAGCAATTATATTTTTATTGCCCTATGGGCAGTTCATTCCCCCGCAGTACGCACAGTCATTTCTGCCAGTACCATTGACTTGTTTGAATCTATAGGTGGCTATGCCGACACGAAGTCATGACAGGTGGCTAGTACAGTCAAGGTCACAATTATATATATTGATTGTCTTGTCTCCCCCTCTCAGACCAATCGAGTTACCTTTTATGTTTCAACCCCGCTTTTGAACTCAATTCATTAGGTACATCGGCCGATGTATCACTACTATCATGAGCTCGAGTACAGCTGAATCCCCCGCTATCGGATCGTGCCCGCCGAACCCTTGAATTCAACCACTATCGGAGATATCAACAAAATATCACGAGAACATTATCATTCATACATGGTGATACCTCTTACCTCACCAAGACCTGTTGAAGCCCCCATCGAATATCGGAGATATCTCCATTTCTAACACCCTGGGTTATCGATGCAAGTTGCTCTAGTGGGGGTGGGGTGCAGTTCGTATCAACTTGCTGATTGTTGCCTCTCTTATTAGCAGGCAGTGTTTCCTTCGGGGACTTCTTTGGGGGCTTTGGATTACTTGATGTCATCATGTCAAATATAACCAGGCTTTGACAAGACAAGAGTTCAGGATACGGTCTTGGCAATGTGGTTACTTTCTGGCTTACCATCCAATAGAAACTCATGGGAAATCACTCGCTTGCTCGGAGCGGTCAGCGAGAGCCCGAAAATGATCTTTTTTGTTCTGATTTGTCTTGATGTAGAAATCCAGCCACTGAATCCTTGCCTTAAATAGTTGCACTTTCTTATTCTCTGTCCCTGCCCCGGGTACATACGAGAAAGTCTCGTATAAGGACGGTACGAGCTGAGACGGGTTTAGGTCGATCGATCAACCCTCCCAAGATTTAGGTACAGTTGCGGACGGGTCATGGATGAGCATATACAGGGAGCTAAAACCAATTGAATTCCGTGGAAATTGGGGGTTATCTGATCTGTTTCGCACCTTGGCAGGTTCTTTGTCCTTACTAGGCTATGAGGTATGTTACCAATCCTTCTTCGTCATAAGCCTTATTCATGATCGACATCATTAGCCAAGGCACCTACTATTTCGAGTAGCATTCTTAAGGCAGTGCAGAAATACTAAGGCCAGTACTAGTACCAAGGTCAGGGTCTATTAAGAAGTCATGCTCAGCCACTTGCAAATCCAGGTCTTACCAAGACTACCAAGATTTGCAGATCCCTAGACTTCTTGGCCTTATATTGCGATTGGTCCCAATGCTTCTTAATGACAACAACGTGGAGGAGTCCAAGCTTTCGGCCGTGAATTCCTAAATTGAACTCACTCCGCCGATAGGTAGATCTTCTGAATGTCGCATTAAGTCTAAATAGCCATATGCATGCTGGTTCTTAATCCCCCGCCATCTGATTCGGATTTTTCTTTCGGGTATCTATGAATCATTACAGGTATATGCCTAGATTATACAGGGACCTCAATCTCTAATATACCCACCACAATGCGCTTACTAAGAGGCTAGATATATGAAACATATCAAAGTGTGAGGATAACGTGGCTCTGCTACACGCCCTACATATTATAGGCGATGATAGGCTTGATCTTGTGCTTTTCCATTCCAGCCAGCTAGTTAGACCAAGGCACCCCCGGTGCATTCACCAGATTTACGGAAACCTGGTAGGCAGAAAAACTCTTGATGCCTTAGTCACAGACATCAAATTGTTTATAATGGTCTCCACCAATAAACCGATTCAAAGAATTTACCAGGATTCTGGGCAATAGTAGCATGCCATATATGCTCAGCCAGTAATAAGGCAAATCTATGTATCCGGAATAATTTCTCTTGGCTCAATGATGTGTTCGAGCTTGGCAATATGTACCTATCAATTATCAACTCTTTTTATTTTCCCGTCAGCGGAGTTTACTCCGCCCACGCATGCGCACCAGGCTAGGTTCTATTACATGTACTCCAGCTACTTGTACGTGATATACATAGCTCATCCTATACAATTCATTAACTAAGCTAAAAAATATTACTACCAGAAGAGAGAGACCTATTTACAGACAACAAATCACAATAGAGACTAGAAACTAAAAATACTCTTTCGAAAACCTTTGGACATCAAAGAAATAGTCCCCTCCCCATAGCCCAACCCAATCGTTAAGCCTTCCCATGTATGTACCATTTCTCCATAACCCTGCCAAGCTATGACGAGAATCTAGAAACCAAAAACTCAATAATACGCCTTTACCTTTAGTAGAACCCCAATGAAAAGAGAAAAAAAGAAATGAAAAAAGAGAAGGAGCGGGAAGGAACGAGTCTGGATTAAAGAGTGAAGTGAAAAAAGAAACTTTTAGAAATGACTATAGTGTGGTCCAGCCCACATGCACCCAGTTATACGTTCACTGATGGGCTGTCTGGTCTCTCAGGCTCCTTGCCCTTCGCCTTCGCCGGCGATTCAAGCCCTAACCCACTATCAGCTCTGACAGCATCGTGGGGGTTGTTCGCTGCAGAATCTGTAATTTCGTAAACGCCCTGGCCCGGACGAAAGCTGTAGCGCTCGCCGAGGATTCTGTGATTCTCGGCGTGCTCGTCGCAGCAATCCCAGCTGCCGCTATCCCAACAGCTGCTCCCAGCTGTGTTCACGATCAGAACTGAGGGTGGTCTGCTGGTGATGCACTCGTCTACTAGCTGCCATGACCGTTGAGGTGCTGTAGCGGCTGGGGGTGCGGGTGGTCGCTGCAGTTTTGTCTCGGCCATCTCCTTCTCCTTCTCCTTCTCCTTCTGGTGTTGGCCCTTTTCCCAGCCTACGCGGAAGGCATACATGAATGCGGCAATGAGGAGGAGAATACCGAAACCGGCACCTACAGCAATGCCAGCAATTGCATTGGGGTGGAGGCCGCTGTGGCCATCTTCTTCCTCCTCTTCGCTATTAGTTTCTTCGGGAGACGAGGAGGAGCTAGTCTCAGAGGGATTCACAGTTTCCTTATCCCTAGTATTGGAAGCGATATCGGAAGGCAATGACTCGTGGTCGCGGGGGAGGATGATTGTGGTGGTGGCGGGAGTGGGAGTGGGCGTGGGAGTAGCCGCAGATCCTTGAATATCACTAGTGAGAGAGAAAAAAAAAAATTAGTTTCTGCCAAAAATGGAAGGAGGTATTTGTTTGCTCATCACAAACTATAGAAAAGCTTAATGTAATATACGAACCTTATGAAAGGAACTGAAATTGCAGACGCAGTTCCATACTCTCTTCTAGAAACGGGGTGCGCAGATGAGGCAGGTAATGTGATAAAAATCACAAGCATGAGAAGGGCTGTGAAAGCCATGGTCAATTGTTTGAACATTGTTTTTTTGGCCCAAGTAGAGAATTCGAAACGGTTTTATATTCTGTTTATCTGTCGATTTAACTATCGTACTGTTCGTCGTGAGTTTGCAGCACTCTTGGTATGTAGCGACAGGTGTTGAAGCAATATCTCATTAGAATGTTCTGTCGAAATGGTGCACCTAGGCAGGTTAGAGTAAGGTGAGATGGATGTATAAATATTGATACAAGATGTGAACGACGAAGTGAACGTCGGGGGGATGCTGTTGGATATATAAGCCCTGGCCTTGGCGCTAGCTTGAGGTTTTTAGATAGGATGACAGGTAGGCATACCTGGTGTGCCTGGTAAGATGGGAAAATGTGGCTTGTGATGTGACTCGATAATGGAAGAAAATTTCTCTCCGCTCGAAGTCACCCCAGGCAGGCACGGAAAAGAAAGCAAGACTTGGACCGTGATCTGAAATCAAGGATCGAAGACCCAACAAAGGAGGAGAAGGGCTGATCTGGCTCCGGCAAATACCCGCGAGGCGGCGAGGGAGACTCAAGCTTCGTTAACTTTTAGATAGTGCTTGAAAGGAGTGACGACATGATCTAAAAGGCATCCACTAACAGATGGGGGTTGTTGCTATCTCACTCGCATAATCTCTCAATCACTCGGCCTGCAGCCCCCCAACTAGCTGGTACCTACCTGCTGTCTTCAATTCTTCGCTCGTATCCTCTGCGCTCTGCGCACAGCCTATGTGCAGCTCGATCCCACCTCTGGCCGTTACATCGGATTGAAAATACACTCGAATGTTTGTTGGGAAAACCACAATTGGGTATGGATGAACCATGCCCTTGGGTTCATAATAAGAACTCGGCCATGCTAGCAAGTTGACCTTCTTCGAGAATTCCCCCCCCATTCTGATAGAAATTTGATAGAGTTTCACCATAGCAGGGGTTGACTTTGAGAGTCGTCAATCCTTTCCAAATGTCTCATCCAAACCACAGGCAAATAACTCGGGCAAAACCCCCCAAATCATGGCTTCCTTCCTTGTCGAATTATTTGATGGCACAGTTGTTCCGGTTTACTTTCCACGCCCCACCCGATATTCCGCAGGGTTTGGCGAGCTCGGACTAACCGTGTTTGTGACGAGTCACGCAAAGACCCAGGGGAAGAAATCTTGGAATTGTGCAACCGTGTAACAATTCGACATGGTGGGAAATATGTCGCGTGCCCTCTATCCAAACCTGAACTGAGGGGCGAACCCCAGCCAGAAACCACACCTACACATTCAACGGCTTCGCTCGCTACTTAGCAACCAATACACAATGTCTTTTCAAGATCATTACAGCCACAAAACAATGACTCTCTTTGGGTATGATTCAATGAGTCCCGAGAAATTCACTCAATCAACTCCCGATAGCTAATTGGATGGGAAATGGTCTTGACAAAGATACTAGAATCATAAGCAGAATCCCTGCCTCAAGAAAGAGTCTAGCACATACCATACATATCTTTAACCACCTAGGCGGGGAAAGATACGCGCTGTCTCAACATATCCATATTATGTGGCGCACAGGTACGTAACTAGATACCAGTCGTCAATTGGAATTCAATATTCTGTGCGTTGCAGGGCGACACGTGAAGAGGTTTTCACCTACCAAGTGACAGCTGAACAAGCCTTGACTCTCAACTGCACCATCAATAGTTGCCGAACCCGTACCGTACTTACTGCATATGATCCTTTGCGTCCAAGTTCTTGATCGGCCTCGTACGGTTCGCCAGCCTGATAGTGGGAAGAAAAAAAACATCCTAGCATCACATTTGATTGAATCTTCCGGCGAGGTATAAAAAATTTGGATTGTAGGGACATGCATTAAAGAAATTGAGTAGAGCACCCAGATGATTAATTGATCAAGGCTGGGAGTACCATATCAAGCCAGTAACGCACGGGTGCTCTATGTTTTGCCAACTGAGATTTGCCATGCCTACACCCCCTTTCTCTTGTACCTGGTCCCAGATATTTACCTCCTTAAACACCCAGCTGTTGTGTTTCCCACAAAATTCCGTGACCCACAATCCGAGCACTTTCAGCGGGATTTATCGATAGGTAGTTCTGTCGCTAGTAACATGAGACCAAAAATATCTGGTCTATCAAAGACACCAGGGTAATTATGTTTAAGGCCTATCTTATGCCCCGCTCGATCCCAGTAGCAGGGAATCGGAAGATACAGGTCATTACTATTTCCCAAGCCTCAAGAATGCTGAAATTTAGGAAGCACATCAAGGAGCGGCAAAACACAAGCCGTCGATACCCAAGTTCATGCCGGCTTTTGTTAGGATTAAACAACTGAGACCTGATATTGCACTCGTGATGATCTCCAACGGATAACATTATATCATTTCAAACTTCACCAAACTTATGGGAAGTAAAGTCGATCGCAACCTACCCTGACGTCAGTTCTCTGATTTTATATCGAATTCTCCCCCAAAATATGACACTGGTCACAGAAGACAATTTAAATACTATGCATGCGAGAACCGACATGGTGTTTTCGGAACTCCATCCCGGCCTAATAAATTCTCCCTAGGCAAGGTACTAGTATAATGATAGTGTCCCTTGTCTCCTCGTGCTTACTCCCTCCTCTGAGCGGGAAAACCGAGGAGCTGACATATTTCTCCTGGTATTAACCCAAATAGAGCACTCCAAGACGGCTCTTTACTCCACAGTTAGCTAGGCATGGCTACCATTCCCGGACAATCATTTTTTGAGTTCAACCTTTAATCTCGTCGTGATATATATATAACGCAGACAATATAGTAATATTATCGTGAATATCGGCATCTTTGCCAACGATCGTGTTGGGCCTTAGCCATGGGGTATGCAGTCGGGCTAGGAATACATTCTAGAATACTAGCGTTCTGATGCCTAGAAGGATTTCTTAGACTATGTAGGCCAAGTCCTCCTAACGCATGCACGATGGTCTTGGGACTTTACATTTAGTGCTAGGACGGAGTAAAGTCTTTGGCAAAAGGCACTATTGTTCAGCGCAAGAGCAAAGGTGCTTCAAACCTTTCTCTAGCAATGACTTATTCCATGAATGTTCTTGCATATTCATCTGCAGCCTAGTTTGTACCTGGACAACCAACCACACAGCATATGAAAGTTCGAGCGCCACGCATATGCGGACTTTTCCGAAACTCCAGGTGATAAGGGCAACACAGAAAGATGTCCCTAGAGAGCCACCACTCAGATAAGGGCGCTGGTTGGATGTTACATTCTCACTGGTTCCAATACCGAAGATCTAAGGAGCCTTTATGCGGCCCCAAAGCTAGCCAGGGGTCGGTAATATGATCATGATCGTGCTGTGTAGAAGTCTCTTGAGACTCTGGAACCGGGAAGATACTGAGTTATGTGCATGAAGCCACCTTTCATAATAAGATAATAAGCAGGAGTATTAGATCGCTGTGTCATCTATCAAACGCGTGCGCTTGTGATCTTCAATATGGCGCCATAGTAATCTGGCTCAGGGTTCCGGATGTGCTCTTGGCGCAACCGCGATCACGCATATCGCGTTACTTCTGAGTAAAATATCTCTTTAAGGAAGGCACAGTGAAATGCGTTTTACAATATGTATATATTGTCGGTTAGCCATGATTGTTTTAATTTTTGCGGGGAGGCTTGGATCTCATATGGTGCCGCACCATATATAGATTAATGATTTGCAAAACCGAAGTCTTTTTAGCGCTGAAGTTGAAGCGGTCATCCGCAGTATATATGTAAATGAAATGATACATGAGGCCGGGGTTTCTTGGAAATTCTAACATTAGTTGTGTCCCGACGGTATTTGGAGAAGTGTTAGTTCATCCGGTCTTATAATCTCAGTGACGGAGTTCTATAGGCAATTCAGCTAACTAACTGTCAGTCGTGATTATCTTTATGATGGGAGTATAATATGCACACCTACATGTAATTTATAAGTATTAACCGTTCTTAACCTAAAGCGGTTTAATTTACGCCCAGAAATACCACTGGGCATCAAGGTCAGACTAATAAGCATTGATATATTGCAGTTCAGGTATCTGGAGCCAAAGTGTATCGAAAGCTATGAAAAAAATGCTTATAATCTTGTATTCCGTGTCAATTGAGATTGCGGTATCCCACGCACCGCTAAAATAGATAGAATCATAAGCTATCACTCGTCGATAACGGTAATCAACGGTGACGATGCGTATTTTTATTCATCCTATAGTCTCCTAAGTAACGGAATATGTATTTAGAATTTTGGAAATTCTCATATAAGTAAGTAAATCTTCGTACACGTGTCTAATTAGTAGTCACACTTCAACGGAAGCAGGAGGCAAACTTAAGGAGAATTAAACGCAGATACTTAACTTCTCGGGCCGTTGGGGTCCTCCTTAGTTCGGGCAGTAAGTGATAACTGGTGGAGAGGAGATTCAGAAGCCGGTTCTAACGTTGTTCTCTTTTGTATGCTAATTGTCCGAGTGAGGGGAATGCCTGAATGGGCGATGAAACCTTCTACAAGTGAGCAGATATACGTTATGATATATGCAGCAACACTCGTTGTTGAGATGTTAAGGGTCAGTTGCAGATTGATAGATGTGAGGAGGATGTATATGATTGGAGACGAATGGAGAAAGAGAGGAGAGGGGATTTCCCAGGATGGAGAGCAAGGGTCTATAAGTAAATGCGCTAGTCGATTTTTTTTTTTTTTTTTTGTTTAACTCATTATGCGCTAGTCGATTGAGACCCAGCAGGTATACGTATACCTGTAGAAGCCTCTATAATTCACAGTCATTGCGTGCTTCAGCTTTATATCTTACATACATGTATGTCGTCATATGAGATTCTAAAGTGGCGGGCGCAATATGTATACATGTATACAAGTGCACCTCCCAAATCGAGTGATAGTCGGTGACACGCATTGATGGTGCCGACGCCTTTTCATACCAACGCCTTTATACATAGTGGTGGGTTTCTTTTCTTTATCACTGACTCGAGTGCATATTTCGAAACCGCCTACACTACATATAATTTTCGTCCTCAGACCATCACGTCCAACTTTCGAGCAGAGGCTTCTGCAACGAGTGTTTTAGTCAGCGTTCGTCAGTTCCGGAAGACGCCGAAGGCGCTATACATACTATGCAGCTACATGTAGCACCCAAATAATAAACAAGTAAGAATGGCGACTATTTCATTCTATCTAGTTTCCATACTAGCCCCTATCACATATATCCCGACTGCACGCACAACTGCAGCCAACAACCCACTACCAAACATCAATCCATCATCACAAACTGGGCCTCCTTTCCGCCAACATGAAGATGCACGCTTCCACCACCAACAACAGTGTTGGTAAGGCCGCCGTCCAGTATGCCCGTCACCCCGACGAAGACGAAGCCCTCGAATCCGATGAACAAGTCGATATCGCCCAGACCATCCAAACTGGAGAAACCTCCACTGCCCGTTCCAAAGGAAAACCTACAGTAAGTGCCCAGTTCACCTCTAAACCTTGCTCTATAAGAAATACCGACACCTCCCAGGAGCGCTACATACACATCCCACATGGAGCGGATTTGAGTGACTATCTACCAGCTAAGATCGTAAATCAAAATGCATCTGCGCATTCAAACTCCAGCTTTGGATCTGGGCAGGGCTCTACATCCAGTTCAGTAGGATATTCATCTTCACACTCAAATGCCAGCTTTGGATCTAGGCAAGGCTCTACATCCGGTTCAGTGGGATATCCATCTTCACATCCAAACGCCAGCTCTGGATCTGGCCAGAACATGCGATACGAGTCTGGGGAATATCGTTCTGCGCGGAGGGGGTAAAACGGCCAGGCTAGGGACCCAAAATTGTTGAGAGCAATGCTCAGGCTAAGGATAAGTCTTGTGGGTGCCCTGGTTGGCAAATTGTTCAAAGGTGGAGGGCAAATTATTATAGCTATAAGAAACTCTTTATTGATGTTAAGAAATAACCAACAAAGAGATAAATGAGCAATAGTAACGGTTCGTTGTTGACCGATCCTCTATTAATCTAAAAGACATCCTATTCTCCATGTGAAAATAAGACCAACTCATTTTTATTAGGATTCCAAGACCCTCTAATATTTGAGCCGTAGCAATTTAAAAATTTAGAGTCCCTACTCATAAACCAATTAATGCACAAATCAGCTGAAGCCAATACTCCTGATGTCTCTGGCCCAGGGTTAGGGCTCCAACGTACACCTCTGTGGCTTCTTCTGTCAAGACACCTATTCATAGTCAGGAACCTCACCAACCTCGATGCTTTGATTCAGACCTCAAGACAATAAACTCATCCATCATCCATCATCCATCATCCATCATCCATCCCCCCATTGGGTACATCACTACGTGACTGGAAGGCCTTACTCGGTGTATCACATCACACCTACTCAAACACACATACCTATCATACCAATACGAGCTCGATTGCCATGAACACATAGTTAAACCACTCATCTCAACCCACATCCTTAATCAACGCTTCATGAGACGACGGACGCTGCTCGGCGTGTGTGGTAGTCGATATATCTCTTGGCAACCACGGATTATTGCTACCGACCTTCCGGATGAAGAATTAGTACCGGCGGTAACTAATCTGCCCAAGCCCAATGATTGGCCGAGCATGCAGTAGAGTAAGAGCCGAATAACATTCCAAACCCGCGAAGAGAATACCTACATCATTCAATCCACAATCAGATACTTAGTTGGAATGAAAAAAGATACATCTCCGGAAGCACACTCAGTGGAGAGTCTTAAAAAAAAAGATAGCTATATAACTAGCATTCCCGGGCCCCAACTCTAATTGCATCACTAAGTCCTTAGCACTCCATCGCCAACACCAAAATAACTGAATCAATTGATCATGGCTGCTACAGAAAACGGCATCAAGACGGTCATAGCCGCCCCCGCTAGAAATTTCTCGATACGCACCGCGACACTTGCCGACGTGCCCCGCCTCGCGTCCATCGGCGCCGCCGCACTTATCGACGACGCCTTCTACAATGTGCTCTACCCGCGCCGCCGCGAGTTCTACGACGACTACCTCCACTCATGGGAGCTTAAGCTCCAGAAGGGAATCCTCTCCGACACCGTATACATCGCTGTTGAAGCCGATATAATCAACGAATCCACAGGGCAACCTAGGAAGGAAATCGTAGGCTGGGCCGCATGGCAGCGCATGGGGACCTCTGCGGAAGCCGAGAGGATCCGGGCTGAGGGGCAAGGAGTACTAAAACGTATGTTTTCCGCAATGATATGATATAATATACACCCTATATTTCAGAAGTTCCTGTGCTAACACTCCTTTGTGTAGGACTGGAGCATAAATTGTTGACACTCACGAGCACCTACGTCTCCCCGCTCATACGGTTTGTTCTACGCACACCCGCGGACCGGTCTGCCGACGCCGCCGCGCTAGCGAAGCTCGAGGCCAGTCATCCAGCGTTTCTAGCGGAGACGTTTTCGGGGATATACACCGAGCACTGGCACGTTCTTATGCTAGCCGTTGACCCGAAGTGGCAGCGGAACGGGATCGGGCAGATGCTTGCACGGTGGGGGCTCGAGAGGGCGCAGAAGGAGGGAGTGTGTGTAGGACTAGAGGCGAGCGATCCGGGGGCTCCGATGTACTTGAAGTTGGGGTTTGAGGAGATTGGGAGGTTCCATACGCCGAAGGAGGGGCTGCATTTTCCGGCTTTGGGTTGGAGGCCGAGGAGAGTGGAGGGAAAGGACGCGGTGGCGGGTTAGGTTTGCAAGTTAACGGTGATGGATGCATTGTGCTTCTGGGTTAATTGGTTGATCGACAAGCAAGGGGTTCTGCACTTGGCTACATGTACTCTGGATGTAAACCACCAATTATTTCCGGGGATTAGATTTGCCACTGCGGAAGTTATGATTGCATCGTATCTGCGGTTTGTGCCAGGGAAGAAGCTTGGCCGGTGACTAAAATCGAGTGATATATAGTGATCGCCACTATCAAACCATTAAATCACGCATGCTCTTTTCTCCCACAAACCAGGCGAAGTGTCATCCGCATCACTAATCTTTCAAAAAACGAGGAGCACGTAGACATATAGAAATTCTACTTGAATATAGGCACATAAATCATTGTAGGGTTGAAATATTAATTGCTTTCTATATTTAAAGGCTTTCTACGCCCAGCAAAATTTTATAAATTACATATCTACTCACAGTAACAGCAAGCTACAATACTAAGACAGCACTACCTTATTTCTAACATCGAGCAGGTTTACCAGATATACCAATCCACCATCAGCACCATCAGCCTCACCACCACCCCGCCACCGCCCCAATCCCAACTCCCGCACCACCACCATGTCCAACCTCAGCACCCGCCTCGCCGACCTCCGCGCCCAAATCCACACCCTCACCACGCAGCACGAGATCCTCGAAAGTGAGCGCCTCCTTGTCAGCTCCTACATCTACACCGGCGGCACGCTCGGCACCTTCTTCAGCTACGCCGTCAGCACCGAGAAGCAGGTCTCGGGCCCCAAGGAGTGGGAGGACATCCAGGCGCGGAAAAGACAGATTGTCAAGAGGATGGAGAATATTGTTGCGGTGAGGGAGGAGCTGAGGGGGAGAGAGAGGGAGGTGTTGGGGCTGGCGTTGTGAGTGTGCATGGAGTGGGTAAGGGGGGGGTGGTGGTGGGGGGGGTAGAGGATGCCAGAGGGTAGCTAATTGGAAGAGAGGGGATTACCTTTGCGCGTGCTCGTGCTTTTGAAGAAAAGCGCGTGGGAGGTGGAGGGGAACAGCGCAGCGTAATGGAATTCCTGAATTGAATAACCAGAGTTGCTTAAGGATTACCAGATAGATACCTGCAAAGCCAATATAATATCTCCCGGCCATTAAACCCCACATCGATCCAGAAGACACGTACATACATCCTTTTTTATCCCAAAGAAAAAAAGATGCGACCAATATTGTATCCCACCCCCCCCCCCCCCCGCCCATCTCCGCCTAACCTAACACCTCCCCCACCCGACAAGAACAAGAACGAGCCCGCCCCCGCCCACCTGTCCCAGTAAGCACACCGAGTGAGCAGCCATGACCCTCATTCCACCCCCCCTACTTACCCTTACCCTTCCCCCCCCCCCCCCCCACACGCCAAGCCACAACCTACCCGACTCTCCCCTACTAATTATCGTACCCCTACCAGCCTACCATCCCCTACCTCTACTAATACTTCTAGTCTACTCGATAGACACCCCAAACAACCCCTCCCCCTCCGCAAAACGCTGCGCGCCATTGGCCCGGAGCACATTGATGTATTAAGAAATAAGACCTGGCCATCACATTCACATCGCACCACCACCGCTCGGCAGGCAATGCACGCATCGCATTCTGCCCCAGTCCAGCCCGCTTTGCAATCCGGATCTGAGTCTGGGTGTGCATTGAGCATCGGTCCGGCCCCTCATCGCATGTGTATTGATTGTACCTAGGTACATGGTACGGCCGGCCGGCCGACCTACTTACCGGCCGATGATCCAACGCCACGATCATCCCCAGATAAATAACAAACTACATTCTATACATGTATGTAACTACATGTACGTTATATACATATACCAACGTCCGTCAACACGCCACTTCCGGATCCCGCTTGGCTGGCTGGCTGGTTTTTTTTTTTTTTGTTTATTTCTTTTTTCATTTTAAACCTTTTAGATATGCCAACTATGTACATTCCTGATATTTATTCCGTTTTTTTCTCATAATCTCTCTCTCTACTAGCACAAGTAAAATCGTAACTGATCGTGAATATACTAATCTGCCCTGCGTACGCGTATGCTATTATATATATACCAGCCTTCCGCGCATACTAGTCTCGTCCGCCGCCCCCCCCCCCACGTAACTAACTCCTTGAGCTGTATTTGCTGTATATGCTGTATCTTATGACCGACATTCTCCATGAGATGACAGAAAGGGAAAAAAAAAAGAAAAAGAAAAAGAAATATAATGCAATGAGTGTATCATATAGTAAAAAGAAGAAAAAAGCCCAGAGATCTCAACAACATCATGAAGAACGAAAGTAAAAAAGTAAGAAAAAATGGTAGCAAAGAACCGACCAACTAACCGCCATGAAGAAAGGAGAAGAGACACAAACAAAAAAATCCCACACCTCACAGCAAACTCCAAACAAAAAGATACTATAAAAAAAACACATCAATGGGGAATAGAAAAAAGAATTGGAAAAGAAACAATGCAAACGCCCGCTCACACCCCTAAATCAATTCATTAAAAAGCCAACCACATTACTATCAAACAAAAGAGAAAAAGATCGATCTTTCATCATCAATGATGCTTCTGGTGCATATAAACCACACAGGTGTACCTACGTACCACGCACACACAGTCAGCATTCCATCCCCACGACGACCCCCACATACCAGACTAAAAGAAGATCAACTCACCCAGCACAACACGACACCTCCATCCCATGCAAACAATACGGGCACCTCGTCGCGCCCCCATTCTCCACCATGCCTCTATACATGACGCTCGGCAGATCATGCCAATACTTGCACCTACAGCAGATGACAAAAAGCTTCGCAATCGGCTTCGGGGGCGTCGGCGGCCTCAACCCCGACCCCGCCGATGACCCAGACTCCAGCGCGGCGCCGGAGCTCTTGGGTCTCGTAAAGTAGTCCTGTTGCGGCTTGATTGTCGAGCTGCTTGACAATTGCTTACCCATGCTCTTTGGTCGCTCCAGCTTCTTTTCGTCGCCCGAGACGCTCTCAGAGTCGATTTCGTTGCGGAGCGGGGAGCGTGATTTGCCCTTTCCTGTGGAGTCTGAGATCTGCTGCTGTTTTGAGGACGATGCCTGTGGCACGGGGAGGGCCTGGAACTTCTGGTTGATGCTTCCGGCAGGTGACGAAGAGCCTGAATTCTGCAGAGAGCTGTCTGCCGAGCTCTGGCGCGAGTTGGTAGCAGCAGTGGTGGTCCGGCTGTATTCAGAGCCAGCCTGATATCCTTTGTCGCTCTCCGACCTTTCACCGTCTCTTGAGTCTGGGGGACTCAATGGGCGCCCCTTCTTCAATTGGCTCTCCAGTAACTGCATCTGTCTCACCGCTACATCCAGGCTCACAACCTCACTGGCCAACGCAATCTTACTCGGGTCTACCAGCGGCACCGGCGGCATGCTGTTTTCCGAAGATGAGGGGTACCCACCACTTTCCCTCCTTGCCCTCCTCCCCTCCTTCGCCTTCTCCGCATTCCGATCTCTTGTCGCCATCCCGCCTAGAATCCCACTGACCCCCGTGCCCTCTACCGGACTAGCGGGAGCAACCGGTGCGACACTCCCCTCCTTCGACGCCCTCTTTGACGTTGTTGTTGTTGTTGCCGCGGGACTCCCCGCTGCCTTTTGCGCCCTAAACTCCTTATACTCCTGCGCATACGCACTATGCTTCGACCTCTCCCTACTCGGCGGCCTCGTGCTGGAAAAGCTGCCCTTCCGCCTATGAATCCACCCGCCGCCATCGCCCACGCCCACCGGCGACACATCGCTCTCGCTCCCACTGCTCAGCGCCTTTTCATTCCTTGCAGTCGACGACGAGTTCCCGCCGCCCATCATTGTCAGCTTCCACCCGCCTAGAAACGAGCTCACAGCGTCCGACTTCCTCCTCACCCGTCCCTTCGCCGGCGGCTGCTGCCCAAACTCCTCATTCGATGTCGGTGGCGACGGCGACGGCGATTGCTCCGCCGATGACGGCAGTGCGATGGGCTCCTCCGCCGTTATCGCATGGCAGATATACTCTCCCTGCTGGGCGGGCACGGTCGACCCCGGCGCTGTCCCGGGCTCTGGCTTGAAGTACATTGACGGGCGCTTCCTGTCCGGGACTGGCGGCGCCGTCGGGGACGGGAGCGACGTGGGGCGATACTTTTGGCGCCCAGAAGGCGTCGGCGATGCCTTTGGCTGGTGGTGCGCGGCGTTGTCATTCTTATTAATAGCATTGTTAGCGCCTGGCAGGTCGAATCCAAATCCGCCAGACTGGAACGACGGTAGTGGAGGCAGGATCGGCGACCCGTTGGGCGTACGCGCCTGGATTCTTGGCGGCGGCGCCAGATCTGTCAGGTCCAGGTTCGACGGCAGCGTCTTTGATCTCGTGTGCATATTAGTAGTAGTATTATAGTTATTAACCGGCGGCAGCGAGGCTGTTGCGAACAGAGTATTCGGGTGCTGCGCGTTGGGGACGTATGGTATCTGGGGAATAGGAGGAGGAGGAGGAAGGGGCAAAGATGAGGTCGAAGGAACAATCGTGGGAAGGACAGATGGGCTATTGTACGAGTCGTATGAGAAGGCCTTGAATGCTTCCCTGCCCTTGCCCCTTATAATCTGTGGGGGCGGTGATGCGTGGATTGGTGCAGGCTGAACTTGCTGTGTCAGCCCGGGTGTCTGCAGTGTAGAATGTTGGACATTTGCTGGGAAGTGTTCTTGGTTCGACGACGCAGGTGGTGAGCTGTACACGGAGGATACCGATCTCGGTGATGCGGGCCCAGGGTTCTGACTCTGATCCTGATCTTGCTGACCCTGTACTTGAACCTCCACCTGGATCTGCTGACCTTGCCGAACCTCCGATTCGGGCGGGGGCGTTATCAGTCCCGAGTGCAGTCCCGCCGGGATAGCAGGTGGAGGCCCAGGAGGAAAGCCTACCGTCAGCACCGACCAATCGCCAGCGGCGCGCGGTTCGCTGCCCATCCTACCCTGCTGCTGCTGCTGCTGCTGGGAGGTTGGGTAAGACGCTGTCCATGCCTGGTGGCTGGTATCCGGGGGGTTGGATTTGCTCGATGAGGGCCGTGAGTATGTTGATGAGCCGGCCGATGAGGGAAGCCGCTGGTGCGTTGTGGTGAGCGATGGCGGGGGGTTCTTGCGGAGCTTTTTGGGCGTCTTTTTGGGCGTGGGGGACGGAAGGTCGGTGGTGGTGGTAGTGGTTGGGGGGGGAAGGAGCGGGAGTGTGAGGGAGGGCATGGTTCCTTTTTTAGGGCTTGTTTAGATGGAAGGCTGTTGTTATTGATTGGCCGTTTTAATGAGTGCACGGTTTGCACTGGGGGGATGCTACTGTTAAGGATACCGATACTGGTGGGGGATGGTGGGGGAAGCTGATTGAAGTGATAGTGACAGTGGTGAGATATAATACGTAGATGCCTTGCACTGGGTAAACGTATTCCAGCAGATAGAATGTGGCAGGTATTTAGTTTTGGGTGGTGCGGGGCCCAAAAAATATAATTGCGATCCGTTCAGTTCAAGAGAGGGAACCTTCTGAGCAGCAGAGAACGGATTAGTTAGTATATATGTATGGCATGCCCACTCACTCGCACACTTCATCTGCAGTACCAATCTTTCGTCTCCCCAAACCAGGCAAGACATGCAAAAAAGAAAGAAAAAAGAAGAAGAGACAGAAAGAATAAGACGTGCATACGTACGGTTTTTTCTTCTCTCCGTCCCAGAACAACCACTCAATCAAACACGCCCAACAATGGGAACACTCCCCAAAATAACCCCGTTCGTGGCAATCGAGTAGGAAACCTTGAAAGCTGGGCCAGCGCAGCCGGGAATGGAAAGGTGTCGGGAGGGCGGTAGTGGTGGAGCTAGATTGATAGTTCCAAAGCGAGAGAGGAGGTAAGAGAAAGAGAGCGGGATGAAGGTTAAGGATTCAGATGTTGTGCATATGCAACAATGAGGTGGGTGGCGGGATAAATCAGTGGAGCGAGCGAGCGAGCGAGACGGTGTGACGGCGAGTAAACTTCTCCGGACAGGACAGTACAAAGTATCCAGTGTCCAAGAACAGGAAACCCCACAGAGCTAGGATGGGAAGTGAAGCAGAAAGTGCAGAAGTAAATTTCACTTTAGTTGCAAGAGGGCTGGGCAGCTGAGATATGATTGAAGGGAAGAAAGAAAGAAAAAAAGAGGGAGAAGCGGTGAAGGGGGATAAGATGGCTACTCTAGAGTGCAATGCAAAGTGAGGGAAGAATAGGGAATGGACCCGGCCGGCACAGCAGCAGTTGTTGTTGGTTGAGTGGATTTGATTAATTAAGGAAGCAAGCAGCAGCAGCAGCAGCAGTTTAGGTATGTAGGTACAATTGTACAAATTGTACAACACAACAACAGCAGCCAGTGCCAGTGCAGTGTAACGATTGAAATATGGACAGGTTAACCTGACTTTTCTTTCTTTCTTTCTTTTTTTTCTTTTCGTGCTGCAGTAGTAGGACGTAGTAAGGTAACGGGGTAAGTACAAGTACCCAGGTAGTGCTTGCTGTGGGATGTAAGGATAAGTCAGGAATCAATCCTAGCCTTGCTCTTGAATGGAATGACTGAAGCGTCAGGGAAGAGAGAAGGAAGAAGCACAATGTATATACTGGGAAAGACGCTGTCATGTAGGCACGCAGCAGCAGGCAGCACAGGGCTTATAAGTATATGTCTCTTCCCATAAACTGACTGAACCAACTACATGTACTTACTATCATCACCCTCCTCCTCCTTCTCCTCCTCCTCCTCCTCGGGCTCCCCCTCCAAACAAATGCAGCACCATGTAGTTTCTGTAGCTGCCACATGTATATAGTAATAGAATTGATTAAATATAGCACCTGTCTGGCAGGCTGGCTGGCTGGCTGCCCTAGGCAGGTGATCGGCGGTATGGATCAGTTCTACATACATAGAGTACATACATACGCTCACTGTTTGGCTGCTTCTAGTCTTCCCAACACCGTACCTGAACTTTATCTGATCTGTCTGGCCTGTGTCAGGCTGTAGAGTAGAGTATGTAACCTCTACCTCTGGGCGGTTGCATGCCCATGTAGCACTCTGGCTATATGACGGTACGACTATACATTGAAATTTCCCGTGTCTTGAGTACAGGATACTTGAGGGCGGCAGGGGCCTGCCTGATTGGCTGACAGCCGGGGGATTGAAGGGAGGGGGGGTGGATTGGGTTATGTGTGTTCCTGGAGGCGCCTTCATCGCGAGTGGGCAGAGGAGGAGGTACATGTAGAGTAGGTACTCTAGCTAGAGTAGACATGGAGGAGAGTATGTAGGAGTGACTTCTTGTCTCTCTCGTCTTCGTTTAATTACCCAGCGTTATCATGCGCCCTCTACATGGCGCACTGGAAACTGGGTAGAGCACCTATAGTAGGTACCTACAAGTACATACATCATGATACATGTGTTCTAGAGCAGGTACTCCACTCTACTCCTCGTATGCACCCTCTTTACCCCCGATCTGGTTCCGGCAATCGTTTATCGTCTTTCTCGTGATTACATATACGCACTGCATCTCGAATTCGCCATGTTCATCGCTCCCTCGCCTTCAGATAGATAACCTCCTCTTCCCTCCCCCGGTCCATCATCCTCACCACCGTCACCACCACCGCCGCCACCACCACCACCACCACCACCACCATCTACAGACACAAGATAGCGAATCTCCCCTCCCACTGTCCGATGTCCAAACCTGACAGAAGCCAGCCTTCAAGACACATCTCCCCCAGCCAAACCCGGCAACAAGACGCGAGTGGATCCTTCCCAGCTGCTAGTCCTGATCTGACCATCGGCATGCAGGTGGAACATCGCGCCATGCACGTGCGATCCAACCCACCTTATTTATAAATAGCACGGGCCAATGCCGCAGCCGCTAAAAACACAATGTACCGCCATTCACGGGGTGTTGGCGGATACTGGGTATTGGCGGATTGAAGCCAAAGGTTGGCTTGGCCGTCTCTTTTCAGGCTTGTCCGCCAACACCCAGTGAATGACAGTACCGCTCCCACTCACTCACTACTCGTGTGGTGTTTGTGTGCCTGGCTGCTACTGACTGGTACACTGGAAGAGTATGTACCCTACCTGGGGTGGTATGCTCAAACTGGTTTCCCCACGGTAGGGTACAGCGATTCACAGGCATTTGGCGAACACACCCATTTGACGAACAGGGATGACGGCCAATAAGAATCAGGATATCCAAGTCAAACTCGCAGTTTGACTGGTTTCTGGCTGGTGGCTACATACAAATCCGCCAAATGGGTGTATTCGCCAAATGCCTGTGAATCGCTGTATGTACTCCCCCTCGCCCCCCCTCCGCCCCCGGAACAAGTATCGACATGTAACTACGTGTCAGAGGTATTATTACATCGTGGACAGTGAGTGGCTGCCGCCGCGTTTGCCGAGGCTGCTGGTAGGATGAGAAGTGTTCCTGTCGTCCGGGGGATTCTCGAGACAGGGCAGACAGTACTTTCTGCACCGCCGATAATAATTCAATGTATTTGCCTACATACATGTACCCCAATCTCCAAGTCCGTCCTCCTCCTCCTTCCTTCCTCCTCTTCCACCACCTCCACCACCACCACCACCAAGATACATATGATGTATGCCCACTCTAGCTCCTCTAGCTCCGCCCTTTAGCTCCATCTGTAGAACGAAAACACTAGCCCTCACGATCGTGACTACTCCATGTACCTACATACCCTACAAAACCCACCGGCACGGCACGCCCACCCATCAAATCGGAAACATTGGTGCCACAGTACGCCGACGGTCCAGAGTAGGTAGGTAGATGGTACCCAAACCCACCACCATGCCCATGCATAGAAAACAAGCGAAGCCCTCCCTGCACCTGTACATGCAACCTACATGTAGGTAGAGTAGGAACTCTACTCTCTGTCAATGACAAGAGCTCTGACGGCTATCACCGAGCCAATACCCAATTGGCCGCCCACCTCCACCTCCAGCTCCCCTTCTTCCACCTTCACTTCCATCCCCCCCCACGCGGGCTTCGAACCCCATCTCTCCTCTCCTCTCCTCCCGCTCCACGCCCATGACGACAGTAGCCAGGTAGGTAGGTAGGTAGAGTAGGTACATCTAGGTACTTAGCAGGCAGGTAGGGCACTCCAGCCAACGCCAAAGATGTAAGCATATGTAAATAAGTAATAGGCACATGTATGAGCTGGTCCTGTCTCACATCTCCCTCCCTCCCTTCCCCCCACGGCAAAAATATATTCCGCAAGATTTTCCGGTTGGCTCCCCTCTTCCCCCCCCCCCTCTCCCCCATCCCATGCATGTAGGTAGGTAGCACGCTAGAACATTTGCAGTCATGAGATATCACTCGCATCCTATTGGGTGGGGTGGTGTTGAGCTGCTAGATCGATCCTGCAACCGTCGTCGTGTATGCAGCTAGCTACTCTCTCCTCTAGTCCGAGTGCGTACTCCAGATCTGAGTAGTACAAGCAGGTAGAGTAGGTACTACATAGCATTTTCTCTGCCGTTTTTTTTGAACTGGGCCATTAGGTATTGCATACCCCCCCCCCCCAAACCATGAGCTTGGCGTATTTTTTGTACGGCATGCAATATCAGTCGCGTCCACAAATGCCAGTGAAATACGAGCAGAGCAGAGTAGAGTACTCTACTGACGTTTGTAAAAGGAGCCGCTGTTGCATACCATACTAAATTGTGTGGACTTGGCGCGTATCTTATATGGTATGCAATACCTAGTGGTTCCTTTTTTTTTTTTTACAAACGTCAGGAAAAATACGAGTATGTAGAGCAGTTTGATCGATCGGGGGGAAGAAAAGAAAAGAAAAGAAGAAAAGAGAGCTGCGCCGGCTCAATTAGGCACAAGTCCAGAAGAAGGGCTTTTTGTGGTCTCTATCTGTCTGGCCCAGGTTTCATAGATAGGAACAATCAAATAGGTACATGTACGTCTGTCTGTCAACATGTATGTAGGTACCACAGCACACAAAAACAACACCACCACCCCCAGACAGGTTAGGTTAGGAAGGCACAGAGTATTCTCGCTGAAACCTGGTGTCAGAGATAGAGTGCTTGTGAAGCAAGAAGTGTGAACCCCCGGCGCGCCGTCAAACCCCAAATCCCAGATAGATGTTCTGTGATACATGTAGCTACATACTGTATGTAGTATCTACAGGGTTTTGTCGCTGTCTTGTTCAAGGGAGTGAGTGCGTACACAATTGAATCAAATCAAATCAAATCCAAACATCAATCGCTCACGCTCTCACTCAAACACTTCTTCACCCCGGCCACATCTCTTCCGTAAACTCCATTGATTCCTCAAATTGCTAACAATACATCATCATACACCCTACAACCCAACACAAAAGACACACAGCCAAAAAAGAAAAAACTAATCCTTATTCACAATCTGGACCTTGATAGCCCCACTCTTCATATCCGCACTAGTCTTAAACGCCTCGACCGCATCCTCAATCGCAAACCTGTGCGTCACCAACTTCCTAATATTGGCCAGCACGCCACTATCCACCAGCCTGATGGCACGGGGCCAGGTGTTGCAGTACCTGTACTGGAACTTCAGGTCCACCTCGCGCGTGCTCAATCTCATGAATGGGAACTTCATCTCGTTCTTGCCCACGCCGACGACAAACACCGTTCCGCCAAATCGCACCGCGTGGATCGCCGCGCCAATCGACGACTCCACGCCAGTGCACTCCAGCGCAACGTCCGGCTCCATCCCAAGCGTCTGCTTCACCCCCTCAGCCAGCTCCTCCTCGGTCTTCCCGCGGGTCACAAGGTATGTCTGAAGCACACCGGGGCTGTCTGCGACAAGGGTTTTCGCAAAGTCCAATCGCCCCTGGTCGATATCGGTGATGACGATAGGCTCCGCGCCAGCAGCCCTCGCGCACAACAAACTGATAAGGCCGATAGGACCGGCACCGCAGATAAGGACCGAGTCACCGAGCTTGACCTGGGCGCGGTCGACGGCGGCGAGCGCGACAGAGAGGGGTTCGAGCAGTGCGCCGTCCTCGTAGGACATGGTCTGGGGGAGTTTGTGGCACCATTTGGCGGGGTGGTTTACGTACCGGCGGAGGAGACCGGGGACGGGAGGAGTGCTGAGGAAAAGGACGTGCTCGCATCCGTTGTAGCGGCCGGTAAGGCAGGGCTCGCAGGAGTGGCAGGGGATGTTTGGCTCAACGGCGACGCGGTCACCAGGCTTGAGGTGCTTGACGGAGGGGTGGACGGCAATGATCTGTAGCGGCGATATCGGGTTAACATGCTAATTTAATGGGGGGATAGAAACAGTATCTGTTATATCTTACCTCGCCGGCGGACTCGTGGCCGAGAATGTGCTTGTCTTCGACGATCATGGGACCGATACATCCTGCGTGCCAGAAGTGGACATCGGAGCTTCGGGGGTGTCAGTATAACTCTCAATTCGCAGTCATGAATAAGATATACTCACCCACAGATACCTGTGCTTCGGACCTGGATAACTACTTCACCGGGCTCGAGAGTGTCGCCTTTCTGAATGTCCTCTACGGAAGGTGTTGCTTCCGCAATGTAGAGGTTGTGCTGAGGATCAGTGTATACACCAATATTCGCCTTAAGGCTCGACTTGGTAGTCTGGGTGGCAGTTTGTGTTGCGGCGACCATATTGGATGTGGTTTCTGTTTCTACGGGCGAGGATTCGTTTGGAGGTTGTCGTTTGAATCTATTCTGCAACGACGTCAGAATATATATGATAACTCCTGTGACTATTACATATGGTCACACAGCCAGCAATAATGAGGGGAAAGAGAAAAATAAATGAAAGAGAGAGAGAAGCGAAAAAAACTCGTACCACAATGTCTACAAAGGTTTGAAGTATGGAATCCAGTCTGAAGATTTCTCGGAATTATCAAGTCGTTATATCCAACAGGAGAAGAAAAAAGCTTCACAAACGATATCTACTTCAACATCAATTCTCAGGGAGAGATAATAGGCCTTTTATGCTCGGTCTATTTTCCCTCCATTACTCCGCTCCCCTACCCCCACTCAGAACGGTAAATCTTTTTCCCATATCCCGATATCAATTGGGAGAAAACCAAAACGAGGGAATGAAAAGCAAAGCAGAGCTAACTAGGATTACCGCAAGCATTGGAACTGTCCCCGGGAAATTTCAGATTAAAAACATTCAGCATCCGGTAAAGCTTTATCCATTCTGATGATAGCATCTCTGCCCCATCTCCGAGTTGAGATGCAATTTTTTTCCTCTCAACTCCTGTCTGTATGCTATACTTACGGGAAACCCCACATTATGGGATTAAGCGGGGTGTTTAGATGGTTAGTCGTTCAGGGTCTCTCTTAGGCTAAATGGCGTAGTGATGCTTGTAACCCCCGAATCCCGAACCCTGGAGCTACCACTTCTCATAAGGATGACCAAAAGAAGTGGCGGCTGAATTGATATTGAGTTGAACCACGAGGTTTCAAGAAGTACCCGGGTAATTGGGGGGAGTTTTCTGAAGTTTCTCGCTTGGCGATTCCGAGTGTGGAGATTTTCCGTTAAAAGCCAATGATCAGCTGTTGAGCCGACTAGCTTCATGGTACGCTACCGCTACTAGCTTTGGGGTGGGGGGGTACAAGGGAACCGTGGGGGAGGTAGCAAAGCTTTTTTAATTTCAATCTCTTTAAGCTCACGTTGAATTTATCCAGCGCGATGAGATGTCGATGCGATTGAACTCCACCCTCCTTCCGCTAAGCTTTGTTGAATTCAACCGCCAGCTAGACAGCTGTGGGCCGGGCTATTATCAACCTAAAAGGATATCACGATCCTTCTGTTTCATTTTTTTTCACTTTCCTTGCCTGAGGCGGCAGTTTCGAGCGGATGATTATGATTTTCCAATGTGCGATGAATTTACTTTCGGATTGACTGAAGGTTTCCATTTAGCCAAATCTAAGAGTTGGGTTTGGAATTCGCGATCTCCGTTGTCGGTGGATATTGTAGCTAGATAGCTAAGTAACTAGGTATATGCCTATCAACACTTTGTTGAATCGTTATGGATCCCTTATCATAGTCGTAACCTCTAGTGGTAGTAGTCGCTAGGTATGTACACTAACGATTCCAGATCAGTAATAAGCATTGCAATGAGTCCATTTGGCTCATGCGTGGATCACTTGCTGTTGTAGGTAACTGAGATCTCGGAGCGGACGTTGAAGGACGATATAAACAAGTTGATGGAAGGGAGGATTCCGATTGGAGTACCTTTATCACAGCGGACCCTTTGTGACACATATGTTTCTTTAGAGCTCTACTGAGCAAGTGCAGACAAGTATGCCTCTCCCGGGCTTTTCTGGTTCCACAAATCAACATAGCAAGCAAGCAGCATTCCGTAGGAAGGGTCAGGATACGTGTGGCAGAGCATACAATACCCGTCTGCTACTATTTCGAAGCACCCGTAGATTAGGAGTCCATCCACCCACAGCTCCATCCGTCCATCCAGCTAAGCGGGTTGAATTAGTGCGAATACCTTCCCTCATCTCGATTCCCGAGAACGCCTTGTCATCCATCTATATGGAGAGCATCCACGTGCCCGCGGATAAACTCATGCTTCTGCATCCTCGGTTGACCCCGTCTCTGGGACGCCCCGGAAAAACCATGCGGAGGATGGGCTAGCTGGGGGGCCCGTACATATATCTAGAGTCAGCGATACATTGGGTGTCAACCAACGCCAGCCAAGCATGTTACAGCGCTCACAGCGGGCCACAAAGTGCGAGGCCCTGGAATCTCATGAGTAGGGGTAGACGGACGACATTGAGCTGTGATGTGGTTAGAGCGCTGTCAAACAAAGAGGAACGAAACACCGAAGGATATATATCGGAGTCAGAGTGGTGATGCATTGCAATTGTATAATTTATATAGATATTGGTTACAGGGCAGGGGGGTGTCAGCTGCTGTCTTGGATGAGAGCTGGTTGGCTGGCGGGGTGGGACCTCAGTCAGTCGTGCTCAGCGCACTGTCTTTACTCTGGTCTTGGGAGGCATGTATGTAGAAGGATGCATACATACGAACTGTAGCAGAGGATGCATACATTTATGCATGCAGCAGGACGAGTGCTACGGCATGCAGTGAGTGGGCGAGTGGGTGAGTGAGTGGGTGAGTGAGTGAGCGAGTGAGTGAGTGATACCCCATGAAAGCAACCCTAGCCCACCACCACCACCACCACCACCACTCCACCAACCTCCACCATTCCACCTCCGCCTCCACACCTCCACCACACCTCCACACCTCCACACCCCCCACCGCAAGCAATCACCAGACTGTTGCAGCTGCTGGCTGTCCACACAAGCTACAACCATGCACACAGCAACTAACCCCCGCCTCTTGTTCGCTCCCCTACCACTGGGCGCTCTCGGCGCCACAGCATTATCAAGCAGAAAGCAGGCTTTTGCGATTAACCGCCACCACTTGCCCAAGAGCTGCACCTCGCTCGCCCTCACTCACTTAATCACTCGCTTGCCTCCCCGCGTGCGTCGCCGTTGTCGTTGTCTTCCGTTCGGGATGTCACACGATCAATCATCAAAGAAAAGAAACCGGGGCTTGAAAAGCAAAAAACCCCAACGGCCAAACTAGCTGAAAAATCAATGTGCAACAACAAAACAAGAAGGAGCCCTCGACTCATCGCTCGCTGTCACCAATCTCCATCCCTAGACATCATACCCTACATCATACATCGTCAGTATCCATACTACCACTAATTACTACATACTACATACTATTACTATTACTACTACATCCACCCATACACACCCCGACCCAAAGCTCATGCTCGGGCCCAAGCACTACTCCATACCCATACTCCCCCATTCGCACAGTGATAGCTAGCTCTAGCTAAAGCAGTTGGTATCAAACATCCCACAATGGCTCAAGGAATCGTCTACACGTACGTATATACTATACATACTCTACTGCAATACCCCCCCCTTTATCCCTTTATCCTTGGCTAACACACACCCTGCCTCCCACTGCACAGACTAGGCATCATCATCGCCGTTCTCCTCCTCCTAATGTTCCTCCGCTCTGTGCTTCTCCGCCGCCAGCGTCTCGCCATCGCAACACTCTCCTACCCCCCGCAGCACCCCCCACCACCCTCCGTCCCAGACGCAGGAATGGATGTCATCCGGTAAGCTCCCCCCCTCCCCAGACCCACCACATCTCCTCGGAGGGAAGACTAACAAACAGGGCGGCAAACTAGTCCCGAACCAGCGGTTACAAACCCCCACATCCGCACCTACCGCCGTGCCCACGACGAGCAGCTGCCGCTGTACGAAGCGCCACCGCCCGACTACGACATGGTCCCCAAGTATGTGGATCTCGAGCGTGGAGGTGGTGGTGGGGCGCGTGGCGGGAGTGGGGACTCTGGCGAGTCGTCGTCGGCAGCATCGGCATCGTCGGCGGTGCCGCCCCCGGGGTATGTGCTTGAGGGTGGGAGTGCGCCGGGAGCGGCGCCGGTGAATTTGCCGGCTGCAGCAGCAGCGCCTGGTACAAGAACGCTGTTTATGGTTGATGTCAGGAGGGCTTGGCGCGGGTTTGGGAGATAGTTGATGGTTTTCTTTTTTCCCGCTTTATTCCCCATTTCGCTTTCTCGTTCTGTTCTTTCTTTGCGTTGGGTGTGGGTTAGGGTATGGGATGAGACGGGATGGTGTTTTCTACTTTTTTTTTTATGGTGTATTTCTTGTTTGTTTAACTTGGTGTTTTAGGTCATGCTGGCTAGTTGTAGTCTCTTTTTTCTTTCTTCTTTCTCTCCTCTTCTTCTCTCCCTCTCCTCTTCTCCTTCTCTCCCTCTCTCTACAACTATGCCTTGCCTTATGCCATGCCCACGCTATGCCCATCTACATACACATCCGGCTTCCACGCCTAAAGTCTCTATACCAGCAACAGTAACAGTAACAGTAGCTCTAGTTAATAGTAAATCTAAAGCCTATTCTCTGCCTCTCTTCCCGCTTCTATCTTAAGACCTTATTCTTACTTTTCCTTTCTTACTTTCCCTTCCCTTTTACTCTTCTCCCGTTTGTCAAGTAGAAGCCAGGCAGGGCAGGGCAGCGCAGTTAAGTAAGTAAGTGCCACAGACACCTACAGCGTCCCGGCCGCGTACAAAGAGACGAAAAGGGGGGGGAAACGGCTACCCGCTCTCTATATTTTGCGGAGGGCACTTTTTTTGTTTGTTTGTTTGCAGCCTGTGTTGTGCTGCGGCGCTGCAAACGGATTTTTGGTGTGAGGGTCTGCCTGCATTGGGCTATCTATCTATCTATACCGGTTTAAAGCCTGGATGCTATCTACATACATGTACCTACATACTCTGTTTCGATATCCGTGATGTGTTATTTTTAAACAGTACAACTGTGATGAATGCACACTCGCTCACTCAGAGATGTTGGTAGTCATTTGGCAATATATTGGCGTCGGTACGTCAAATTAAAAAACTAAAACTCTACGTACGGGTTGGCCCCTCAAATTCCTGCTGCCTTCATCCTGTGAGTGAATGAGTGAATAAATGGGTGATGAGTGGAGTGGGCGAGGGACTGCAGCTGACTGAGTGAGTGAGTTGAAGTAAATCCGCTCCGTCTGAGCGGAGGGAGGGAGGGGGGGATTACGAAAGAGGTGAGGAGGACAAGACTGCGGTGACAAAAGTGTAAATATTGCTTCCGAAAGTGTAAACATTGCTTCCGAAAGTTACTTGCTCCGAAAACGTGGGGGAGGTGTGGGGGGGTGGGAGGTGCAGGGCTGATAGATTGCCCAGCTCTCGTGAGATCTAATTAATTACCTCTATGGGGAACTTGGGATGCAGATCGATGGTTGCCCTGGGCGGAGATCGATAGAGAGTATACATAGTTACTCACGGGGTGAAGGCTGATTCTGTCTAATGGCCGTGTTTGCAGTAATTTGCCCTTGGAGTCCCCAAACTTAACTCTGCTATTGGCCTCAAATCCCTGGCCGCCATCAGACAGGATCCGTCTTCGCTCCGATCCGTGAGTGACTGTATACGCTTACCAGCATAAAAGATACATGTAGTTGCTCGAGACAAGCATAATTTGTATGGAGTGGCGTACAAATAATTCCTGTTTCTGTTTCTGTCACTTCCGTTTTCTGGTTCTTTTGAGGGTAAGCTGTATCGTAGATACATGTAGGTACATGTATGTAGCTCGGTTAGGCGGGGGGGGGGGTGCAGTGCACATAAGACCTTTTATAATTATAATTATATGATAGTTGATATAAAACCTACGAGGAAATTGGCTTATGAGATACTACCAAAACTCGCTATCTCCGTCTAGGGATTATCTCTAGAGCAATTGGCTGAAAGGAGTCGATCAACCTTAGAAGTATCCGTTTGTAGCAAGTTTGATCTTGTATGCATAGCCATAAGAAAACCTAGTATAAGTGGCTCGTGATTGGTGAAAATACCATGTCAGCGTATTTTAGTTCTGGCGAGGTGAGTAGATGAGAGGAAATTTAGCTGTGCCTTGACATACGTTGTAGGGTGGAGCTGTCGAAGCTAGCTATCTTCTGCTAGTGCCTAACCTTAATGGCACGCTAGGATTCCTCTCCTCCAAAAATACTGAACCAACTCAACTCCATCTACGTACCTCGATTTTTTTTTATCCTCTGCTCTCCTACTTGAAAAATCTTCATTGCATAGCTATATATACGCCCTTCGTTTCAGGCCGTAGCAAACTAGATTTTTGATCCCATCACCTGCTTGCTGCACTTTTCCAGCCGACATTTCTTATAAATATAGCCCAATTTACCATCTGTCCGAACTATCACGGTGTCCAGGTGCAAGGCGGAGACATCCATCTCTGGTATTCTATTCTAAAGAGGTACATACCTCCCGGTTCGTGAGGGCCCAAGGCATCGCTGGGAATGCCGCTTCCCGTGACGTCAAATTAGCCCTGGAAATCCTCAACTGCAGATATCTATGTAGCACTTGATCAGTAACTATTCACAGGTACATGGATTCAATCTCAACTGCGCGTCAGTGGTATGCGGGCCAATAATAGCTTACGTTGTCGCAGCTGCAATGTCGGGACGTGTGCCAATAATAATAAAATAGCTACAATCAATACCTGGTATCGAATGTACCCTTTATAATTATAATTTCTAAGCTACTCTATTCTAACGACTGACCGAGTTGATTTGTGATTGCTCCTAGAACCGTTTCTACATATGACTATTCTTCTAAAGAGTTACATGTACCTATTTACTCCTAGATCTTTATCGAGGGCCGGCCCTTTCCCCAACTTTATTGTCGGGGAATATTTGAGTACATATCTGGGGTAACGACGCTACAACTGGCTTGGCGTCCCATAAATAGAACCATGTTCCGGTATCCCCACCATGAAGGTCCCTCCGTTTTGCTATGATCTCATAGCTATATTTGTGTGGGTCTTCTTATCTTCGGTCGCAAGCTTTCGTTATCTGTTAGGTCGCCCCCTTAGACCTCGGTGCCGGTGAAGGGAGCCGGTTCCTGCTAGTAAAACGGAGGTCAACATACTACCCCGTTCACTATATAACTGAGGGGAATATTGAGAGTCATGGGAGATGATCTCTCATCAGGATATTTTAATTATATTCTCTAGATAATATGCCTAAATATGTTGATACCGGTACACTTATAGTCATGTTACTAAGCCTCAAGCGTTCAATTTTACGAACATACTTCAACGATTACATATCTCGACATTCCTAGCGCCGACTAAACCATAATGGTACCGGACACCCTGCTTCTATTAAGGGTACTATTGTGTGTGTATTTGAATATATGGGATCCATTGTGGTTGCTGTGGCCCGTGAGACTTTGTGTGAGTGAGAGCCGGTGAAGAGTGCCCTTTCCGGGCCGGTGAACACAACACCACCGTCATGAAGCTTCACCGCCGCCGCCAGGTGCCGAAAAGAAGGGAGCGAAAGAGAAAAAAACACCACACGATGGACCAAATACAACGAATCAAGTGATCCTTACACACCACGATAGAACTGAACCAGACGAGAAAAGGCATAGGCTGTTGTAGCACTACTGACTGGCCCACAGCCTCGCCGCTTCCGGCTGAGAGAGGCGTGGTTGCTGTATTTGCATTTTTTTTGGTTTATATCAATGGTCATACATACCGAGGGAGGAACACAGTTTATCTCTCCCCTTCTCTCCCCTTCCTTCTTCCAACCATACCGTACATTACTCTTGCCCCACCGCTTCACTGTAGTCTCTCATTATTGTCTGGGCCTTCTTCTTTTATGGATTTTTCTCTGGCTTGACTTCACTCTCTGTCGACTCCCTCCTTCTCTTCTACCGTATTGATTATTTATATTGTATAAGAGGACAGGATCCTCTTGAGTAAATTCCTAGTGAATTCTCTTTTCGTCCGTTTGTTCATTTATTTTCATTTATTTCCTTTTATTCTCTTAGGCACTCCCTCCAGCTGCCTCCTCTAATATCTACCTTTGACACACCTCCGATATACCTACTCCAAAAGGATACCCATATACCCATTCACCATGACGCTCGCCCGCGCCTCCACTTTACACCCCAAGCCCCTCCCCATGGGCCCACCCCCACCTATACCAACATCCTCAGATGCCCCCGAACCAACCCTCATCTTTCGCACGGGCAAGTCCATCCGCCGGGCCTTCACCACCCGCCGCAGCAGCCCGCAGTCCGCTGAGCGCCGAAAGCGCTCCCAGAGCGCCCGCATAGAAATGATAGGGAACCCCGTCCTACACCAAGACGAGGAAGGAAAGACGCTGAAGTCACTGGCCAAGATGGGCGTCCACCTTGACGATGACTTCGGACCCGGAGGAACTGCAGTGCCAGCGGGCGGTGAAGCTGCTGCTGCGGCACAGCCACCGGCGCTGAGGAAGACCTTGACGATCCAGCGGAAACCAGTACCACGGCACTCAGCGCTGCCAAAAGAGCCGATGATTGTAGAGGAGACCATAGCTGAGGAGCCGGAGCCAGCAGAGCAGCCAGAGTCGGTCAGTGACGAAGAGTGCAAGAATTCGAATCTTACAACGAAACGAGATAAGCGGCGAGGGTTTGTCTATTATGGGATAGAGACGGAAGAGGAGGCTTCACGACCACCTCCACATGTTATGGATTGGAAGCTCCATAATGTTGAGGAGGAGGACGAGAATGCGGATGAGGAGGACGAGGAGGACGAGGAGGATGAGGAAGATATGAATGGTCTGGAGAGCCCCGTTAGTAGCAGTTGTGCACATGAGACGGACCCTGTTGACTCGATACGGTGGAGCTTTTTAGCACCGTCGAGCATGGTGAAGCAGGATACTCTGTGCCTGAAAACAGCCGAAGGGAGGGATGCAATTGATGAAGAGGCAGAATTCTCAGAGGACAGTTCTGAGGGTGAGGACGTGAAGGAGATGCGACGAGAACTGGAGTCTGTTGAGAATCTGCTCGGAAGCATAACTGCTTCATTCGCCCAAGGCCCGAGTCAGAAAGGGTTGACGCCGCCGGCGAGGAATGGCAGTTTAAAGTCTCGGTTTACAGAGTCTCGTGAAGACCTCCAAGATAACACGACAGCCTCCAGTATAAACTCCCGATATGACGATGAATCACCGACGTTGGGTCATTGCCCGACGTTAAACATTATCAAGCGTATTGAGGTTGCACGGAATAAAATGGGCAAGAGCACCGATACCATCGAGAGTATGGAGCAGGCGATAAGTAGAACCGAAGACATGATTGTCAGTATCAAAGCTCAAACAGGATACGGGCAGAAGACAGGTCTTAACAAGCCTGAGCCCCTCCAAACGGCAGAGCCTGCGAGAAGGCCGCCATTTACCTGCACCGCTGAAGGCCCAGAAGAATCCTTACGGGCGGTCCTATCATCACCTACTTCACGCAAATCCTTTTCCGACTACCTCGATACTACAGGAAATAGCAACAACAAACGTGACTCCAATATCCTCCGGCTCTGGCTTGCAGCAAGGGCACACTCGGCCGCGCTCCAATTTGCAGAACAGCTCGCGGAAGAGATCAAGTCGACGTGCTGCCAGGAATTCCCAGATATCTTGGAGCCTGCGCAGAACGTCGAGGTTTCTAAGATTGAGGATAAGGTCTTCAAGGAGATGTTGCACAAGGAGTTCCCTGAGTTCCGCCGCCACTCTCAGATGCTACCAAAGGGAGTGCAAGATAGTCTCGATAAGCTTATCGCCTCGCCAGCATTAGAGCCGGAAATACCAGAGGTGGTAAAGTTGGAAATTCAACAAAAATCTCTTTCTATGGTTGACAACCCCGTCGCCGAGCAGGAGCAGCCTGAACAGAAGCAGCAGCTCGAACAGAAGCAGCGCCAATATTATCCCGTCACCGCCGATAAGGCTGTGATAGATTCCAAGAAAGAAGTTATGTTAGACTCTCTCATTAAACCGGTTCCTTCTACAGAGCCGGCCCCGATTATGAAGGTTTCTGGCGGACAACAAAGGAAGATTCAGTTGAGCGCATCCAAGCATCGTTCTTTCCACGCCGTTCAATCTTTCAAGGTGGATGAAGGCGCGGATCAGATCCCGGAACTCCCAAAGATTCCCCTGGCATATAGGAATTCGGCTCCTAGTACTGTTAATATGCCTGTCCTTAAATCGGCGGTTACTGCTGTTGAGCATGCTGGGGTTGTGCAGACAGCAGAAGCTTGTACAGCTGCTATTGCTGACACTCCCGCTCTCAATGTCAAGCAAAATGTAGGAAAGTCACTGGCAGACATTGTCAGGAACGAGATTATGGATAAAGCCGAGTCGACACCGGAGACTGAGAGGTTTGACCTGGCCGCTATGGGCATTGTGAAAAGAAACCGCGCTGCACTTATGCAGAGAATGGCAGCTTTGGAGTGCGCGAAGATTTAGTTTGATATTCTTTTTGTTTTACCTTTTTTTACTTTTTTTCGTGTTTTGGATGACAGCGGCAAACATTTATTATACTGGGATTGGGATCATTTTTTCTTGTTTTCTTTTCTTTTCTTTCTTTCATTTTTCGGAGTATTATGATGGTGCTTATGATTTTTGGGATTATTTTACCCACCTTCCTCTCGTTTAGTTTCAACCTCCTTTTTTTTTCTCTTTTCTTTTTTCTCTGCATTTCTGTCTCCACCCTTCTTCTTTGACATGGGCAGTTAGATCTCATGTTCCTCAGATAGAGTAGATACATATATGAGCAAAGCACTAGAAACCTCCTCGCTTTTGGGGGGGAGGCCGCCCAGATTACACTGTTCAGGGTCCAGTACCCTTTAGATCATCAAAGCTTTTATAATCGTTCTCCTTAAGCCTACTGGTTTGCCTTGGACTATTCATACAATGTTCCTTTCTGGGACCGCTACTGGCCCCTGCCGACGACCTGGCGCATGCTAGAGAGCGCAAAGAAGTGAATAACACAATTTTTGTCTAGGAGTGTCAGCGCAGATGTATGGTATTATCAAATAGGCAGAGACGGCGCGGGCCCAATGGTAGTCCAAAGTGTTATTTCCTTCCCAAAAATAACTAATTGGATTTCGATCAATCAAATCATAAAAAAGTGAACACTTTATAGATGAATTGTGCGGCGTTGAGTATTGACGAATAAATTAATAAGACCCCCTAATCGCAAGGTGCTAGGCCACTCGTTGCCAACCGCAATCCCAACTATGTACAATAGTAGATTATTAGTTTGGTAGTAGCGTAGAGCATATCCGCGCCGGAGTAATTACATGTAATAAATAAAAGATAAATAACACAGTCATACATATATTAATAACGCGCGTAATGTAACTTACTAGAAACATATGTTTATTGATGTTCAACCCCCACTATCCCTTGATCGCCGCACTTTGTTTGGCAATTCGCGCGATCTCATCAAGCGTCACTAGATGGCGTTAGATAAGCCAAACAGGAGGGGAAAAAACAGGAATAGATCCCGGGTTTCCTGAAGATCTGATGACGGCTGGTGGGTGCAACGACACAATTAAGCAGGGCCGTTTAATATGATCAGAACCTGGGTAGACTCGAAACGAGGGTCCAACTGCCAGTTGCCTGCCTACCTACAATGTTGCGTTTCCGAACTAGACTAGGTCTACACATAGGCGTAAATCGTTAGATTTTGGTGGTATGCAGACCCTGTTCGGTTCGGAAACGTTAGAAAACTACGAACCTTGACGGACGCGGCGTTGTCGTTTTCAAAAAGAGATGTCAAATTGGTATCATCACCACCATCAACCACTCGACACATGGGAAATGATAGAGCTTCCGGAAAATCTTTAATTAACTAGACCAATTTAGTACACAGCCAGAATAATTGCGCACAGTCTATTTCATCAGCCTGCTTGAGTGGCTTACATAAAGTTTAGAGCCGCATATGTAGAGCCGCGCATTTAGAGTTACACGCACATATTTTCATCCGTGCGCGACGCGACGCACGCCAATGCCTTATCGTTATCTATGATAACGAAAAAAAAAAAAAAAGGCCCCTCCATCATCCAATCCATCCTCATCCAGATCTGTTCTAAATGACATTATTTTTATTGTCGCGGAGGGGGGAGGGGGGGTGCGCCGTTTCATATCCTCCTCGGAAGTGAGTTTTCTTTTGCTTGCCATTGTCATCATACATTGCCGTGACAGGAACATATCACAAAATATCACTCGCTGTTCTGTCCGAGAAGAGATATATCAGCCTAACTGCTCTAGTTGCTGTTGAGTAGGTACATGTGACTTTTGTAGATATCACATATCTCGCGATGTCACGTCCTGAAACCTGCCAGCTTCCTCATCTGCAAGAGAGAGGGAGAGGGAGGGAAAAAGCGAGGGATGGAGATAGTTGTGATCATCACTCACTACCCCCTCCCCTGCCCCTCCTTCATCATCATCATCATCACCTCCCATGCGGCGCGCGTGCACAGAAACTTGGTGGTCGTTGTCAAGCTGCGTTGCTTTTTGGGCGCGCGTGAGATAGGCTTTTCCGGGGTAACGTTTCATCATCATGATGGAGAGGGGGCCCCCGGCAAGTCCCGACCAAATTCTCAAAGGTTTCCCGCCCTTCTAGACATCTGACATCTGGCATCTATTGTTCTAGTGCAGGTGCAGGCTGAAAGGGTTCAATTGGCTTTGTTTTGTGCCCGACCATGAGTCGCAAAGAACCCAGGTTCCCTTCTCTGCTTACTACACAGCTACCTCAGGGAACCGTTACTTATGTATGAGTACAGCGCGGGCAAATCATCCCTAACCACCTCTCTCCAGCCCTCAACATCAACTCTGGATTATCGATCCGGGGTCCACCTCGCCAAGTGTCGGCCGCAGCTTACATAGCTGCTATCCAAGAGTCTAATACCATCCTCGCCGGCGACAAAGTCCCCCTGACGGAATTTCTTTTTTTTTCTCTGTCCGTTCCCTCTCGACGATGAACGATCGTCCCGTAATGACGATGAAGAGCGTCATCAAACCCTTCTCTTGCCGATTGAGAATCAAAGGGAAGTTTGAAAACAAACATATAGATAGTTAATTATTCCTAGCTAGGACAGGTGGGCACGGACGGTATCTGATCATCCAGCCAGCAGTGTGAGAGGTCTATGATTTGAACGGAGGAAGGGGGGGAGGGGATAAAGTATAGTTATCTAAGGTTAGGCACACGTATGTTATCGAAAACCCCAAAAATAAACGACGGTGAGTGACAGCAGGCAGCGCAGAGCAGGCGGTTTCAGTCCTGGAAGGGGGTGATGGGGGCCGAGTGACAGTAGAATTGGGGGGTGGGAAGGTGAGTGAGTGATGATCGTCCTGGAGTAGAGTACGTACTGGTTGGCAAACAGTGAACACCACACACCCCGCTCTGGTGTTCTGCTTCCAAAGTTTAGTTAGCTGCAGCAGCACCCACCGACCGACACGCCGACAACCAACCACCACAACCACAACCACGTACATGATACATATGCTGCCAGCATACCTATGCATTGCATAGCAACTAATCTCCCTACTCTTGAGTAGAGTAGGTACGCCAGAAGTACCTACTCTATCTACTGTCATCCACTGGCTCGCCGATTCCCCGAGATGATTGGGAGGCGGTCAAAACAGAAGCGACCCTAGTCAGGCGTCGACGACGGTAAACGGCTCTAGAAAGAAAACAGAGAAGGGATCCTCACCCCTTCCCCTCCAGGGCAGGGGTTAGTCGTGCATCACCATCATCGTACATTAGAGGCAAAGGTTGCGCCATTCAAAAAACCGCCAACGTCCGTGAACGGGGATCTCCAATTATGGTAGGTACAATACAGTATCCTCAATGTAGTTTATTATACTGGTAGTTTATCCAGAGAGGAATTACCTATAAATGCTATGAACCAACCGTGTATATATAAAATCAACCAATAGAAAAGGCAGCCCACACACGCATACCGTATGAACAAGGAAACTGATGAAGGAATAATAACCCATATATAGAGATAGCAATGATGGAGAAATTAGTCCGCTAATGATCGATAAAAGGATAAATCAAAGGACAAACCCAAGGAAACTCGTAAATGAGGGATGTAATAGACTGCCATAAAGATGGTGTATCTGAAAACTCAAGAATAGGTACGGATTGGTTGTGAGAAACCAAGCTCTTAACTGATGATGAGGGTGAGGGGAGCGTAAAGTAAAAAAGAAGAAAGAAAAAAAAGAGAATAGTACAAGATAAATGTAAACCCAAAAAAACAAAATAACTTTTAATATGTTGATAGAAGACACAATTCAACTTCCCGTGGAGGCACACATCATATCCATCATAAGCCTATCATGAACTGTCACCCCCAATATTTAACTTAACTGAAACGAACCAAAACCAAAAGGCGCCAGAAACAATAACCCCCCTCCTGCAGAAACGCAACCGTAACCAAAAAGAAAAAAGATATAATCCAAAGAGAGGAAAAGACAACAAAACCAACGTTTAAAAAAGAAAACCAATTTTCCGAATATTCCTTTTGCCATTTTTTTTGCCCCATAATGTGACCTGGTGTCATTTTCCATGAAACGAAAGTCATCCATACTCAAGAGAAACAAGGAAATATATGGACTACACCCTATAGGATGAGGCTACCATTTCCGTGAAAACGAAGGATCCCAAGCACTAAACCGATAATCCCCAAAGGAAGAAATACAAGAGAAGAAATTTAAACCCCAAAATACCGAAAAGGAAAAAAAGATAACTGAACCTAGAAATACTACCACCCATATAAAGAAATTAAGTGGAAGCCAAGTAGAAAGCTTCTTCCGGAGAAGTAGAAGAAAGATTAACGCTGGGGTCAATGGGCGTTGTAGATCATACCATGCCCATGTTCATGTGGTCGTCTGGGTTGATCACTCCAGCAACAGCCACGACTGGCTGAATACTGGCTTGTGTCAATCCCCCATGGGTAGTGTGGGATCTGTGGTACTTCAAGCCGTTTAAGTTCTTGTAGCGCTTTCCGCAGTATTCGCATCTGTACGGCTTTTGTTTCTCCATACCCACAGTGCCTGGGTAGGGAGTGGATGTTTCTGGGTTAAGAATCGAGAAGGTTCCATCAGCGTTGTCATGGAGCTGCTGATTAGCATGTCCGTGCTAAAAGAAATGTCAGCAAATCTTTGTAGTGTAAAACAAGTGCAAGGCAATAAATACCGCTTTGTGGTACTTCAACCCATTCTGGTTCTTGTATGCCTTTTCGCATCCAATTACAGGGCACTTAAAAGGCTTATCTTCTTGAGGTAGGATGTTACCTGTGATTTGTCAGTATGCAGCTACAACCTTTTTGGAGTCTTGTGCCACTCACCATTCCCAGCACTAATCATGTGTTGGTACTGCGATGTGTAACCACCCATTGCAACCCCCCCGGGGCTGAAAAGCGTCTTGGCTGGCTCATTGATGCATAATTCAATGTTGCCGGTGGCAAGCTCGTAGTAGTCCGTAGTGGGGATGTGGAGATTCTGCTGATTCCCCTGGACCGTATTATTTTGTGGAAAGCCATATTCGTGTTGATCCATGGCATGCGGGGTACCGGGTACAGAAGACTCCGGCGAGAAATGTGATGGCTTCTGCCCAAGGCCTGAAGGCTGGGCATGCACGAGATTTGGAGTGCTCTGGTATGACGGCTGACTGTGGGTGGTAGGGGTCGGAGGGTACGAAGTATGCTGGTTGTGGTTTTGGGGAGTGAGCGGGGCAGGTGGAGGAGTCATATCATCATCATCCATTTCCATATCACCGGCAACTTCACCATCTTGCTCCTCATCTTCTTCTTCTTGCGCATCGTGTTCCTCCTGTTGGCGCTGCTGTATCCGTTGCATCAATCCTAATTGAATCCCACCCATTCCACTGATAGGGCTAGTCATCCCGGCAGCATTTTGCTGTTGTGGTCTCGGGTGCTGCTGTTGCTGCTGTTGAGGTAAGTCACTGCTTGTGGGTCCATTTTCATCGCGACATACCGTTCCAGATTGTTGGGCGTGGTGCTCCTCGTAATGCCTGAGAAGGTCATGGAGGGATGGGAGCGGAAGGCCGCAGCAAGAGAAGTCCCGGCAGAAATCGGCTTCGAGCTTTGGAAGGTATGACGAAGAGTGGAATGATGGAGATCCGAATGTAAAGGGTGATGTTCCAGCCATAATAATACTATAGAGACGTTAGAAATTTAGGCACTATCAGTTTAGAGATTATGGCTAACATATAAGGAATTGAAACAGAGAATTGAAATTGAATGCTTCAAAGTAAATATGTATTGGGGGGTGGGGGGGTATGCTTGTCATATGTGTCATGCAGAATCATTAAAGATGGAACTGACACAACTCGTAATTACGCGACTAGATTAGGGCAAACCTGGCGGTAACGTGCAATACGGTCGCAATTTCTCCGGGGAACTTCTGGTGGGGCAAAAATAAATATATACGTACTCATCGCGTATCCAACTCCCAACACTAACACCTCCCCAGCTCATTCCGCCACCCATTAAACTTCGTGCCATATCACCATTTACCATACTTTCCCGTCGTAATTTACTAGACATAGCGAGTGCATTGTTTTGTGAAATACTTCCACTTCGAGCCCCGACAGGCTCCATTGTGTAGCCTGCATAAGCTTCCCCAGCGGCCCGAAGCTGACTAGTAAGATTTGATTTGGGCTGGTGCGGGCGAGGCCGAGAGGTAATATCAATTGGAGCGGGCATCTTGTCAAAATTTGGGTCTGGCGTTGATGTAACTGTCCTCGGAGGCGTAGGTTGTGCGTGGCGAGGATATGGGGTAGAAAGAGGAGTTGTGTTATAGCTCTCGTTGGAGCGGGAAGGGCTCAATGACGGCGTTCTAAAGAAATCCGTGGTGGGCGATATTATGGGGTATTTGCGTTGAAAGCTGGGTATTACTGAAGCAAAATGTGAAACAGAGCAACAAGGCTTCAATATGTTAGAAAGATGACTGTAATTTTGAAAGAGGATGAGAAGAGCAAGAGGGTTTAAAGAGAATTATCTTTAACCCTGGGGGGGGGGTGAGGGGTTAATGAATAAGAAGAGTAGTAGGAGAGGGTTTAGGTGGTGGCGTACTAAGTGCTTGGAGGGCTTGGGGCTACTTTGGCTACTCGTATCAAGATATGTTTGTAAGAAGGTGGACGTCCGGTTGACGTTATTAACAAGCAGTCCCACTAGTGCGGCGGGCTAGGATGAGGGTTCGGGGATGTCTAGGCAAGATCGGTCGGCGGGGTGGTAGCCGGAAAAGGTGTACAGTGTACAGCTAATGTGGCTCAAAATAAAGGAGGATACAGGAACAGAAGTAGAAGGAGGAGGAGAACGGGGAAGTAGTATGTTAAAGTGGAAGAGGAGGAGAGGAAGCTGGGTGGTGTTTAACTGCTGCTGCTGTGATGGTGGGTGGGGGTGGGGCGGGCAGATGGATCGTAGTTGCCTGTTATTGAGACACTCTTGTTAGACAGTGGTGTAAATTATTTTGAGCGTTGGCTGGCTGGCTGGACTGGGCTGGGTTGGTGGTGTCGCACACACAAGCGCGTGTTTGATCAAGCCCGGCAACGAAGGAGATGAAGGCGCCGGTAATATCTCACTACTGGCGATAGCGATAATAGTGATGAGGGAGGGGGGGAAAGAAGAGACGAGTGAATACAAAAGTGCAAGTGGTAGAAGGAAAGCAGCAGCAGCAGAGGAGGAAGAAGAATAAGAAGTTCAAGCAGAAGAGTAAGGGCCGAAAACACCACTGCCAGCACCGGAAAACAGCAGCATGAGGGGTTCTAATCGGGTTCTAACTGAAGTGTTAGACCAGGCGAGCCAACGAGTGACTGGACCGAGTGACTAGTCGAGTGACTGGGTGGGTGACTGGGTGACTATGTGACTGGACGAAGAGCTGCTTTCTCTCTTAGAACCCGGATAACAGGGGTTGAATCCAGAGGTAAAAAAAGATCAATGTATGTCCTTACAGAAGAGTCGAGAGAATGAGAACGACGTGCACGACAAGAAAGCGCTGCTTCAAGAATTTGTGTTTGGTCTGACTTTCCTGCTGTCAGAAAATCGTGTCTCTGGTCTGTACTTACCCGTTCTTATTGCTTTATTGATTCGGGCCAGCCCGACGACACCCCTCAGCCAAGATGGAAACTGTATGGTAGCAAATGAGATCCAGTTACGAATATGCAGTACGGTACTCTATGCACCATGTGGTGCACTCTTGACTAGGTAGTAGTAGGTACTCTGCTCTACTATGGAGTAGAGTATCTGCTCTACCTACTCTTATGGCCGGGTCTGCATCTCTCGGAGCTGCTGTCATCTCCACCACCAGATCCGATCCAAAATGGCATGTCTACTCTACGATTAACACATGTATGAAACCATTCAGGTGATTACGCCCAGGCCATCTGTTATGGCTACAGTAGCATATAATATTCGAGCCTATTGGTGCTGAGACAGGTGAAATGACGTCCTGTCTAAAAAGCTTTGGGTCGTTGATGTTACCTGTGATAACTTTCTAGGGTATCCATCCGGCTTGGCGATTAGTACCATGCATTCGAGCCAGCGTCACCCAAGCTGGGAAATACATAAAATCAAAATTAAGTCCTTCATTAAACATATAATCCCTTCGTAGAACAGTTATCCTTTTCGGAATTGACGGAAGGTTTCCCTACACTTCAAGGCTGTGATTACGATTATGATGATACAGTCGCACCTCGCTATGCTGGATGGTCAAGATTCAGTCCATTTCGTCCGGGATAGCAAATCATCCGAGACAGCAAATAAATCCCTAACAAATAAACCTAAACCTGGATTTGGTCCATTACCACCTCTGAACCATTTTTCTTGCTTCAAATACTCGGTTTTTAATAGTATTGAGTGCTAGGAGTACCTGGTGTCTGATAGGGCTTTTCTCCGTTTCAATTTTGAAGGGAGGAAAGAGTTCAAAACTTCGGAATTAAACCTTCAGTGAATAGGAAAATCTAGCTGTATATGGACTAGTGAATCCGGGATATCAAATATTATACGGTACGAGAAGGCCAAAATCCGGGATAGCAAATTAATTTTGGTGAGGAATGAGAGTATCAGCCAAATCCATCCGGGATAGCAAGGGATCCGGCATGTTGAGTTCCGGCATAGCGAGGTGCGACTGTAGTACGTATACCAACTTCCCAACTCTTTCGCCATCATCTCCTCCTCCTCATTCTAGGATCCTCAGAATAACATGCTATCTCCAAAAAGCAACGAAATCCTTCCCCCCCGCTCGCTTCTCTGCTCCCAGGCACAAGCCAGGATACACTCCCCACCCCCATTTTCCTAAATCGGCTACCCACATGCATGCCCAAACTCACGAACTTTAGCACAGATGCAGTCATCATGAGAGGCGCTTGGTAAATCCATCAAATACGGTGGTTTCACCCCTAACCCTCGCGCCCAGCTCAGCTAATGTGGTTTGCTAGGAAGCCTATATCTGTCGAAAACATGGTACCGCGTGTTCTTGCTCTCGCGTTTCCACGCTGGAGTACCTAGATCTGCATATAACAGAAATCAATCTGGCACTTTATGCAAGATTCGACTTTAGTCTGGTCCTGAAACTTACACCAGTACGGGTAGTGTGGGTCTGAGGAGCGTGATTATGTCCCCTAACCCTGATAATCTGCTTAACGCACTTCCAAGACGGATCCGGATAGTCCCTGGAACTTCAAGATCTAATCTGCTGCTGCTGATTGCCGACGTCCTTTCGGCCCGGGCTGATGTGAATAACCGAGGCAATATGTTTCCAATTCATAATTTTCGAATTCTTTATGTCCGGGTGAAGGGATTTGCACCATTTATTTTCTTTAACCAGATAAATTCCAATACAGATGGTCTAAGTGCATACGGTAGAGTTGAGTAGAACTAGAGATTTGTGGTTGCGCAAAATCCCCCTGCGGGCTCGATGGAGGTACATATGTCGCAACGGTCAAGCTGCAGCACCAGATGTACCGATTGCAATAGGTATGACCAAAACTTCCCGACGGAAAAAAGGGCGTCAATGATCAAAAATGCAGGTTCAATGATTTGGAGTCTGTAAGTCAAAGTATTTCTGCAAGCACGTTCTCCCGCCACTCCGGCCCATAGCCACCACCAGGAATCATGCAAAGATGTTACGCGCCAAATTACGACAGTAACTGATGAAGTTTATGGATCCCAGGACTGTGAATAGAGTGACTAATCGTGCGTAGGGCGGTCCGCAAGCCGCCACAGACTACTGTAGTTACTAGTTAAAGAGAGATCCTCCTTCCGGAGTTAAAGCTAATTATCAATCCGACCTAAATTCCGTGCGCCAACGATCGTTTGTGAATAAGCCCTGAATCGTTACCAACCAATCATTGTCCTTAATTCTCGAAGGAGGAGTTTCCGAAAGGCCTAGAAGCATTTAACTGTATCTACTAAACAAATTCGCCGAGGTGGTTTGTGCAGAGCGATGTTTACTGCAGCCACCTGCCGCACTTCTTCTTCCCGAGCATGTATGGGCCCCCATATGTAGTAGTGAATGGCTGGATGGCTGGCGGAAGGGGCCACTTCAGTTTCCCATGGTCATCTAGACTTTGAGCTCCCTTCAGCAGGCCGCTGTAAATATAAAGATGGCGTGCTAAGTCATGTGATATCAGTCCGCGGAGTTCTTCGGAAGACTCGAAGGAAGCAGCGACAGCAACGGCTGAGAGGGAAACGTTGTTGAAGATGTATGAAATCACATTTTTGTTAAATAACAGTCGTGATTCAGTCGATTCAGTCTAGAATGGTGGATTTGCTGAAACTCAACTAGGCTCTTAGGGCCACCCTGATTGGTGAATAGTAGCGCTCTTTCACTTCAACTCGAGAAATTGCGAATACCGCCACAGGTGCCGAATTAAAGTTTAGTACAGGCTTTGGAATGTTCCTCTGCATATCTTGTTCTCCGCTGCATAGTGGTGTTTGCCAGGGTGCTGTACGGAGCCTGTATACGAACGACCGAGGGCCTACCACGAGTCCACGACCTTCCCACAACCTTTGAAGCCAATTCAGGCCAAACAGATGGTTAGGAATAACATGAACATCCTGAAACACACGAAGGACCGTTCGTGGTGGGCGCACAGCATAACTCCACGTTGTTCCGTGCAAGGATTGTGGTGAAGGAAGGAAGGAAAAGCAACCGTTGGAGTGGACCCTGAACACCCATCCAACTAGAATCACCCCTAACCCACATGGGCGGGGGTCAACTCGTTAGAATACGATCTTCATTAGGTCATCTGAAACACCCTGTTCCAGAGCTTCGCACCATTCCTCTTTCTGCTGCCCTGCACAGACGCACGCAGCACAACACCCTGTCGATGTACCCAGAATTGCGTGACCTCCTCCACGCACTCTATCTATAATTCTGTCTTCTGTCACGATCAACCAAAGATTTATATTTCGGTAACTGCGATTCCATCGGACCTTACATAAAACACGGTTCGATGCTCAGTGTTCCGGCATCCGGGGCCAGGAAACATCCCCATTTATCCATACTATGGGATTTTGCATCACAGGTACAGCACCCTCAATGAAGTATGCAAGATTAAGATTCACGTCGAGTCCTCTCCTGAGAACGGATCATTCCAAACCCCCCCCCCCCACGCTCTCCGTACATAAGCTGTTTCTTTTTCGTGGAGATCGTCTGGTTTACTTTTTCAATTCCGTCTTTACATGATGTCCTTTGCCCATGGGGGGGGAGGCTTGCATACCATAAGTCCCCCGCCCCCCCAATGAATGGTGGCGGGGAATGCCGCTTTAGGCCATTTTCTACAGGGTAACTTGTGATGCCGTCGTCCCCGCGTACCTTTCCTTTTGCAACTTCCATCGCATTGAGATGCCCTACGGAGCCCAGGACGGTTTTGAAGACGCGACCGTTTTTTTTTTGACAAGACCTGGCAAGGGTCCAGGGTTACGAGGGGAGAGAAACGACATCAAGGACTAGGCTATCCCGTGCTTCCATTCCTACAGTCGAAGCTGGCCACGAGACCACTGGAGAGGAAATACCTATCGTGAAAAGGTGAAGTGATATATCATTTTGCAGAATTAGGAGGAAATACGCAACTCAATCAAGCATGGCACGTTACTGTGGCAGAAGAGGCGAAAAAGAAAAGAAAGATGACGGCACAGACAAAAAAAGCCTGAGTGACAGGCATGAGAGAGAACCTTGGGCCGTGAAAGTCATCCCTCCACAAATGTGCTGCATAGCGAATCTTTGGAATTCAGTCAACCATTACCGAGTGTCCAGATATCAAGCCATGGGCGTGTATCTAACCTACATATGCTCAACTAATTCCCCGTATATCTATCCTCAGGCAAACTTGAAATACCGCTGCTACCTAGGCAAAGTTTGGGGATTCCCCGACGAACCGGTACCGAGGTTTGCAATAGCATGTCAAGACAGGATCCATTCGGTCACGCGTGGTGGTCAATGTTCCAATGTTCACAATTTCATGTGAGCTTAAAACGGCAAGTAGGATCTACTGGGGGCTACTTGTGCCGAAGCGAGTTTCGGGAAGCCGTAATTTTAGTCTGGTGGAGTTCTTATAGAGAGTCGGCAACTACCATCTCAGCCTCCACTATGAACAGCGAGATTACAAAACCGTCTTTGCGCGCTCGTCAGGACTCCCGCTGCACGCTCGCAACTACCCCCTCTGGGTTAAGGAAGATACAAAAAGAATTAGAGTAATGTAGGTACAGTATCGAGATGTTTCACTTTTTATTAATTTTCTTTTATTTTTATTTATATTACCGTGACATGAATGTCGTCGTCTCGGACTCACCGGCAGTTAATTTCACTGTCACGTAGCGGCCCCCGCCGCCGCCAATGCAATGTCGCAAAGTGGGGTCACAACAATTACCCATGACTTTTTCCTAAACCTATAAACCTATCAATTAAGTATTGTGAATATATAATTACTGCAGGATCGAGTGGGGTCGTTCACCGTGCTGTGAATCTTGTTTTCGCTGTTCACGAAGGCGGGGTCTCTTTTTCGAAAACGACCTGTATTAAGGGTATAAAAAAATTGAGGGGTTCAAAATTACTGCGGGGAAAAACAAAGGTTTCGGCTTCTCGAAGTTTAAACCCTGGAGACCCACATGCGCATGAAGTAGGATTTCTCAATTCCTCTCCACGTACAATTACGTCGTTTGCAGTTGAAGCGTTTTCTCTATTTTTTTATTTTTTGGATGGTTGTGCTTTGATTTTTCATTTTGACGTCCTACATTACATAAATTTCGAATGCAAATGCATGAGAGCACGTGCTAACCATATTGCAGCAATGGATTTCCCCTCTTCTAGAACCGATTTGTATCCAGCAGTAGAGAGCGTGACAGATAACCGCAGAACAAATCAGCCAATACATATGGCCACATAGATCGTGAGCTTAGATGCTGTGTTCTTCGAGCATCGTGGCATATTTGAATACGTTTCCATCGAGCCTGCATGCATGCAGCGCAGTTCAGGTATCTGCCGTACGTACAACCTTTACTCGCTCCGTCCCAACAAGACAAGACAGCAAGAGCTTTTAATTTATCCAGGAAATATGTCAGCCCTCGTCCTCTACGTTGTTTTCTCACACACAGGTACCCCCTTTCCTTGGGGGACATGACGATAATCTTCACCGACAAAACTCCCCTTGTGGAGAATCGTTTGGCTATCTGGATCCGAGTGATGGCACATGAGAACCGGAAGATCACGTGTTCCATGCGTTCCAATCCTTGTTCGTGACAACGGATGTTTTGCATGATTTCGCGATAGCAATCAATTTTCACGATCTATTGTGATAAGGGCTCAGATAAGGGAAAGCATCGATGTTATCTTAGTACCAGGCATCCATCCATATTTGCCGGACTATTAATTCTCCGCCAGACCTATCTAGCGAAGCAGAGTGCTGCAGGGCAAAACCTGACCAAATAGAGCGTCGTGTCTGGCTATAAGGGAACCCCGGTGTAAGGAATAGTTCCCTTGCTGTGACTGGCATTTCCCCTCCTTTGCTTCACCCCACTAAAATGACCTGCTATATAGGATCGTTTGTTATCAACCGGAAGGGGGAGAAAGAGTCCCCAATATGTTATGCGCAATCCTTGTCGCTTTGGGGAACCTTTGATTCTGACGGAGTAGATCTTCCGGTACATACAGAAGGAACCTACCAAGAGGTTCCGGGAACCTGGATAGCAACAGAGCCTGTAAACAGTAAGGTACCAGGTTGCTGGGCATTTCAGTGCTTTGGTCCTGCTTCTTTCCTGCTGAGTGATGCCATTTTCGAATCGATAAGCCCCAGATCTGAGACTGATCTCTTTCAGAAGCCCACGGCTTCGCCAATCTAGTCTCACGCCCGGGGGGTGCAAAGGTCGTTAATTGGGCCGTGACATGACCATTTGAGAAGGAATATTTTTCCCGTGGGCGAACATGGTACATATGTGCCATCCGGTTGATATGCATGCAATTTTTTTTCTTCGTCGACCGCATACCGCCACATACTGTTGCGATTTAAAGAACGACCGAAACTGGGGGACCCTGCGTAACAAATAAGCCTACAGTAGGTTTGGGAGAGGATATGCAGGTTATATTGGGCCCCCGTAGATGGGCCACCTGTGACCCGATTGTACCGTCATGGGTTAGGGTTATTTGGATAAGACGGCTTGAAATCGCGCATATCGATAGAGGAGAGAGGTCGGAAGCGGGGCGGGGGGGCATCAGTAATCCGTGCATAATTTGACATTTTCTAAGCAGGGCCGGATCGTACGATGAAGCCCGAGCGCTCCAGAGCTATGGGTTTCGAACGTGCGCGGGTGGACTCCCCAAGGGTGGTTAAGGGAAACATTTTATTCTAACACATATGTGGGCATGGCTGACATGGTATAGGCAGATCCCTAGCCCTGAGAAATATTTTAGAACTCTACAAACATTCGAATGCGATCTCGCCAGAGAGGCCCCACCCTGGATATTTGGTCGCTGGGGTTGGGGTTTAGATGAAGCGTTATAGCTGTGACTTCGGTCATTGACCTGCTAATGTAATAACCTCACAAAATACCTTTGACAGTCCAGAATTTAGAACGCAAAATCCCGAGAATATATATACCAACGAGGCAGAGATTCAACGTTGTTCCGCCATCCCTTGAAAATCTCTAATTACTTTAAAAAAAAACCCTAAACCTAAACAAGTAGCGAGTGATAAAACGTGACCAGGGCCCGGTAAAGAATTATCGCGATCACAACAAGTATGGATAGATGGCCGAGCGGCTAAGGCGCTAGCTTCAGGTGCTAGTGGGGCAACCCGCGTGAGTTCGAGTCTCACTCTATTCAGGATTTGGTTTTGTTTTTTTTGCCCTGAGTTACTCAGGGCGGGTCTGGGGGGGGGGAGGTTGTGATCCGTGTGAGAAGGGATGATGTACCGGTTTCGAAACGCGAATTTAAGCATAAGCGACTATCGGCACGATATATGATAAGAAGCGAGCTCTGCTCGTGCGAGGTTCTCGCTGGAATTTGCTGGATGGCGCAGGCACGCGCTCCGGGGGGGGGGAGGGGGGGGGGGTAGGAAACCTTATTTGAGTCGAACCTTAAAGGCACCAGCCACGCTCCAAAGTTAAAAACCGTCCCGTTGGTATAGCAGGATATTGCCACATGCATAACGAGGGATTGCTTTGTGGTGGTGGTTCATTGCATACATGTAGTTTAGAGGGGGGGGGGGGGCATATGAGAAGGCATTATCATGAGAACATACGCCCTATAAGAAAAAACCCACCCCTTCTTCTTAGCTGCATCTTCTCTAATACATACATACATGTACTCTACATACATACACATACACATACACATAGCTATAGTGATCGACAATTATAATTAACGTGCAACTCACCCCAAGGCTATCCACCCCGCCCCCCCCCCCCCACACACACTCTGAACCGTGTCCTTACGACGAGAGACCACATGTATGTATGTATGTATGTATGTATGTATGTATGTACTTACGCAGCATACAAGCAAGTACATAGCGATTGGGCCAGACCGAGGTTATAATTATACGGACGTGACATGACGTACCGCTCGCTGTCCAAGACAAAAGAAAGAGTACAATTATATGCCGGTGCCTGAGTGTCTGTCTCAAGGCGGAGAAAAAAAAGGAAAGGGAAGGGCCAGAACAGCACTTTTGGAGGGTCTCAGTTTCCACGCTGACCCCTTACTCCCACCGTCACTGCTACATCATACATGTACCCAAAACATTCCCTTGTATGCGTCCGTCATAAGTAGCAAAAACCCAGCCAACCCAGCCAACCCAGCCAACCTAGAAAGACCAACGAGTGATAACCTATGACGCACCCAATACTCCCCCCCCTCCCCCCCCTCCCTCGAATCCCTATATTACTCCCAGCGCCCAATCAAACATCTGCTGTATAATCAGGCGTATCCACTGAGACATCCTACCACTCTGAAACTCAGGATGGATAGCAGCATGAGTGAGTGGGTGGGTTCAGTGAAGGGAGAGCACGCGCACCCCAACTGATATCAGGAGGGCTATAATATATCTCAGGTTGCCAAACCAGCCCAGCCAAGCCCAGACCAGCCAACCGGACAGCCGTACTGGCTGGTGCAGCTACACAGGGACGGGAGAGTGATGAACTCTCGAGGGGCTACACCGTTTTCTTTTTTTCTTTTTTTCTAACCTGTTCCCTATATACAGTTAGTAGTAGGTACGGCGGAGCCAATCGTCGATTGTATATACATAGCTCCCTGTATACCCGAGCTTGTTATACACACACTTTCACAAACCCGTGGTAACAAGGTATCAATGCCCATCCACACATGACCAGTCATGTGTGGATGGTTATGTGTTATTAAGGTTTAGTTTTACAGTATAAGCTTCTCCGGAAACAAAAAGATAAACAAAATCACAAAAAAACGTACTTACCCCCATCACATCCACATCACATCACAATGCCCCCCAGCACATCCGCCCAGCACCCCTCGCCCGCAGGCCTCCGTCTCCCCACATCATTCTCAAAGTAGCGCTCGCACGCCCTTCCCAGACTGAGTAGTGTCTCCTCCGCGCCCCACGCCGCAAGTCCCATCATCCCGATCGGCACCCCATCCGCAGAGTACCCGACTGGCATGGAAATACTCGGTGTGCCCGTGAAGTTTGCCAGGAACACATATCTTGCGCTAATTAACCTCTGCTACTACTACTATTGTAGTTGGGGGGGGCAAAAAACTCACTGCATACTCTTCAGACTCGCATTCGTATCGCTTACCCCCGCACCTCCCTTTTGCGCATGTCCCTCCGCACTTATCTTCGCCCCTGCCGTCGGCGTCACAGGACTCACAATGACAAGCGTGTCACCATACTTCTCCCACAGCCACGCCAGATGCGACATCAGCAGCGCCCGCACCCGCTGCGCGAGGACGAAATCGCGCGCCGGCGTCTGCCCGGAGATTGCGACGACGACCTTGTTTGCGGGTGTGAGCCCATGCGTGTCGCCTTTGCAGAAGCCCTGGCCGATCTCGGTCATGATTGTGAGGGCGTGCGCTTTGCGGCCTTCAGAGAGGAGCGGCAGCTCGATGTCTATTACTTCATAGCCGGCGCTGGCCTGCAGATGCTGGATTGCCGCCTGGGTCGCGGCGTGGACATCGGGGTTGCAGTCTTCGAGCCAGGGCTTGTAGACACCGATGAGGCGCTTCTTGCTGCCCGAAGGGTTCCATTGCGGGGGAGGGAACAGGCGCGAGGATGCGTCGCTAGGGTCGGGTTGCGCCATGATCTCGTAGGCGCGTTCGAGATCGTCCATTGTTGCGGCGATGGGCCCGATGACACCGTTGGACGGCGCAATTGACCGCGTTGGTGCCTGTGAGATCCGCCCATGAGTTGGCTTTAGCCCGTAGACACCGCAGTAGCCCGCGGGGAGTCTGATGGAGCCCCCGCCGTCCGCGCCAACCGCAATAGGAACTAGGCCTGCCGCAACGGCGTAGGCACTACCGCCGGAGCTCCCGCCGGTGTAGTAATTAGGGTTGTAGGGGTTCCGCGGAGTCCCATGGTTCGGGTTGTTGTTCGTCGTATCGAAGCCAATCTCATGCATGTTGGTTTTCCCGACCACGAGCGCGCCGGCATCAATCAGCTTCTGTACACACCACGATGTCTCTCCGTCGTCGAGCTTATTTGTGCCGCGGCGCGACATTTCTGCGAAAGTGAGGCCGAGAGTCTTGGGAGTACCAGCGACAGCGAGTTCGTCCTTGACAAGGATCGGAACACCGTCAAGCTTCATTCTCAAAGCTTCAGCGTTGGTGGCATAGCGGTAGTCGCTGGATGAAGTGGAAGGGGTAACGGGCGTGATGATGCATGCTGAGTGTTGGGGAGAGGCGAGGAGGCTGGTAACTTTGGTAGTAACGGCAGTGGGCGTGAGCTTTCTCTCTCTGTATGCATCCATGTACTCGCCGGCACAGTAAAAGACTGGATTCTCCTTGGCAAGGCGCGGGACAGAGGTGGGTGGTATGGGAGCACTGTGAGGGATCACAGTGGGGTCGAAGCGGGGGGGGTAGGGGTCGAGGATCCCGGTGGCCTCAAGAGTGCGTAGGGAACCGAAGCCTGCATTGCTCCAGAGGAGGGATTGAAGGGGTGGGATGTTTGCAACACTGTTTTGTAGCTGTTAGAAGTGGGTCATGAGGTCTATGAAGGAAGCAGGTATTTGTTTACGCTTCACTCAGCAGCCGCAATGGCAATCCTGCCAGTACTGGGTTTGAGTCTGGAGGATTGGTGTACGGCGTTACTGGAGCCTCAATGGCCGGAGGATAGTTGATACCCTGTGAAGTAGTTGAGAAACTGTTTGGCATTTCGATGATTGGCAGTGATTGTGGTGAGAGGGATGATGAGGAGGGGTGATTGTGGCGAGAGGGATGAGGGGTGATAGTGGTGAGAGGTGAGAGGGATGATGGTGGTGAGAGGAATGAGGGGTGATGGTAGTGAGAGGAGGGCCGAGGGATGGCAGTGGTGAGAGGGATGATGGTGATGATATCGATAGCAATGAAAGTAGTGATGATTATTGATGATGACGATGATGCTGAGTATGGACAGTAGTAGGAAGAAGAGTAGAGAGAGGGAGGAAGGGGGGGAGGGAGGGGGAGGGGGAGGGGGAGAGAGAGTGAGAGAGTGAGGGAGTGAGGGGGAGAGAGAGTGTGAGGAGAGAGAATGAGAGTGACAGTGACAGTGAGAGAGAGAGAGAGAGAGCTGTCCGTGGTTGAGGCAGCAGTGGTAATTCAGCCTTAACGATTTCGACCTGGTAATTCCAGTGTCAGTATTATGGCCTGTACTGTACTGTACTGTACGCTAAAGAGCAGATCCGGGAGTGGTTCTTGCCGATCCTTATCTCCCCCCAAAGCTTGTGCTGCAATGCTGTTCTGTTCTGTTCTGTTCTGTTGTCGCACACACAACCGAGTACGGACTCTGGAGACACGTCGCCGCCGGCATGTGATTCGACCACAGCCACGGCCGCGGCCGGCATGTTCCGCGCCGATGAGGAGCAAACGAAGGGTGCGAGTGATATATCGTGATCCAGCATCAGGCTGTGATAATTACATAATATTCATCACGCTTGATGGGAGTGCACAAGTGAGGTGCAGCAGTATCTTCTCTGGTGCAGAACAGGATGCGTTGGGTTTGTTGTGGAGTACATGTGTGTGTACATGTAGTTGGGTAGAGAGGGGGAGGCGGGCGGGCGGGTACGTTGGTGATGTACTCTGCTCTAGGTACATGTATATTACGATATTACGTACTCCCTCCGGCCTAGTTCAATCCCGTCTCCAGGCGAAGGTCTCATGAACCCAGGCGATGGCGAAGAGCTGGAGAAAACCATCTATTCAAATATTTGCAGAGACCGGGATGATCTAGATCTTGGTCAGGAAGTTATAAATCCTCCGAATTGCACTTATGCAAGATCTGTCGGGGCGGACACATGTGAGATAAAATGAAGATTAGGCTTCATCTAGCTGTCGGTGAGTTGTGTGCCCTGGGATCCCCGCAAATATAAACCCCTAGCTGTAGAGAGATGACTATGAGCTGAAAACCCCTCCCAAACCCCCAGATACTTGACGTTCTCCAGCGAGACCGATGGTGGCGCGCCCCAGAGCTGGAGGCCAGCTATGCATACTCTGGGGCATTGGCAGATCTCAAACATTATGTTTACAAACTGGTTTAATGGTAGTTCTGCGTATATCCTCTACTGTTCACCGACACTCAGTAGGAAGAGTTGAGAAGGTGATTGCTCCTAGCTGATTGGTCGTTTGGTTTCAAAGCGACGGACGCAAGATGGTAAGAGCCGGTCATCAACACTCTCCATATGCGCAATGGGTAATGTATCTACCTACTGCACCACTCTCTCAACTCGAGCTTATCATGTTATAGTCCTGACCAATATTCCATCATCTGGATTTAGCGGCATCTAGAATGATTACCGGCCGTGCGTGGGGTATTAGACGCTAGAAGAGCTGGGTGCACGGATCAGCATGGTTAATTGAGCCAATTGAGGGCCATGATAATCATGGAAGTTATGATAAAGTTTAGCTAGACGGTGCTCAAGCTATGCTACAATCCACACCGGGCCATGGAAATCACGAAAGGATAAGATCGATTCAACCAATCCGACCAGCGTCTCGGCCTAGTATAGTATTAAAGGTCGTAGTATGCAGCTAAATACTTAAGCTGTCTCATAATAAGTGAGTAGCTGCATCCCACTACTCGCTCCCCAACTAGCCACTAGTTAACTGATCATGAAGTTATACGAAATATGTATCTTTTGTGCATTGCCCATTGACGATAAACCAAACAGAAAGAGCAGGAAAAAAAGGAGATAAAAAAGGAGAAACATCCTGCAAAACAACCCAGAACCTAAAGAAATAGGAAGGAACGAGAAACAACCCAATATAAAAAAATCCGAACCCACTCCCTAGAAGGCCACCGAAACCACCAACGCACCGACCGCCATACCCATCGCCGAGTACCAGTACGACACCGCGAGCCCATTCGCCGCACTGGCATCGGTACCTGTGGCACTGGCTGACCCATTAGTAGGGGACGCACCGCCACCCGTAGTAGGTGTGGATCCACCAGTAGTACTTCCACCAGTACCACCAGCAGTGTCAGGAACGCCCGCCTGAGCAACCAGCGCAGCAGCAGCTTTATATGTCTCGATCGTCCTCGCCGGGTTTGCAGGCGGGTTGATCACACCGGCCATCCCGGCCTGGCAATGCTTGCCTGTCGCGCAGTAGAACCACATTGGTGCGGTATCCTTAACTACCACTGAGAACACCGGCATCTAGAGAAAATATGTTAGTTGGAGGGTGCGCTTTTACTATACAGCTACCATACGAGCGAGAGAGAAGAAGAAGAAGAAGAGGAAAGAAAGAAAGAAAGAAAGAAGATAAAAACATACAGTGGTGCTCTCTGCAGTAACTGGCATGAAGCCCGACCAGAAACCAGCAGTTCCGTTGGTTTGCGGCATGGGCTGGCATGGGTTATCGAACGTTGACTGTGCAAGACTGTGGTTTCTTGGATAGAAGTGGAACTGCACAAGCTCGCCGACGGCGGCGGTTATGGTCTCGGGGGAGAAGGTGAGGGACCCGTTGATGTTACTGGCCATCACTACGTGCGCTTTAATGGAGCCGGAGGGGGTGGGCGCGGTGGAGGTAGCGGTGCCGCTTTGGGCGGTAGTGAGCCCGAGGAGGGTGGCGGCGGCGGCGGCGAGGAGGGAGAAACGCATCTTGTCTTGAGGAGTTGAGCGGGTTGGTGGTATTAGAGTGTAACTAACTTGGCTTTGGGGGATAGAATATATATGTGGGAACGAAGCAAACAAATGGCGACTGGCGCTGTTGTTTGGTAGTAGGAGGAATTAATAAGGTGAGGGGATTTTAACTAAGAAGAAGAGAAAAAAAGCAAAGTTCCGAGGAGCAAAGAAATGGACTTTACAAGGTAAGGGGGATATATATATGGGTGAGGAGAATGAGACTGTTGGAATACTGAGCAGAAAAGCAGGACAGAGAGAGAGGCAATGAGTATGACTTATAGTTTTCGACCGGCCTCTACAGAGTTAACTAGCCGGCGCGAAGAGGGAAACTACCAGCCATACAAGGTGGATAGGGATCTAGGGGATGGGCGAAACAGTATTCCAACATCACCAATACATGTACGTAGATCTCAGGGGGCCGAGAGGAAGAATTAAGAAACATGCTTCTCGTCGAAAATACATACCCAAGGCGGATAGATCTATGCAGTTGGCTTGCACTTTAATGCCGGGGGGGTTTCTTCTGTGCGTGTGCAAGTGTAGCTTTTTAGGTAGGTACTCTAGAACAATCCTCTACGGGGAATTAGAAGGACGACGCACTCTGCCGTATCGTGAAGGGACCCAGGAATATTAATAAGAGCGTTTAAGTATTTGGAACCAGACTAGAATACATACATTATATTACCCACACGACCACTCTAACTACATAGACGCCTCCGTACGAAAACAATTGCGCTTGCGTTATGTGCTTTGTAAATAAACCACACTCTACTGGTCATGTTCTCAACCTATTCATCGCATCCATCCATCATCATTGCAACCACCACCTACCTACCTACAAGGACCATCTCTTCTCACACTAAGCGCCTCCGCCATGTTTTAAGGTTACCCACAGCACCGTTTGGAATCCGTCACAGTCCGGATCGAAATAGGGCGCTAAGCTACTAACTATCGTGTTTCACCCCTCCCCCGGAGAGATCCTGGCGCACTAAAAAGGCTTGTGGTGTTCCAGAATTCTGTTCCGTGGGTTACCACCTTGCAGGGGTTGTTGTTGGAGCAACTGACCTATGCACTTACTTGTGGGGATACATCATGACACTCGGAGTAATAGAAAAGGGGATGAGATGAGATGGGATTGGTGGGATGGGATGGGATGGGATGGGATGGGATGGGGGTTCGAGAGGGGGAGGTAACTGCATGTACAGTGGAGTCTCGATTGTAGCATATGGTCGGGAACGGATTTTCGTGTGCCACTATCGAGAATATGCCTGTATCGAGAACAACTTTGCCCGTACCGACTCGTTTGGGATTGCCCAACTATATGCTACAATCGAGGATATGCTATTATCGAGAATGCTACTATCGAGACTCCACTGTATATACATATACATAAGTTGCTTGTCGAGGAGGAGTTGGCGTGAGGGATGATAACTGCACGGGTATGTGATGGGGCCATACATGGCCATTAACGATGGGTGGTCCTCATGTTTTTTTGCTAGTCCAGGCAGGCACCTACGATCGATGTTTGTCAAATACGAAACACTGACTCTGTCGGAGATCGCCAAAAGAAATGTTTGATCGTGTAATGTATGTACCTACGTACACTGTCATGGCCGAGGATTCGCTTGCGCGGCCCAAGTAGTGCTGCAGGTACTCTCCATGTTTGGTTGCAGCCAGGTATATACATATACATGTAGTTACGTGCAGTTTTGGAAGTGATATCGATGCGGGCGCGCCAAGAGTGCACTAGCGGAGCGCGGTTGTGACAAGAACGCCGCACCACCCCCCCCTCCCCCCTCCCCCGCTGAGTGGTCAGCCTATCACTTACTCCTCTATGCACCATCACAGTTTTGCCTTTGCACCCTCCCGTAGTTATTGAAAGGCGGAGAGGCACTGGTATATATTCTTGCTTCCTCCTCTGATAAGTTGAAGCTATCACTCTCCCCCTCCCCCTCCCCCTCCCCCTGCAGCGACGGGAATCCAAGCGCCCCCATCCCTCCTTTCTGTACTCCCTGGAATAAGTACATATATATATACATGTAGATGTAGATGCTTCTAGTCTTTGGGCTCTGTTTGGAAGATTGAGAGGAGACTTTTTTCTCCTTTCTGTATTATCCGCTTTTTCTTTTCTTTTTTCTTTTCGGGAAGTATCCCCCCCACCCCTCTCCTCTCCTCACTTCTCGTCTTAATTTTGTGGGTTACTCTATCCCCTAAGTATAGTGCATCTTTTTGGGAGTAGGCTGCAAAAGGAGCTCATACTATCTACATAAGTATACGTAAGTATATTACTCGCTCCACAAATATTGCAGTTGACAGTGACCCCATCAGTCTATTCTGGCGAGCCCACACCCTACAGGCAGCAAAAACGATGTAGCTAACTGACCATCACCGCACTATCAGTTCTACAAATAAGAAAGAAAGCAAAAGTAGGCGAAGGGGTAAATATTTTTTTTTTTGATTTCCTAGCTTTATACCCGGCTATCCCCCTTCCCACCGATTTTTTCCTCCGTGAATCCCTTTCGCATTTATCTCCTTTTCATCCATACTAATTTTCTACGAGTTATTTTTGCAGTTTTACCTCCTCCCCTTCTCTCCTATCTTGTACTTAAGTACCTGACTAGCTAGCTTGACAATGAACGACAAAGAACGACAATGAACGACTGTTGCCGCACCAGACATGAAAAATCACTCGACGTGCCATCCCAAGCAACTGACTCCCACAAGAAACGACCGCCTAAAGCGATATCCCAACACAGCCACCCAAACCGAAAAGCAAGTAGTGAAATAGAAGGGAAAAAAAACTTTGAAAGCTATGAATGGTATATCTTTGCCATGTGGGAAGGAAAAAGTAAAGAAAGGCCTTTAAAAAAGTATGAATGATATCGCGCCAAGAAAAAAGTGGATTAAATGAAATGAAATGAAAAGTAACAGACAGAACTTGGGCTTGAAACCTACTTAGTGGTAAAGAATGACTCTTTACACCATCGCCCCCGAGTGACCAACGTACTCATCCACCACTATTCTTGATCTTCGCGATTCTCCCTCGATTCCCCAGAGAGCGGGCAGTAGAAGATGACCGCAAGGAGGCATGCGGTCATAATGAAGAAAAAGGCCGAAATAACCATGAGGAGTTTTTCCAATTGGGTAAGCTCGTTGGGATTGGGGCTCTTCAAACTAATCAACTACTCAAAGGGTTAGTTGCGATATTTATATAAAAAGAATCAAGCCCTCGAGCCCTGAGGAGGACACTTACCCAGACAGCCGCAAAAAAAACCGCTACAATTGCAGAGATGGCTACCAGCTCAAGGCAGTAAATATAAATTGTCTTCCCCTCTTGCGGCTTTGAATTCTCGGGTTCGGGGTTTCCGCTCGTAGAGGTGTAGTCATCGAGTTTCGCCAGGAGCTTTTGTGCCCATGGGCCGTTTCCAACCATAGTCAAGATATTGAGGCCAACATTATTGCCAAAGACTTCCTTGGCCAACTTAGGGACGATATGTGATCTAGCAGCGTCGTTTTTAAGGGCTGCATAGAGAGAAGTGGAAACGAGTGACGACCTTGTAGCTTGTAAGTCTTCGGGAGATAGTTCGAAGACAAAGCCATCATAAATGTCCCGGAAGCGGGCCATTTCGTCGGCAAAGGTGGAGGCTTCATCACCCCTGTAAGTCCTGGTGACTTCAACGAGTTTTCTCACCTGGCCTGGACCTACAACAACCTTCTTAAACGTTTCAAGCACTGGTGGCATTACACTAGCCTGCTCGATTGCCGCATTTTTCTCTGACTCTTTTTTTAAGTTCCACTCCCTTTTTCTCTCCTCTCTTGCTTGTACCTCCTTTTCCACAAGTTGATTCGAAAATGAGTTCCACTGAGATAGTTTGTGAACTTTGGCTTTCTCTTCTCTGGTTGTAGCTTTTTGGAGCTCAGCAGCTTCGTCGAAACATTTACGGTTGCGATTATGCTGGCGTGTTGTGTATCCACGCTTGTTGCGGTATCCCATTCCTCCATAGCATCTGCTGCCCCCGTCCTCTGTCTTTCTGTATTTCCACTTCTCATACTCGTGGGAATTACCGTCATACTCGAAATCTGTATACTTAGAAATTTCATCTAGCTTTTCTAATTTCTGAGCAGTTTCCATAGATGGACCAGAAGCTTCAGATGGACCAGCAACATCTGATGGGCCGGCCCCTTCGCCAATCAGACCAGGGATGGCTTTATTACCAATGGCTTTCGTAGCTGGCGCATCTCTGCGATCAGAAGCACCACCACCGCCTTCCTCTGATGAATGGTTTTCTTCGCCTGAGAGATAAGCTAGAGAGTCTTGATACTCAAGGTACAAAAGTTTGCGAAGCCGGTCAAGATTTCTCGTGGTAACTTCAGATGTCTTTCCATTACTAGGGGAGGCTTCTGCCGCCCCGAAGCATCTTGAATTGTTGAGGGATTCACTTAAAACCGGTTTACTTTTCATCGGATGGACCCAATCCTCAGTAATCCATTCTGGATACCTAGCATAGCCCATATCCTTGGGAAGAATGCCGATTTGCTCCCAGCCCACAAAGGCGGTGACATTGCCTTCGAAGTCCACAAGAACATTTCCACCTCCAAGCTCAGGTGGAGAAAGATAAAACATTTCTCTAACAGGCTCCACAAGGGCTCCAGTTAGGAGTTTCAGTAAAAGAAGAAGATTTCTGGCTTTGACCTCCTCAGTCTCGGTGCTACCTCGCACCTTCTTGATTTCCCCCACCCAGATATGGTCAAGGTAAGATTTAGTGGAGGTAAATGGTCCGCTGATGACGGCGTCTCCACCATTGAGTTGGTGCGGTTTACCATTGATGATAAGCTTTTCTTGTGCGTAGTCGATAGCAATAACCCCAATTTTATCGAAGGGAAACTTCCCTAATTTGGTCATGTGCTCAGCGCATTGGGAGAGACAACGCATTTTTTCCTCGTCATTCCAGATACACCACAGGTCACCGACCTTACCGCCCTTCATACAGTCCATCAAGATATAAGGCACGCCGAGACAATTATCTTCGTACAAGTCATACGAATAAATGGGTGGAACTGGGATATCAGTCTTCTCTTTGATGAAGGTCATTGCCTTGATATCAGACTCGAGCCAATATCTGTCTGCCGCACTGAAGTTTCTAGCAGAAAGTGGAATCCGTATGAGCCATTTGACTGGTCTAGCTTCGCCAAAGCGCGCATTGCTAGACAACTTGACTGTATATAACAAGTTTCTCGAGCCGATTCTTGGATTTGGGTCCACGGAACAATCCACGCGGTTTTCAGGGGTATCCGTGTATATGGAATATAGAACGGTTGCGAGTAGAGCAATCTCATCGATATAGATGGAATCAATCAGTTCCCTGATTGAGGCTTCTCTATCAATTTCACTGGTGCTTTCAACAGGCTTGGAGCTCACGCCGCCCCCCCCCGACTCAGAAGTGAGGCGTGCAGAACTAGAGGGTTGCCCGGGATTCATCCTCAAATGAGGTGGAAGAGGTGGTGTTGCATTTGACTGAATGGCATTATTGGTTTTTTGGATTTGCGGAATAGATTTCTCCTTAAACTCTGAACGTGCTTTAAAAGACGACCCAGATTCGGACTCAGGTTCGGATGCATACTCAACAGTAGCAGCCCTCGACTTATGGTCACCACTACCATCAACAGCAGCCACTGAAGTAGCATACTCTTTATTCTCAAGTACCGTGGTCTGAATAGTTGTACTAGCATCGCCATACTTCTCTCCAACCCCTTCTGGTGATGGAAGACGGCGAAGAGTAGGCTCAAGCACAAAACTGCTTCTCAAGCCCTCGCAGGAATTTTCTTCGATGTGATGCTGCGAAGAATAGTCTAGGATAGGCACAAGCCGAGCACTCTTTCTAAAGTTATCCCAAAATTCCTCTCTCAAATGATGGGCTTGCGAAACCGACGGTACATTGTCACCATCATCATCACCATCATCATCACCATCAATAGGAGCAATAAAAAAAGAGGCAGTGAGAGCATCGTCACCATCACCATCACCATCATCACCATCGATAGGAGCAATAACAAAAGAAGCAGTGAGATCAGAGGCAGTGAGATCACTGATTTGACTCAGAATCGACGAAGAGAGGAGAGCTTCATCATCTGCATCATCTTGCTTGTCGGTCTCAAACCCCGAGACCTCAGGTGAGTGCCTATGACCACCGAGTGACGGTCTGAACGAGTCTTCAACAATGTCCATCAAACTCCTGGTCCTGTAGCTAGAGCTATCACCAGAATATCCTTCTCATGCAAATAAAGTTAGTTTTTATTAATTCTATCATTAAAAAAAATAAGGATAGGAGTGGGGGTATAAAAAATAATACTGAGGGAAATTAAACTAACCATTGTACTGATCCGGTGTAATAATGCTAAAACCATCTTCATCATTGGACTCAGAGGTTGATGGTCTCACAGGAGTTTCCTGAGCAGTAACTGGAGGGGCACGCATTCTGGGAAGCCGGACTAGAGAGTTATCCACAACAGGAGCAGGAAAAGCGTCTGATGGAATTCCAGCAGGAGTGGAAGAATCTTGCAAAGATGAATCTTTAAAGTTGGGCGAGGAGGCAGATGGAAATTGATCAGAAGCTGTTGAAGGGGGAGAGGGGAGAATTTCATTCTCTGGATGAGCAGAGAATTGAGGAGATGGGGGAGCCATTACTTAGAGATGGATGGATGAAGGAGTATGAAAGAGATGAGAAGATTTAAGGGAAATACGAGAAGGAATAAGAGAGAGACGGGAAGTGAAAAATGTGTTATTAGGAAAGGGAAGCAGTCAGTGTGCCGGTTTTTTTTGTGCCGTTACTTGACCCGTGTCGACAAAATGGACATACGCATACATCTAGGGAATTAAATATACAATTACATGCAAGTTGCAGCCTTCATTTGCGTATGAACATCTTTACACACATGGATATGCATACATGTATATTCATACATGTATATGGGAGCTTGGATGTACTGTTCTGCTATCAAGTACTAGCGTCGTCTGCCAATTTCACCTTTCAGTTGAGAAATATAAACTGTCTGCTTATACTACAGGCCCAGCTTATAGATACATGCAGACTCTGTCCAATCCCTCACTGGTGCAGCGGGCAGAATAACTGGAGCTCACTCCTACTACCTCACGCTGCGGCATGTATCGTGACTGAGGCTCCCTCGATCCTCTCCTGCACTGGTTGTCTGGGTGTATGTTGGGGACGTCGATTATCAACGACTTACCAGAGCTCATAGCTCGTAGCTCTTTTCTATACAGCTCTATTCCATACAGAGCATTAGTCTCGGGCCTAGGCAGTGTATTAGTTAACGAGGAACGACAGGGTGCACCAATCTATGTTATCTACACCAGGCCTGCAGGACCAACACAAACTCACGCACCCCCAAGTTGCTGTCACGAGAGCGGAATAACGACTGGATGCTGCATCTGGGTCTGTCTGATCTTTACCCTCTGGGATACGCATCATAGCTACGTGAATACCTATACTGGAGCTCTCGAAAGAATATCGACACCTTGGCCTCCTCTTGATTAGAAGCTTTACAATCGTTATACTGAGCTTCCGAGTATTTGCAACGCAATATTTCTACCACCGCAGACCCCGATCACCCTTGTACGGTACACTCTTCCCCAATCCTCTCTCTACCTACCAACCCAGAGTCAATTGACCAAGCCCACACAGCAGCTCTCTACAAAACTCCTCCGGGAGATGGCCCTGTAAAGTAGCAATTGGGACTCTCCTCACACCAGCCCAGCTGGGACCATCCTGGGATTCTACTAAATCCCAGAACGGCAACACAACGCACCCCTGCCCCACCACCTCCTTGGCACCCTCAAAAACATTCTTTTCCGCCCGCCGCCCAAAACCCACAGAAGCCATGTCCGCCCGCCGCTCCATCTTCAACTCGCCCTCCTCCGACAATGGCGCCGCCGACGACGACGGCGAAGACAGAGACCACGACCTCCCCGAGCACCAGCCCTCAGCCCTCAGCGACCCCGACCCCGACCCCGGGTCCGAGTCCGACCAGCCTCCCCCCTCCGACGACGACGAAGCCCCCGCAGACGAAGACGACGACGGCGAAGTAGAAGAAGAAGAAGAAGGCCTCCCAGAAGACGAGCAAGATGCCCACGCAGACAACGACATCGACGATGACAGCGACCCCGAAGCCTCCTACCGCTGGGGCACGCATCACGACACGCGCCGCACCGTGCAGCCCTTCTACGGCGTCATCGCGGCGCTCGACCGCGCCCACAACTCCTCCCTCGCCGCCCACCTCTACTCCGCGCACCTCATAAAGCGCTACAACCTCGCGGCGCCCAACCCCCTCCCCACGCCCTCGACCTCCACCTCCGAGACCGAGCCCGAACGCCGCAGGAACCGCGCCTACTCGCCCACGCAGCTCGCATCCGACGCCCTGCTCCCGCGCTCAAAGCGCTTCATCACAAACAGCTGGACATCGTGGCCGCATCCGGCGGACCACGTCCCGCGCGGCCACGAGCACGAGCCCCACACGCTCAAGTCGCAGCCGCGGCGCTCCCACATCGACCCGCCCACCTACTCCTCCGCTCCCAACACCGCCCCCACCAGCAAAGCACAGCCACCACCACCACCACCACCACCACTACCGCCACCAAGTGCCATGCTCGAGGAGGTCCTCATGGCCGCGTTCCTCCGCGCCGGCAAGGAGAAGCTGCGGGCGCGCGGTGAGGCGGCAGGCACACTGGTGCCCGTGCTGGACGAGGACGTCAGCAACCACCTGCTGAGGCCCATGGTGCGCAGCGTCATCAGCCGCTTGGATGGGCTGCTGGTGGGGCTGCACCACGAGCGCTCGTACACCAAGATGCTTGTTGCCGAAGAGGCGGCGGCCGCCGCCGCTACACACGGGCTCGACGGGGCCCGCGGGGTCCAGCCGCAGGGGCGGCACGCTAGCTCTCTGAAGCGCCCCCAGGCGCGGCGGAAGCCGCCTTTCTCCTCCTCCTCCTCCGCGGGGGCGGCGGTAAGGGGGCGGCGCAGGGCCGTTACGCCCATGACTGACACCGAGGCCGAGGAAGAGGAGGGGGAGGAAGAAGAAGAGCCTGTGCGGAAGCGGAAGCGGCCGCCGTCGCCGGTCGCGCGGGAGTGGGCGAAGAAGCGGATGACGAGGTTGCGGCTGCGGGATTGGAGTAATGTTGTTGGTGTTGCGGCGCTGACGGGGTTTGCAGGTGATGTTGTACAGCGCACGGTGGGGCGGTGCGGGGCCATGTTTGGGGAGACGATGGGGTGGAGGAACGTGGGGAGGGATGGCCATCTGAGGGGGCGGGCGGGCGGGGAGGAGTGGGTTGGTGCTAGGCTGGGGGAGGAGGAGGAGGAGGGGGAGGAGGAGGAGAAGAGGGGCAGTGGGAGCGGTAAGGGGGGCGGAGAGGGCAAGGACCGTAGTGGGGGTAGGGGCGACAGCGGGAGTGGGGGGGAGAGTGGGGAGGGGAGCGAGGAGCTGTACGAGGATATCACGAGAGACGGGTTCCTGGCGCTGGTGGCGAGGCCGCCGAGAAGGGATGTGGGCAGGAGGAGGCCGAAGTACAAGCAAAGGTGAGCGGCGGGGAGCTGAGGTAGCTGGCTGGGCTTTGGGGGGGAGTTTATAAGGGCTACCATTAGTTTTAGTATTAATAAATTACAAACTTTACACATGTCGGAGGTTCCAGTAACTGCGCTGAGATGTTGCCCTCCTCCGAAGCCAACAAAACACCGAAACGCCGCCCCTGCAATGATCGCAACGACCGTGAAACAGCCCGCGTCACAGCCTGTCACTCGATCACGTGCACCAGCTTCCTCACTTCCGCCTAATATGCCACGTGCACGTGCACGCGCAGCGAAAAGAAAAGAAAAAACAGACTTCAGCTCCCTGGCTGGCCCATGCCACTGGCAAGAGGAACGACAACTCACTACTCGTACTATGGATGGCCAGCCATAAGGGGTGTGAGCGTGGGTGGGTGTGTCGACTTGATTTGGAAAACTTTTCCTTTCCTCTGGAATAGAAATATCAGGCACTAACACCGTTGCAGTAGTAGATCTTCCAACCTCTTCGGCTTCATTGGCTGCGGTTGATTCTGGAGCTTTCGTCGACAAAGTTTACACCAGTTATATACATGTAGATACAATACAACCTATATGTATGCAGTCAGCGAGCGCACCGCTTCCCAAACCCGATCCGGTCATGGAACGTCGTCGCCCGGCCCGGGCCCGGGCCGGATCAGAATCCGCGCGCGCCGCGCTGTGTCAACACCGCCCCAATTGTTAGGATCGATCGCGGGAATCGATGGGGGAAGCGATTTTGAAAAGCACATGCCGGAAACAGAGCCCCGCCCCCCCCAAAAAAAAAAAAATTTAAAAGGGATCGCGCGGTAAACATGGTGGCTACTGTGCTTGTAAGAAGAGCCTGAATGTGGCTTTTGATGGTAACGACGCGCCGGGCAAAAAAAAGCTACACTAGATTGAGACCTGCTTGCAGCTTGCATTCTCAGGTTCTTATGGCCTGTCCCGAGTACGCACAAAATCTTGCAGCATCGTCATGTGGGTGCACGTAGGAGGCACGATTGCCGGTTGTATACTCTATCTCTATATGTCGGGATTAATTTGGGTTGGGCAGCGGATCCGGGGGGGTCGGTGCTGGTGGTGGTGCAGACATACATGTATGTATGTATGTATAGCTACTCTATAGGCTGACGCGATGTCTTTGGAGGCTGGCCCTCTCGCCTCTACATGTGCATGTACCTACTCTAGATCTGTAGAGTAGGTTAGGTGCTCTACACGCAAGTACGTGTATGTATATAAGAACGATGAATCTCCATTTTTCCCTGCGCTAGTGCTTGCTTGCTTGCTTGCTTGCGCCGACGCCCGGTCTTCTGTTGTCCCCCAGCAGCACGCCCATTACCGCCAACATTGACACCCAGCACCCATGGTCGGTCTCGCCCGCACAAATACAAGCAGCCAGCTAGCAGATGCACCACCACCACCACAGTCCTCGCGATGTAGCAGCCATACCATGACCACCATGGCGGCGGCGGCGGCGGCGGTGTTGGAACAGAGGAGGGAAGGTTGCGTTGTGGGTAGGTAAACGCGGGATGTGGATCACAGTAGATCACTCGATGTCTGTACTCCCAGGGACAGGGGGGACGTCGGGGTGTTTTGCAGAAGAAGAAAAAAACCAAAGCTGCGGCTGGAAGCTGGCAGCGGACGCAGGCATAGCCTCGTTCGGTGCCCTCCCTCCCCTCCTTCCATACTTGACATGTGTAGTAGCGATTGTGGATGTGAGCCCATCCATGGCCAGTGCATGATTGAGGTTAAGGCTTCGGACCAAACTCACCATGATGGCTTGCACGCGCACATAGTGGGGATGATGGTGACAACAGGCGTCCACGGGGGTGTTTGATGGCGCCGGGTCTTGCTCACCCCGGACACACTCCATGTAAGTACATGTAAGTACATGTAATTCCCCCCTCTCAGAATCAACTGCAGGTAATACAGCACAGGGAGACACCTGCTTGTAGTTACCCTTTACCAGAATCGTGATATGTAGAGTACCTGTACCTACATACCTACATGTAGATGAGGCCTCCAGTTCTACATGTATTACTTTCATGTACTCCAAGCATGTAGGTACATGCATCAGACCTCGGTTAGAAAGGGGGCGGGGGAGAGAACTCACCCCCCGCCGAGAACGGTAGCAGTTGTCAGCCACGATGCGTGGGCATTGCAGCTATCTGTAGTTAGAGCGAGGTGCGAAATGGAGAGTGCTAAACTGACTGTTGCGTCATGGCGCTGTCAAAAGTGCGCGGTAAACATAACCTGTCACTCGGCGTGCACGTGATCGTGATCCGAATGGAGTCACGCACGGGGCCTATCAATCAAGTGATAATGGGATGCAGATCGTCATCAATCAATGAGCCTCTTTTCTTTTGGCGGGGCCGCAATTGTTTGATGTAGTTTGTGCTGCCGTGTAGTACCCTGGGGGACCTTGTTTGGTGAATGGGTCACCGTGTAGTGTACTGTAGGCCTGGAGGGCGCACGCACCATAGAAAGGTTTTCCGTGTGAAAAAAAATAAAAAAAAAGAAGGAGGCCCAACAGGTGGAATTGTTTCATGTTTCACTGTTTTGCGGATGCGCACCTTTCTCTCACACATGTCAACTTGCCAACCATCGCAGAGTCCCACCTACTACTCCAACACCTCTTCCCTTCTTATACCCTTAATTGCTCCCCACGTTCTCATCTTCTCGTCTCCCCATCTCCTTTTCACCTTCATATCTTTATCTTCTCATCATCAACCCCACCATATTAATTGATCAAAGATTTTCTGGAAAAATCTTTACCTTCTTCAACCACTTTCTTCGGGCCAGACCCTTTACACCTCTCCACTATCTAAGTTCATCCAAGATTTTCTGGGAAAATCTTTACTTCTTTTAATCACTCCCACTTTGAACCACACGCTTCTAAACCTCTCTACCACAAGTGTTTAGTGCCCCGAGTTAAAGAGACCGTCACTATGGGTTTCTCAGTCACCCTCTCCAAAAAGGCCATCCTCCCCCTCCTCACCCTCCTCGTGCTTTTTGTTGGTCTCATCGTCAAGGAGTACCAAATCTCAGTATGGGCGTCTATCGAACTGAGCATAATCTCATTTTTCACATTTCTCATCTCCCTCTCAGTGCTCTTTGACGATGCCGCACAACCTGCTGAGAATCAATTGGGTGAAGATACCGGGGTGATCAATCAAAAAGATGAACCCAAAGGTATCCTTGAAGCCACTCCCAGAGCCGCTTCAGAGGGTGTGCATAAGGAAGTAGAGACGACTCTTGTGATTCCTCAATCACCGGTGCTCATGCCGAGTGCCCTCAGCCCTATCATCAGGTGCCGGCAATTAGAGGACAAGGCAAAGGCCGAGCACGAGGCAAAGGTCAAGCACGAGGAAAAGACAGAAGCTGCAGCAGAGGCTCAAAGGCTTAAAAGGCAGCGAAAAAATAAGGCTCGAAAGGAGAAAAGCATTTTGAGAAAGCAATCTGCCAGCACCAGCCAGTCCAGCAATGAGGACAAGTCCGGCTGTGAAGACACGCCTAAAGACGAGAATCAACTCAGTGTATACAAGAACATTTTAAGTGATGATGAGCTTAATGTGAGTTTTGATGTCTGTGGATTATCCTCTTGGATCAAACTGACGGTTTACTAGCTTAATTCAGTGCTTCAAAGTAGGCACAGGAGTGATGACGGGGGTCAATCATCCAGTGCGGAGCAGAAAATCCTTTATAGATATCTGGTGAGTGGAGACAGCACATTGCAATTCACATATTGGACCAAACTAACTCATGAGCAGGCAAGTATAAAGAATCATAGTGAAGCTTCATTTATCAGAATGACCCAGTTTGCTATCGAGAGATTCATGGAAACGCTACGCGGAGCAGAATTTGTAAGCCAATCATTCAATTGAACTATAAGACAAATATTTGAACAAACCTAATATCTTGTATAGAAGGGCTCGGAAATGGTCAGAGATGAGGAAATAAAGGTCCAAATTGTTGAGACTCAGCCGAGACTCCAATTGGGACCAAAAATCGAGTGGAAAAGTCCGGGAAGTGCCATGAGACGTGGGAAAAAATGGACGCCTGCCAATGTGAAAGTTGGTCCCAGATTCGCAGAAAAGGAGAACGGAGTGGGAGAATGGGTAAGTCATTCAATTTCTCCAATAAAATCGCCCATGTCTTACTATTCTCTAAAAGAGCCCTTACTGACGTACAGCGATTTATGAATAGAGAAAGGCTGTATCCACCACCTTGGAATTCAAAACCCCAACCAAGGATGACAAGACTTTAAGAATGTTCTCTCAAGCACCCGTTAAAACCTCCCAGTCCACTGTTGAGTCTATTGAAAAGCCTGATCACAAAGACACCGAGAAAGAAATATCCAAGGAGGAGATGGAGACAAACCAAGCGCCCCATAGACCCTCTACTGAGGCTGTGGCACCAATTTCCGGTAAAGAAACAAAAGAGATTACTAACAAGACAGCGTTGGCTCCTGTTGCCAATGAGGTCAAGGGAATCTGGGGGCTCGAGAAGCTTTTCCCACCGATCGTCCCAAGTGAAACCAGGGTGGTCAAAACTGGGGTGGTAGCGACGCCCAAGATCCCGGAGACAAGGGCAGATATAATAAATGCGTGGCTAGCAGCGAACGAACCGCTTGAATCTACTAAGGTCACCGAGTCTATTGCTCCTCTGCTTATTACTGATGAAACCGAAGGATCTCAGATCGATGAGATTGCATTGAAGGATACAACCCAGACAGCCGACCAGGGACCAACAGAAACAGCGGTCCAATCTGTAGAGGGGGTTGTGATGCCAGCCCTTATAGTCTCTGAAACAAAAGAGGTCGAGGAGCTTGAAAGTCTGCCGACCAAAGTTCTGGAATGCGAGAGTATCGCAGACCTCAATGAGCTTGAGGCATCTGGCGTCGAGTCACCAACTCTTGCTGGTGGGTCTTCAGCCCTAATCGAACTCGAGGGCAAAACTTCACCCGAGGGTACGGTTCCATTAACCTTCGAGCAAGGCCAACCGAAAGAACAAGACGAAGCCTACGAATCTGATGATGATCTCGTCAAGGAACTCGAGGAATTACTCAGGCAAAATGTGCCTGAGCCGACCATTCAGTCCGAGGGTCCATCACAGGCGCAGGAAGAGCTTCAAGTTCCTGGCGAAGGTTCTCCTGCTGGTCCTGAAGTCACTCATACTACCACCATATCTGCTATTCAGGGAGCTTTCGAACCCGGAAAAATCCAGGAATACACAGAGATCATTGCCCCCACAGGTGAACTGACTGCAGATGAGGCTGTTTTCCTCGATACGATGATGAGAATTATCGACATGGACGGCAATATTATAGAGGGCATGGATACTCAAAATAAACTTGAATCTTTCTGTAGCCAGATCCAGGAGACAGAAGAGTTGCTCGTGGCTAATGATTGTCAGACTGGTGGGGGTAATCTCTTAGAATCTCTAAACTTTGACGATAACTCCCTAGGAGTCGTCTTGTATGACGATCTAGAGCCTACAGCTGCACCCCACGAAGATCCAGAGCTCTCTATCAATATGGAAGAGACTACTCGTCCACTTAACCTAAGCTTTGACCAAGGCTGTCATGAGTATATAGACTTCGAAGCTATCTACAACGGGATACTTGGCCAGGACGACATACTATTGCCCGAAGACCAGGTGAATGGTAACTTCACAAACATCGATACAAATGGCCTAACAGATGCTGTGGATCAGACCATGATTGAAATGATGTCTTCTGAACATATTCCGACTATCGATGGAATGGAAATCGACCAAATAGTGCCCAGCGAAGATGAGAGCTTCCTGTTTAACCAGACCCAAATATTACCAGAGGCTGCTGTACCTATCCATACAAATAACGGAATCCAGAGCCAACAAAACGGGACTGGCAATGAGTTTCAATTCGAGAGGCTACAAGGAAACTTTATTCCCCAGCTGAATACCAGTCTTACCGCATCACATTCTATCAAGCACTTTACTTCAATATCCCCAGGGTCTAGTATTTTTATTCCCCAGTCAACTATCGGGCAATTACCGGACCTGGAAGCTATTCATTCCGAACTGAGTATCGAGGAATTCGCTCTACCGTTATTAGAACCGACCCAGGAGATTTTTAACCTTCAGTTGGTGAACGGTCAACAATCTACTTCAGAGGAATTGGCGCAACAAGCCTTTAACCCTCAGGTAGAGATTGGACAGATCTTTCCAAAGCTGACAGGGAAAGTCCCAGAATCCTCTACTTCTGTGGGATTGTCTCAAGGAGCCATTATCCCCCATTTGCCTGTTGGTCAGCCTATTTCGGCGGCCACGACACAGAAACCTAGCCGCCAGATAACTATTGAGCAATCAGTTTTCGGGTTTGATATCGAGCAGTCACTCCCAGTAGTACCGCTACAGGATACTCCTCAATTCACACAAAAATCTCAAATTTCCCAGGCCGTCATTTTACATCCTATCTTTAGCACTGTCAACCCGTCTTCAACCACTACCGGCGGCGACGACGATGGAACGAAGCTCGATAATCCTCAAAAATTCATTGGATCCGTCAAAAATACGTTTCCTCTCATTTTCGCGCTCCAAGTTACCGAGAAGATCAGCAACAAAAGATGTGTTGAACATGATGACGATGACGAGGATGAGGACGAGGGTACCCAAGCTAATATGGAGATAATGATGATCACCAAGCGCCCTGTTATTCCTCTCCGCAAGAAGGCACTTGAAATCATCACGCGAGGCGTGGCCCCAGTAGTAGAGATGCCTAAGAAGCCGAAGAGCACAACAGGCATCAGGATTATCACGACGGCACCAACCCAATCCAACAAGGAAATTTCTCTCAAGAAGGTCAGTGGCGCCAATTCAACATCCGCTAGAACGGTCTTTGCTGACCCGTATCAACAGCGTACCAAAGTAGAAGTGGCCCCTGATCTCGAAGAGCTCAAAGCCGAACCCAACTATGACAGTGCCAAAGTCAACATGCAACAGCAGCTCAACAAGGTCACGACTAAGCTTCAAGCTATAACGATGGAAAAATCGATTACTTCCGCTAGGCAGAAGGGGATGGAGATTGATGATGGGGGTTTTTTTCAGTTGGGGTTGGCAAAGAATAAGCCACGCCGGAGATATTGATATTAAGTGGTTTGTTGCTCTACGCATATTTCTTTTATAGTGTTTTAAGAGAAGAAGTTTGAATATCACTTTATGTTATAGTTAGTCTTTAGCCATAAATTTAAATGATTGATACAAATTACTCTAAACTTCTCATGCCCTCTTAAGTCTCTGGGCATGGCCTGTAGTACTAGCGTCATCATCGGGGTCCATTAACACCGGATCATCCTTGCGAGTGATAGAGTATGATCCGGATAATGTTGCCAATTCGGCGTTTGCAAACTACATATATACCCGGCTCCCAATAAACCTTGAGTTCCCAATAAACTTTGAGTTCCTGCTCTGGTCGTCTGGCATTGGCAAGGAGTAAAAAGTTGGTATCATCGTATCAGTTCGATGTATCTACAGGTACTCGGTGCCCCGGCTTCCGCTGAAGTATGCTAAGTGGAATAATCGATTTTCCTATAGTACCCTCCAAGAGACCGAATCACTCAACTAAACTCATATACTCTCGAGATCTCGTGAAAGGGCATGGGCAGGCCATCTTTATTGTAGTTCTCCCAGCCAAGGCAGCGAGTGATGAGCCGTGCGCCAAGCTAGTCTATCAGCAATACCCGCCAAGTACACGGAACTTGAATTCTTGAGCCGTGTCCTTTGCGGTGGACGGTTAGCGAGAGACGTATTACATGTACATGTAGTTACTGGAGAACACTGCGCGATGCATGGCGCTACCTGTTGGGATAAATTGAGGGCGGTCATTGGTTTCAAGCATCTGGTATGGGGGTTGCGCAATATTGGCCAAGTTTACAGACAAGTGTTGAAATACTTTCACTATTTTACGTTTCCTACGTATGTGACGTAACTGAACAGCATAACGTTAACCACCATCAGGAGAAGCCCAGACATAAAGCTGATTGCATTTTTTTCCTCAGATACATCAATAACCAATTCAACACTCAATGCCGAAACACACATTCGACCCCGCTCACATCACCACCATCCATCATAAGCCGAGCCCCCCCCCAAAAAAAAAAAAAAAGAATTCTAAGCCCTGTATTTTTTGTATTGTTGCAGCATTCTGGTGGCCTGCCCAGGTGTGAATTCGTACATGCAAACATCGGTGGACTGCAGAATGAATTTGTAAATGAAGGATTCTTATATCAAGGATGATACAATGGGGATGATAACTTACGTAGTCCATGTAGTTGTGAATGGGATCGACACCGGGGTACAAAGTACCTGTGCAGGTGTCCTTGGAGGTCGGGCATCCACTTGTAGCAGACGCTTCGGCAGCGGTGTCGGAGACAGAGTCACCGCCAGAGCATCCGCCCTGGAAAGTGTGGTAAAGACCTACATGTAGACCACGCACAAAATCAGTCAGTGTTTTTTCTTCTTTTTTTTTTCTTTCAAGAAGTTAGTGGAAGGAAGCGATTCAGCTACTTACCAAACCAATGCCCAATCTCGTGGGTAGCGGTGCGCCCCAAATCGTAGTCAGTAGCAGATCCTCCAGGGACAGAAGTGCTCAAGATGGAGCAGCCATCATACAACAGGGAACTGTTAGTCTTGGTCTCGGGGAAGTAGCAGTACCCGAGAACACCATCTCCTAGGTTCTGGAAGTAGACATTGAGGGTCTTGTAATCTCCCTTGCGCAGGGACTTCTTCATCGCGGCCTCGCTCTGGTCGTTGTACCAGGCAGAGTTGGTTGTGCGGGTTATCCCCAAAAGGCTGAACTGGAAGCCGGTAGAAGCATAATCGTCGTTCAAGACATTCAACTACACAGAAAATAAGGAATTAGACCAAAAAAAGTGAAATCATTAAAATTCGGTACATACCTGCTCCTCGAGCACAGAATCAGGGATGTTCCCCTGGGACACTCTGGTGCCGGATCTCAGAACATGGAAGTAGGTCGGAACCGTGATGACCTCAGCAGTTGAGAATGAGTCTGGGCTTTCTAAGGCCTCAATAGCCATCTGTGCGCTGACCTGGAACTGCTCCTTAGTTGGCTCGGGGGTACCGCACTTGCGTGCGGACACCGCCGCGAGCAGAGAAAAAACGACAGAGAATCCGAATTTCATTTTGGAGTGCTATAGACAGATCGAATGGCAGAGGCTGGATGAGATGCTTGAGCTGTGGATGCGGTACATAGAACTGGAGGAGCGTCAGTATTTATATGATTTTGTAGCTGATGTTTCGTGAATCCCACATGCCGAATCTAGTTTGAAGTGGAGAAGAACTTATTATTTCCAGTACCACCATTGGCAAGCATATACCTGTCAGAGATAATAAGAAGCGGAACAGACTGATTGGTTTGGCACTATCTCTATCGTACCCACAATATCATGGAACGGTTCGTGGAGGGTGTAGTAGGTGCAATAGGCGCAGATAAAGTAAGCTAGCGGCGAGGTCCACCAAAAGCCTTTTCCAAATTGGTCAAATAAAGAGAACTCTTTTCGGATGAGACCGTTATCATTTGAAAGATTGTTCCCACTAATCCGGAAGGTTGGGTCCTGGTGAGTACCCCGTTGCAGAGGCCTCCCTTTGGTGTGGCACCTAGCTATAAACCTAGATACCTGTACCTACTAAGCTCCCGCAGGGGCGATAATTACATGCGTAACCCGGAGAACATGAGGTTTTTAATCATGTTTGTACTCGCGATCGGTCTGCACTCCGAAGCGGGCCAGTATACATTGTAGTAAATTCTAATAAAACGTGAACGAGCTTTCAGGTCTTCTAGCTAGTTGTAGCTAGTTGTTAAACCTATAAAGTGTGGAAGGTGAAAATGGAGATTTTGGGCAATATTGATTTAAAGGTTCAAAACTAAGGATCTCCTAGGCCTGAATTACCCATATCCCCGGGGGTTAACGGAGCAGCGAAGTCTTCACTGCCATTCAAATAAATGTATCTAGATTATCCGCGCTTGGGCCGGCTTGCAATCTGATCTGTCGATCCGGAACCAAGCTTTGAAAACTATGCACCAGACCACAGCTGCACTAGAGGTTCTCTTCAGGGGATGACTTAGGAAAGACCTAAGAATCGATAAATTCCATGATATGCCTGGACAAGTGTTTATTGGCTCTGTACCTAGACATTCCTAGCTAGGGGAGAATGTACCACCTGCGGTAACTGTTAAAGATCGATCCTCAATTGTTAGCTGGCGCTATATATACACGTATCTATCACCCAATTGCACATAAGTGATAGCTTACATGTACGTTTGGTCGAGCTTGACGAAACTTGCTTCCTCGGGCATTATGTTTACTATAACAAATACGGCGACCGTCAGATATTGCAAGCGCTTACCTACCAAGTACATGTAGTTAGTTAGTACATGTAGTTAGGTACATACTAACGGCCCTTGATCTATTTACCTGCCAAAAAATGTCCTCGGTCCCGGCCGAGGGGTGCTTCATGTAATGTAGAGTAGGTAGGTACCTTCCCCGCAAACGGCTCCCTGGCCAACTCTATCTAAAGAAGGTTGCAACGTTGTGTGTTTTGGGTGTGATGAACTAGACACACTCCCGGGGGTATGGTTAAACTGGGGGTGTGGGTACTAAAACAGGGATATAGCAACGAACGACCAGGTCTTCTTGTAAGAATATCTTTCCTATGATAATTTAGATAGTCCTGTATATACACAATATGTTATGAAATTCTAGTAGTGAATAAATTCATTGAGTTCGAGCGATGTTCGTGGTTGCAATTGCTTTGAATTCGCCACACCCCCAGTTTTGTCATACCCCCAGGAGCGCGTCTACGCCACAACTCAATCTAATTTGATTAGAGGTCAACCAATCCCATCCTTGAATTCATCCCTGGGATCGGCAGTGGCTTGTACTCTACGATTCAATGACGCACAACCTAGGCCACACAACCCTAGTCTTACTTCTTTGGGGACAGCCAAGTAGACTACATACGTACATGTACGTACATGTATCTACGATTGTTTCCAGCTTCCAAACTTGCCTTGCCATTACCTGTATGCAGTGGGTACCAGAAATTTGGCAGAAGTCAACATATTATACTCGTTGTTTAGTGTATATAGAGTTAGTCAAGTGAATAATATAGGAACCCATAAACTCTTTGTATACTGATTGATAAGGTGGATTTATCGCGCCGGTTCAGATTTCGACTTTAACGGTCATCAAACTTGCGTACGGGGATCTGTTAGGTTTGGATATTTGATTTAGATCGAGGCTTATGCGATAGCCGTGTATTGTAGAAAGCCTGTAGCTGGGTTAACCAGTACACTACAGTACCGAAAGAGGGGATGTAATGGGTACTGTATCAATAGGGATTATTGTGTAGAACTTCCGGATTAAATCGGAATCCTAAATAATATACCGTAGCAATACCGTAGCAATACCGCAGTCTTGCAGCACTCCGCTAGGTGCGGTACTGGATCCAACCTCTCTCTTGGTACTGCATGTATACTCGAGGCCCAAGATGTTTGTGTTTGCTTACATAGTGTTGGCTCTGCACCGCGGGGAGTTTTAGATCACGAAACTAGAAAGTTATTAATACTAGCGCGTATATACATATAGCAATTCTTTTTTCAGGCGACTCTGAACACTACCTAATTTGTCGCTCACTTTATGAAGCTTGTACTTATATAGAGGCCTAGCATAGAAGTCTGAATTCGCCCGGAAATCATCCCAGGCACATGTAGTTGTATTTATACACATGGATCAATATTCGAAGAGAAATATGCATATTAATAGTCACTGCTAATATTAGCTAGACTGAGGGCGGATTGAACAAGAGCCGAGCTCGAGAGTGGAGCCATCACACAGGATACACTCGGAAAATCTTTATCAAATCAGAATGTGAGGGGCACGATCTCGCTCAAGACCGTCATGTCAGGTACGGATCATCGCTAATTTTAACGGGTTTGTTGTTTAGTCGAGCTATCAATTCTACAGCGGCACGTACCTATAGACTGCTAGATCCTCGAGCTTCCATTGAGGGGAGATTCGAAAAGAACAAAACCACCCACACCTCACCTTCGTTTAGAAGGAAATCTAGGTTTCTACTACATCGATTTTTTGGGGAAACTACCTAAGCTAATTCAGATGTTTGTATGATCATACGATCGATTCAGATGAAAAGGGAGTGCAGAAAAGACACGTACGCGGACCTACACACATTCTATTTATCGTGTTGAACATATCCTGAGGTTCCTTAGATGTAAGAAATTTGACTGTCGAATGTTGCGTATATAGCTATAAGAATGATTTCTTATCATTAGTCGAATACTTACCTATTTGCAGAGTTTGCCAAGTAAGGATATATTAATTACAAGAGTTTCCGGATCTGCAGGTGCATCGGGTATTATATATATATGTATATATCTAGAAATGCTATAGTTATTGATAAGAACCCCACCGCTCTGGGGACCTTTCATACAGGTCCCCTTTTCGGTTTCGGTCTCCTCTTCTCAAATGAGGCCTCCTCCTCCTCCTTCTCTTGACCCCGGCTCAGCCCCACGGGGAGGAGTCTCCCTTTCGATATTACACTGCATTCGATCGCGGACCCAGACGTATCTCGGGCGGTACGGCTACCATGCCACTTAGTTACTCTTTTCTTCTCTTTTTTTTTTTCCTTTGTTGTTTTCGATTTGTGGAAGCCAGGGGAAGTTTCTTGTTGTGCGGTTAGTATCAGACCATATTTACTATAAAAAGGAGCCGGGTGGGGGATAGGTGGGGTTTTGTTCACGCCATAAGTTTATACCTCCATGCGATATATTCATGTACCCAGAAGCAATAGAAACTATGATTAAAAAAAAAAAAAGAAAACGCTACAGTTAGTACTGAATACATTGTAAGTGATTTTCTATGGCAATCACAGTTACTACATGCATATGTATGTAGTACTGATAAATGCCCCGGGATGTAAAAAAAGTTAATAAATTACATGTATCAATAGTCAGTGATAAAGGCCCTAGCTTTATAAATCCGGAGTGTATGAGATTAGGATGTAGCTTATCTAGCAGTTTTAAAAAACTTTCTAAACTATATACCGCTTCTAGGCACACTTGTAAACATTAAATTGGGTATAATTGTTTTCGATTTTCCGAGCTTCGCTACTCCAGTCGCACCACAGAGTTTAGTTAGTCCTTAAGCTTGGTCATTGTCTATCCGGTGCTAATTATCCCTGGTTCTCAGCATCAATTCTTGAGTAAGCAGATAGTCGGTAGATACATTACACTGAATTAAGTCTCGCACCTGGCTCCTACGAGCAGCTTAATACACGTACTTATCGTAGGGCTGTGCTTGTACTATTTTATCTATTCGTGAGGGTGGTCGAGATAAATGCCATTCACCCCTCTAAAGACGTAAGGCGTAGAACTTTCTAGGTCTGGAAAGATGAACTCCACATGTTGTTTCCCCACCCACCTAGGGGGGAGGTTGATGAAGGCCTAGGGCATACAGGGCATGAATACTTACAATGAGTTGACCCCAATCCAAGCCTATTGACGGCATAGGTAGTGTGCTGATTGGAATCGATAGCCCCGGAAAATATTGACTGTGTTTTTAAATGGTATTTGGTACTGCACTGACGCGCGATACACACATGTAGCACGCCAGAGCGGGCAGGGCGCGCATGAGCTGGTTGGCTAACATTCGGACGCTAAAATAAGGTTTTCAAGGGCGTTGCCTACATGTACCTACATGTATTTACCGTAGCCCCTTGTGGCTATCCTGCTTTGAGCGCGGCACTTATCACAATAAAATACTCGGGGCAGGCCATAAGAACCTGAAAATGCAAGCTGCAAGCAGGGGCTCAATTTGGTGTAGCTTTTCACCAGCCGCGAATCAGAGGTCGTTACCATAAAAAGTCATTTTCAGGTTCTTCTGGCCTGCCCCGAGTACATGTATACATACATGTACAGCCGCCTTGTACATAAGTTTCCAGGTATAAATGCGTCATCTCTACTTTTAGTGTGAACCTCCGAACCTTGGTCCCGGAGGGAACCATGGTGGCTACATTTTCATTTAAAAAGCACCAGTCCCCCTCAAAACAGCAAATCAAAGTTAGCCGTTACAACAATTGCATGTATGGTAGGGGGAACGGGATACTGTGAGGATTCAATATACGTATCCGAACTTTGCTGTGTAGACATTGGTACTGCCATTTTCCACACCTGCTTATCTATATTAGTGAAATGCTCTTCACTTGATCGATAGCTCTCTTTTTTTTTTATATCAAGTTCAATTGTTTCTAGGTACAAGGAATCGCATAAAGTTTGAAAACTATGGCGTAAAGACCTATCCCCGGCCGACTGATCGATAGCTCTCTTAATAACCATATACGTATAGGAAGATCTAGAGCCCTGGCCTGAGGCAGCAGCACTCGAGAGAAAATAATGAGATGAAAATAAGCATATAACTTTATATATCCTTTTACCAATGGAAGACCTGTCCGGGGAAAATTGATACAGTCTGCGTAGCGAAGAGATTGTTGACCAAACTCTAGAGGGGCGGTGGTGTTTACGATAACTCTAGAGGGATGGTGGTTTTTACGATACTACATATACATTCAAGTAAGTTTGAAGTTAATGAGTTAAACAAAAAAAAAAATTAAGTTCGAAGAGCCCGAGAAATTCCTATAGTCGATCGTCAGGAGGTCGGTCATCTACCCGAGCACGATTTACTGCTAAATCTGTGGTATATAACTTTGAGGGGAAACAAGACACGCTAGTGCGCATCCTGCATCGTGAAAGATCACTCAAGAGTCAGTGCTTTCTACTTCCTCAAAAAGCTTTGTAGAATTAAAGCGGTGGTACCAATAAGAAAACTCAGGGACATCCCGGTTCCAGACAAATCGGAGTACTGGTAAAGTACCGATGACTATCTATGTCAAGCTATAAGCCACTCGGGAGCTAACGTTTGCATAGAATTTTTGTGGGTTCTTCCCTTCTCCCTGATGTTTAACTGCATGTATGTACATGTAAATACCTACATGTAATTTCACAATTATCATATACATATGCATATATGTGCATACATAAGCACCAGTAACGTATTTTTATCGAATGGCAAGAGCACCAAAATCCTAGACATACTCTAAACTTTGAAGGCGAAAAAGTTCGGCAATATGTACACCAAATTTGTTCACAATCAAATGGTGCCAGGTTATATAAACATGTATGGCTCGAGAAGCTATGGTGGGTAGGTGGTAAACTTCGGCGGCGTTTGCAGCCAATCAATCAACAGAAATTTGGAGATCTACCCCATAATAGTACTAGCGCCTAGCCTCCATAGTAGGATTTCACTTGCTTGCTAACACATAGATTACATGTACTTGCTAAGAGTACAGTAGCTTCCGGTCAAACGGCGAACCCGTCTCGATGACGAACGACAGCTTTTTGGGCGAAAGCAAAGGGGCCGGTGCGCTTTTGTTAGCTTTAATATGCCTATTCGCCATCGAACCGGTTTCGATCGTCGTTGACTGTTTCTGACCATACAAGCGACATTGCCCCAGGTAGAACTTTTTTTAAAAGGATTACTTTAAGAACCCGGTAAAACTGGGTAGATCTATCTAATAAAAAAAAATATGTGGTTGATGAGCTATTCCCCACCATAGTTCTCCTCACGGCGATCGCCGTACATATATGCAGACTTTTCATTCGCCCTACATACCGAAATCTACTCCCGAGGTAAACGCATATCACAGGCTTGGAGAATAATAGCTTATATCAACGTCATCTCCTGCCGCGTATCTGAGCCAAACGACCTCTCCCTCCGTACCCAAACTTATAATGCCATCACCACTAGATAACGCACACGTACACGACTTCTCTCCTCTCTTGAAACCCTCACAATGGATCACATTATATGCTCTTACATCAGTAGTCTTTCAGGCTCTTAACCACAATGATATTCAATCTATTTTAGCTGGAGCCCCAGCTGAGTCTAACCCGGAATCTATCAAGGCCTTTGCAGCAAATGAGAGCAACTATTCAAACGTAGAGTTTCGGAAATATCTGGAGCTTTTCCTTAGCACCAAGCTTCCACGAAAAACGGTCGACCAGTTTGCTGCAGTGCTAGATTTGCTTAAGTACTATCCTCCCCCCATGCCCTAGCTGTGTACAAATTACTGACTTATCAACCATAGTTCCGTTCCGGGGTGTGTTCTGTTGACGTACTCATCAACACTTTTCCATTTGCAGCCCCTTGATAAACGGGAAGAGCTTATTCGTTTCTGGCTCAACCCTGCCTCGACTGTGCTATTCCCACCTATACGAGCATTCGCCAAAGCAATAGTCGCGATCACCAAGACTGCATGGTCTAGATCCATATCCAGAGATGTACTTTATGGTGCTCTTGGGCACAAAGAGAGAATCGGATACACTGGCAAAGCAGATGAGAAATACCGACAATTTCATAAATTCGAATTCCTCAATTTTTCATCAAGCACAAGGCAACAAGGTGTAAAAAACGTAAAAGAGATTGAATATGACGTAGTAATTGTCGGATCTGGCTGTGGTGGGGCTGTGGCAGCAGCGAGGTTAGCAAAAGAGGGATACAAAGTTGTGGTGGTAGAAAAGGGCATTTGGTATATTCGATATCTTCTTTTAGGGGTTTACACGCTAATGTGATCACCAAAAACAGGTATCCAACGGATCAACTTCCACTACCCGAGCTCCAAGCCCTTGAAGAGGTATTCGAGGCAGGAATGACATTGACTTCCGATGATGGCAGTACCGCCTTTGCTGCGGGCACTGCCTTTGGGGGCGGTGGTATGATTAATTGGGCGGCAAGCTTGCAAGTACTAACCATAGAAATTCCTAGAATAAAATGGGTACTGATATGAATTCTAGACACAAGGCTTCGTTAGGGAAGAATGGGCAATCAAAAACGGCCTACCATTCTTTATGTCACAAGACTACCAAAAATGCATGGATTACGTCTGCAATCGTATGGGTGTCACTGATCAAGTTGAGCATAACCATCGAAACAGAGTTATTCTCGAAGGTTCTCGAAAACTTGGTTGGAGAGCAATCACCGTACCGCAGAATATTGGGGCTCTGTTGGATGGGGAGGTTAAACAGCAGAGAGCTCATAATGACGGGTACTGTTGTTATGGTTGTGGAGGGAGAGAGGCAAGTGAAGGAAGAAAGATGGGGACGTAAGTTTCTGCAACCTCATCCGGATATCTCGAGAGGATGTTTCTTATGATTTTATGAGCCTGAAACATCGATACAGAACCCAAACATGGCTTCCAGACGCAGCAAAGGCCGGCGCCAACTTTATACAAGACTTTTACGTTGATAAAATCATCTTCTCGGACGAAAAGAAGACAAAAGCAATAGGCGTAGAGGGTACCTGGGGTGCTAAGATTCAGGGAGGTAGAACGGTGAAAGTAACCATCAAAGCCAAAAAGGTTATCATCAGTAGCGGGAGCATACATTCTCCCGCCATCTTGATGAGGAGTGGCTTAACTGTAAGTAATTCCCTATGCAGAGCTCAGAGAACCTTTCTAACAATAATTTGTAGAACCCGAATATTGGTGAAAATTTCCACGCCCACCCCGTCTGCCTCATGACTGGCTTCTTCCCTACCCCTACAAACCCTATGTCCGGCTCTATCCTGACAACAGCTTGCACCGAGTTTGAAAATCTCGATGGCCTCGGACATGGCGTTAAGCTGGAAACCTCCGCTATGCCACCTGTGCTATGGATGCGCACATTCCCTTTCAATGATCACGTACAACTCAAGAGGCATCTCTTGGACCACCATCGGGCAGGTTGTTTCCTAGCGTTACTCAAAGAAAAAAATCCAGGTAGAGTTTACTGTGATCCAACAACTGGACTGCCGCGAATTAGTTACACTCCCAGTGTGGATGATCGGGCGATGCTGTTAAAGGGCGTTGTTGCACTATCAAAGCTCTTGTTTATCGAAGGTGCAGAGGAAATTGTTCCTTACCACCTTGGAATGCCCACATTCAAACGACACCCTACTACCGAAGAACTTGCATTAGAGAAAGCAGAGGAAAATGAAGAGCTTGAAAAGGCATTCGAGATACTCTTCTGCAACGAGAGCCTACAAACACCTATCGAAGAAGAGGAACGAGAGTTTGACGACCCCGGTATCAACGACAAGCGGTTCCAACGGTGGCTTAAAAAGCTAGAAGATTATGGATTGCCATTGCCGCAATCTAATTTTATAAGCGCACATCAGATGGGGAGTTGCAGAATGGGGAGTAATGAAGTTGATTCCGTGGTCAATGATAAAGGTAAGGTGTGGGGGTCAGAAGGGCTATTCCTGGCAGATTCGAGTGTTTTCCCCAGTGCAAGTGGAGTCAACCCGATGATTACTGTTATGGCCATAGCACACCATATTGCAGGAGAGATTGTAAAAGAACTGAGAGTCGAGAATGAGAAGTGATAATATCGGTATCACTGGTTCAGTTATAGCTCATTGATTTTCTGGGAGTTGGGTAACATACCTGTATATGAAGTACTTTGATTTTACAATGTATTCCTGTCAAGTTATAATATTACAATTAAATTGATCCATTGGAAATAGCAGGAGGACCAACACTAGAAATAAAAGAAAACAATTTCTTACAACTAGGAGGAGTTCTTGGTGGCTAAACTTCTTTTTTAAAATGGCACTCGGTGTCATAAGCCTCTTAAGACCAGCTATGTATGGTCTTGGCGACTTGGCTCTACTCGCAACTTCATAGCGTTTCTGAACACAACCGCTATTGCATGCCATACAAAAATGTAGTCTTGGTGGTTTTTGGTGTGTATGCAATATTAGTTGTGTTCAAAAACGCTATGAAATTGCGAGTAGAAAAAATCGTTACTCATAGAACTAGGCATACATTCAGTCTCCGTACTAAATCATCACTCCCGAGTCTTTGTGACTATAGTGGTGTGATAATCGACCTCCTTTTGCCCAATTTACAACAAGTATTTTTTTGTGCCAAGACTGACGGTTGGCCAGACGAGTGATTTCATGTGATCCAGGCCGTGCATAAAGAAGATACTGAGAAAGGGTTAGGTTAATTTACGGTGCATGTTGTGGCAAATTATGTACCTACAGTTGCAACTCGCTATGCCGGATCTCAATATGCCGGATCCCTTGCTGTCCCGTACAAAATCCTGGGGATTTTAATTTTCTTCCTGCGAAATCAGTTTGCTATCCCGGATTTCTTGTGAATATTTGCTATCCCGTACCAGATCCTTAGGATCTTCGCAATCCGGCATATTGAGTTGCAACTGTACTCACATACTTGGTTAAACCAGACACGCGATCTATCGTGGGGGCCTGATCGGATTACATAACCCTGTGGCCAGGTCTAGGCCCCCAAGAAACTTAAGTGTGTACTGCTTAATACGTTTTCTGACACGTACTCGCATATCAAATATTTATTTGCGCAGCCATCAAAACACACGCAGAATCCTGAGAGCTTTCCCATCTCCCTTGAAATCATGCATCTTCTATCTAGGCACCTGTAAGACTCTACAGGCCGCTTTTTAGGCCATATCTACAAAGAACAAATTCTGAAGGTGAAATGTGTCTAAAGAGGTCCTTTTACTGTACCTTTACGAATGTCTCAATTAGGCCAAGAATTTGGAGCATGAATTTCCCTTGTCAAAATTATACTATAAATGGTCGTTGATATTTTGGTATAAGTACGGGACCTTTTATAAGTTGTTGAAAACCTCGATTTTTGGGGTGTTTTGCTGGTTGGGCAAATACATAGTTGACAAGCGAGTACATATCAACACTTATCTTAACAAATGGAAATCTTACCAGCATGAGAAGAGAGCGTACCAAGAGAGAAGTTAATTGCTGCACATATATATGTGGTTGGAACCTCGAAGCAATTAGGGCCATTAAAGTTATATGGTGTGACACGCCTTAATGGGGGTGTTTAAACTTCGGGAACAATGCATCTGGTCACGTTCAGTTATAAGTCACACTGGTGGAAGTCTTGGAGAAGCAGGCTGTATGTTCAGGGCTAGTCACAGAACACTGCACGTACCATTGCATTGAGTCCTTTGAATTATGTCCTGCTAAATAGCTAACTATTATTGGAGATACAGTCTTCGAGCTATCCTCTAATATTGATTGATGCAGAATTCTCTTGCCTACATGTAATTTTGCACATCAGGGAACTCCATGATGCAGAGAAATGTCAAATGTGACATATTGTTTATGTGCTAACTAGCTACGATACACATCTGTACATACTCAACCGCCAGAAGGTTTTTTGCTTCTTTCTCACACTGAATTTCGATCCCAGTTACAGCACGTGCCACATGTAATAGTTGAGCGATTAACAAGTACGTACCACATCCCAGGAGATCTAAAAGAACCCCTAATATCATTGACCTTAACCGGCGAGGAATTTGGGCAAGCCAAGCCGGCGCAAATTTATTGGTGATTCTATTGATCCTTGTACTTCAGCGGTTCCATCCGATTGACTTATCTATTAACATGAGATGGCTTTCGGATTTGGTGAGCCTGCCAAGACCGGGCCACGGAAACGGTTCTACTACCGAGTAATAGTCTGCTTTTATGTACTTTAACTGTATAGTAGAATTATCACAGGTTGGTTTGTTTGCGTCACCATATTTGTATCTCAGTATGACTATTATTTATCCCTGAAATCTATTGATTCTAACCAATCAATCTCCGTCTATATCTAGCTATCAGCTATAGAGATGCATCTGCATACTCTTGTAACTTAAGCTTGTATGTAACTGAGGACATCGTGTATTGCGAACTACATGTTAATCCGATGATTACCACAGGAAAATCAACCTCTTGACCCCAAAGGAAATATGAGAACACAAATGTGGAAATAGTTCGACCCCAAACCATGTAGCCACCGCAGATAGTAAATCTTCACAATTACAAGAACAAAGAGGAAAAAGTACACGTGAAAGTGTAGAAGGCCACCAACCAGTTATATCTTAGAGTTACATACAAAAATATGATCCACATGAATAGAGTACTAATGAAACGAAAGAGGTATATATAGTAAAAATCATAAGCATATGAACAACCGCTCTGTGCCCATTACACCATTTGCAGACCCGGAACGTAAAGGTTCCTACCTCCGGGCTTCATGTGGGTTTTTAGGTGGGCTTTGAGGTTGTCACTTCGCGAGAAAGGCCGACCACATCCTCGGACATGGCACGCATAAGGCCGTTCCTCAGTATGAGTACGTTCGTGGCGGCGAAGGTGTTCTGGCCGTTTGAATTTGCTTATACACCCCTTCTCCTTACACATATGAGGCATATTTGCAGATGATACGAGTACAAGGTAACCATCTCCCTCCTGCTCGTTCTCATCATATTCTTCTTGAGCTGTTCGACGCATGGTACTGCGGCGGCGTCGTTGTCCTCTAATCTTGCTAGGAGCTCGCTGCAACGGTGGTAAATAGTTGACCGTAGGTGGAGGTGAAGACTGTTGCGAATCTTCATCCAGCATTTCCTCGTCATCCTCCTCGTACTTTTCTCTCGCACATTGCAGGGCGGTCATTGCAGCGGCACCAGGGTTGTTTTCGTGACCCCATTGATATGGTGGCGAACAGTCGTTTATATACGGCATCGACTGTAATTGATTATTGCACTGTGGTTGTTGGTTATGGAGCGGTGAGGGGAAGACCTGGCCGATTTGTTCCAATTGATGGGGCTGAAGAAGGTCCTCATGTGGATCATACAATGAGCTTGCGTCGTGGTTATCGCAATGAGAATTGCTCATAGTAAGTAGGTTGGGGGCAATCGATTGCGACCCATATTGTGATTTCAGTCCCTGAAATCTCATCATGAAGTCCCCAAACTCATTATCGTTATATGCTGGCGAACTTCCTACCTCTGACTTTGGCGTATGTGGTGAAGTCGTATTCGGTGTATGAGGATCTCCAGGGGAATTTGGAGTTGCACAAGAATTAGCTGACGAAATCGAGTGCCGACGAAGGCTCAGTGGGCTAGTAAACAGGTTTTCGTCGATTTGGCTCAAAGGCATCGACATGGTCGATGCCATATCGTGGGTGTGTGAATATCTGTAGTGCACTAGAAATGGTCAACTTTGTCATGCACAATATAGATAGATCATTTCAAACGTCAATATTACAGCAGTTGTAAATATACTGGTTTATTGAATACAGGAGGGCCGTAAATAATCTTTAAGCATTGATAATATAGACAAAGATCCAATAAAGAATTTTAAGCTATATATACTGGCGGGGCGGGGCGGTTGGTGATGGTAGAAGAATATTTGTAAAGTAGCAAAGCTAGAGAATTTCGAAAATAGGATATTGAAGTTGGCTAGAGGCATAAAAGTATGTGATAATTTTGGAAGTTGGAAGATGATATGAACTTGACGCTAGCTATGAAGCTCTGAACTTACTTTTTTACTAATCTAAGATAATTAATCCAAGCTCTAAGGCAAAGTATGGATTACGAAGGATCAATAAATTTTGTTGCAGCAGCTGAGGTTGATATGTGCTACCGAAGAAATTCCGAGAGACCAGATGACAATGAGGGGATATAAATAGTGAAGCTACTTAGTTTCTGTGAAGTTTTAACCGTGAGTTGAATGGTACGTATGCTTTTTTAGACAAGATAGGTCGAAAGTATACCGCAGTCGTGTGGTGTGTTGCGTGCGTGGTATCAAGGCGAACTGTTGGAAAAACTGCTTGCGAGAATCTTACTACTTATATAACCGAATGAGAGATCATAAGTATAGAAAAGGAGGCTGATATGCCCCAAAGACTCGTGATATGACTGGGGGTGGGGAGGGGGGGGGCCAGTACTCGGCCAAAGAGATGAATATTTCGAAGTGCGCCAACTTTTTCTCAATCTGCCTCAATGTGATAAGTTCACGTACTGGGCCGCCCATGGGCGCAGTAGAGTGAACTGTGGCTGGAAGAATTTTTTTGCTGATCCCAATCGTAAACAAAGCTGCAAGGGCTATATAGTATTGTGGTTGAGGCCGCTCACCAGTTTTCGGCAGCATTACAAACGCGTTGCCAGTCGGCGAAACAGGAAGATGCTTGAGCAATCGATGTACAGGCACGTGTAACTTGCATTATGAGGTTTGGACTGTGCATAGCTAGTTTCAATGCCGTTCTGCATCGCCGGGTAGGTATGGGAGATCTAGATGAGAATACTCCCCTGGGGCTGGCCAGCTAGAGAACTTTGCACTATCTGTACTCAACGGTATTCTGCGTAGTCAAAGGATGTGACACCTCGCGACAGAAGGTGAAACGTTTCCCCGCCCACAAAAATGAAGGAAGTGCAAAAGATATGCTGGTCTTTTAATTCTATAGTTTACAATGTCTCGACTAGTATGAATTAACCTTGGGAATGATGGATTAGTTAGCTAGTAATAACTATAGACATGTTCGAGTGTCTATTGACAATTTTTCTGCTCCGCCATATCATCCAAGACTCTGGGGCACATTCTGAGCCAAAGTCTAGTAGTCGAAGAAGCAATGTCTTGCTAGAAGGCCACGATATATGGATCCGAACCAAGCCGATCTTTGAATTGCAGACAATATAATGACTATCACTGAGGAATTCGATAGCACTATCATGCTGCCGTTTTAAAACCGAGTTGACATAAAAGGCAACGATCAGGGAACCTGTCTTGAAGCCGGCCTTTTACAGTAAGTAACTTTGGTATCTATCTAGTTCGTTCGAGACCTGGGGTCGATTTGCCTTCTACAACTCTTGCAGTCCAGGCCGATCACTGATCACTTACCAGCATGCAATATTGATTGATGCGATTTGAAAACGGCGGCATGATCACACTTGTTGTTGGCTTGGTCGATGCTGTTCACGAATTAACATGTCCTACATGTCCACAATGAGTATAGATAGTCTCTCACTAATCTGTCGCGGGCATTGACCAATCCGGCCTCTCGTTGGGTCCCGACTAGGTCTGAAACAAGGAAAAAATGCAGACTAACCAAAAGCATCTTGAGAAGCAGTGCGTGAGAAAAGAAAACATAACGGATAGCAGCTAGCAAAGCGTTTTTAACTAGATGGTCACCAGGACCGCACGCCCCGAGAAACCTATCTCTCGATTTACCAAGCGTTAACTGAAAGAAGAAACCCATCAAAATTTACACCTTTGACTCCAATATCCTTTTTCTCATTGCGTTTTATAAGGTAACACCGTATGGCCGTACCGGTTAGAGGTTAACAATACGAGCTCCCAAGGACCCGCACTCTCAAAGCTAATCGAAATTAAAATGCACGTCTGGCCAGCTAGCCATTAATATCGACCAGCCTTGTAACGAGGTACGTGCGAAGAGAACGTATAATGATCATTAAAGATATACTTAGTATAGTATCCCATGCCACCCGCTACAATACAGGAAAATACGAATGTAATTCACACCGTTAGTGATGCGGGATTGTGTGAGACACTGAATTAACTCCACATACTGTCAGAAATACCATAAAAACTGGATGGCTACCATAGCTAGGCAGCACGCTGACGAATCCCGCTAGAACCTCATTAATTCCGACACTGTATTATATATGCATAGTATGCATCCTCTGTCGTAAATATCGCATTTGAGGAAATTGTGTCTATATATATATATATAGGTGAGGCTTGGATTTTTCAGATACTAGGAAAAAGAAAGTGTTTCGCGTCAAAAGTCGCACGCCTTATAGATCAGCCTAGAAATCACAAATCTCGGGATCGGTATTTGTGTTCCTGGTGTTGAGATTGATAAGCTATCGCCCTATAGTATACAATTTCAGGTTGACCTCAGACCAAATATGATATGCATGGTGCAATGAAACTCCTCTAAGTTCTATTGGGCCAGCAATTCCTCTCGGTTTGTGGTACGCTCATGATCAACGTACTGGCCAACGCAAACAACTATACGTGTAGACGATATATATGGTATTTAATATCCCTAGATCCCATGCTCAAGCTTAAGATCTACTTATAATATTGAAAGAGAAATAACAAGCACGTGACATGCTAACCACACCGAGATGTCCATATCAACCCCCACCAATAGGCAATTCCCCGAAAACCGTTTCTATGTTTTAGGTCCGAACTCTAGATCTCCTAGACAAAATCTATTGATAATAGTATATACCAACCACCTAAGAGACAGCGCAAACTGAGGAATGAACGTACGGAGAGCTTCATTCCAAAGACGTGGAAACATGGAATGCGTGGCCAGAAGGAACCCCCTTGCATTGCCATTTGAACAGCAAAGAAGGCTTGTACATGCCATCTAGATTCCAACGATAATGTTTTCATTACCTGGTTATGACACCCCCGCTAACAATATTACATCTGGAAAATGCTCATAGAGTCTATTACTATTGGTTCAAGTTTACTCTCAATTTAGAATGCCCTCTTTCTTAGTTGACAATGTAAAAAGAGATCTGAGAAATCCTTACCACTTAACTCCTCTAACAGAAAACTATATTGATCTGTCGGAGATTTTACACCGGCCATGAGGATACCTACTTCTCCACTGCATATGATCTCCGGGTTATACCGTGATTTTTGCCCCTCCCCTTTGAATTTAGCTTAATACACAAAATTGCCCAATCAATATATTGACCCAATGACCACTACTTCGGGATACGCCACGGAAGTAGGTTACTGTATCCAGCGCGATTCATATGAAACCGCGAGTGAAGAGCACCACACCCGACGCGAAAGGCAGTGTGGATCACCCTAGTTTCTCATAAAAGAACATGTCGCTCTAAAAGAAGGATGGCTCTAGACCTAACGTTCGAGATCTATGCAAATTGATCTAGTTCCTGAACTATTGATATTCTGATCGGAACAATCGTCGCTTATTGCCATATAAGACCCACAGGAATTGACATCATCCTGGATACTCAACCTAGACATAAACGTGGGAAAGTATGGCTCGGAAGGTATGCATTTTCAGATGTTAACCAGTTGATTCGCTCACTTCCTACACAAACCCAGATCTAGGTACCTATGATGTATTATGATGTGATGAAATATCTCAATAATACTGGCTGTAACCCCTAGGTTCCCTTGCATAGATAGATAGTGTCTGCAGATTGATGTAATTTTATAATTATAGAGCGTATAGATGTTGATCAGCTTTCAACTCAAGTAGAAATTCGAAAAGACAGGGTCAGTGGGTAATCACAGAATATCACTCGCTCATGTACAGTTTCCAGATTCCTTGTATTTCCAAAACAAGGCATGGAGCGTTTACCAACGGGTTAGTTTCGTATCTCGTACGGAAGCTCTACACGTATTCAGTCGTGCGGTACACCAACTCAATGTCGAACAGATAGGTAATAGTAGTATGAGATTAGCCAGCGGAGAACCTAGTTAGAATAGACACTCAAGCCCGTAGGTTTTCTTAAAATCGGGGGAAATTTTATCTGTGCTTCAACTATGCTGTGACATTCGTTCTCCATTGTATAGTAATTGCTGCAATTTCTAATTAGCTAATGCTAAAATGTTTAATAACAGCCATCAAACTTAAGTTTTGCACTACGCTACAATAACCAAGTGTCTATCAATAAACCGGCTAGCCTGTAATCAAACTTATAAAGCCAAACGTTTACTTTAAGTTTTAAAGTCCAATGAATGCCAAACACTCAATATCAGGCCATGTATTTCAAGTCATATTGTATTGTGGGTGCCAATATTCCCCATGTGACCTTCAAACGGTCTCCAGGTCTTTACAGTCTATCTGGAAATGAATTAGTTATAACGGACCGATTTACACTTTAACTTTTTGTTGTGTGTTGTGTCGTAGGAAATGAGCTTTCTGATGCCCGCAAAAAAAAAAACCGACGGAAACAAATCCGTGAATTATAAGGTCCACTTGTTACTTTTCGTTACACTTCACTCATACCCACTACTCCACGCCAGATACCGGCCTTCTACTGAGCCCCGGACGGTACCTTCTCCACCATCTTTTCTCATATTTGGGTTCATTCTTTACTGTATAGTTTTGGTCGTAAATTATTGGAAGGCACTCATTTTACACCAAACATGCCACTTTTGAACGTGTCCTAAACCACCAATTATCATGAATGATTTCTGAAAGATTTGAGAAGTAAATATTTTGCATGTCAAGAATTTCTCTATCGGCTCAAAATCAAAGTATTATGCTTTTAGCATGAGCTGTATTGGTTTTGGCTCATGTAATTTCTTCCACATTTTACCTGAGCGAGTGTCCTTCTAGATATATATTAAATAAGATACCCAATATTTTTACTCTACAAGATCTTCTTAATTTTTGATTGCAATTGGGGGTGGTTTAGTTGCTTAGCTTCTCATATACGGCAGCGCAATGTACACTATTCCAATGTATGGGGAACCCATCGATGCATCTTTGGATTATACTTATATATGTATTTCTACATAAAGAAACTCCACGAAGTGAAATAAACTACCTCTTGGATAAACGAAACTATAACATTGGTTTATCCCAAAAGTCTACCTAGATATTTCAGTGTTGAAAATCTATACTTGTAGTAGATATGTACATAAACGTATAGACCCTTCGGCTACCGACTGGATCTTGGGACGATCGAGCCCCGTACATCACGGGCGTAAGGAGACTTCCTGAGCTTAATGATATGAGGTCATGTGCGCCGTCCCAGCTTCCTAGCTACAGCTGTACTTAAGATAGTTGGTTGTACATGTTCAAACGTAATATTAATCTTGTCTTAATGATAATGATATGAGGAAGCACATACAAGAAGAACGACGGGTAGTAAATGCAATGATGCAAAGACAAAGTTCAATATATATACTCTGGAGCAAGCGTGTTGCCACGCACGGGTGCTGCTGGGCGCACACTACATGTACAGTACATGTATGGTGTGGCTTACCAGATTTTACGGTCAAATTGAGGAACTAAAATGTATCTATATAATTTTACCTAGTGGGTGACAGAGAGTAAGTATACCATGAATGTCTAATATTGACTTTGACCACCATTGACTGCAGCTGTTTTGAGGTTTTGAACATTTCAATGGGCACTGTGATTCCTGACTTGAGCCGGACATGTCACATTAAATCCGAATCACGAACACTTTTAATGAGTGGCTGTATGCACTTCACCCTCACATGACACATAATAAGTACATATATACATACATGTAATTGAAGCCTCCTCTATCATTTTTCCGCGCCAATGTTGTAAGTTCCAGTGTATCGATGATTAGCGCTATCCCTTTGACGGATGGAACTTTCAAATTCGGAGCTTGCCTTTTTGAGCTAATTCTATCTCAAGCAGGTATCTAGCGTATATACCATTTTTGATTGGCTCTATGCCTATTCTCAACCAACTCAGTGCGTGCACGGTCCAGGCTGCGAATTTGACGATTACATCCGCCCAAGGGATAGCTATAGGCGCACACTATAGTAGCCGATAGACCAGCAAAAGTACATGTACCGGGCGTTGAGGGTAAGTGATCAGAATCTGATAAGTGAATGTTGCGGTGAATATTTGTATTTGTGTTATCAGATTCTGATCATTCTTCGCTACACCCTAGTACATACATGTATTATTATATAATATTAGCTAATTAAATTTAATGGCTACTGGGTGGAGCTGCAAAGCTGTAATCAGCATCTCAGTAAAGACCAAGAACCTTTTTCTTTTGTTTAAAAAGACCAAATCCTAATATATATACGTATACTATCCCTATATATTAAAAATATATCTAGGCTTTATGTAAGACTGTTTCTTAATTATGACTCAGACCTAGTTAGTATCGCTGGTCATTGATAAAGAAAGGGCATTTCTTATCATCCAATGAAGTTGCAAATGCCAAATTGTCGGCCATTTTAATTTCTTATTATGCGGGGGGGCTATTATATTATTCTAAGATATGAGTACCATAGCTATATAGACGTTAGTCTGTACGCGTTAATTCAATCAATAGTTATAATTGATCATCAATTATCACTCGATAGCACGCCGAGTTATTCATTTGGCATTATATCTATATGCTAGAACTAAGTACTATATAAGTAATCACAAATAAATACTGTTCTGTAAACGAACCCCTATTAATGGATATGTGGAGTTGTTGGGCGAATAGAATTCAGCATCATAGCATGCATAGATTGGCCAATTGGATGCACGTAACCTGTCAAGCTTTCTGTAATTGTAAAATATGGGCCGGTGCGTAGGGACATCCGTGTTTGTGACAAGATTCTCACCTGGCCACTAGGCCACCAGTCGGGCTATTATATAGGCCACCAACACTCATCTGCATATACTGCCAATGAATCTCAAAAACACGTTCCATCCAAGCTCGTGACAAGCAACTTAGGAATGGATCTAATGTGGAGGTCGACGCACTCCTGCTATGTACTTCGAAAACTTTGACTGATTCTAAGATATATGCACATAAGAGCCCTAGTACTAGTTCCATCTAATCTAAGGCGCAGGCCTAGGTTTCACCCAATTTAGTCCAAAGAAAAACTGACGGTAGGGAAGAAGAATACCGAATAAAAAGCGAATAAAGTACATGTATGTATGCTATCCCGATATCCTTTCTAGTGCATACTTCAAATGCAAGGAATTATTAAAAAATGTAAGATAAATATGCAAGAGAATTGAAATCCGTCACAGCCGATAAAGAGTCCCCATATATATATCCTGTCCTATAGAAAGCCCCTATTATAGTGATTCAATGGTCTTAGTTTATTGTACCGCATCAAACTGTTTCTCACAATCAGTTGTTTGATGTTTCGGGTTCTGCATGTTTCTGTGAACGTAGAATGCCGTGATGAGTTTCGCAAATGAGACGTGTCTGTAGTACATATTAGCTAGAGGTCCCTAAATCTTTCGCTTTCGGTCAATTTTCCATACAGAAGAACCACGCCGAACCAGAGAGCGAGCTGCGCGCCAATGCAGGTGCTTCGAACAGACATCTTTTTACAACTCCCAATGGCATCTTGATTGGTAATGAATAGTGAGATTTTGATGGTGGCAGCACTCCACAGCAATACCTGAATAGCGTCATGTACAAAAATCTCACACGCGTTTGGGTTGGTTGATGTTATATTGATTATGGTACAGACTAGTGTGAAAGCTGCCTACATGTATAGTTGATAATTAGCTTAGTTTGAAGACGTTGCAGTCAAATATCACATGTCAAACTAGAACTTACTGCGACACCAGGCAGCCACGCAGGAAATCCTGTAGAGAATCCATTGCCGTTTAGACCATACCATCCAAGGCTGGTCAAAACCGCGCAGCTGAACAACAAGGAGAGTAAGAAAAGTCCCCAAATATGTTTTGGCCACGAATTCGACTTTTGTTCACCCATGGCTGTTGCTTACTAGATAGTCACCTCTTGTGAAAAAGGTTGGGCAGTAATATACTGGAGCAGAGATCGATCCACAGTACAAAGAATTAAGGGTATAACCGTATACATAAATACAAAAGAACGGTGCACTGCCCGGTAAGAGGCACGGGAAATTGTCCTACAAAGTCCCGTTAATCATTTACACCAACTGACCTAGCCTGATTTAAGCATGATAGAGTTAATAGATTAAGACTCGCTAGGGATCAAGCATACCAAAGTTGCGGCGTGCAGCTAGTTGTATCGCGAAAAGGCTTGTCATCTGTTTGTGCCACAAGGGCTGGAAATCTCTCAGCTAACTAATACTCATTGTACATATATACCGCCAAAACTCGAAAAATTGGCTATCTCCGCCCAGGGATTATCTCTAAGACGATTAGCTGAAAGGTATCGATCAGCCTCAGAAGTATCCGTTTGTAGCAAGTTTGATCTTGTATGCATAGCCAATTTTTCGAGTTTTGGCGGTATAGGCAAATTCAGACAAACACAGGCTGCTGTGCCTAACTCCCGAACGCCCTGTTCACCACTTGGCGCTACCTTTAGAGGGTTTAAGGCTGGAACAATGTGTAACATGAACCATCTGAGCGCCTATTTTTGTACTGACATGGGCAGTCAGTCTAGGTACTCTAGCGAGATAGAGAACCACATAAGGCACGACATACACACATATCTGTCTCAGCAGTGAGCTTGCATGATGACTCTTGTGGACAAAGTGAAAACAGTTCATGAAGAGGACAATTTAGCGGTGTATCAACCCCTAAGATTGCATCGAAATGAGAAACATGAGTGGTTTTTACACAAAATTCGCAACTTCGGATTGATACTTTATGTATAGTTGTACATAGGCATGTAGTCTCCCGGCCAGCTTAATTATAAGTCCCGATTATTGTTACCATCACACCAACTAGTATGTGCCTTTACACAAACTACCACAGGTTCAATTAAAGGCAGGCAGGGGTTGTCTCCCCGGCCGGTATGAAGATCAATCACCAAGCTCAGATTGACACCCTAGAATGCCTACCAAGCAGATTTTACCGATGCCTGTCAAGCCTAACCTTCAGAAAAAATTGAATCTAGTTGCTATTTCACTCACTATCCAGATGGGGGATTGGAATGTAGAGGATTTCATACGAGTTCGAACTAGTTCTCACAACACCGTATAATTAATTTCCTTCCTATGTAGCTATGGAAAGCGACCTTTTTTCTCCAAAACCAATCCCTATATGGTATTTGGTGAGAGATAAAGTAAGACAAATGCGCAGGACATGGTGAATGATGTAATGAGTCCGATCCTGGAATAATTAGGTATTTACCTGTATCAAGTATTTTCCAGGTGCTGTTTAATATGCCCGAAAATCCAAGTGTACTGTGAATTTACCATTTATAGCCCCGATTCTTTACTCGCCAATTAGTAGGCTGCCACTTTGGGTGAATGGCGATCGACATTGTATCTACCATGGTCGAGGATTGTCCTTGATCTGGCGACTCGCAAGACATGGAGTCAAATCAACGAGGGGAAGTAAAGTCACATTATAACATCACGCCATCTAGCAGAGTATGCAGGTACATAGAACTACAGTATCCAATTTCCACATCGTATTCCAGACTCTGGGGGCTTTTGACTGGGGCGATTCGAGTTTGTGCCATGCATGTGCCACGTGCAAGGGACAATAGGTACAGCGCCATATCAAAAATTGGTCCAAATGCAACCACCACAACATAACTGCCATCAACAATGAATAAGGCTTTAGGTGGTGAAATATTGGTTATCAAATTTCATATATCTAAAAGGGCACTCTCCCAGGCCAGATGTAGAAGAAAATACATGAGGTATGTACAAGTATGTGGTCTTGGCGCATTTTCTGCAACTCAACGTACCAAAACCAACATAATTCATGCTAGAAATTTAATATTGTAGATAGATATACAAAATATATAGTTTTCCAACTCTCAGATAGTACCTATCTTAATTGGTTGAGGACCGGGCTGAATAGTGGCATTTTTGGTGTCTTCCCATGACTTTGATATGGCGCTGTACATACAGCGACAGGTAATAAGTGATGGAATGTCCTGAGATACGGTTATACCTGCAAACACCGTATGTTGGTCGCGTTTTACTCAAAGCAGGTATCACTCTGTCTCAGCCCGTTCCATCATTTATTATCTGCCGCTGTACATAAGCTTTTGGGTTTTTGTTCATGATGAAACCCCTGATATAAACAAACCTGGGTTACGTAGGGCATCCTCGGGCAACTGATCTGTGTGGATATTTGTGAAAGAGATAGGATGAGGTGGACAATAAATCGTGTCAACTAGTACAGATATATATAAATAAACGTATAAAATCCCTATGGATACGATTTGACAGTTTGTAAAGTAGGCACCGCAGTATGAGTGTTGAAAAACCACCAAATTCCACTCTCCAGTGGTGTATGGCTTCATTTTCGCCTTAGCGCCTCCCCCTTATGAAGTGACACTAAGTAGTGAAATCAATGAAAATGAGCCCACTTTGAGTCTAATTTACCTATGCGATTATGTTATCCCAGTTCGAACCCCCCGGTTCTCGTTTGAGCCACGGCAGGTTTTGTTACGTCCTATTCCTACCACCAAAACTCGTTACTGGCATACAGAAGTTAGGCGTACTGAACGATCATTACCACTCCACAAAACGAAAACCTCATCAAAGCCCATATGTACTGAAATCTTCGGCGTGCCGAGGATCCAGGAAGTCGGGACTCTAGTCTTGAGTGTTTGGTGACTTCCCAATAAGGAATCAAAACACGCAAAATCCCTGTGGCACACCAACCCAGCTGAATGGGCCAATTGTTGTGCAGGTCTAGATGCTACATATCGACGTCGGCTAGAGATTTCTAGTCCTGTCAGCTTCTTCCTCCTGTACATACATACCAACCACACGAAAACAAATCCTCAAACCTCTCTGTGATTTCGCAGCATCCCCTCGGTATAAATTATAAAATATAAACGACCGATGCCTGCAGGTCGTCGACGACATCCTAGCAGTGAGGTACTGATCCCTATAGCTCTCGGCCTCACGGCGGCGATCGCGTCCGTTGGACTCTATCTCTGGCCCGACACTGAGTCGAACTACTCTTCTAGCTCCGACGAAGACCGCAAAAAGGTGAGAAGTCGCCGCCGGCTTAAATCATCGCGCCGAAGATTCCGTGAACATGATCGTATATCAGAGGAAGACACGGATGATCTCGAGGAGGACCGGAGACGCGATGAAGAGCGCTTAAGGTTGAAAGGCAAACATACCAACACCGCCGGTGCGGTGGTCGCCGGTGCTATAACTGTCGAGAAAAAAGTCGAACACGCAGTTGTAGATGTTGTCGAGAAGGCCAAAGAATTGGCCTTTGACGTCTTGCCCGCAAAGAAAGCGCCAGAGGCCGTTATAGAGCTGAAGAAAGAAGCTTCAACGGAGAAGCCACAATACGTACCCCCTCCTGCAAAAAAGAAGAGTGTTGCAGTTGTGGTGTCTGAGCGGAAAGCACTCGAAGGCCATGATTCAGACTCTGATTTTGAGGAAACCGGATTACCAATGGTATGTCTCCCACGCGTCAAGTAGAGCGGTGCTCTACCAAATACTTTATAGAATCCAAAACTAATAAACATAGTCTCTTCTCTCCTACCTTCAGTATCCCCTGGATTTATCGATGACTGAGATGAACATCCTCATTTATTCCCCTCATCTAAGCGCACATCCATTAACCCATTTCACGGAAACTCAATCTGCGCGCCTTGCGCGCAGGGATTCGGCCTCGCAACCGGTCCTCCGTCGAGCAGCCAGTGCTCTAGCTACCAACACCTCAACATATAACATCGCTACTTCCCTCCTCCCAGCTTCCTATCCCCTCGAGCACATTCTCCCGTTCACAGACTCCACCTCAATTATGCCACTTCTCCGTGTACTGGCTCCTGAGGTAGTATACATCGAAGAGCTGATCACGATTCCTTCCAGTGGTGCCATTGTCGCTGGTCTCCTTGAAGGCAATTGGGTCGGAAGTGTAGTCATTGTCTTGATCGGCGAGGATGATCAGTTTGCAGGGTTGATAGATAGTGATGACGAGGAGGAAAGTCCTGTAGAGATGAGAAAGTCGAAGGGGGAAGGGAGATGGTGGGGTGATAATACCCCTGGGGGAATCAGAGCGAGGTTTGGGGGAAGAGTACAAGTTGTTGAAGGGTGGGTTTTGGCGGACGATTGGAGAAGAAGAATTGAAGAGAGAGGTTAAGAGAACTATATTGTCTCCGGCCGCCAGAACTACTAATGTGACCGTAAATGTGTTGGCGACTAAATGGATACGTACTAGGTACGTGAATACATCTATGCGTAGGGAGGGAGATCCAGATTCGCGCACATACCCGTCTTGAGCTGGGTACGTATAAACACAGGTAAATTTATATAGCGATATTCTTTTATCAATCGCGATCGGGCTGTTGAATCAATCAATCCATGGTTTTTAACTCAATTTCATTGATTTTTTGAACTTTTTCCCTTTTTCAATAATGTACATACAATGAGCTAACTTGTTGTGCTATCCTGTTCTGTTTTCTTTTGTTTTGGGTGTGACGGTGTGACTGTTAGTACGGGTACTTGTGCGAGGCGGTTGAGAACGGGCAGTTCTGGGGCGGTGCGACATTACCATAAAGACTACGGTCTGCATGTAATTAATGAGTTAAACAAAAAAAAAAAATAATGTACATACAAGTATGCATTTGCATCTTTCATTACCAGACAAACTCGGTCTACTCCTGACACACTGGCTACCCCTTGAAACAAGCTCTTTTAACTTCCTTATCAGTTAGCGGATCTGAGTTAGTTCCTCAAGAGCTAGCTAGTCGACTGATACCGTGACTTATATTTGCTGGCCCTGGTAGGATCCGGGGGGTTAACATTTACTTATGGTCATAATCGAGTGATATTACATGACCAATGTCCCTTTGACTTCTATACTCTCGGGGGAGTGCCACCGGCTGCGAGATATTAGAGCATGAGTCTAAGGGAGCAAACCCTCAGCTCACCAGCACTCTGACTCGCCGGCATCACTTGCCTGCCTTCTTTGCTGTCAAATGATCAGTCACAATTGCAACGATCATGGGCGTATGGCTCGAGAAGCTATGGTAGGTACATGTAGGTGTGTAAACTTCGGCGTTTGCAGCCAATAAATCTATAGAAATTTGGAGATCTACCTTCATAACGGTACTAGCGCCTAGCCTAACGATCAATTCCCATACAAAAGAAGTTTCTCTGAAGTTGACACACTCACCCCATATGCCTTCTCGCGCCATACTCTTTCCCTTACTCTCAAATTCACAGCTTCCCTCTTTCAGCTGACACTAGCTCTATCTAGTAACTCATACTGATTTTCGATTGGCTGTATTACTGTTACGGCACACAAAAAGCAAGAAGATTACCTGACTAAGGGCGTGCACGGTCCAGGCTGCGAATTTAAGAGTTTCATCCGTCCATGGGATAACAGCCAGATTTTGGTACTACAGTCGCTCACTCAGTGACGGCGTAGTGATTTACTCTTAGCGCCCCAAACTTAACTCTACTATTGGCTGACTGCCATCAGACAGGATCCGCCTTCACCCCGCGAGTGACAGTACGTGGTACTCAAAATCTGGTGATCTGCATATTAAATCTGGTGCTTGTCTTTCCATATAAGGTACTGATCGAACTGAAATCAAAACAAGAAATACCTACAAACTTTGAGGGCAAAGTTGCCAAGGCTGCAGAGCACCAGATTTTGAGCAGGCCTTGCCTTGGACGATCAGTCCAAGTCGCAATCAGTGACCGAACCATGTATGCTGCCGAACAGCCCTTTAAATGCGCAGGTACTACTGCTCATTAGCTGCTATATATATATGCAGACCCAGCCTAGTCTGGAATTAAACGTTGTGATTTATGGAGTAAAACCGGGCCCGATCTCGACTCAAAGGGTACCAAGATCATATGCTGGAAGGCCGGCTTGGCAATGGACATACATACATGTATATATGTACATGTAGGCGCGTGTCCCGCGCGGTAGTTTGTTATGCATACGTACATAATAAGTAGGCATTCTAGCCCCATATTTCTTCCATAATTTGACCATATCTCTGCTGCAGAAGCCACGTACGGCTCACCATTTACGTGGAAGAAATATGGATTACAGGGATGGACTAAAATGCTCTAATATGAGAAACAAACGCCTGAATGTGGGCGGTCAGGTCGAGCCCTGGCCATAACTAGAGCCAACTTCTCTGAAAAGATAAGTCCTATTCGATCCTCCTTGATTGGATTCTGCCCCCCATAAACTATCTCAGGTAGATCTCGAGCCAACTCGTATATATTAAAACAGCTCGACTTGTCGACCACACTAAGTTATATATGGGGGTGGCCGGGAGTTAAGCCAGTAGATTAGTACGGTATTTTTGGGCCAGTTTTAAAAGATGAAAATATGTCTCCGCGATGTGTGCCTCGAGAAAACTCCGGGCTTCATGACGAGCTATCATAAGCTGGTTTATTAAGCAATCAAAATACAGCCGTGCCTCACTATCTTGTAACTGGATACCTCCTTCTTATGTTATCTCGTACGGGTCTACGGATCTACAGAACTTCCTCTCTCTCTCCACCAGAACTTATTTGCTGTTTCATATGTTTGGGTATATTTGATATCTCGTAAGGGGTGGGCTCCTATAATGTTCGAGTACGCTTTCGAAGGTGCGATATAAATCAATGTGAAATTGGAGATTTAAAGTGTATAAATAGGCTACTGATTCCCTCAGTTCAGTAGATCATCATCATCATCATCATCATCATCATTCAGTTCAACTATCTATCACGTACACTATATCATCATTCAATAAACATCAGTCTATATACAAGATGTGCTTTAAACCAATTTCGAGGTGGGGATGCGGTTGTATCTACGAGCCGGAGACGCCGAACGAGATCGTGCATTGCACGAACTACCCCAGATGCACAGCTACTGGGGAAAACGGCGAGGCCCCTGCAGGGCAAAAGATACAAGCCCCGGGGGTTTGTCCAACACACAAAACCAGTTGATATACGAGTAAGTTGGATACTACTATAGTTCAACCATGAAATTGATAAACATAATCGTACTAACTAGAATATAGTAAACCCTACTGTATTTCTATCCCCACGGTGGCGAATTCTGCTGGAATTATGGTAGGGATGGAACTTTGAGAGGGTACTGGGAAAGCCCGTGAATGTGGTGGTATGGTGGGATAGTATGAGAGTTGATACGATTTATATTAGTCATATCAGAATATACATTTTTACTCGCGCTCAGGCTCGTCAATGATATTGACCAAATTATTCCAGTACATAATGAGTGCGTTTGTTGTGTGTAGTAGAAAATGCTCTGATCATAATAGGGTGCTCCTCCATATATAAGACATTCTCTTAGAAATGGCCCGAGCGAATAGCGATGCTTCGATGCTTCGATATTTCATATTGTAGTCATGATCTATATATGCGGGTCACTGGATATCACTCGTTTCGCTTTCTGTTCCCGTAACCACGGTTGGATTGATTGGTTGATTGATAAGTAGTTCATGATCATTGCAATTGGTGTATGCAGTATCGGCAACAGCTTCATGTATACGTAAGTGTATAAAGCCTTACAGAAAGAAAAACAAAGTCATTTTATCCACATTGACTGGAACCGAACACAATTAACTCTAGATGTTGATATCACTGACTCTAATGGAATCTCTATCCCTTTTATATAAACCTGCTTTAGGATAAAATGCCGCTAATAGCAAATGGAAAGAAAAAGTGGTTCTTGCACCAGAACAACCAAAACTCCCAATTCACATTCTCCTACCCCTACTCCCTACTAGGGCCTCGTCTCTCCTCCACGCACGTAGATCCTTGGTTCCCATGTAACCTTCTCCTCCCACTCCCCTCTTTTCCCAGCCTCCTAACCGGACGACAACGGCAGTAGCATTATCACCCTCAGTTGTCACTTCCTCCGCAAATTCTACTAATTCTTTACTGGCCTCGTCAGGCGTTTTGCATTCCTTTACAATATCACAGATCTCTTGATCCGTCAATGTGGCGCTCACACCGTCAGAGACAAGAACCATAAAAGAGAACTCGGCCGGTTGTATCTCGCGTCGTGTTATCTCTGGTTCCGCAGAAACTCCGAGGCGTTTTTGTGAAACGTCACCGAAGGACCTTGTATTGGCAAGAACACCGAAACGCTCTTCGCCGAAGGAGTCCGAGACGAAAGCAGTTGCGTAACGGCGAAGACGCCGAGTTTCGGCGGGTGAAGATGGATGATGGTTAGTGGTCACGGGGACTGCTAAGCCCGTTTCAGTCGAGCAAAGGACGATACGTGTGTCACCAAGATGAGCAGTTATGAGGGTTGCTGATGTAGATGGGTTCCAGAATGGCGTTGCAGTTCTGTAAGATGGGTAATGAAGATTAGCGATGCCAGTGTTTACGGAAGTTGTGGAATATTTACGCTGTAGAAATTAGTGCAATTGAAGCCGTGGATCCACCTTTGAATGGGTTGACTTTCGTTTTATTTCCATTGTCGACAGTCTCCGGTGCAGATTTTCCATCATCTCCTGTCCCAACTTTGGTAATGAAATCCATATCTGCCCTGAGGAAAGCATACATTAAAACTCCTTCAACATCCGCAATTGGCCCAAAGTCCGGTTTAAACCGTCTAAAGTACCCTCCAACCGTATCTCTCCACTGTGCCACGAGCTCTTCTTGTGTATCATGCCTTATTTTTTCGCATTCATCCGGTTCTCCCTCCTTACCTAATCCAAAGTTCTTTGCACCTTCTTCTATGTAAGTGTGTAAATTTTCCTTTAAAAATCTACTACAATCTTCGCCTCCATGCCCATCAAAGACACCAAAATAAAAGACCGAGGGGTCTCCTGGGGGTGGCGGAATCTTGGGCTTGATTGGGGATGGTGCTGCAAAGGTTGGGATATCAATTACACCAGCCTGGTACCAATCTTCATTGTAGGGACGGTTGCCTCGAGAGCGAGTTACACCAAAATGGTGTTTTGCAGATCTAAGGGGTATGCGAACCACGGTTGTTGCGCGTGTTTCCGGAGAAATCTGTTTGCTAGGTGCGGGTTAGTTGTGAGATGTCCTGAAGTTGCCAATTCGCATATAAAGACAAACACCTAGCGAGTAGGTGCCACCCAACGCCAAACCAAATCCTGGGCTGGAAATAGACATACTTTGGTGGTACAGAGTCCGGAAAAACCGAGCTCCCAGGCAGATGTGAAGTAAAATAATCGTGAAAGCTCCTCTTGCCGCGTACTCTCTCGTTATCAACTACCACACGTCTATCAATTCCGCGCTCATATTTACTGATTGTGGAATACGCTCTAGGTACATCTCCACGAAATACCCTTGGAAACAGATCAGGCGTGTCAAAGAATCTAGATATGAAAACTGAATTCGGCAACGGCGTTAAACCATAGCTCCCACCTAGCAGTAATCGAAGTGACCCACAATAACTGTCCTGTAATCTCCAGCACCCGCGGCTCGTAACATGAAATGACCTCCTCATGGTCTCTATAGAGGAGATATTTAGAATATTGAATAAATGTATATCGCAGGATTTATGACAATAAACAAAGTTGATTGACCCAAACCCGTACTCCACGTTTTGGTGTTTCCCAGAAGAAAAAAAGGAATTGGTCGACGTCACAGCCAGCAACCGATGAGGTGCGGGGGATGACCACACGGCGATCCCTTTTCTACCCCGGGACAATGGAAACCCTATCGTTCTTTCAGTTGGATAGCTGAGGGCCTAACATTGTATGTTTGTCGGGGGTGGGGATCGATTGAGGTTTCTCAAACTCCCTTGAGAGTGAGCGAGTGATTGGGTGGGTGAGAAACACTCTCCTGATTAAGCGGGAGGTCACTGGGGAAACGTGGTCAGGAGTACGACTACTGTCGAAAGGAGCACCGTTTATTGTTACCTATGTACATGGTTACGATACTGAATGTTCATCTCTTGCTCTCTCTCCGGCTAAGTGCTTTACCGTAAAGAGCCTGGCAGGTGGGGGAACGACGACCCTTGCCATGAGAATCTTCAGCCGATGTGGCTGGTCGAGAACAGGATACTTATTCTGTGCTCCATGGCAATATGAGGGTGAGGGGTGTAAGGGGCTAGTTTTTTCCCAATCCTTACTATCCACATACAATTTAGTACATGCATACCATACATAACATATTCTCTCATCTTTGGACACAACCCAGAATCCATTGAAGCGCTGTCGGCGTATTTTGCACAACCCTCCTACTTTGTTACTCACGGAGACAGCCGAGCGCCACTGTTATCGGCGCAGCTCATAGCCTCAAGGCATAGTCTCTCCTCTCCACGCAACTGCGATACGAATACGAGAAAGAGCTTCAATAAGAGGTAGTCAAAGGGATATTTGCAGAGGAGGGGGCGACCTCGACGGAAGCCTACTAGCTTGATAAAATGGACACCATGAATTATTTCCGCCTATCTTCGGGAAGCTCTGTACCCAATATCTTCAACTTTAACCAGCCTTCCCCGGCTTCGAGCCCACTACGCCCTCAGCAGCAGCAGAAGCAAGCCGCCCAGCCCCGCCAAATCCACAGAAATAGAATATCTTACTCCTGCCATGCTTGCCGACGTCGGAAGGTTAAATGCGATCGTCTGCATCCCATCTGTAGTAACTGTACGAAGACAGCAGAATCTTGTGTCTATGATGACCACGCAATCGTTGGAAATAAAGGTGGCAAGGATGAAAAGAACCAAAAGACTGGAGGGGGGACGAAACGGCGAAGGACAAACGAGGGTGCTCTAATAGTTAGTGAAGATGAGGAAAGCTACCAAAGGGGAAACGGCATAAACCCGACTACTAGAACTACTATAAGTTCCTCAGCTTCACCCCCGAAATCGGCCTTAGGGGCAAGCAAGGAAGCAGACCTAGAGACAAGAATGAATAGGCTTGCAGAAATTGTGGATAGATGGTATAAAGATGCCTCTACCCATGGCGCTCTTTCAGATGGCCTTGCTACTCGGCCCGGACTCCAGACAACTGGCCGTGATGATACTACAGCAACGGATACCTTAGCTGAAAACGGGTTCGCACAAAGTCAAGCCTATCTATATCTACTGCAACAAGCCACGGGACCGAGTAATATTGACCCGAACCATTCTGCGTCATCGGCATCTACTTCTCCGACACATGCATTGTCTCCAAACATTTCTATTACACCAGAAAGTAGCATCGGGGGCCGAAGTCAAGAACCAGAGAATGATGGGCCGGGATCGGGATGGGCTGCCTCAAATACCCCTATGACTATCAAAATATTCAACGAAAAGATTGAAGCAGTGAGACAGAGTGAAAACGATGATGTTGATGATTTAGGAATCGGCCATCTAAGTATTCAAGGTGGAGGAAGGTCCCGTTACGTTGGTACTAGTTTTTGGGGTCTCCTTAGTAGTGAAGTAAGGATATTCTTACATTTCTCAAAAAACACGACATAAGCTTACGGTTGCTAACAGATCAACGAGCTAAATCAAATCCTTAAAACCCATACCCATTTTGACAGAATCGGGGATCGAGAAGCATGTGAAGAGCACTATAAAAACTCACCAAAACCGCAACCCACTTTGGCGCCCCCAGAGCCACTGCCGCAAGCAGAGTACAGGCCTGGGTGTCCACAGGCAATGTTAGCAATGTTCAGTAAAGCTTCATTTCTCCAATTCGAGCCTCGCGAGATCGAGGCTCGTACCTGTGAAGTAGTCCCAGCAATCCTCAAATCGCTACCAAATAAGTCCCTTGCAAATCATCTCTACAAGTCATTTCTGCATGGAGTCCACCCAGTCATGCCTCTGTTACATGCACCGACATTCGATGAGGATTACCAACATTTTTGGAAATGGTACCCAGACAACCAGCAGCAATTCCCCGACTCTAAGCTTAGGGAGAACCCAACCTTTCTCCCGTTATTGATGGCCGTGCTATATGCTGGAGCTATCTCAATGTCGAGCAAGACGATACATAGATTAACGGGGGGTGAATGGACGAAAGAAACGATTTCGTCCCGTCTCTATGGTGCAACCATGAGTGCGCTTGCTGCATGCGCTTTCCCCCGCTCCCCAACCGTGTACTCTCTCATTTCCTTCCTCATAGTGCAGACTTGCCTTATTCGTGAAGAAGAGCCACTTACATCTTGCTCCTTTGTTGGAATGGCAATGCGAGTTGCGCAGTCAATGGGGCTCCATCGTGATGGTTCACTATTTAAACTTTCAGAGGTCGAGTGCGAGGTCCGTCGGAGAGTCTGGTGGCACATTATGTATCTCGATGTTCAAGGCGCCATCGCAACAGGCCTCCCGCCCCTTGGTGGGAGCGGTGATGACCTTTACGATACAAAAATGGTATCTGAGTTCAGAGATGAATACATCGGGCTTGCTCCAGGTGCCCCAGATCCGGTCACACCAATGACTCCTCATAATTCGCGATGCCAGGAATTTCATAATGAAAAAATTGATATCCGCTCCTCGCCTGCCATGATATTGGCAGTAGGCCGATATGAGTCAACGATTCTTCTTCGGAAGATCATTACCCGCTTATTTGCTATCCGAGGTAGTAAGAGAAGTGATCTGATGGAAATGGGAAAGATGATATATGAACTTAAAATGAGTCTGGAGAAGAAGATATCAAGAATACCAGCGCGGGGAATCCCCGAAATGGGATTTATCCCTCCCGTGGATTCTAAAGGGGGGCCCGAAGTACCAAACGAGGTGGAAAGAACTGTCGTTTTCAACTCTTGGGCGAGGATTATGTTGAGTTTGTTGAGCGACAGGGCATTTGGAGTACTTTATCAACCGTTCCTAAAGAGCGCAAAAAGCAACATGTGGAAGCATGCCCGTAATTGGTTAGTTAGAGTCCTCTCTTGCAGTGTTTCTTATACCACATTTTTTCCCTAGCTAACGAGCATTGATTAGTGCTCTCCACTTTTGTCACTCCTTCCTCCGCAAGTTCCTCTACCTCTCTCGAACCCAGCTCTTTCAGCCCTACCAATGGTTCTGCCCTGGTACTTACCAGCCCCTTCACGCAACCATGATCCTCATCCTGGACCTCCACCAGCGCCCATTCGCTCTTGAGGCCCCCAAGTCCCGCGGCTTTGTCGACGAAGTTTTTGCTGTCTTTGGCGAGCATGGGAACTACTCCACAGGCGACGGTGAGGGTGGTAACCGGCCACTAATGGAGGGCGGCCGTGAAGCTTGGCGCATGCTCTGGCGCCTCCGTAAAAAGGCCTACGAAAAAGCAGGAATTAAGATACCGCCGCCAGCATCACAAGAAGAATCCGGAACTACTAAGGATCCCGATATCAAACTCGACGGCGGGTGCGGCAGTCAACAGGAGTACTATCCAAATTTCCCACAGTTTACGATGGACCATACTACGGCAGACACACAGCCAGCGCCGGTTTCGCCGATACCGCCACCGTTTATACCGGCCCATGTGAGGACCGTGACACCCCCGCCACCAAACATGGAAGATATGCCTGGTGGAGGCAGTTTTGAGGAGCTCCTACAGATGGATACCATCATTGATGCTGAGGATAAGGCATTTTTCACGGACGCTGTTACGGCGCACTTTTTGCAGGAGCAACAGTCGAGGGAAGTGGAGTTGAGCTTTGGGATGACCGAGGAGGCAGCAGAACCACCGCCGGCGACAAACAAGTTTAATTCGCCGGCGGAGGGCGCCGGCCAGGACATGATGGACTTTGATTGGGAAGAGTGGGACCAGGTGTTTGGGAAGTATGTTTCGGTGGGTGTGGGGGATATTTTGTAGCCAATTGAAGGATGCTTTAGAGCTCCTGGGGGGCTTTGCGATGGGCGGTCTCTTCTTCCTTCTTTCGCTTGATTCCCCCGCGATTCTGTCTATTCCTGCATTTCTTTCCTTTTTCATATTCTGATTTTTGGATTTTTGGATTTTTACTGTACAAGTATGGATGGGTCACATCGGGTTGAGGGTGTTTTGTATTTATTATTGTTTTCTTTCTCTCTCGATATATCCCCATTCTCCAATTGAGAGGCCTTTTATGCCTGCTGATGATGTATTCTACGTACTTACTCTACTCTACTGCATAGTATATTTATTTGTTCTGAAGCCGGGAAGGCACTTGTACTGTTCTTCCACTCTTTACCTATACTTGTGTTCTAGCGACTGCGCCAAAGCATGATCTGTGCGGGGGTGCCAATGGCAGCTCAGCGCCAAAAGGGACCATGTATGTAGGTACCAATATCATACACTAGAAGGGGAAAAAACGCCCCCGCAGAAACCATCCCCATCTACCAACAAGCTACATGCCAGAAAGAGAGAGAAGGGAAAGAAAAAAACGGTATAAATCTATGTATACGCTATGCTATAGCACTATGCTGAAAATACAAGCAAAACCGTAAAACTAGTTAGAGGCCTGGCGGGGTCTAGATCCCTCTGTTAAACTCGAGCATCCCGCTCTCGCCGCATTTGTCCCAGAACTCCTTCTCAAGGCTTGTAGCCTTCGCCGCCTGGCGCTGCGGGAATGCGCCCAGCGCAAGCGGGAGCGCAAAGATTGATGTCGCGAAGATGAGGCCTATTTCTGCGTTAATACATACAACCCCATAAACAAGAGAGGAGGAGTGAAAAGGATATACCAATATTAACCGGCGTAACCATCGCTGGTCTCTTCTTCAGCCATGCGCTCCTCTGTAGCCTCATAAGCACCAATGGTGGCACCACCATGATGGGCGTCGCATTCAACACCCTACTGACCGCCGTCTCTGCCACGGCGATCACTGCTGCCTTCCGACTCTTCCCCAAGCTCTCCTTCGGCGCCTCCTCCTCGACCAGCTCCGCAGCCCCCGTTGTCGCCTTGGCCGGCGCCTTGGACAGATACACGTCGATCCCGTTTTGGATCTCCCCACCGCGCATCAGCGCAACATTCAACACACCGGCCGACGCAACCGCCGCGAATGGCACCAGCCTGGTCAAGAGGACCTTCGTCCCCGCACCCACCTTCAGTTTCGCAACGGCCCTTCCTAGCCCCACGGCAACACCGCAACTCGCCGACACCGCGAGCGCAAAGCTCCCCGCAAGCTGTGCGGGGCCCAGCGGCGAAGACTTGTTCGCGTTCGAGGTGTTGATGAGCACATTGAGCGTCTGGTTTGCAACCTGCCACGCCAGAGTTCCGCGCGTCGTGAGGTTTGGCTGCAGCATGCCAGCGGTGACAATGAGGTTGCTGAACACGAAGCAGCTCATGCGGAAGGGGAGGAAGACGGGTGTGCCGGTGTCGGGGTGGAGGGTGGAGTCGCAGAGCTTCTTGGCGGCCCAGAGGTCAGATGTCATGGTTGGGGGGAGGGTGCCCGTTTTGTATTGCGTGAGAAGCATTTTGGAGCGTTCTAGGGTGGCAGAGCTGGTGAAGAGGGTGCTGAGGGATATGTGAGTGGGCGCGCGATGGTCAGATGGGAGCAGCGGAATGGGTTACCGTGGGTCGCAGAGGTCTGCGGAGTGGAGGACACGGCCCCAGTATGTGCTGAGGTCATAGCGGGAGACGGGGAGATCGCGGGTACCAGGAATTGAGGAAGACATGATGGAATCGAGGAGGGGTGATAGGGGGATGGGTTGGAGGTGGTGATTGCGGTGATGGTGGTGGTGGTGAAGTTGAGGTTGAGGTTGAGGTTGAGGTTGAGGTTGAGGTTGAGGTTGAGGTTGAGGTTGAGGTTGAGGTTGAGGCTGGATAGCGAAATCTGTTATCGTGAAAATTAAGCACTTGGTCCGTGCGAGCAAAGCAAGCTAGCAAACAGCCCCCCCTGCACGCGTATGCACAACACTCAACCCAGCACTCAGCACTCAACTCAGCACTCAGCACTCAACTCAGCACTCAACACTCAACACTCAACACCCAACTCAGCACTCAACACTCAACACTCAACTGAAGATTGCTCCACTTGGATGACAACGGCCCAAAACAGGAATCTTTGGCGGGTGATATGCATGTAAGTGCTGAGTTCTTTGCTAAGGATCACGGCCAGAGAAAGCTCTGATCTGGACGTGATAATAATCTAGTGGTAGGTCACTCTTTGTCACTCGGGCCCCAATATTCGCAAAAAGAGTGACCCGAAGGTGCATCAAGTTCACAAAGTCGTCTAATCATGGCCCGAACCAGTTGACCGTAATGAAAGAAAGTAACAGATACTCTTACGCTGTTGGAGCCGACCACCCCCTATCCATGCGAACCAAGTCAGGCCTCCTCATGTATGCTTTACTATCGCTCTTGAGATTGCATCATCCATGACCCACTACCCTTCCCACTTGCCTTACAGAACACCTAAAAAGACCCTCAAACGTCGGAACATAGCTCGAACATCTTTGTCGGGCATTCATTAGAAAACAATACTCCAGTGAAAGTTAAATATCCCACTTCCCCGAATAGAGCCTTACGCTCAAATTCACAAAAGTGAGTTATGACAGTGCATACATTGCCGGAGCTGTGATATCTAAAAAATCACACAATGGAGGCTGTAGCTGGAGTTGGAAGAGGTATACTAGCCGTTCGACTGACAGTATTCCAACAAGTCTTGCTTCTCTCTAAGATCAAGTAGAGAAGCCAATAACCCTTCCCACGATCCCGGATCTCGGCGAGTATCCCGCACCCGCAGGCACAGTACCCCTTGCCTCATGGCGTATCTTTCTGACCCTATGAAGCCTAGATTAATAGATCGGCCCACGGATCACCAAAAGGAGCCATGGTCTGAAGCCTTGTCTGTAGATCCTTCCTGGGTCATGCGATATCACTCGTCCGTAACAAGCAATTTTATTTGGTGATGTGTTGCTTTTTTTTTTTTTTTTTTGTTTAGCTCATTAATTGCATGCAGACCGTAGTCTATGGCAATACCACAACCCAACCCTGCTAACTACTGGCCACACCCAATGAAGGGCACTCAGCAAGCTCGCACTCCTCCGCCACCGCTACCGTGGCGATGTGTTTCCCCCCTAACCCGAATCTTTGCAGCAAAGATAAACCATCTAGCAAATATTGGAGGCCTGAATCTAAGTAGATAATCATAAAAAATTTCAACTAAGGCTTCTTGTCACCTAAATCCTGTGGTCGATCTGTTGGAGATCGAGTATGGTGTGCTGAGGAGAATCCAGGCGTTACTAAACGCCTTGATAATTGGTGGAAAAATTCTCTGGCCATCAATCAACATTATTTGGCACTTTGTATCCCTCCCCAATGGCCATTTCTAAGCTGGTTGAGGCGATCTCCCTGGATGGACCGCGTGTGCATCTGAGGTAGGCACTCTAGACCCAGTGGTTTCCCAATGCGTTTTCATGGGATGACAGATCTTGTTCTACTGCAGTACGGGATACTGACCGTCCCGGAAAGTAAGATCGATGCATTCCTAGGATTCTCTGGTTTCACATGTGTTTGCTCGTGGAGTAGTGGCGTAAAGTACTGTTCACCTCAGAACTTCCCTTATCAGGTAGGACCCCCGCCGTGCCGCGCATTGGCCCACGATTCATATCGAAACCTCTTTGTGCAGAACTCACGGCCGGTATCAAGTTGTCACATGGGGCGATACGCCCTGTAGCTTCTGTATGGTTCGTGGTTGCTCTTCTAAAGATGACGCCGTTAGTCCGGCTAGGAACTAAGAGGTAGGCGGAATACGCTATTTGTGATGCTAGTCGCGATCGACTGATAGGATGTTTGTTCCTCGTAATGTTTCTCAGAGGCTGCACTTAGAGCCCCTACCTGCTTGGCCCGTAGTGCTGATCCCCCTTTCCAGGTACTTTTGCCCCCGGAATTTTCTACAATAAGCCTGTTGGGCTCTGTCATGCATCTGAAAGGGCTTATGGGGCATTTAAGAAAAATCCAAAGCCAGATAATGGTGCACGTGTCTGCACCAGAGTTAGTACCAAGTTGCAAAACTAATAGGAAGAAGCAAAGCTCAGGTCAAATACATACTGAATTATATCCTTATTGACGCCACGGCAGTATTATGTAGTAGTGTCGACGCATTGCCTTTCTCTTTGCCTGGAACATAACTGAAATATGACACGCGGGAACATGAGAAGGCCTCATGTGCAATCTAAAAAAACGTCATTCTGCTTGCTTTGGCCGTATAAACTTTTTAAAGTTCCCGCGACGCTGAAACCGCAATATTCCGAAGTCAACCACCGCGCATTGGCCAATTAGAGAAGAGGCGGTAGTAAGGTACAGTCGTCTTGGGGGCAACGACGAAACTGGTTTGTCGGTCAAGACAGTGGCGCTCAGGCTGGTACGCAATCACTTCGTTGGCTGAAATCTGTGTTTTCGTCGTTGTCCCAGGTTCGTCATTGCCCCAGTTGACTATAGGCGAGTTTCAGGCCCCAGTCTATTTCTAGCTGAGTCATCAATCAATTATGAACGTACAGTAGTAGTAATTCAAGCGCAGAATAAGTATCATGCCAGGTCCAAAACTTTCACTGTCTAGGTAGTTGAAGTTTGGGATTGCGAGCATTGGTTTCTTTCTTGTATTGAGAGAACAGTACATGTGAACAGGTGAGAGAGGTTGTACTGTAGATTGACAGGACACTGTGGTGGTTTCCACTAGTATAACTGCATGAAGCGACGTATGGGACAGTGCAGAAGTACATGTAATTGCGGTGTTTCATTGCAAGATATTAAAATACACTAGTATGAAACCATTTGGCGACTTAAGTTCTCCTAGTCTTTTATTGATACATCGCCTCGCCAATTTCTGCGTTACTTCCATCTTTGATTGGTTTAGGATTTGAGCAAATTAAATAGCCGATAACCCATAGAATCAGTCTCTAGAGATTCTAGATCAAATCAAAGCTAGGCTTCGATACTCATGTTGATGGATAGGCTGCTTTGAACCAATTAAAAGACAAACACGATCTTGACCGTACGTCGTTTCTTTTAGCATCTGGTGCCTAAAGTTTACTAGAAATTATATACCCCGCGAATTACAGGACATAGGCTCACACTCCCCGGAGAAGTAATCGTGCTGGGACGGAGACACCCCCGGACGTTAAAGATGGAGAAGACAATCAACAAGTGGAACGGAGAAAACGAAGAACAGTATACACTCAGAGGCTGGGTATGGTACAAGGAAGACAAAGAGGCAAGAATCATGATCGCGGCGATCAACGATAGGGAATACGACTGGTACAAGACACAGGGGATAAAGATAGAAAAGCTATTCGTAGAGGGGAAACTGGCCTGAGCAATTTGGGTGGATGACGACTACGAGGTAATGAAAAAAGACTACGGAGGAAGGAATCTGATCGTCCCAAGAGAGATATGGGGATAATAGGGACTACACAAATTGTCTTTTACTAATTACTTTATTTTGTATGTGGCGGTGGATGGAGAGGCGTTCAGGGAGAAAATTGTACTTAATCGTCAGCCTTCGGGTTGGCGCTCATCATAACCGAAAGTTTGTATATGAGTAATGAATTAAACAAAAAAAGTAGCACCTAGCTAGGCCTTACTGATACTGAGTTGAATAAAAGAGAAAAAAAGCCCTACTGATACTTGTGTACCATCCGGATCGAGTGATTTCGTATGAACCTACAATTATACGAATATGGGATTGTCTTTGGCCTCCAAAAAGCGACATCTCGACTTTCTCATACAAAAGCTGTCAGGGCTCAACGATCACCTAAGTACTCTAATTTCCATGTATTTGGCAAAGGTGTTTTAACGTTTGATCGCTTAGTCACTGCTACATAGCTTCACATGTGGGTTAGGGTTATGCGTGAAGTCATCAAGTTAAGAATTTTCACTCTGCATCCCTGTCTGCAGCGTCGTGAATGGGACTGCACTGCTGTAATACACACCACTATGTAGCACAAACGATAATGACCTGAGTCTTCGTGCACGGTTCCTGCAAAAAAAAAAAAAAAGAGGGGGAAAAAATCACAAGATCGGGGATCAACGACCTAATCTGGGGCTAAAATTGTTATACAAAAGCTATCAAACCCTATTGTGTCATCGTTGTGCAACTGCGTTTTTCCAGAGTCCAGGAATTTAAAGACGTTTTAGGCTAGGGTTACAAAAAGGGGTTCACCCTTCGTTTCGGGACCGGGTTGGGATGTCTCTCCACCTACCTGCCTGCCAATACGTTGTGTTTAGTATACGACCGGATGAGGTCGTTTCCCCTTGAGTATCTAAACGGTGATTGGGGTAGTTTGCCTGGCCATATGATTCTCCTCCCCTCGAAACCCATCACCACCTCACCCGTAGCATTGAGGTGCTCGGAAACTGACATTTGAGGGGAAAATTTTTGGATACTATATTATATATGCGACGTATTCATAGAAAGCCCTGAACGTTTAACTGAATCATGGGACATCACTCGCATGAAGACTTGGCAATGCATGCACATTCGATTCTGCAGAGCCGCGGCATAATATAACGAATGATCTATTCAAAAGACAAAGTAAAATTTATGTACTGTACTGCATGATACTTACAACAAAAAGACTAACTACCGATGTATGCGATATTCTAAGAGGACAAAAGAAATACAGATGAAAGGAGGGTATAATTATAAGGGAGAGCGGAAAGAATTCGACACGGCGCCAGCCTATCTTGAGGTTTTAAACTCCGGTTGTTACAAATGCACAGTTTCCAATCTCAATCATGAGATGCCTCTAAACACCCTCCCATCAATCCCACCCCAGTCACTCCACCCTTTCCAATTTCTCGCCAGGAATTTTAGTCTTCTTGTCCTCGCTCCTGCATCTATCAAGGTACTGTTGCTATCCAGCTCTACTGTTCGGTCCATTCCATTCCATCCTTCCAGATCAATGACTTTCATCCCTTTGCAAAGTCGCTTATCAGGCCAGTTTTCCTCTCCGCATGGCCAGCAGCTATCACCACTACTACCCATGGAGTTCTGGAGGGCTTCATAACAGGTTGTACAGTATCGATCCCGCAGCTGCACCGGGAGCTCGGGGGTAGATTTCAAGTCTGCTCGAGGCGCAGGAGGTTCGCAATTGGGAGAGCTCAAACACTTTGCTACGCGGAAGTAGGTACGGTGTGGTTGGTGGGGGAGATGCGGGGACGAAGAGAAGCATCTTTGGTAGACCCAAAGCTCGTACTGACACATTTCCTGTCGCTCGGGCTTTTTCAATATACCAGGGTGCAGATAACTCTCAGGTCTGTAAAAAGGTATAAAGTAGAAATTCTCCCTCTCGGAAGTTTAACTTTGAATTCCCGTTGTCGTTGATTTGGAATGATATTTCTGCTGCTTAGTTGAACTCGAGTGATTATTAGAGCCTTCTTAAGCCTATGTACCGGTTGGTCGAGGGTCGATGTAAACAAGGCGGACAGTCTGTTGGCAGGAGCAGTTTCTTCGAAAGAAAGAATCTTTAGCCTCGTCGGGTAGTTATTCGTTGATAGCGGTTTCGAAACTGCACCTACATATCGAGCAAGGTCGATGCAGGTATTTCTCCGTCTAGCTTTCTAGCCCGTTTAATTTGAATTCCTGTTGGCTTTGCTTTTTTTTTTCTTCTTGTTCAGTTCCCGGCCTTTCTTATTCACTCAGGGTACAGGTGATGGTGGTTGTGGTGGATATCTGCGTTTGTTTATCTGGTCTGCTCGGGTTGAATGATGAAGTGTCTTAATGCTCCTATAAGAGCAAACGCAGAAGTTACCGGCAACGAGGGGTGAATTAAAAAGAAAGAGGAAGAGAAAACATGCGAGAGAAGTAAAGTACTTGTCGGAAAAAAATTGTGCTCATGATTCTGAGTGTCATCACTCCCCTGGCATAACGTGGGTATGATTAATTACAGGGCGGATCGAAGACTAGACTGCGCATATAACACGACTGTCAGCGAATAGAGGAGGCGCAAATTTGGTCAAACTAATCTTTCTTCCATTTGTACAATTGTGTGGAGGAGGCTTAAGTTGGAAGTGTTATGTAGCTCAGGGGGGAGGATGTAATTTCATTTCAGCTAGAGCCTGGTGCCTAGCACTCTATGAACTATTTATTTTTCAACATCGTGGAAAACGGAGCCCTAGTAAATATTTTTCTTCTTTTCAAAACGGACCAACTTTTACGCTGTGAGAAGGCTGAGATCGATGGCCATGGGCCGATAAGGCACATGTACGCCTGCATATTCCAAGGCAAGCAAGCGCGTGGATTCGTTAGCAGATCCGTGCATATTACCACATGCTGCAGTGAATACTCAACTCCATCGTAGCTACAAAAACCTCCTCTCGTCAAAACCTCTCAACACCTAGCTAGCCACTCTACCAGGAAACCCTTTCTCTAAACGAACGAACGGTGGAAGCAACGACAATGGGCCTGCGTCATGCTCCACTCGCTGAGTGAAGAAAAAAAGGAAAAGTAGGTGTTGTGCGTGGCCGCGGCGGGTGTCATCATGTCCCCTCAAAGGTACATGTATGTACGGGGAAGGAAAGGAAAGTCTGACGCATACCTGCAGGTCGCTATCGACACTCGAAACCCCGGGGGATAATACCTGGTTGTAAGCCTGTCGTACCGGAACCGGTATGATAATATGTGGACATCTTTAAAGCCCTTCCTCGCCCACCTAGTTCTTGACGCTCACTACCTCATGCCTGTGGGCCTTAATTGATAACGGGTAACAAGCAGCTAGGTATGCGGTTACACATCTATCAAAGAACATAAAGGAGGAGAAAAAGAAACACTTGTAGGGACCGATGATGTTGAAGGAAGCTCTAGCTCCATGACCATGGCTATGGGAGGCTGCTTTCAAAGGCACATAGTATGAACAATGTACCACCTATATCAACCGGCTTACATACCCGACAGATAGAGCACAGCCAGCATTTTTTCTTACGTGTCCAAACTCACTCCATCCAGTTTTTCCTTGTCTGTTACGGACCTACCTGATGGATACGGGCGTTGCAATGCAGCGTGCGCGTGCGGTTCTGTCTAGATCTGCTGATCGGGATAAATACATGTATGTATATCCCCCGACCCACAAAGAGATGCTGAAACTGCACCAGCTGGGTTGGGGATTCACAGCAAACGAAATATGAAATGCGTACTGCTGGGGGAGCCAGGTGATCAGGATTCAAAGACCGCCGACTAGATATGTACACAATGTACATACATGATATACTTCTTAAATTCAGTCTCATAGGAAAGCATTGTGAAGGAATAGCGTGTAGGCAGAGCTGACTATACATATATTAACTATAAAAATGGATACATTTAGCTTTGGCCGACTAATATTTGAGAAAATTATATTACAGGCCATCCGAACTAAGTCACATTCGTTTCTATGTTGAACGTCCGAAGATTAAGTGTCAATATCGAAAAATAGAGGTAGAGCAAGCTCATTGTCCTCCGCTCCAGCCCCCCACATATCAGGTCTTCTGGTTCTCCCCTCTCTGCATACTAGACTACATGTTTATAAAAAAGGTTTATCTGGTCTTTTTATTTTATCTATTTAATTTATTAATTGCATACAGACTTCCGTCTATGGCAATAATTTTACCTGGTCTAGTCAATGCGTCCCTAGAGTAATTTGTAGAATGTTTCAATCCCGTAAACTTGAAACGGCGCAACCTTGCCTGCCATGCTATATAATATTTTTGAGCCACACCCAAGACTCATCGTCCATGCAGGATTGAACCATCAATCGATAAGGATACATGAGGGCATACAACACCAACATCCGAGCCTCAACAAGTCTCTATCAACTCAGCGTCCCAAACTCAGACAGCCACCCACCAATCTGGCCCATATGTCAAATGAAAGATGCATAAATTTAACCATTGAATATTCACTCAATTCTCAATTTAGATTCCCAACGGCTTCCCGCTCGGAAAGTACAATGCCCACAAGAACCCGCTTAATCACCATCACTGAGCTTCAAAAAGCCCCAAGGCTCCGCATGCGCACCCACACAAGCATCTTCGATTCCATCACACTTATAGAAGCTTCTATTAAAGGCCCCACTCTACGAGAAATCCGCAAAGACTATCGCTTCATCTGCTGCTGCTGTAACTACTCACAAATCGTCTTCGGCCACCGCAATGTTGCGTCTGATAAGCCTGGCCAGACAGTGTTAACATGCTCGGAGCAAAAGTCGGAGGGTCTGATACCGAAGCCACTGCGAATGTGGTCATGTGGTGGAGGGTGCTTCGAGCGGGAAACTACCCATGTGGCATGCAATGGATGTCAATTTGCGGTGCGGTATCGGATCGTGGGTGGGCGGGGCGGGGTTTGGCTGGCTGCGGATAGAATTGAAGTCATGTCTTGAGTGAAGGGGAGGTGAGAATCTGTATAGTTGTTGGGGGTATCTTGATTTTTTTATTCATGGATTTGTTGTAGGTTCCGGGCGTTAAATTCGTTTGACAAAGTGTATATTCAGTATCTACATACTTTTAAATTATATACTTGCATGAATCAATAGTAATACAGAGTGCATACCTTATAGCTAGAACCACTTGTATAAGACTACGATATCCCCCCTGGCCCAAGCTCTTGACATAAATTGGAAGACAGAGTCAGCGAGGAATTCGCAAACAATACTCTTTGAGGTTCGATTAAGGCAGGTAGTTTCGATTTGAACGTTTCAACGAGTGATAGACGATGTCGCACGCCAATTTAGGCACCTTTATTCCTCAGGGTTAGGGTTAGGTTCCATTGACCTTGCGCTCGTTCTTTTTTTTTTTTAAACTCATTAATTACATGCAGACCGTAGTCTAAGGTAATATCACACTGCCCTAGAACTGTCAATTTACTAGCTCCGCCGCCTCGCACAAGTACTCATACCAAAACAAAGCAAAACAGAACCTGAAAACAATACAACAAAGAGACTCATTTAATCCACCTGTTCTCCCTCCCTGTCCTTAAGTCCGCCCCATCCCTGTGCCGTTGCACCCGTTCCTGAGTTATGCAGTCTGCACATTGAATATGGGTAAGAAACGAGCTTTACGAATCTCTCGAAAGTCAATTAAATTACCAAATTCAGGGCAGTTATAAAATTTATCTTCTCTTGGAGACTCTCTCTTCTACCTTACTACATATCTCTGATAAACGCCACCTAGAAATATGGCTGTAGATCAAGAATTCTCATAAGATACCCCTGGGGGTACTACCTCATCTCGAATTACCCAACCCCACAAATACTCTAGCTAGATTGCAAGCTCAGACCTAGCTATGCCGGCATAGCATTTCGACGCCGCAGCTTTGCTTTGCCTCACCGGTATCTGCCCCACACGCGCACCCCAAACTGTTGATGAACCGTCCCAACAGCATGGAACACATAATTACGTACATTTATGATTCATAGTTAAGTTCGGTACCGACCTATAATACATAGCAGCTACATGTATCTAACCGATAGATCAGATCAGAGACACTGAAACCCAAAAACTCCGATCCCCAAAACTCCAGAAATGCGCCTTTCCAGTGACCGAAAAACGAAAAATAGATAAAATCAAAAACCAAAACGCCCCAGTTTATACATGCATACTGAACCTAGCAGTCAATATATTATACGCCTAACCTTGTTTCGCCGTTTTTCCTCTTGACTACAATGCAGCCAACAATAACATTGATAATCATCAACGACTCAGCAGCAGCAACTAGCCAGCTCATTGAGAACGCAAACCCCTTTATTATAAACCATGGTAAGTTACAAAACTAGTAAATTGTAGTTTCAAGGGATATGGTAGCATACTATTTCGCCGCAAACCGCCTTAAATTGAGCTCCTGGATGATCTATCTTTCTGTTGTCGCACGACCATGTCCAAAAGGTATGGTAGTTGTTGTTATACCAGTATAGAAAGCAGGCGCCAAAAACCGCCAGCGGTAGCCCAATTGCAGCCACAATAAGTGATAAAATATCACTGAGTCGTGTTATATGTCGAATCTAAGTAAGTGAGTGGTCCCCAGTCAATGACACGCTCTTTCATTACTGCACATAGAGAACTAACCTTTGGAAAAATTCCAGCTATCAGAAGTCCACCGCTAAGGAATGAGGTGACACAACCTACAGCCAATAACGTATCGCTCGGCCTCATATCCAAGTACTCAGGCCATATATCTTGCCCGGCATAAAGCAACCCACTATCTTTGGTTGAATAATATTCCACATATGCGCTCGCAATTCCAGCCACTACCCCCACTGAAGCAAAAGTCGAAAACAATCGTATGAAAAAGCGGCATCGAGAAATATACAACGAGCGAGTCTCGTTCGTTGTTCGGCCTTTTATTTGTGATGAAAGACTCTGCTGGGATGAGGAGAGTATTGAATCGAAAGTCGTAGTACTTGGAAAACTTGGAAGTTTTTTTTCCAATGATAGGAAGTCACTTGAGTGAGTCGAACCATTGTCTTTTGTATCTACTGGCAGATGAATACCTAGACCAGTATAGTAGCTTGGAACCGGTATATTCCCCCCGGTTGCGCTCAAGCTCCTCTCGAGCATCTGTCCAGCGGCCGATTTCGTTTTCTGGATGGTTTCTTTTTGATTGGTTTGAGCTAAATCAGAAGTTGTGATTGAGATATATTGGAACGCTTCCACTCAGTGTGCGTTGAGATCGACTACTGGGCGACTACTCAGATATAAGCATTTTATGTAATATCTAGAAATCTCGTAGGATCTATCATTTATGGCCGTAGGTTCCACCGGATTCTTCAAAACGGCGCTAAGAATTATTTCGAAACCACAAACCCCGAGTTTACCGGCCGCATTGGGCACAACTGGGCCACAATACTAAGCTGAGACGGCACTGTAACCTTATCAGGAAAACTCCTAAGCCAAAATTTCACCATCTCCGGAAGATCAGATAGCAACATGTACAAATATTAGGTTGGAATAGTTTGAATGTGATTTCGCAGCCGTTGACAACTATTCATATTTACAAAATGCAAACCGAAAAAACAGTAAGTCTTGCAAGTCTCTTCCCGAATACCAAGTTTTGGTTTGGTTTGGTTTGGAGAGGGGTCCCTGTTGATACACCCTGTAAACTCACCTCCTAGGAGGCACATCTCGCACCCTCAACACCGATTCCTAAATCTCATCTTGTGTGGATAAACATAAGCATATCAAGGGAGTCCCAGTCTCCAATGAGGCCTGATTTGGGTTCCACAGGTACGCCTTATCCTCAGTCAATGCGTCCTGATATCCTTGACTTGATCCCTGCGCATGCACAGGTACACATTCTTGTACCTACAAGGTTCGAGGAGTAGGTACAGTTGGATGGCCAAAACATTACGCCAACGGGTTTGGATATTGAATGTGAAACGTTCGATACTGATCCCCCCTATAATTCTTGAGCTGAACTTCCTTCAAACATGTAAGTAGGTATCGTAGTACACATTCGCCACGGTTTCAATAAACTCGCCATGCGCTCCACAGTTATTGTCGCCTAAGACGGAAATCTAGGGGTATTGGGTAAGGGTTCGTGTAACCTGCGTACAGATATGCAGGGTGGTTTTGACGTTGCCAGACAGTTTCCTGTCGATTTCATAGAGTCAAGCTTCAAGAGGACGGCACACTAGAGTAAGCATGAGGCTTATTGGTGATTTCCCCTGACGAACCTTGGTACCGAACGTGCGCGCAGATCATTGCTTTAGGTTACACAGTGACCCCAAACTACACTTTCTGAATAGTACATGTTCGTGCATGTACTATTATGTACCTGACTCCTACAACCTGTCACTATACCAGGAGGTAACGGAGAGTCGGAAGTTACATGCATTTCATAGACCCATAAATAGCTTTGGGTAGATGCGTAGCCCGCGGTACGGTATAAGTCGAGCTTAGACTAAAGCAGATGGCCGTGCTTATGTTGTACGTATATACTCGTTTATCACGAAAAGAGCCAGAAAAGGCAGTTGCGCAGGGAAAGGATAATTTGTATGGAGTGGCGGTGATCTCTCATACAAACTATCCCTGGTTCTTTGCGTGGTAACGAGTACAGTAGACCGAATCCTTACAGACCAAACGGAGCAAATTGTAGAGTAGCAATAATATCGCCACGCGGGTACGTGTAGTATCCACATGCAAGCCAGTACCCATAAAGCACTATACCCTGTATATGTAAATTACGTAGTTTTCACCTCTGGTGACCATGATAATGGCCTGGTGGAGACGCTGAACGGCCCGGGCCCAAGTTAATGAATGGATGTGGATTTGCAACACACATGATGATATTTCAGTGTGCTCTCGATTCGATCGTGATGCTAAATAGCATCGATGTATCGGGATATATACTATATATCTGAGTTAATGAACCTAGCAACCCGATGGCCCTCTAGTACTGTGGGTGGCCAATAATCTTCGGCCTGGAAACCACATTAATATTTTTCTACCAAGTGGCAGGGATTAGACGGCCTTATACTTTAGAATAGAATATCCAAAAGGCATTTATAAGGAGTCTTTTCCGATCCGCCACCTCTGGCAACTTGATTTTGTTAGCTATAGTTGGTGTTCGTTATATTCAACACTTTAATGAGCGTCATTATTTATCCGTATGATTATTATAATCCCACAACTATATTTACATGTAGTCGTCACTGCCAACAGCTCCTAGTTCTATCTATAGCCACCGCCATTGTTCCCTGAACAGAGAGAAGAGAGCTCACGATATTGCAGCTTGTGATGTAAGACAAGTCTGATATTGGGCTTGAATTTATTAAAACATCAGTTACTGGCCCCCAATTGGTCTAGGAAGTCCAGTTCAAGTCTTGCAGACCGGTAGTGGCCGACCCTCATAGATGTAATTTTCAATCACCTACCCGCAACTAGACAGCTTGGTCCTCCTCCAGACTGGAAACTCCAGCTTTCAGGGTCATAGGCTTACAATTAGATGAATACTTTGCTCATATCTAAGCTAGTAGCCTAGTGAATAATATATCTCATAGTCATCATCGCAAGCTGAATTAAGTGTATACGTATACTAGAGTAAAAACCGGGATTAGAAGGCACAATATAAACTCGAAAGGCCATTGTGACACAACCAGCCTTCTAGTTTACACAGTAGTAAGCTTATGTGGTTTAGATTATAAAGGTGATGTGATAAAGGTTAGAAGCGCCGAGGATAGAGCTCGAGGCTTTAATTAAGTGATCAAAGATTGACGGCAGACACACGAGTATTGTACCTTTATGAAATATGAATGTACTTCGTTAATATCGGCGCGCGCGGATAATAATCCAGGTAATGTATTTTTTCTTCTTTCGTGTATACGTATACATTAACCCCAAGTCCCTAAAATCTTTCCTTTCTGGTTTTTCTGCCTCTCCTTGTATCATATCATGAAGTAATCAATCAATCGATATCGTATCCTATATCTATTATAATTAAAATTAACGAGTTATAAAAGCAGTAATCATAGTAGATACTTTAATCATATGGTATCACTCGACCATATCGATTTTCAAAGATCCCCATGACGTCAGGCAACAAACAAGGTAACTTGGCTCCCACACAAGATACGTGAGTGCGTAAATGTACTCAGTCATCACGACGAAACCATATTCTGAGTTGTTAGATCCCTGAGTTTGGCGTTGCCCGCGCTAACTGCTGACCGCACAGCGGCCACAAAAGCACAAACCCTCATTCCATGACTCCATAATTCAACGAGTAGACGACCTTATGGGCGTGTGGTCAACATGGGGGTATCGATCAACTCCCTACAGCTGCTTTGTTTGTTTCAATATAGGTACGCGTGCGAGGCGGCGGTTGAGAACGGGCAGTTCAGGGGCAGTGCGATATTACCATAGACTACGGTCTGCATTTAATTAATGAGTTAAACAAACAAAAACTCCCTGCAGCTGCGTATCATCTATACATCATTTCGGCGTATATTTGAGATTGACCACACACACCCCCCCGTAAAGTCGTCTAACAGATACATATGGGTGTCGTTCTAGGAAAAGGTACCTGTGTGGCAACGAAACAAGGCCTCACCAGCTCGCTACCGCACTCTACAGGCTCCAATTTATGGAACCAATGTCAGAAAAATTAATTCTGGGCTCTCACAAAGGTCCTCTGAGCTTTATGAAAATTTGGAGTTTATCGGTTGTTTGGTTCGTCGGAATAAGGATTTGGCTGTGCGGACGGTTTTCCTAGAACGACACCCATATGTAGGTACATGTATGCAACATGACACCCCTTATGCATGATATTTATTGTACACTATTGTACACAATCGTAGGACTACATGTATCGGCCAAACCAAAACCTAACGTACCAGCCGTATGCACTTCCTACTACATCTTCATATCATATGAAGAAACATACCATTGATCCCTCAAGATTGCGACGGGTCCATGACGCTGTCATGCGCTAGGTTATTAACGAAATCCGCAGCCCCCTCCTTAACCATCCGTCCAATCTTCGTTCCGTCTCCCACGGTGCCGCTGGCTTTCATATCGTTCTTGGCAACACTCGACTTCTGTGCGTGCCAAATGGTAAAATTAGATAACGGTATTCTTCAATTTAGTACTTTCATGAGTTTAGTGAATTACAGTTTGGTCATGTGTGTCATGGAGCCCAGAATTAACGCTGTGTAGAGTTGATGAGTCAGGGTCCGAAGAGGTATTTGCGGGAGTCTTCGTGAGACCTGATCCGCCCTTAATTGCGGTGGGTAAACGGTTCTGGCTTGATGAGGACATGGCTTCGTGCTGATAGAGAGCTTCCAGCTTGTTTGCGCGATAACTTTAATTTTTAAACTATAAAGGCGAGAATAGAGGTCTCGAGAGAATCGATATCGGGAATATGCTAACAGCAACTCGTTCTTTAATAAGAATTTATAGACATACATGTAGCTAGGGCTGAATAATAATATTAGGGTTAGATTACGTCAATCTTCCGTAAATTTTATGAGGACATTGCTGACGTCATTATATCTCCATTAGTATTGGGAACCCTGGCCCTGGATATCATCAAAGCACGAGAATATATCAATAATTTACGGCCCAGAAGCACATCTATGGATATGTGGGGCAGACGCCTTCACGGGGTATGGGGTATACGTATGGTTATAGTGCTTTCCTGAATTACGAGAGGCAATCGACGAATCAATAAGGTCAAGATAGCAGAATTTTTTATTAGATAAAGAGAAATATATCTATATGCTTTATTTGGTGATATTCTTCATGTATTAGAGCGTATTTGACAACTGTCGATTCCGATAATTGACAGTTCGCCGGCTGCAATAGCGGTTTGCCGAACCGTCAATTTTGATTGATGAGGGTATCGGCACAGGGTACCGGAACTCTATCAATACGCAAAGGATCGATCTCGTCACCACTGATAATGGTCCGAGATCTACTAAATAATTCAAGTGTAATGTCAATTTTGCGACCTGCAACTGCAAAAGCCAAACTGTCAATTGTCGAAATCGACAGTTGTCAAATACGCTCTATTCCGTTCTCATTTTTTGACGTTATTAGTTGCACCACACCCCAGTGGCTGCCATAGACTACGGTCTGCATGCGAGTATGAGTTAAACAAAAACAAAAACAAAAACCACACCCCAGTGCACCCCATACCCCCGTGAAGGCGTCTAGATACAGTGGTTCCTTCACCAACTATCACCCAGCACATACATACCTGCTAGGCAAATTGGACATGTTGGCTCGGAGCACAATGCTTTGACGCCTTCCTAGCTACTAATCTGACCACCCTCGTAAATATAATAAGGATCTCCGTTATAACCGATTCTGTAATAACCATACTCGATTGTTCGTGTAACGAAGATATTAGATGACAAGGGAAGGCTTATTTTTTGGCAGACAGCCCCGAAAATTGGTACACTCAAGTAAACAATATTAGAGACTTTGCGCAAATGGAGCCAGCTCCATTTTCTAACAACTTGGTTGGTGCCTATCACATCATTAGCCAATCAGATAATCAAAATATAGAGCTGGCTCCATTTGCGCAAAGTCTCTATTATCCTCTTAGTTGAGTCTTCCGGATATGCAATTGCATGCGTGTATATCTAGTCAGTGCATGATGTTTCCCGTTGCTGCCAGTTCTAAAAACAGCAATTGGCAGAGACTTGCTGTCGTGATAACTTTATCTCAGCATGAATCCCATATCTGTGCCATCAAAGAACACCCTATCTATATCTAAACCACCATTGGCTATCACATTTCAATTCTCCTTTGTTGGTATTGTTTATTTGAAGGTATGTACTCGACGTGTTGGGCCCTTTGCGCAAAAGACTCCAGCTCCAAATTCCGGTAACCTGATTGGCACCGACCCTCCCATCAACCAATCATACAAGTAGAATTTAGAGTCAGTTCTATCTGCGCAAATCTATTCTCTCTCTGGTCCAGATCCTGTATTTCTAATTGCAGACGTCATATCCGAGAGTCCTCTGGGTCTTCAATTAATCATGTATCAAAGGCTTAGCCTTTGACCGCTTATGAAAATAAGACCTTTGGAACTGGTTCATAACCTTAAGGAAACTGGTATACCTAAAAGTCGCTTATCGTATGGAAATATTGGATCAGTGGACAACCTACATGTAATTTCTCTATAAGGACGTCTCCGTCATGGCTTCTTCTTCATAGAAGTGAGATAAAAATGTGCTATTAAACTGGTGATGGCGTCGTGCAGGATAGCTAGAGTAAGGGACAGATGGGTAATTATGTTGAATCGAGGGGTTTCCAAGGCATTAAAAGCACGAGGTAATTTTCTTTTGCTTCTTAGCAGCTTTCGGCTCTCCAATCTTTAACCCATTTCTGTTAAAGCACGGAGAGTTTTTAACCCTTGATAGTGTCCGAAGCTTGTACTGGATTTGGTGTCTTCTTATGGTCTGTTGCATGTTGTCGGAGTGAGCTGGCAGTAAGCGCCTCTCAGCTGAGGTCCCATGATTGTAGAACGGGAGTCCATACATGTAATTCCGTCTAAACCTCTGAAGTCCGATTCTTCCAAAAATCGATTAATGTAAAATCAGGGCATCTAACTAAGCCGAGATGAAGCTGCGTATTTATCTGTTGCGGGGACCCCGCTCCAAGATATTTGGTGAGATTTAGTTTTCAAGTATATTTAACCCCTGAGCATGTGGTAGATCTGAAGATCTTGCAATCCTTCACATTCGGTCATATAGTCAAGAGATACACCTGCAATAGCCCAGGTGAGAAGTTATATTTCATAGTCCTTAATTGAAACGCACGGCGTACGAGGATGCATAATCCGCAAAAACCTTGCATATCATTTCCGGAATCTCGGAGGGCCGTTGTCGATAAGCAACCTTTGAATTGTTTATCGACACCCGGCGGCAGTATTCCCGAGTGTATGATATGCCGACGCGTTATCCAATATCAGAAGGTTTTTACTTTAAACATTACGCCCCCCCGGGTTTCGAGACGGCTATTACTAGTGTAAATATCCTGCTTTTAACATGCAGTCAGTCAGTCACCGTACGATAAACCGAACATGACGTTCGTACCTGCCTTGGTACATACTTACGTCTGTCTTCACGCAATATCCCCGGTCCAGAAAAATTATATTAATATGCATACCACATAACCATTTATCTTGTCGTTTTCACATGTAGTATGCGTTATCTAAAAGTACAAATGCACATACAAAAGGTCAGCAATGAAGTCCACGAGACTTCATGAAGATTCGTATCGTATGGTACTATAAGAATAACGTTTCAGATAATCGTTTCCTCGTTAGTTTCCGTCCGTTGTTCAAGGCTTCTACGATAACTACGTGGTCCCCTTGTATAATCCATACTGTATGTGTGTAGAGTATGTAGGTACTTTGTGCAGCCACTCACCGGAAAAACTACCGGCTCAAAAGAGATAGAATCTCATAGGTCCAGTGAAAACCGCATTTCAACACGCAAAAGGCAAAAAAAGTCACACCTTTCGTTATGTTATTTCCCCCCTCTCGCTTCTTCCGGCATGTACGCAGATCGATCCGCAGCAGCACGTGCGTTGGGTTATTGGAGTAATCGGACCGGGGGGTTGGCACTCTCTCCATTCTTAAGCAAGTCTGTTATGTACTGCCGCAGCAAAGGATTCGTTATGGATTCCGGACGCTGTTGCTTTAGGAAGGAGGCGCCTCTGTTTCCGGTGATCAGTTTAAAGTACTGACTCCGAGAGAGCTTAATAGTGAAGGCTGAATGAAAGAAAGAGCCAGCCTATATGTAGGATATTGAGAGGGTGCGAGGATATCTTCGGGGAGCTTTTGGGAGGAAGAGATCACACGGGCTAAGCTTTTTTATGTGCACCGTTTGATACTGTTTGATACATTTCGTTTCCTTCTTTGATGTCCGGCAAGCCAAGATGGGCGATCATTTTTTTTCTCCATCGCCGATGGAAGTCTCTCCGGTTTCCGAGAGGACCAATTCATACAAAGCCTGCTGCTCCAGCCTTTTCTCTGTTTATTTTTACTCAGACATCTTGGCACCCCGGTGTAAACCCTCTTGCTTACGTGTGTAGACGTACTCATGTAGTATGTGTGTTTATCGACATCTGAGCGGAATATATCCCAGGAGCCGCAAGGTACATGGCGACTGTACATAGCTCCTATCGGGAACGAAATAGTTAACTCATATTTCCCTAAGCCATAGGAGAGGGAGGGGTAAACAAGCATCTGCATTGGGAGTACTTGGGTACTACCGGTAAGTTGTCAACTCGGATATATCATTTATCTACGCAACCGATGAACGGCCGGGCCGAAAGACTTGCTCTTACTCCGAATTATTCTCGTGCGAGCTACAATATAGATTTACATGTAACCCATGGTAAAATCTTGTCCCAGCCCTTTGGTGGCAGGGCGACTGATAAACCTAGAGTACCTAAAGGAAATACGTACCGGTACCTAGGCTCAGAATTCAAATGTGGCTTTTTTTTTTTTTTTTTTTCCCCTTCTCCCATCTGTTTTTACTTTTTTTATTGTTTTAATTTTGAAGCGTGACCAAGTCTTAGCACGAATCTCACAGTTCCTGAGAAACTACCTCCCGGCATTTTTTCTTTCGGGCTTGGTAGAATTACGCCTGACCAGTAGATATGTGTAGCAGAGGTCCGTACGATTTTCAAGAGCACACCCTCGAGCACATAATCATAGCGTTATTTAATAAAACAGAGCATGAATGATTGGGATTTAAAGCTCGGTCAGTCCCTATTTAAGATTGAATTGTAACTTTGGGGTTATCATGATGGCAGAGAAAAGACTATCGCCGTTTTTTTATCTCTAAATTTTGCACGGCGGCTACAAATTTAGGACCATGTTGTCGATATGATACCGGTACTAGCTAGGGTAGGGGTACAGTAAGCATGTATTTTTGCCCTCGCAGACTTTTCTTCACTCTTACCTTCGTTGCTGGGCCAATAATGACGGTGGTTTCGGCTCGCACAGAAAGTGGGGATGGGGACGACGCGACCAAAAGATGAAATTGGAGATCTTTTGGTAATCCGTTCGGTCAGCGCGAGTGTGGGGCTAAAGATCTGTATTAGGCAAAATTTATAGTCAATAAATTTCACGGATGTTGAGCGTTATTGTTTGGGGAGGGTTGGGGATTTGGTTTACCGAAATAAGGAGAGGGAGCAGCTCTTTATTAATTTTCTTTCTTTCAAAGCATTTTTCCTCTTGTGCAGTCTTGCAATAGTATTAATTCGCGATACTTCAGAAGAGCAAGTGAAGTAAGGGCAATCTACAGGCGAGAAGAGCAAGCAGCAGGTAACGGGTAATGCTGCTGTTGCTGTGCCTTTCAAGACTCTTGATTGGAGGTTATGTGATTGGGAAAATCGACGGGACGAGCACCACACCCACGCAAGTTTAGTGTGTCTTTCCCAGGAGCAAGGCAGCAAGCAGCACGCAGGTGTGTGTGAAAGAAGAGCGTGAGAGGAACGAAGGAGTGGTGTGCAGCAGAACAGAACAACCTCCACCGATAGGGACGACATACAGGGCCTGTCTAACCCTCGTCTCTTCTAGGTGCAAGAGATAGAGATAGTCTACAGTGGATTAAATTGACAAAAAAGATACGAGCAGAAAGACCTAGGAGAACAACAGGATCCGTTTCTCGTTGTCTTCGGTTAGTCAGTACTCAATATTCTTTTGACGAAACCGCGAAGTTCCTTCATTTCCCCCATTTGTGTTCGTCCTTTGCCGTGGATATCTCATACCTACCTTGTACCTCCTACGCACGAACCTGCCGAATACCTCATCATACTTGCCCGTACCTTGGTCGCTTTACCTTCTCATCTTCTGCCCGCCCTTTAGACGCGACTTCCTGCTATCTGCACTCGTCGTTATTCTCAACCCTACCTGAGTACTCGTTCTCAGCCATACTCTATACCGGGCACCTCGCAGTCTCGCGATCACAATCCCACTCACCACTCTGATTCTGATTCTGAATAGTGTCGCCATCTTGTTAATTTAACTTACGTTACGACTGTCGCCTTTAATCAGTGTACTCAGTAATAGTCTATTTCTCCTACTCCCATTCCTCTTCGTTGGGTTCTCAACAGGTGGAAATTTATCTCCTTCCTCTGTTTTCCCTGATCCCACCCACCCACACCCCCCTCCTCCTCCCTCAAGGACAACCAAGCTAGAATGTCTACACCCTCTACTGCTTCGGCCCTTCCACCTCTCAATTTCAATAACACATACGACTACAATCACCACCGCCATCCTCACCAACACCAACATCCTCACCATATTCTCCCAGTCCGCCACGCACCTCTCCCCAGTCCACTACAGTATCAACCTCCGGTGGCTCCGGCCTCTACAACAGCCACAGCGAACTCTGCGACTCCAACTTCTTCAGTTTCTGCTTCCTCAGACTGTTCATCAACCCTCTCGGCTATGGCTTCCAGATCACAACCTGCCTCGAGGAAAAATCCTAAACGACCCGTCGATTGGGATGAATACTTCAAAAATGGTCCTCCTAAAGAGATTATAGTGATAGATGACTCCCCACCTCCGCAACCCGCTCCATCTGGCGGGAGCAGGCAGCAGCCCAGCACTGTGTCGCGTACAGCACACATGACTGGACACTATAACCTTACAAACGGTTCTGGAGGACAGATCCTTCATACAGATAAAAAGCGAAAGACTACACAGTACGATACTGGTTATCCAGATCATCACTCGTACTCTTCCACCCAAACACCGCACGCTTACGGATCCCCAACGACGTTATCTACCCATTCGAGTACTGTTAGCATCAACGGGAATTCTTCAACAGCTGCAACATCATTGGGATCAACTGGAATCGGGACTGCTGGGCCTTCGTATGCTCCTCAAGCTGCTGCAGCAGCAACTGTCGGCCCAAGAAGGAAAAGGGTCACTAGAGCGAGTCATGCTGCAGCTGCAAACACCAATCTTGATGCCTTTGCCAGTTATCATCCTCCTCCAAAACCTCCGATAAAGGCTAAAGATGTCTATGTTATGCAAGTCCAAGATGTGAGTATCATCTCGGTGGTTTTTTTTTGCGTTTATTTCCCTTTGGACAGCGCACCCAAGAGCCATTCAAAGTCTTTTCACAGGATGGCGTTTCATCCATTTTTATATTTGATGTTGCTTTTTTCGGGCCGCATTTTGTGGGGCTGTGCTGACGTAACCCGTGTAGAATGACCGTAACCTAGGTGTAAGGGTTGACGACGATGATGGCCATTATATCATAACACCTGACACCGATTTAACAACACGATGTATGTTCATATTGCATCCCATCTTATAGCAACAATCAATTGACCATATTGTTCGCTTGCAGACCACATAACAAAACTTCTGGGACAAGGAACATTTGGCAAAGTCGTTGAGGCGTACGATCGTGTCAAGAGAACTAAGTGTGCCATCAAGGTCATTCGCTCAGTCCAAAAATACCGTGATGCCTCACGTATCGAATTAAGGGTTTTATCTACCTTGGCCTGCAATGATAAGGATAATAAGAACAAGTGTATCCATCTACGGGATTGCTTTGACTACAGAAATCATATATGTAGGTCTATCTCGCCGGGCTGGTGGATTTTTGGGTAAGGTAGAATACTTATGCTGGGTAGGTATTGTTACGGATCTACTTGGAATGAGTGTTTTCGATTTCCTAAAGGCCAATACTTTTGCGCCATTTCCAAACAGCCATATTCAGAGCTTTGCCCGCCAACTATTAACAAGTGTTGCTTGTGAGTAACCGTTTTTTCCCTTTATATTATTTTTAGCATATTGTAGTTGACTAGTCCTAGTTCTCCACGATCTTAACTTAATCCACACCGATCTCAAGCCTGAGAATATACTCTTGGTGCATAATTCGTTTATAAATTATGCCTACAACCGACCAATCCCTTCTTCCTCAACAACTACGCAACGTCAAGGCCGCTCTCGTAGGGTCCTTCTGGACACTGATATCAGACTCATTGATTTTGGGTCAGCAACCTTCGATGATGAATACCATTCAAGTGTTGTCTCTACTCGCCATTACCGTGCTCCGGAGATTATACTAGGGCTGGGGTGGAGCTTTCCATGTGATTTGTGGAGTATAGGCTGCATATTGGTTGAATTTTATACTGGAGATGCTTTGTTCCAAACCCATGATAATCTTGAGCATTTGGCCATGATGCAAGCCGTCTGTGCCCAGAAGATTGACACAAGATTAGTGAGGTCAGTTTTGGGGAGAAATGGTAACAGCAATCATTCGTCCACCCTCATTGGAAAGTAAGTCGAATTTTTCTCTCAGCCTAAGCTCTTGAACCGTTATATAATCGGGCGTTGTTCCCATCCAATAACACAGTACATCTTCAGATTGATTATAAGAAAAAATCTGACAATATTTATAGGTACTTCAAGGGTGCACGGCTGGATTATCCGAATACCGAAACCACTAGAGCTAGTAAGAAATACGTAAATGCCATGAAAAGTTTACCAGTATGTTATCTTTCACTGGTATTACCAATCTTTCTCTAATTACAAAATAGGATATAATTCCCCCCAACACTCGTTTCAACAAACAGTTTCTCGATCTACTCAAAAGAATATTCGTGTATGATCCAAGCAAGCGCATCACAGCCAAAGAGGCATTGAAACACGATTGGTTCAAGGAACCCTGTTCGGACGAGGGGACTGAGGCAGCCAAAACTCGGGACGATAAGCTTGCCGTTAAGGCTGCAGCTCAGGCTCAGGCTCAGGCGCAAAGGGAACTAGATGCGTACTGATAGTGTTGTAATTTGGCCTTAAGGCATGGTCTTGGAGGATGATTTGTATAGCAATTTGGAGGAAATCCGCTGGCTTTGCCGGAACCTCTTAATAGATGAACATCATCTTTGGACCTCGTTTTCGACTCTCGGCTATTTTTCGTGGATAACGGCTCCCTTCGCAATGCCTATGGAATGCGTCACCATATAGCATAGGGGTTTTATCTCGGGGATTCTTTGTCATCTCTTCTTGGGATAGATTTTTTTTGACTGAGGATTCTTCATTTTATTTTCTTTCTCTTTTTCATTCATATTCTTTTACATTCTTGTTCTCGGATTGTTCAAAGGTCTCGGTTTGCATTCTGCGCAGAAATATTCTCGTAGAGGGAATAAATGGTACGGCGCGTTCACATTCGCTCGAAAGGGAGAAAGCAATGTTTGACGGCCAACGACGCACATACAACGAAACCTGGCATTACGGTGGGCATAGGGTATTTTCGGTTAGCGGGGAAAATAGGCGTCTTAATTCTCTTCGGTCTCTCTCTTGGTGGTCAAGGTCGGTTGGATCTTTGGATATTTTGTATGATGGATGAAAGGGGAACATGTGCATTTTTTTTTCTTTTGTTTTTCCTCGAGTACCTTTCTTCGCCATCACTTCATTTGGCCGTTTGTTCTTGGGGCTTGTCTCATATTATTACAACCTTGAGACCACTCAAGAAAATCCCCAGAATGGATCTTGCTGCTGATGGTCGCGCAAGACTTGAATTTCGTCTGGGATGGGATGTTGGAGTCAATTTTCCTTTTGATTCTTTCTAGTTTTACATAAATGGGGGGTTACGGAGTGAGTCGGTCGCTATCATGTGTTCGGGTTTTTTTCCTATCACTTTCATTTTCTTTTTTTCCATTCTCATGATCTGAAGTATAGTTGGATCTCAACTGGGTCTCTTTTGTCAGGTTTGAATTCATTGTATTGGGTGGGATATCTAAGATGGCAGCAGAGAATATTTCTCTACATAACACTTCACCAACGAGCATGCGTGCTTTTGCGTATGGTGCATTATTCGAATCTACACCACACATACAGCCGCCATATCTTATACTTGGACGACCTATTTCACTAGATGGATCTCAATAGGTGACGGTCATCAAATGAATTCGTCCCACTCAGTTAAGATGCGTATGCTTGCAAGTATGGGGGATTTCGACAGTCGTTTGTTCCGATTTCCTGGAGAAAGCGGCGGAATTATTTCAGTGGATATTTGGGTCGGACTTAACCTTCTATTTTATAGATCTATCTTATAGACATCCATAGAGCCAAATCAGTATTACAAATCTCATCTAGAGATTCACTCTTGGCATATGCTGGCTCGTCATCATCCTAGTACATCCGGGGATACTCTACATACATAACGCATCTGTGGGTACATAGTCAATGAGGGCTTGAGGTGACCTTATTGTGAGGTTATCTCTGAGAACACGTTGGACAGTATTTTCAGACACGTTCACATGCGCATGGAGCGAATTCGGGATATTCTTGTATCTACTTATCTACTTGCTACTATAGCTAATAATTGATCGATCGCACATCGTCAATTTCAAAACAAACATTTTTCCCCCTCCTTTCCCTCCTTTCCCATGGCCTTTTCTTGTATAAAAATCTATCTTGAAGAAAAACCGTTCCTATAAATCCGCTCTCTTGCGCAATATTCCGTCATCCCCTGTACCCCAGTTCCGCTCTACGTGGCCGATGAGGCGAGTCGTCGGGCGTCCAGATCGGCACGCGTCTCCCGTGCGAGGTGAAAAGAAAGAAAGAAAAGGAAAAAAAGTAAACAACTGTTATGGATGGGCCACTTTTTTCTTTTCTTCTCGACTCTCTTTGTTTCAGCGAGAACAAGCTGAACATGGAACAATAATCGAATGTTGTAATACTTTGAATGCTGTCCATATATCAATTCATACTCTCCTGTTTAGAATTCAAGGTTCCTAGATCTTTTTTTTTTTCTTTCGCTCGTTGCGTGCTCCCCGGCGCGCGCCAAGGGATCAGATCACTTTGTGGTCTCATGCTTGACAGCTGCATGCAGGGAGCCAGACCAGCAGTACTTTCCTTTGCTCAACTCGCCCCCCCTCGGACAAGGAAAATAAAGAGAAAATGGCCGAGTACAGCGGAGTGGGCGGGGCCGGGACCTTTCTCTAGTGTGGGGAAGCAACTGTGGGTTTAATACATCAATCACGGGGTTTCCTATTTATTTAATTGGAGGAGCTCGCTGCCAGGTAAGGGAGTTGTGGTTTATGTAGCATCACAAGGTGTGAAGTTTCTTCTTTCCCCCCATTCCCCACAATTACAACGATCAACCAACCAGATTTCTAGATCAGCCCATGGCGTCCATCGGTCGGCCCTGGAAGCGCATGAGCAGGTACAACAGCTTCCGGAGAGAAATCGCATCATCACGACTGTTTACAAAATCCGCACAGAACGATATGGTGTAGAAAATATCTCGCGGAAGAGGCTTGTTCTGTCCAATTCACACCGTCAAATCGATCCCCTTTGCACACACTATGTGGATCCTGCGGCTTTATTCCGTTGACGACTTGTGCTGTGCATGCTCCGCCCATCATCCCACCAAAATATGCACGGTCGTCATAGGGTTGGCAAGGGGGAGGAAGCTTAAAAGCGCCCTCGTCGTATCAGAGATTTACCAAGACTAAGATAAACTCTACTGAGCGCATTGTTTTCCGGGAACCTTTCATTCCGCGGTACATTCGAAAGGGTTCGTTTTGCGACAAGATCTCATTTTTTACACAGCATACCTACCCACCTAAATCGTGTCTATCTCCTACTTCTTCAGTTTGGACGTGTTGCAGTACCCACTCGTCAAGGTGCGATGGATGGGTAGCGAAAAGGGAAAAAGAAAACACCTAATTCAACCATGCCAACTAGCCGTGTTGTTGAGTTCTCTTCCTGAACTACCACCCGCAGATGGTTCGTCCGGAACAAGAGACCGGATAAAAGACCAAAAACACCAATCAAATCAACCTTTCCAATCTTGTTAATTTCCTACATTACCTAGAGTACTCATCCAGTCAGTCGGGATTCTCTTATGAATCCACTTTCGTGGAATAGCTGGTGGGAAGACGACGGCCTTTTCAAACTTCGGTTCTGAATTGGTCCTGAGTTGGTGGGACGGGATCGATGCTGCACTGCAAGAGCGGATGATCTGCGAGACTGGTGTCGAGATAGGTCATTTCGAATCATGATGTGTCACTCGTATTGATCTAGGGACTTGGCGTAGCCGTAGAGTGTGTGCGAGAAATGCATCATATAATACGGATAGTTGAGAGATCTCATAAGGCCAATCACAACAGGTGCGGTCGCATGGTGAGCCAGTCAAAGACTAGCTTCAGAATCGGACGAAATCAGGCAGACACACCATCCGACAATATCTACCGTCCGGAATAATTGATTATAGCTACTGGGAGTTCATCAGTCACTTAGTTCCATTCAAAGAATCAAATTCTCCTAGCAAGCTTTGATCTACTATCAAGTATGCATTCCGCCTGGTCTGAGGTATCGGCGTACTATATCAAGTCGAGTGATAATTCGTGAGTATATTTCGCCGTCAAAGAAGCGTCTACCGGTCTATCATCGAAAGGGTTGTTGGATACTCAAACAAAGACAGCTCTATAAGCTTTGAATATCAAACATGCAATGAAACAGTTTACTGCCGTGGGTGTACACAAAAAGATCTCGTGCAGCAGCCATTTCCCATAATGCAGTTCGCCGGCGGGAGATATGTAGTCGAAATTCATGACCAACCATAAATGATCAAATGTTCAGCCTCAAATGCCTAATAGGCACAAATGAGGCGGGATAATGCATACCAAGGCGGGTATATAAGTTGGCGCTTGCCTAACATATTAGTCAGAACCTGCCTAAAAGATATCGGCCCGGTATATAGATTAATATTTTATATATAGTGATGTTCGCAGATTCGCCAGAGTCCGCATCTCAGCAAGTCTCTTCTAAATCTGTGGCTGCGTAACTTCGCCCCACGATGCGGTTGTCACGATGTGTACATTTACATACGTATGACAGTACGACGCACCGTATTTTAGTTTACTATAAGGGCATGCTAAGGAGGGCTTGTCGGTGCAACCTGTGAAATGTAATTTCCGTGATATATATAAAGGTGTTTAGCTGCTACATGTACCTATAAGGCTCTGCAGTGGTATTTAATGAATGAACGGATCCTCCCCTGTTAATTAGTACCCTATGTAGTTCGCTAGAGCCTTGTATGCATAGTAGGCCGGGTAACAGTCTCGGACACAAGGGATCACTCGGGAAAATGGTCGCCTGGCCAAGATTGATTGATTAGTTGCCGTCTAGCCGCGAGTAGTTGAAGTCAATTAGAGAAATGATTAAGGTATCATGGGGTAATAAAGATCGGGCCTTTGAAGGTGAGATCAAGAAGGGCTCACGGAATTATATATCGGTTTAGTAGGGGGGTTTGGGGAGGATTATATATGTGGTCAGTTGGGTAAATGTTTCCCATAGTGCAGATCCTGATAGAATGAACGATATGCGTAGGAGTATGATTATGTGGGTCTTTTGGAAAAACTCGAACAGCATAGAGGCGGATTTCTTTGGCACTCCTAGAGACCGCCGGGCTCCATGTAATTGGTTTTTTTTTATTCTGGCTGGATCCATGGAATACCTATCCATCCAAGGATTGCTGAATATTACTCATAAATGTAACCTAGTATCATTTGGCGGGTATAAAGGACTATATATATCCATCTTATTATCTTCTTCGAACGCAGAAAAAGGATATTCGGGTAGCTTTTGTTGTATAACTGCCTTAATCTCAATAAAGTTGGTGTTGTGCAGCGGTTGGTACTAAGTCATCAGACAGAAAGCTACTAAATACGCGTTTGAAGGCAAAACTGTGGTTAAGTCGTCCGATGACTTAGTACCCACCGCTGTATAAGTACATTGATCCTAAATAGTTGCAAGTGGCTTGCGAATTCAAAAGATGAAGTTCGTCGTGCATTGAAAACGCATGAGATCAATAGAATAAAATAAATATTCCGGTTTCTTACCCTAAAGCGGAATGGTATATTCCTTTAAGAATTAGAACGAGCCGGGGGGGCACAAACCTAAGCCAAGCTGGCTTGAACTCAAGGATTGGTTCGTGTCGATCACTACCTAAGAGATTGTTGTTACTAAGGGTCGGCGTGACATCATTATCTACGGTGTCAGCCTCGTAATTGTGCTCTAAGGCTCAACAAGGCCAAAGTCCGGGCTGATACGGTTGATTAACTGAGCGACCTCAAGGCGATCTTCCTCTCTCAGCCTCGGGCAGTCTTGGTGATTGGAGTCGCAGTTGGTGTGCACAAGACATTCCAGCCGTAAATATTTGAGACGTAACCACCTAGAATAGCCCTCAAAGAAGTGATCCTTCAAACTTAGGTGGGATAACCTGGTTGGACAGTGGGATACAAGGCCAAGGCATGGCCATATGGAGATAGGACGAATCACTGGAGGAATGTCAGCCTTACATGACACGGTGTTTGGGGGGCCGTGGTGGTGATGAACGGACTACTCGTTCGGTCATGATGTTTCCGGACTGGACCGCTATTGTACACACCAGAATCTACACAAAATGCCCTTTTTTTTATGGCATGCAATAGTGGTCTAGTCCGGAAACGTCATGACAGAACGAGAACATATATACATGTGCGACATGACATGCCAAGACGATTCAAATACATGTATCTCCGTAAGTGGGTGGGCCCATCCCTTCATTTCCGCTTATCTTTGTTTTCCTCATCGCATTAGAATAAGTTGGAAGGTTTGTTGTAAGAGTAGAAACGCAGTATGGTATAAGTATAAGTCATCGGCGATAGGGGAAGGAAAAGGATATATGTAGCGGAGTTGGTGGGGGGCAGTAGGAGAAACTCAAAATCATGTACCTTTATCACTTTTCAATTGTTCCGCACCCCACTAATGGCCGTAATTATAACACTCCAAGGCTTTTTGAGGCTAAATAAGATGTGGGAAATGCTAACTTTAAGTTTTTCCAACCTTACAGTAGGTCGGTTGTTGTTACCTGGTTCCAGCCTAGAACGGAGATCTCCAACCACCTTCCAACACGGAAGCTTGATAGCTCTTTATCGTTCTTCTGCTCCATTTTTCGATTAGGAATCGTGTGCAACGATACAACGTGCCTGGATATCGGAAAAAGTAATTTTAGGCGATGACATCAACCCGGTAGACAATATAACTGGGATAGAGGGAGAAGCTTTTGATATGGGACAGGGTCGTGGCTAGCTGGGGAGCTGGGGTAAGTGAGGACGGCATATTATTTGTGAAAGAGATAGATCCTTGCTGGATACGATCAAGTACTCATATACTACATGTACATGTATGCTTGATACTTCCATAGGTACATGTACTATATTATATAAAAGTACATGTATGTCGAACTTTCTAGGTCAACGCATTCTGGGCGCTAGCGGGATGCATAGCGAAGCCTCCTCGGGAAATGATGGGGCGGGAGATCGAGCCTTAATCGATCTGCTAAGGCACGATAAAGCACACCCATCAAGATTTCATGCGATTTACTACATGTACTAATACAGGGTCTCAGTCCTTTATAGATCTAGATTGCATAGAAACGCCAGGGGTTACCAATATCCAGAAAGGACTTCCAAGTACTTATGTTTAGATCCTTAATAAAAGTTTTATATATTCTGCAGACGCTTCTATCTCCTTGTTGTCTGTATCCACTAGGGGTGATACACCCCCCACACACCTTGTACTCGGACGAGTGAGATTCTATGATCCCAAGATCACAACTCCGGCTACTAGCATCTACCTCCCCACACCCTTCCCGCCAATCCCCACGTTCCCCGGTACCCTTTTTTCTGTCACGAACTGATGCAGTTTAGTTCCCGGAAGAACCCCACCGGGGAGGGAAAAAAAGGCTTATGTAACCGGTACTTTCTCGGATAAATTTCGGCCGGGCGGAAATGACGTCAGCAGGTGGGAAGAAGCCGCGGAACGATTTGTATGAGAGCACCGAGATCACCAGGGACAGCTCCGCTAAGTGCATGGCCGAAGGAAGCTTGTTAGCAGAGAACAATTGGCTTCTTCGATGGAGGAACGGAAGCTGTCACCATTCAAAGCCTTGCATATGCCGCGCCGGAAGCACAGTTCTTTAACAGCAGACTAATCTTACATATTCTCCATCAGAGGGGAGGAAAAAAGGAAACATCAGCCCATGGAGAAATTTAAAGCCGGGCCGGCCTTCTGTAAGGCTATTGCGGGGCCGAGATCGCAAGTACATAAACCCCCCTTCCCCAACGACCCTGATCTTGATTCTTCTTCTCCCAGATCGTTTGTCTCATTCCCTCTCCACTCAATCAATTCTATTGCGTATTACCAGCCGGCTGGTTGTTGGTCACTATATAAAATATGTCAGGATCTATGATTGCTTCTGCTGCGCTCAAAGCGCGAGTCCGCCGTCCTGCGTTGCTGAAGAAGCTCGCAAAACCGGAGGATCTCATCCATCATTTCCCCAATGGCGCGTACATTGGATGGTCCGGATTCACCGGTGTTGGTGCTCCAAAGATTGGTATGTGGTCATTGACTCTAGAGTAAAAGTATCGAGTATTAATGAATGATATAATGATAGTACCCATGGCATTGGCCGACCACATTGAGAACAACAAGCTTCAAGGGCAGATGAGATACTCTCTCTTTGTCGGTGCTTCCTCCGGTGCAGATGTTGAGAACAGATGGGCCAAGCTCGACATGATTGAGCGAAGATCACCCCATCAAGTCGGAAAGGAAATTGCGAAGGGCATCAACAACGGCAAGATCAAGTTTTTTGACAAGCATCTTTCCATGTTTCCCGTCGATTTGATTTATGTGAGTAAACTCGAAAATGAATTACATTGCTGTGTATTCTGAGAATCTTTTAGGGATACTACACTATGGACCGCCCCAAGAACCGCCTTGACGTAGCTGTTATTGAGGCCAGTGCCATCACCGAAGAGGGTGGTATCATCTGTGGTGCTTCTGTCGGAGCATCTCCTGAAATCATCCAAATGGCCGATAAGATCATTGTCGAAGTCAACACATTGTTACCATCTTTCGAAGGGCTCCATGATATCACTATGACCGATCTTCCACCCAACAGAAAGCCGTACTTGATAATGGCACCTGAGGACAGAATTGGGACCCCTCATATTCCAGTTGACCCTGACAGGATTGTGGCTATTGTTGAGAGCAGACAGCCTGATGTTACCAATGACAATGCACCCGAGGATGCTACTAGTCAGGCTGTTGCGGACAACTTGATCGAGTTCCTTCAGCACGAAGTCAAGATGGTATTTCGTACTTTCCCCTTAGATTTCTGTATAGATTTTTAACATGAATTCTAGGGCCGTCTTCCCCCTAGTCTCCTTCCCCTCCAATCTGGAATTGGCAACATCGCCAACGCCGTCATTGGTGGTCTCGCCAAGGGCAAGGCCAATTTCTCCAACCTTACTGTCTGGACCGAAGTCCTCCAGGACTCCTTCCTTGACCTCTTCGACTCTGGCCACCTTAACTTTGCCACTGCAACCTCCGTCCGTTTCTCTCCCGACGGTTTCAAGAGGTTCTACGACAACTGGGACAGGTATTACGACAAGCTTATTCTCCGTCCTCAGACCGTTTCCAACCACCCCGAGATCATCAGGCGTCTTGGTGTCATCGGTATGAACACCCCCGTCGAGGTTGATATGTACGCGCACGCCAACTCGACCAACGTCTCCGGCTCAAGAATGTTGAACGGTTTGGGTGGATCTGCGGATTTCTTGAGAAACGCAAAGATTTCCATTATGCACACACCTTCTACTAGACCCACCAAGTCCGACCCCACCGGTGTGTCTTGCATTGTTCCCATGGTTTCCCACGTAGACCAGACTGAGCACGACTTGGACGTCATTGTCACTGAGCAGGTTTGTTTCTCCAATTCCCTACAAGCATGCCTTAAATATTAATAGAAAATCAGGGTCTTGCCGACGTTCGCGGCCTGTCACCCCGTGAGCGTGCCCGTGTCATCATTGAGAAGTGCGCCCACCCCGACTACAAGCCTCAGCTCCTGGACTACTTTGAGACCGCCGAGCGCATCTGCTTGAAGAAGGGATGGGGCCACCAGCCACACATGCTGAATAGCGTCTTCAGGATGCACACTGAGCTCGAGAGGACTGGCACCATGAAGATCGACTCATGGTAAACGGAGCGCGCTGTGTGTTGTGGTGTAGTGCTGTAGTAAAGTGGTAATTCTTTATTATCTCTCTTGTATATATTTTCTTTTACTATTTTCCTTTTCTTCCCTGGGGTGTTTATAGCACAATTGCATATGCTTTTTTGAGCGCTGTAGGTTGCATTGTCGTTGTTGAGGGGGCATAGATATAAATCTTTTGGTAGCTAAAAATGGAGGCTGTGAATTAAAACTTGCAAAACACACATGCAAGACCAATATAAGGATTTACTCCTGAGGGTATCTAAAAGGCGCATGAGATTAGAGAAACGTGTTATGAATCCGACCCCTATGAGGAGCCAGGCAATGATCCGTACTTCCCGATTTGTGCTTACAGAACCATACATAGGGCAAAGCACTGATCTGCTTTGAGTCTGATGAATTCTAATAAAGCTGCATGCGCCTCCCCTAAACTAGCTGATTGTGGACACCTACTAACCTGGTTGATAGCTATCCGAATATCACATCGCTCTAAATCTGCCTGAGCGGGGATGATGGTGGTGGTGGCGGGGCGTGGTTGTTGGGAATCTGGGATCGGCATCTTCCCTTTTTTTTTTTATTTGTTCCTTTCCCCACGATCGAATGAGATGGGCGGGCGGGCCTGCCGGTCAAAACTTGCGGACTAGACTGCCAAGCCACTAGGGTGCGCAGAACATCGCAGCTGTCAAAACCACTGCTAGGACTAGGAAAGCTTATTTATTACTGTTACAGGACTAGGCCAGTTGACTTTGTACTTTAGTAACAGCCAAAACCATGTTTTTGATTCCCCGATTCTCAACACCAAACATGAAAAAATTACACTGATAAAGAGCAAACAGTGATTTTTTTTTAGAAGGCTCTATTAGGAAAGCGACTCGACTAATTGTCAGGAAAAAATTGATAGGAAATAAAAGGGACAGGATAGAAAGGAGAAAAAAAGGAAAGAACCCCCCTTATAGAACAATTGTACCTAAGTGAATAATAAGAAAAAAATGGGGAAAAACTGTACATAGCGTCTCAAGAAATCGAGACCTCCACACCAGATATATCCGTGTTTTTCAGATAAACCACCCTGCGCTTTGTCTGAAAAAAAAAAGTAGCGAGAAAATAAGAAAAATAAAGAAAAATAAGAAAAATAAGAAAATAAGGAGATAAACAAAAACCAAAAAAACATCGTCATTCTCATCAAGTGCTTCCAAATTTCCGTATCGTATTCCAACAAGAAGAGCGCCATTTATTCATCCTCCTACACACCCACAACTACAACTGTGCAAATCCAAGGTTTCTAACAGATTAACATCCGCATTTGCGGTCGATATGATATACCCCAAAGGAAAAAGAAAGAAAAAAGAGGGTAGAAGGCTGAGAAACATTTAAATAGTTTCAAATCAAGAACAGGACGCCAACCCAAGTCGAAAAAAATAATTAAACAAGAAAAGAAAGTTTCCATATCCCCGCACGCCCACATTCCAATAGTATAATTGGAGAAAAAAAAAAAATAGGGAATTAGCAAAAATCCCTACCAAATACGAAGTTGCCATCCAACAAGTCCAAAAGCCGTAGCACATAAAATCAATACCCCTCGGTCGTAGGAAGAAACCTCCGTGGAAACTTCTATACCATCTACTGCCGCCCTCCTCTTCCCATGCCCTGAGTGGCATTCCGCATCGTTACCATCATATCTCTATTCATCACAGCCGGCATTTGTATCCCACCTCCTGGCTGCATGCCATTCATGTTTCCCATCATCATCCCACCCCCACCCCCAGCACCACTAAGCGCAAACCCCAAATCCTGGAAGTTATGTTGCTGCGGCTGTGATCTTGCGCTGACCATTTGGTTACCAGAACGTAGGCTTGCACCAGATGTCATTCCAATCATAGTTGCGCGTGCGCCATGGTTCATGTTTTGATTCATGCCTTGGTTTATCGCCTGCTGCTGAGCTAATTGCGAAAGCATCTGTTGTTGTGCGTGTTGCTGCTGCTGCTGCTGTGCGTGCTGCTGCTGCTGCGCAAGCATAGCATTTTGACGCTGTTGTGGAGTCATCTGCGCCGGAATGCGTGGTGAGGCATGCTGCATGTGCGGGGACTGTTGAGCAATACGGGGTGAATTATGCTGCATATGTGGGGAAGGGTGGCCCAGGTGGGGTGATTGATGGCCAACATGTGGCGAAAGATGGGTAGGAAGCGGAGACTGGTGTTGTACGGCGAGGCGTTGTTGCAGCTGTTGTTGTTGGAGCTGGCTGTACTGGGCTTGAGTGGTAGGAACTAGCGCTGGGTTGGCAGAAGCCTGTGTCATCTGGTGGTGCTGTGCTGTATGCGGCTGTGGCTGCATGCTGAGTTGAGGGTGGCCAGGCTGCTGAATATGTTGCTGCGCTTGCTGCTGCGCTTGCTGCTGCGCTTGCTGCTGGGCCTGCTGCTGGGCCTGCTGTTGCGCTTGCTGCGCCTGTTGCTGGGCTTGTTGTTGAGCCTGCTGCTGGGCCTGCTGCTGGGCCTGCTGCTGGGCCTGTTGAGCCTGCTGGGCCTGCTGGGCCTGCTGGGCCTGCTGGGCCTGCTGGGCCTGTTGGGCCTGTTGGGCCTGCTGGGCCTGCTGGGCCTGTTGAGCCTGTTGGGCCTGTTGAGCCTGTTGAGCCTGTTGGACCTGTTGCTGGACTTGTTGGACCTGCTGCTGCTGCTGGATCTGTTGCTGTTGTACCTGCTGCTGTTGATGCTGCAAATGCACGCTCTGGTGGCCCTGTTGCTGTTGAGACTGTTGGGCCTGTTGGGCCTGCTGCTGCTGAGCTTGCTGTTGCTGCTGCTGCTGCTGGGCCTGTTGCTGGGCCTGTTGCTGGGCCTGTTGCTGGGCCTGTTGCTGGGCCTGTTGTTGCTGCTGTTGCTGTTGCTGCTGTTGCTGAGCCTGCTGGACCTGCTGGGCCTGTTGAGTTTGTTGCGCATGCGCTTGTTGCTGGGCTTGATGGCGCAGCGCTTGTACTTGATTTTGTTGAGCCATATGATGCGGAGTCCTCATCGTGCCGTGGGCTGGATTATTATTCGCCCCTTGGACTTGCCCCGCCCCGGCACTCCCAGGGCGGGCCGTGGCAGTGACACCATTAACTTGAGCCGCCGGAGGTATACCCCTCATTAATGGCATTGGAATTTGACCAGCCGCTACCATTTGTGCTTGCGCTGCTGCCATTTGTCCTTGCGCCGCAATCTGAGCTGGATTTGGAGTGACACCCATAGCCATGGGGCCTTGCGCCAAAACCGGACTTCCTTGTTGCGATGACCTGCTAGCTACCGCTCGTCGCTCTTCCTCCTTTCGCTTCATGTCCTTTTGTCTCTCCATTTGTTGCCGTTGATTCTCCGCCTTTTCCTTCTCCTTTTGCTCATTTCTACGCTTGATTTCCTCCAGCACTTTAAACCTCTTAAAGCTTGGTTCAAAACCTCCACCTCCGCCAACACCGTCTCCAACTGCAGATTCAGGTTGAGTATGAGAAGATGAGAAGTGTCGCTCATCCATGATAAGCAGTACGCGCTCCTCCTCTGCTGCCTGTGCTTCATCTGCAGCCAATTCCGCGGTTGTTCTTTTTCGTGATTTGGGCGGGGGTAAAGGAAATGAGTTCAAGGGATTTCGTAGAGTATTGATTATTTTTTGACAATGCTCGGGGTCTTTGGCTGGGGTAAGTAAAAGAGCGGGTGATGTGGCCAGTAGTACACTCGCTTCGAATTGCGCAGCAGTTTTTTCAGTTATTACAGTAGTGTATTTTGTTCGTGCATTCATGGTTGGCGTGGGGGGTATTGTCATAGTAGCGGAGGTTGGTGTACCGGCCGCAGACAAAGGCTGTCTAGAAAGACTGAGCGATCTTACCGGAACAGGTGTAGATGCTAGAACAGCCATGTCTCCATGGAGAGTCATGGCAGAAGGATGAAGAACTGTAGTGAATACCCTGGTTTTCTTCTCCGTTTTTATATCTTTTGAATCCTTGTCTTCTTTGGTATTTGGCGGATTTTCCTTGTTATTTTCACCATCTCCCGATGAGGTCCCAGACCTTGTGCAGGGCGGTTCCTTAAATGGAACAAAGGGGGAAGGTGTGAGCCATAAGCTGCGATTATGAATAGAATATGGAATATCCTTGTTATCGTTTTTCTTTGAAGAAGAGGTAATTGTTGCAGATCGGTGATCATGGACCTGGACGATGAGGCAGCCTATAAAGTTGTTTAGTAAGGTGGAGTGTGGAAGTTTTGAAAGGGGAACTGTAAACATACCGTCATAGAATTTTGTTCCGGCATCTCTGAATTCTTCCACTACGTCATGGGGGATTATTTCAGACCTCAGATACTCTAAGAATGCCTGTGACACCGCACGCCGAAATGTTAAACGCCTATCCAATCACAGATTCCGATGATCATCGCCGCCACATTATGCAGGGGGTAAAAATCAACAGGGGATTTTACCTTCATAGGACTTCCATAGCTGAAACTTCCGTCTTGCCCTTCGAATCGGAAATGCTGGGGATGCAGGTGTATTGTGACGCTTGGCGGCTGGCCCCGATACTTCTCTAGGACAGATGAAGTAGTATTTACGAACGGCTTGCGCGGGAGTTTCTTTTTCTGTACATGGCGGGTTTACAAGGTCAGCTGTTGTCCTTTGTTCCTGCATTTTCCATGATAGTTTCCCATTATAGTTGTGCGCTGCCCCTCTCTTCCACACTCCATACCGTAACAAATGGCAAAGGCTTCTTTCCCGAAAGACGTAAACCAACCTTTGCCGGTACCCCACGGACAACAATGCTCTCCCCTTCCTCCTCCGCCCCGATACCTTTCCCCTTGTCGTCCACACTACCCCCCCTACCCTTCCCCTTTGCTAGATTCGCGAATTCGCCGGGCTTGTGAGTTGTTCTTCGTCGTTCGGATATCCTCGTGCCTGGACCGGTGTTCGCATTAGAGGCACCATTTGCAGCCCCCCCGTTATTTCCGCCGCTACCATTCGAGTTTGGCGTGGGTGAAGGTAATGGGGGCGGGCGAGTTTTCGTACCAGAGCCCACTGATCGTTGCTGCCCTGGAGGGAGATGCTTCCCCGTATATGTACGGGGAGCAGAGTTGTTTACTGGATTCAGCTTGATACGAGAATGTAGGGGGGGCGTCTTTGATGATGTTGAAGTTGAGGTGGACATATCTTGCCCTTATGCTATAAGGGGGTGGGGGTGTAGTTAGAGGCGAGGTGTTGAGATGGGTGGGTAGGCGGGTGGGGGTGGGGGAGTGGTGTTGATCAGATCAGATCAGGGGAGGGGTGGTAGGTATGTAGTGAGTGGTGGTAGCCTGACGTTGTAGTTGAATTAAGGTTAAGTGGTGTGGCAGAACTAACGTGATGACTTATTTCTGTACGATGGGTTATATGTAGAACGGAACTGGACGAGTGATACTGGCGCAGATGCGAACGTAAGTGCAAGTATAGGTTTTGTATGTATAATCGGGCTGTGTGGATACATGTATTGCTGGGTATGACGATGAGGCTCTGCAGCAAAGGAGTGGTGGGGGAGTTGGGGGGCTGGCTGGCTGGCTGGCGTAACAGAGCTCGATGAAGTTGCTAGTCGCTTTCCATGAAGCTTTGTTGCAGCTGTCTCTTTTGTTGATTCTGGGTATGGTAGGTAATAAATCACGTAAGGTAGAGAGGTAAGTTACAGTCTGGGATGAAGGGAGACAAGAAGAAGCGCGTGCGCCGCCGTAAAGAAAAAAAAAACCCAAAATGCACGTCCGGCGATCGGGGATTGGCGAATGTGACCGACAAGCGATACAAGGAGCGGGCACGAACTGCGCTGCTACTTTTTGTTGCGGCGGTAAGGAGAAGGGAGCTCGGCACAAGGCGAGACGTTGAAGATGTCAACGTTCCTGCAAGTTCTGTTTAGAGGGACTTTTGGGCATGATGGGCTCACCTCTTCTCCTCTGCTTAGTCACATCGATCCAACCCGTGCACATCGGGCTGGGCTGCTACAGCGCCCGTGCTGTCGGGATGCGGCCAGATTTCGCACGCACACCACATCAGACACACCCATCGCTCACTTATCTTGCGCTGTTTTCCCGTTGCGTGAACTGAACAACAGCTTGACCATTCCGTCTCTTCTTCCTTAATATTGATATCAATATTTCTTGTCTCGGGTCTGACCCTCTTTCATCTATCACCCCTCCTTCTCCCCCACCACCACCAATTGCAGGTGCTGATAGACCCAAGTGCTGCTCTTGCTGTGTCGCGGTGAGCATAAAATTGCACCTACCTTACCTACGCCGAGGTACCTACACTCTGGAAACAAACAGCTCCAATGTAAGTTTCTTGGTAACCGTTATATCTATCTTCCTCTCCATAATTCGGACACTCCGTGCTCTTGCAAGCAATCTATCTCCCCCACCTAGTCCTTCCCCTCCCTCCCTTTCCACTCAGACGATTCCGAGATACAACCACCTAACACGCCTTACTACGTCTAGCTGTAAACACTATCGCGTGCCCACGCTTAAGAACTACAGACAGAGGCTATTTTCTATCTTCAAATCTTGCCTCGGTTACAAACTTCAACCCCCTATCAATTATACTCTCCACCTGAACTCAACAATGGCCAAATCAGCTGGATCAAAGTCCGCGGCAATGCCCGCAGAGCCTCGGCCAGAAAACATCTTCCTATTTATCCCCAATTTGATCGGTATGCAGTCCTATTACTAGATTCAATCTTTTACCGGGTTTCCTCGTAATGATAATTAATTTAACTATCTTAGGCTATGCTCGCGTGGTACTTGCTGGTGCCTCCCTCTACTACATGTCCTACCACCCCCATTATTGCACCATCCTCTACTCGATCTCCTGTCTCCTCGATGCCCTCGATGGCTATGCCGCCCGCAAGTACAACCAGTCTACCAAGTTTGGCGCTGTGCTGGACATGGTCACCGATAGGTGTACGACGAGTTGCCTGCTTTGCTTCCTGTCCTCTGCGTATCCAAAATGGGCCATCCTGTTCCAGTCTCTAATCAGTTTGGACTTGGCGAGTCATTACATGCATATGTGAGTGAGCCTTCCAGTGGTCAAAAGCTTTCCATGAATCTAGAGCGCTAAACAATGGGCCTCGTAGGTATGCATCACTCGATCGTGGTGCCGGCTCGCATAAGAAAGTTGAGAAAACACGCTCTCGTATTTTGAATCTTTATTACTCCAACAATGTGCGCAATTGTTCCTCCAGTTTTCCTAGTCTGATTTCTTGCTTAACAGATAGCTAACCTACCCATAGAAAGTCCTATTCATTTTCTGCGCAGCAAATGAGGTCTTCTTTCTCGCCATGTATCTCCTTAGCTTCCCCCAGTTCATGACGATTCACTCATGGCCTTGGGTCGTTGCGGCGATTACCTTCCCAGTTTGCGCCGCAAAGCAAATCGTTAATGTTGTGCAGTTGGTAAAGGCAGCTGTTTCGCTGGCTGAAGGTGACTTGGAGGCACGCAACAAGAAGCAGTAAAGGATTTGTGAGGACTTGAAAATTGGATACATGCTTATTGATTATGTGACTAAGCAAGGCGGAAACGGGTAAAGGAAGGGGTATTGTTTATAGATATGGAGGACAGGACGGCTTTCTTTGGCTTAAATTCTTTTTGCGATTGGCGTTGTCGTTATAGGGCCTTCTTTCGCTACACATTTTATTATTGGCTTTCCATTTTTCAGAGGCCTCTTCGATTCTAATTGTAGGAGGGATCGCGGGTTCGAGCCTCTCCTGGGAGAACGCTCAACTACTCCCATCCTCTTGGTTATCTTTTGATTTTTTTGCTTCGTTTGTTTGTTGTATCGTTGATATTTGTTTTTTTTATCGTTTATTTTCTTGCCATTATTCTATCTTCATCCTTTCTATCTGTTTGTAGAATATATTTTGTCTGAATCAAAGAAACCTTAACTACATGTAGTAATTAGGCTGCGGGGGTAAGATAAAGGCTAAGACGGATTATGGAATGTTTTTCTGGTACGACTTTATATTCTATGATATGAGGAGGCGGATTACTTGGACTGCATGTACATGTAACTTCTTCCTGTTGGGCGGGCAGGTCAGGGTTCATAGCTGCATGTACTTCTGGCTACCTCAATGAACTGGTACGACATCTAAATACAGTCTCAGAAATAAGGATAGAATTACTACCATGGAGCTACGATATTGGGTCAAGAATACTGGTTTAAACCAGCATATTATTAAGTAGAATATGTACCGTATCAACACCGTATTCTTACATGTATACAAGCACCACTAGCGTATTGACTGGAATATGGTACCGATTTCCAATCTCCAATAGTATAAAATGTTAGAACGAGTAATTTCGCAAATGCGGGTTACTGATTGGTCCGGCTAGGTAGGAATAATGCTAAGTAGGAACAATGGTTCGGCCTTGTGGGAACATACTGGATTGTTCGCATGGGAGCCGGTAGGCACGGAAGGACATAGGCTCAATAATTCTTGGAAAGGGCCGGGTGTCCCCTTAGTGATGTAGGATTATACAAGCACCCTCAGTCCGGAGTAGGGGACATGGCCTGAGCAGTACTATCCGTACATGTAGCTAAGCATATACATATCTCTCACGTACCAACACAAAGAGTGTACTGTGCCCAACTTAAATTTCATGGCGGAAACATATTCTATTGTTTGCCAGCTAACCCAAGCGGGATTCTGGGGAAAAAAAGGAAGTCTGAACTTTTGATAGTACTAGCATACTAACTAGGCCAGAAAGAAAAAAAGTGAAAAGTAATTAACCACAATCGCAATCATCAATATGGTATCAGTATTAATTTGGCCGTTTTTGGAATCGGCAATTGCAACGGAAGCAATAATTGAACGAGAAACATCTCAAAATAAACCCCCCCACCTTAAAGCTGGCCCCCCCTTAATTAAAAATGAATTAACAGAACGCTGCGTAGTACTCGGCATGTCTGCAGTTTGCGCAACGTGCATGTAGTATATACATACCTACTCGTAGTTTTTTGACGTTTCCGGACGCAACTGCTATTGCATACACATAAAAACCCCGCCAAGGCTATCTTTTGTATGGCATGCAATAGCAGTTGCGATGGAGTCACACAGAAACCGATTGGGTACATGTACTACATGTGGATCTGGCTATACATAGTACTAAGCAGATACATGTAATTCGCACGTAGCCATCCATCGTGTGTAGGTACATGTATATATACATGTATACACTCCATGTCCCCCAGACACAGTGCATGACGTATACGTACGATAAGGAAACAGCTACTAGTAAGTGGTGTCCCTAAATCATGTTGTATATATGAAGCTAGAAAGTCCAGTATATACTCTAGCTATGTATACATACATACATGTAGTCCTGTCAAGTACATGCAATACACCATATTCGTCTTCCTTCTCGTCCAATTACTAAACTTAGTCTTGCAAGATACTTGGGTGCGGTTTGGGTTGAGACGTCGGCTTGTAATTACCCCAGGAGGAGGAATTGAAAGTCTACATGAAGTAACTACATGTATCGTAGTCCCCCCCCCCACTAGATTGTTTGTTTATGCGAGTGGTGAAGTTGGTAAATTGACATTTCGGGGGGGTAGAAAAAGAAATAAAAGAGGTTCTCGACTTGCTGAATACTACATGTGTCCCCTCCTAGAGGAAAGTACTCTGTTATCATAGATACTGATACCTCTCGCCTTCTCTTCCTCTTGTCCATATCTACATGCAGCGAGTACGCCCCAAGCCCTGTCTTGGCCCAGTGATGTGTGCTAATCATGAGAAATCACTCGTTCGGCCTCCTCCTCCTCCTCCTAGGCCTCCTAGGCCTCCTAGCTGCTAGTGCCGAAACGAATGGTCGACTCGACTCTTCTTCCTTCTTCTACAAAGGTGTAGCATATGGAGATGTACACTTTTATTTTTTGCAGAGGGCGAGTAGAGAGAGAGAGAGAGTGTGTGTGTGTGTGTGTGTGTCGGTGCATGTGGGCTGGTTTGAGTGGGGTGAGTAGTGGTGGGCAGTGATTAACCACGCTCTTGTTGATTGAGTCGCAGAGCTGGAGCCCTACCTAGGCCTCACTCACTAAATCCAGAGCCTTGTAAGCACTGTGGCAGCAGGCCTCGCCCGCATGTGGTCAGGGTATCATCACTGTTATCAATATCTCGAGACTTTGAGCTGGATGCATCCAGCTTCATTGCAGCTTGGCATTATATGGATTTTCGTTGATCTGGTGGGTCAAAAATGGAGCCAGATGTTGATCGGCGTTACCCAGTTTTTGGTGAGAGAGGAAATTCAACCTCAGGGTAAATGATTTTTTTCTACAGCTAACACCTTGGCCAAATTTGTGAGGATTCAATAGAAGATTTAGTTGCATCCGAATTTTATCATGAAAGAATCCTCATGAAAAAAGGCCGCCATTTAGTCATTCTACAAAGGATAGAAGGAGTGGAGGTCTAATTTCGCGATTAGCCCTCTCTCTGGGAGTCAAATGCAAAAAAAAGACTCAGGATCTCTCTGCGCAAAGGGCCTAATGTCTAAGAGAGAGAGAGAGTACTTTACAATATCTACATCTACATGTATGTAGGTACATATGTACCTATATATGCATTGCGCTTTGCGATTGGTTTGCAAACAGGGCAAACAAGTTTCCTGGACAATGCAGTCGCAGCGATCGTCAGCGATCCTGACATCGCCAATGCTATTAAGCAGATGTTGAATCACCACATCGAGGACAAGAAAGACAGTTAGATAGCAATTAATCAATCTCGCGCCTTGTCCTCCTCTAGCTCTCCTCAGTCAATTCATGGAGATCGCGTCGGTCGGCCAGCGCGTGCGCGACACGAGACTAACGACACGACACGGCACGACACGTCGCAGAAGAGTCATACCTTCCTTTCACAGCCCCGCTCTGGCTCTCCTGTCTTGATATCTTGGTGTCTTGTCTTGTCTTGTCTGATCCATCCATGATCCATCGAACCCTATCCCACCCGGCAGGTCACGCGCCAACGCGCCCCCGAACGCGTCTTCCCAGGGGGAGGGAGAAGGGGGCGCGCGCGATTTTCTTTCTTTCTTTTTTTAAGGGGGAAGGAGGTGATGGCGGTATGAGTCACTCGTGTAACGCCTTTCGCCATCGTGCATGGGATGGGATTGGGGATTGGGATTAGGGATGGGGATGGATGGGATGGTGATTCACACAACGTGGGAGGAGAGAGAGGGAGCGTGTGTGTGTGTGATTACTGTGGTACTACCTGGTTTTTTTGTTTTTTTTGCTGGTGTTCCGGCTGTGGGGCTGGCTGGCTACTGCTGCTGCTGCGCGTGTGGGAGTGAGAGTGAGTGGGAGAGAGAGAGATGGGAGAATGGGAGAATGGGAGAATGGGAGAATGGTATAAAGCCGCTGGTGTGTCCTCGAGAGGGTTTTTATTATTATTATTATTATTTACTCTCAAGACAGCAGCCAGAGCAGTTATTCCTATTCCTACCTATTCTTACTATTCTTAGTCCAGTATTGATTGTTTTTTTGTTTTTTTGTCGACATCGGGGTTTTATAATAACAGCCTTTTTTATATAATATCAGCTACTACTATTCTTATATATATACAAGACAATGTCGAGGACCGAAGTAAGGACCAAGGACAGTCTGCTTGAGATTGTAAGCCCCCTCCACACACTCTCTCCTCTCTATATCCAAGAAATCAGCACTCCAGACGTCCTCACTGCCAATCAATTGCGCACAACCTACTACTACCACCAGCTATGAAGCCCAAATAACTAACCGCCGTCCACCAACCCAGAGCGGAGTAAAGCCAAAAGTCATCCTCCCCGACGGCAGCACCCTCAATGCCACCTCCGAGTCCTCAGACAGGCTCTACACCATGAAGCGCACCGGCGACCACTGTCCGTACCCCCCCCCCCAATTCTTCACAGCCAATATGATAATATATATATATATACTAACAAGCCACGCATTTCCCCCAGACTACTGCACCTGCCCCTCCTGGCGCCGCGCAGGCGGCGCAGTCAACGGCCGCACCTGCAAGCACCTGCAGTCGCTCTTTGGCGTCGAGTACGAGGAGGCGCGCCTGGAGCTCCTGAACCCCACGCCCACCTCCACCTCCACCTCCACCCCCGCCAGTTCTCTGAAGCGCAAAGCAGAGGGCGACCCCGAGGCGGCGGCAGGGGGTAAGGGGAAGGGGAAGGGGAAGGGGAAGGCCGCCGTGGAGGAGAGCACTGACGACGACGACGGTGAAGAAGAGGAGGAGGCGACAGAAGACGAGGTGGCCACGGAGGAGGACGTGGGGCCGCGGGCTAGTCCGGATGATGATGACGATGACGATGACGATGACGATGATGAAGAGGAAGAGGAAGAGGAAGAGGAGGAGGAGGAAGAGGAAGAGGAGGCGCGGCCGGCGGCAAAGAGGGCCCGCGGCGAGAAGAAGGCGATGAGGCGGGGGGTGGTGAGCGATGAGGAGCTTGCGGGCGCGAAGCCGGCGCGGAAGGCTACCGCCGGTAGTAGTAGTGCGGCGGCAGCGCGGCCAAAGAGGACGGTGGCGCCCGTGAAGAGGCTGGCGAAGGATACGAGCTTCAAGCCACTGCTGGCCGAGAAGTGGGACCTTGAGAAGGGGAAGGAGCCGAAGGGCTATCTGATCTCGGAGAAGCTGGACGGCGTGCGCGCGTACTGGAACGGCAAGAGATTTCAGAGCAGGGAGGGGAACCCGTTTTATGCGCCAGAGTGGTTCACGAAGAGGATGCCGAAGGATGTATGTTCTCCCCTTCTTCTTCTTCTTCTTCCTCTTCTTCTTCTTCCTCTCCTTCTGCTTCCTCTTCTTCTTCTAGAGAAACCGGACTAACAGCGCACCAGATCTGCCTCGACGGCGAGCTCTTCACCAGCCGCGGCGACTTCCAGAAATGCGTGTCCATCGTGCGCACGCAAAACAACCCTGACGCCTGGAAGTTCAGCGTGAGCTACCAGGTGTTTGACTGCCCGAGCATGGGCGACGAGCCCTTTGAGGACCGCATCGCGTTTGTGCGCGAGACGTTCCGCAAGCTGCGCATCCGCTGGGTGCACGTGCTCGAGCACACGGTGTGCGCGGGCCGCAAGCAGCTGCTGGAAATGCTCGACGCCGTGTGCGCAAAGGGCGGCGAGGGCCTGATGCTGCGCGAGCCCGGGTCGCTGTACGTCAATGGACGCAGCAAGACGCTGCTCAAGGTGAAGCGCTTCCTGGATGCGGATGCGGTGGTGCGGGGCCATGAGCGCGGCACGGGGAAGAATTCGGACTGCACGGGCGCGCTGAGGGTCGAGATGCTGGATGCGCAGACGGGGGCGCCGACAGGAAAGTTGTTCAAGATTGGCAGTGGGTTGACGGATGCGCAGAGGAGGAAGCCGCCAAAGGTTGGCGCGAAGGTGATTTATCGCTATCAGGAGCTGTCGAATAGTGGCACGCCGAGGTTCCCGACGTTTGTGGGCGTGAGGGCGGATTAGTGTGTATATACATGTATATATAAGGGGGTATAAGGCATGAGTGAGAGGAGAGTTGGTGGTTGGGGGTTGGGGGGTTGAGCAACTTCTTGGGTCGTGTGTTTGGGGGGGGTTTTTTGGTTCGGTTTCTGATATGACATGTCTTTGCCCCGAAAACAACTTGTGTTTCTTTTTTTTTGTGCTTTGTGTTTGTTTTTGGCTTTTACTTTGTTCATCTTGGTGTCTACTACTACTTTAATGAATGAAACGTCCTCACCGCCGAAGAAGAAGAAGAGAAAGAAAAAAAGACCATGAAACGCAGGCCCAGGATCGTGCCTGCGGTCACCGCGGTCACCAAAAATCACTCGCGGGCCCTTCCTCCCCTCCCACCCCGTTCTGGCTAGACCGCAGCCAAGAGGCGGGCCTTGGCGTCCCCCTACGGTGAGTTATGTGCAGGAACTACTGCTATTTAGACACACCACATCAATCCTCCAATCCCCCAATCCTTTGACAACTGCGTCTGGACGAGACGGACGACTGGCTGCGAGCGGTGGAGAGGGAGTAGAAGGCAGGTGCGCCGGCTTTTACGACGTCTCTACCGCTTGCGATTAATCGTGCTCTGTCTGTATACAATGTATGTACGTACATATCAAGCTGGCCTTTCGTTTCTTGCTTCTGGTCGTTGAGTGGGGAGAAGAAAAAAGTAAAGGGGGGGATAATGATCGTTTTTATCTCTTGATTGATTGATTTGTGTATTTGTCTAGTGAAACATCAAATTACTCTTTCCATCTATATATATACGACCAAAGATACATGCATGTATGTGTGTAGATACGAAGACTCCATGCCCGCCAGTCCCCTGCAGACGATCCCCATTGACTTGATTCTTCAAGCTGACCAAGCCTGCCCTGTCCCGCAGTGTCATTAGTAGCTACTTAGAGAGGTTCACCACAAATGCCACCAGTACAGAGTACAGTCAGTACAGTACAGTGCAATCCGGGCGCAGGGCCAATCTACGAAGGCACGACGTCTTCAACTGCGGATCGAACGGCTGCCTGTTTTGACGCGGATACCCCCCCCTCACATCCCGCTCTTCCATCGGCGCTTCATAGAAGTGACTTTTGTGAGCTGGGTTTTACTGGGTTTCTGGGCGGTGGGCGATGGGTCATCTACGTATACATACATACATGCATGACTAGGGGTCCATCCATAGAGCTCCTTCGAGTGCCAGCCTTATGCGGGGAAAGGCCCGGGACTAGCTATATACATGTACTCAGCTGCACCGATTGCAAGTGGCGAGTAGTTGTACTTACTGCCTTGCAAATATCTCTCGTCCAGGGACGCCGCAATCTGGTTATGAATGTTTTTTTCCTACTACCATTATAGCCCAGGATACATATATAACCCTCCCCCTTCATTCTCAAACGCCCTCGAATTGGTATAATGAAGAAGGATATTGCTATTCAATCCACAAGCTCAATTCCTGGTCCGAGTCTCCCTGGCTCTGGTGTGTCTATGCACGGCTCACGGGGAGGGGGGGGAGGTTGGAGGATATCGGGAGGGGGGGGGATTTGAGACCTGGCAGTTTGGTTTTCCTCGTTGGCAGGTTTGTCGCGTATATGCTCACTCGATCTCGCCGCATATAGGACTCTGCTGCTGCTGCTCTTGGTGTCATGCCGAAGAAGTGGTAGCGATTTGGGTTCCATGCCCTCGGCTCATTAATCTGCTCCCTCCGGCCTGAGTAGCTGTGAAGAGAGAGCCAAAGGCTGGGATGGGGCATCTGTGTATGCATGTGCAATGTATATAGGAAGGCGTTTTACGAACATATATGGAAATGGGTGTCTGGATTCACACGGTTTCCGATCAGATCTACTCGCGCGATGCGCTCTCTTCGAATTGGGCCACTGCTACTCTGTGGTTTTGGGAGCTGGCGGTGGTGGTGGGTATCCTGGACCTTGAGATTTGGTGCGGCAAAGAAGCAACCTTCGCGAGAGAGAGATGTTATATCTTGCAATCTCCCTTCAACACCGGGAATATCCATCTATCGACCATATAAAACTATTACGGTCCTTTGGCCTTCCTCTGAATCCATATCAGTTGGAACCATACAGCTTTCCTGCTGGTTGGCTTTACCCCATGTATTAGCTGCAGTCTGGATCCTTATCCGGGAGCCGTTATATGCACAGATACATATCCTGCAGACTTCTGTGTCTCTCAGCTCTCTCTGCAGCCCACGCATAACATTCACCACCAATCCAAATCCCGCCAACCAATCATCACCCGCGAACCCCCCCAACGGTTAAGGCAAATCACACCCTATCACTCGCTCCCGAAAAAAAGAAACTCAGAACCCACCCCGGAGATCCCGGCCGGGCAGCAGCTTACATAACGACACAACCCCGCGCCTCCTCCTCCTCCTCCTCCCCCCCATAACCAAACCCACCCTATCAAAGATGGAGCAGTACCTGAGCCTCCTCCCGCACGTGCAACAGCACCTCCGCCGCTCGCCGCTCGTGCCCGCGGCGCTCGCCCTGCTGACGGGCGGCACTCTCCTGTACACGGTTCTACGCTCGCCGATCGGGTCGCTGCTGCCCACGACGATCGAGTCGCCGCGGGTCGAGCTGCCGCGCCTCACGCCCAAGGAGCGCGAGAAGCTGCCGTACCCGCCCGATGTGTTTCCGGGCGCGCGCTGGGTCACGACGCCGTATGGCACGATCCGCGTGTACGAGTGGGGCCCCGAGGATGGGCGCAAGGTTGTGTTTGTGCATGGCATTGGAAGCCCGTGTGTGGTTGCGCGGGACCTGCTGTGGGAGCTGGTGGAGAAGGGCGGGTGCAGGGTGCTGGTGTTTGGTATGCTCTTCTTCTTCTTCTGTTCCCCTCTCTCTGCTCGGAGAGAATTATTATAGGTGATATATATATATATACTCACGGAACGGAATGCACACAAGACCTCTACGGCCGCGGCTACTCCGACACGCCCCTCGGCGTCCCGCACGACTACCGGCTGTACGCCGCAGAGCTCATCTTTGCGCTGCACTCGTCGCCGCAGGCGCAGCGCTGGCACAACTTTACGCTCATCGGCTACTCGTTTGGCGGCGGCATCTCGGTCGCCTTTGCCAAGCTGTACCCACACCTCGTGCGCGACCTCGTGCTGCTCGCGCCGTCGGGCCTCGTGCGCTCCTCGCGCCTCGGCGTGTTTGCGCGCTTCGCCCAGGCGGGCTATGTTCCGAACGCGGTGGCCGGGTGGATGGCCGTGCGGCGGACGCACGGGACGCCGTCGGCGGAGGTTGTGGCGGCGCGCGGCGCGGACCCCCGCGTGAGGGGTGTGGGCGGCAAGGCTGTGGATGTCGAGGGCATCCTTGAGTGGCAGGGGAAGGCGCACAGGGGGTTTCTGACGGCGTTCTTGAGCAGCTTTCGGAATGGGCCGTTGTTTGATCGGCAGGGGGAGTGGGCGGAGGTGGGGAGGGTGTGGAGGGAGGAGAGGAAGAGGGTGCTGGTGGTGGTGGCGGAGGAGGATGTGGTTATTGAGGCGGGGCTGGTGGGGGAGATGGTGGAGCTGTTGGCGGGCGGGGAGGTGGCGGGCAGGAGGGTGGTTGGGAGGGTGTTTGAGGGCATGGGACATGACTTTGTGGTGAGAAGGGGGAAGGAAGTGGCGGGGATTGTGATGGAGAACTGGAAGGGGGAGGGCGTCAATGGGGTGTAGAGGAGGGAGGGGAGGAGAGCTAAGGGGCATGCGGGGGGTGCATGTACAATGAGTTATGTAGGTATGTAGGTGGTGTTAATATCCTGTACTGTGAGAGCTACTGGAAATGTAGATATTGGTGTACATGTGAATGGAAGATTACAGATGAAGCTGTTACAACTCAAAAAAAGGTATCATTGGCTACAGAGGGAAGCAACATATATATAAATATAATACAAAATCAACAGACCCAACCTCAGCACGCATAATCCAAAACCCACATATCATTTCTACAGCACTGTAACTAATTGCAAATCCACGGGATGTGGCTTCACACCCTGGGCCTCCCTCTCCCATCGATACTGTATATACATGTATATATTCTTATATGTAGTTAATCAAGCTTTTGAGTACTACATGTATAGAATGGCCGGCCGTTATGCATGATACACATACATACATGTGTAGAGCATACCAAGACCGTACATCGTCGAGCCTGCTGTATGTACTCTACATACTAAAGGGCCCCCCGTTCCCCCACCTGCCGGACCTACTACTCTGCATACATGCAGGCCGATCTGCGCTGCGGAACTATATACATGTATATATGCTACAGCTAGTTACATGTAGCTAGGTGTTGATATTCCAGGCGGCCGTCACGCACAAAAGACGGCGAAGTATGATTTATTGTGAAAGTGGATTTCCCGTGGCCCGCGATATATACTAACTATATACATGTAGCTATCGCCTGGTCGGCCGAGACCTGCTCAGAATCTGCAAATATTATGCGTACAGAATCTGGTGCTTAACCTTTCTACATACATACATATGGTAATGATCGAGCTGTGATTACAAGGGGAAATACCCCACAGACAGTAGGTATGTAGTGCTTAGTGTAAAGTTACCAAGACTACATACAGAGCACCGGATTCTGAGCAGGTCTCGGCCGACCAGGCGGTAGTCCCATATATATATATATATTGGCTCTTGAAGGGGCCTTTTCTTTTTTAGGGGGAGGGAGGATTTGCTGTGAGCACGCGCAGACCAAGAAATCCACCCCCGGCCCTTGATTCGCGCGCGCTGGCTTTCGCATTGGTTCTGCCAGACTCTCTGTACTCTAGCTAGTTGGACGTGGTTTTTTAATCTTGGACTGCATCAGTACCTACTCGTATTTCTAGATTGGTTTCTGCCCTGGTTCGATCGTCTCCAGCTCCCCGACTCTACTTGGATCTTGGGTTCCTTATATGTATAACCAGCTACATAGTTCATTGGTTGATTCTCCCCGTGCTCAAAGACCACCGCCACCTCTCGGTGGAGTAACGCTTTCGGTGGGGTGCGCACGTGTGGTCCCTTCGTGGTCTGCGTCCAGCACCTTTCTTCTGTGGTTCTATATAGAACTGAGGATCGAAGGGGTATTATATTCGTGCGCAGTTAACGCAAATACGTTACAGTACTCACAGGGTGAAATGTTTGTTCCACACTCGGGTGCGGATCCTAACTTGGCTCGATTTGAAGAATAAGAGACAGACGAAAGGTAAATAAGTTCTGCAAGCTGCTCGGGTCAAAGGTTAGTTCTAATTCTTCTGGATTTAGATGATGATCTGTCCGCCAGGCTCAACATCTATAATGCATGCCCTACCAGACCAGCTATAGCTAAATACTCTAGAGTACAAGTTAGATAATGTATGCACGTTACCGTGTCTTTAGTTTATCTCTTGTCGCAAATGCAGAACAGCCCGAAGGCTTTAACGTAGTGCCCCGTAGATGCCAAGACTTGTAGCTTTTTACTCTCTCTCTACTACGTGTAATAATGGCCGAAAAGGTGATGAGGGAATGAACAGTCAGTTAAGGTCTAGCTAGGCACATAACTGCAGCTGGGTTAAAAAGATCAGTAATGTCTCTGGGAACATATGAATAAGAAATAAGGCCCTCAACGAAAAGTGCAGCGAGATGTCTAAGCCTCCAAAGTACCTACATACATGTAGTAGATGCCAACTGATTACCCCCGGCCCCGACACTCCCGTCAGGATCATGCCCCCCCCCCCCAAACAAAAAAACCCAGAGCAAGGTCGGATTCCCAACTTTTTTTTTTTTTACAGCACACCAAAAACTGTCAAAAACGATAATGGAAAAATCAGTACCTACATACTCTACATGTACGTACCCTGCATACGGAGGAGCTCCCCGAAAGCGAGACGGACCCTCCGCTTCTTAACTGTTGGGAATCCTTTCCTCCCCATGCGCTACATCCCTATGTATGTGGATTCGACCTTATGCTTGCTTGCTTGCTTTCCGGGCGTGTGTGCACGTGCTTGCCGAGGCTGCTGCTGCTTTGAGGTTGTTGATATGGAAAGAAAGTGATCCGTTGCATGCTGGTGGATGCTGAGCTCTCGAGATAGCCGCGGGCTGCACTGGACCGAGAGATTGTTCGCTGGTAATTGGGGGTCGGTATAGGTAAATGTTTCTAGAGACGTTATTTGGCAATGATTTAGAGGTGGGGGGGAGGAGACAGTTCAAGTTTCAATGTGAGCCCTCCAAGACAGACAGACGGACAGACGGACAGACAGACAGACAGACAGAGAGAGATAATATTTGCATGTCTCTGATCAGGGTTGACTCCAAGTGCTCGTTCTCTCTCGTGCGACCGTAGCGGGCCCGGGGATTGGCGCAGAGAAGCGAGAGCCTCGGCTTGATGCAGAACCTCTCGCTCTGTCTCTTCTCTCGCTCCCCCTGGTTAACTTGACCCCCAAACACCTCTCTCTCCACACTATCCAGAACATCTTGATATCTGCGTCTACTCAGACCCCCCGATATCTGGACATCCATAGAAACTGCTGCTGCTGCTATTACTGCTACTGCTACTACTGCTACTACTGCTACTACTGCTACTACTGCTGCCACTGCCACTGCTGCTACTGCTACCATACTCCTAAAAGTACCCATCTATACCCACACCCTTCAGTCACCCCCCCAGGCAGACCAGCTCAGCTAGCTACACCATGGCCCTCCCCGCCTCCGTCCTCAAGAGCATCCTCGCCGCCCTCCCCGTGCTCTCCTATCTGGACGCCAGATTCCTGCTCTCGCACGACCTCTGCCTCATCCGCTCCTTCCTCACCTCCACCATCGAGCAGGCAATCTACGAGAAGCGCGACCGTCTCTCCCCCTACTACCTCGTCGAGGCGCTCGCCCTCTCGCCCAATGCCGCACTCCGTGACCGGCCCCTCCTCATCTACGAAGGCACCACATGGAGCTACAAGGAAGCCCACGACATGATCCTGCGCTACGCCACGTGGCTCAAGGAGCGCTACAACGTCAAAAAGGGCGAGATTGTGGCCCTGGACTTTACGAATAAGCCGGCGCTGATATGGGTGTGGTACGGGCTGTGGGCCATTGGCGCGAAGCCGGCCATGATCAACTATAACCTGAGTGGCGAGCGGTTGGTGCACTGTGTCAAGACGTCGACGGCGCGGCTGGTGCTGGTGGATGGCGAGGTGCGTGGCGTGCTGGAGGGGGAGGAGGGCGAGCAGACGAGGAGGCAGCTGGAGACGGAGGGCGGTGATAGGGAGGTCGTGGTGTTTGATGAGGCGACAGAGAGGGTTGTGGGGACGTGGAGGGCGGTGAGGCCTGGAGACGAGGAGCGCGGGGGACAGAAGTTACCGGATATGGCGATGCTGATTTATACAAGGTATGTTTTTTATAATAGCATTGGCCTTTGCTCCCCCCCCCCCCATCTCCATCATGAGATATCACCCTGTCAATGATTGTCATAACGTACCACTAACGTAACCACCACCACCCCATAGCGGCACCACGGGCATGCCAAAACCCGCAATCATCTCCTTCCAGAAGCTCCACTTCGGCGCCGGCTTCGCCTCGCGCTACATCGGCCTCAAACCCACGGACGTCTACTACACCTGCATGCCGCTCTACCACAGCTCCGCCGTCCTCCTCGGCCTCACCAACGTCCTCTACGTCGGTGCTACCCTCTCCCTCGGCCACAAATTCTCCACAAAAACCTTCTGGCGCGACGTCCGCGACTCGCACGCCACGGTGATCCAGTACGTCGGCGAGACCTGCAGATACCTCCTCTCCGCGCCCCCGCAGCCAACAGACACCGACCACAGCGTCCGAATGGCCTTCGGCAACGGCCTCCGCCCCGACATCTGGCCAGCCTTCAGGGAGCGCTTCAACATCCCCATCATCACCGAGTTCTACGCCTCCACCGAGGGCTCCTCGGGCTCCTGGAACTACCAGGAGGGCTCCTTCGGCGTCGGCGCCATCGGCCGCAGCGGCGCCCTGCTGCGCGCACTCCTAGGCAGCAGCGCCAAAGTCGTGCGCATGGACTCTACCGGCGACATGCCGCTGCGCGACCCCGCCACGGGCTTCGTGGTCGCGTGCCCGCACGGCGAGGCGGGCGAGCTGCTCTGGCGCCTCGACCCGAACAACGTCAAGAAGAACTTTCAGGGGTATTTTGGCAACGGCAAGGCCACGGATGAGAAGATATTGCGCGATGTGTTTGCAAAGGGCGATGCGTGGTTCCGCACGGGGGATCTGCAGCGGAGGAGTGTGGATGGGCTGTTTTGGTACTTTGTGGACCGCATTGGCGATACGTATCGGTGGAAGAGCGAGAATGTCAGTACGGCGGAGGTGGCGGAGGTGCTGGGGGGGTGCGGGGAGGTGGCCGAGGCGAATGTGTATGGCGTGGAGCTGCCGGGGCATGATGGGCGCGCGGGGTGTGCGTGTGTGGTGTTGAAGGAGGGGGCGTATGCGGGGCCGACGGGAGCGGAGGTGAAGGAGGAGGCCATGAAGGCACTGGCCCAGCATGTCGTGAAGGGGCTGCCACGATTTGCAGTGCCCTTATTCATCAGGGTGACTCGGGAGATGGTGACGACGGGGAACTTGAAGCATGTTAAGCATGATCTCAGAGTACAGGGCGTGGACCCAGAGCTGGTGGAGGGAGGCGGGGACAGGCTGTGGTGGTTGAAGAATGGCGTGTATGTGCGTTTTACGAAAAAGGACTGGGAGGGGATTAAGGCGGGGAAGGTGAAGTTGTAGCCAGGTAGCTAGATACATAGTTAGCCAGGTGTCTTTTCTTTTCTTCTGCTTGTTTGTAAGTGTTTTTTTTCTTCTTTCCTGTCTCGTTCTTTTTCAAACTGTATAGTATTTCGACTTTTTTATGTCGCGTTTCTCTTTGTTGGTTGTTTTTATATTAGGGGTGGGGAGTGGAATGTATTCGGGGTTTTCTTTTCTTTTCTCTTCTTTTTCATTCGTTTTTCTCTTTTCTTTAAATGTCCGTTTTTTCTTGGTGGGCGGATATTGCAGATGAAGATGCTGGGTGGGGTATATATACATACAGCTTGTGGTATGATTGTTGTAGAAATATGGGAGAAACCCTGTTGGCTTGACCAGACATACAAACCCTGTTTTTAGGCCCCTGTTTCTACAAATAAGTTTTACCTCTCGCTGGAGATGAGAAGTCTTTAAGAAAATTAACTTAGCCTATGTAACCGTAAGCTGTGCATAAGATATGTAGGCGTAAGTGAGATTAATACTGAGAGCCTGTTAATTCGTGGCCGCGGTTCGACAAGGATTAGTGATAATCTACATAATCATGTATAGCAGATTAATGTGCAATCCAGCTTTTGCGGATCGACTGTATTAATGTTCATTATTATACATACAGCCACGTCCGCAGGGTTTTGGCACCTTGTTATAATATAATAAAAAAACCGTCCGCGGTTGCAACAAATGAAATATTTTGGTCCTCCGCTGCCTCGTGAGGATGGTTATATGTACAGTACCAAAAAAGGGGATGTAATACAGTCACTCATCAGAAGTGTTCGTGATTCGGGTTTAGTGTGACATGTCATGAATCAAGTGCCCATTGAAATGTTCAAAAACTCAACACAGCAATAGTCAAGGGTGATCAAAATCAATATTAGATATTCATTGTATTTTAATTCTCTGTTACTCACCGGATACAATTATATAGATACATTTTAATTCCTCAATTTGACCGCAAAATCGGGTAAGCCACATTGCTCACTGACCAACTTGATGTGAATCACGAACACTTTTGATGAGTGACTGTACGTACTGTCTTAATACGGAATTGTTTAAAACCCCCGAACTAAATAGGAATTCTAAATATTATACCGTATCAATACCTTAGTAATGCCGTAGTTTTGCAGTATTTTTCTAGGTGCGGTACTGGATCCACCCGCTTTTTTGGTACTGTAGGTACAAAGCGTTGTGATATCAGTGATGGAACGGGCTGAGACAGAGTGGTACCTGTTTTGAGTAAAACGCCACCAATGTACGGTGTTTGCTGATAACCATATCCCAGGGCGTTCAATCACTTATTACACATCACTGTATAGCGGCATGGAAATAGAGAGGTTTTGCTGGGAGACTTTGGAATTAACTTCGGGATAGGATGCTATTGGAGAGCTAAGGTGGAAGTGGGGCAGAGTAACAGGAAATCTTCCGAATTGAGACCAAAATGCTCCCAAAGTCCGTTTATCGAAGCCCAGAGCTTGTTGCCTGAACTATGGAAAGTTAAAGGGCTGGCTTGAACTTCGATTAACGGCCTTGTGGAGCAGAAGTCACCCTTCTTTGGGGAATATCCTTTGGCAATCGTCCTTGCCCACCAATCAAGCACCTGGTCGCGACCCGAAGTTAATTTTTTTTTTTTGTAAAACTTTTCTAATATATGTACTAATTCTATGAAATTTCTCTTTGCATGATTTAACCTCCTAAGCTTCGAGACTGGGGGGGGGGTACGTGCGGTGCCAAAAACTTTGCGGACGCGGCTGTATGGTACCTACAGAGCCACCATGTAAATCCTTAATCTGGCATGCCCATTGCAGAGTTTGTTTGTGTGAATTGCGATTATTATTATTATTATTTTTCGCTATCTGATGACCCAGGTGTCCGTAAGCATCTCTGGTTGTTCATGGCGCCTACACCCAACCCTAACCCTGCCCCCCATCCCCTGTCGCCGGCGGTGGTTGTTGGTGGTTAGGGTTGGTCGGCCATGCATGAGTGCATGGGTCCATCTGGTGTGAATTTACTCTGCGGGATTTACGTAATCCTGGTAGCCAGACAGTCAATGATCCCGCCCGCCGGGCGTGCGGTAGCCCTAAAAGAAAATAGCCCTAAAAAGAGAGCACGGGAGAGGGCCGCGCGGCCCCAGAACGGGTGGTGGATGGGAATGATCATTTAGTAGGAATCTGGGGTAGAGGCGGGACGAACTAACCACTTTTGTGGAGGGCGGGTGGTAACTATTTGGCAACTATTTGGACGGGAGACAATGATCGGGTGGTTGGTTTTTTGGAAGGGGGGTATGCGAGCTGGGAGCGGGCACAGGCAGGATGGGAGGGAGAGGGTAGAGGAATGTGGGTTAGGGGATTAGGGAATGTGGTGCATAAGGGATGGGTTTGTTATGTAGGTTGGCAGGAAGTGGGAGCTCTTTGTTAACCAGTTATTGAAATGATTGCTTGCGGATTGCGGAGGATTAATGCGGGTGGTGGTTCTTTGTTAATTAAACTGTAACTACGGACATGAGGTGTCTATAAAGCCTATTGTCTATCCATCTAGCTATTATAATAAGAATCCTCCATCAATTCAAGATATCGATCAAGATCCAACTACGACTTCCTCCTGCCTCAATGCTGGGCCAATGGCAGTGGTGATGGGTGCTGGGCCCTCTTCTCTACGATGAAAAAGGCTCGATAATCAATAGTATGCCGGACTTCACTGTCTAGTACAGCACCTGAAACATGTTCGGACTTAGTACGGTGAGACTTATTTAGTAAACATGAACAGAGAATAATATACCTAGGCCATCCTATTTGCCAGGGCGGGGGAAACGACCATCCAATCGGAAGAGTGTGCTGGGTCTTGATGGCAAGTGTGAATTCTGAAGGTTCTATCGTTTCCTGTGCTTGCTTGGGTGTTTGAATAGCTATTCGCAATCGAATTTGAATTGTGACAAGTCGAGTTCAAGGATACAATTGGCACGGATGGAAGACATACAGAACTACACTGGGGTTTTTACGGGGATGCCTCTTAAAAGTTTTCTTGAAACGCCAGAGGTGGAAGGAGGCTGTTGACTAAGATCGATCTGCACTAGGAGCCTGTCAGTCAAGCAACCCGCACCGCACAAACTCTTTTGAGACAAGCCCCGTCCGTAAGGCCAGGAAGAGAAACTTTTCTGATGACTCCGAGCAGCTACGCTGCTTACGTAAATGCTAGTACTGTGACTGGATCCAGTAGCCAAGCCAAGATTGCACCCAAGAGTTGAAGACCCTCCCTCAACACGTTCTCCCTCCATCGCGTCCTTTCCCTACATCTCCAGAAAAAAAGTTACGTTCACTACCCCTCTAAACCCCCACCTCTACCATCATAAAAATGTCAGAAAAACCCCCACTATCCATCTGGTCTATCAAGCCCAAAAAGAAGAAGCTGGGTAGCCCTATTAGCTCTGCTGATGCCCCAAGTAACTCCAACTTTAACTCCAACAAGAGAGGTTACGATGCTCTTACCCAAAATGAGAAAAATGGTGGAAAAATTAAACGCGAGATCAGCGATGATGAAGGCATTGATCAAGAGCTAGAGGACATGTTTGGCGTTGGCAATGCAGCCAAATCAAACCGAGATGAAGCCCAAAGGCAGCTGGAAAAGCGAGATAAAAGAACTCGTTCAAAGGCCAAAGTTGAAGAAGAGTCAAAGTAACTAATTCCCTCATCCTGCTAGTATTTTGCACTTTTTATTTTCCTTTTTTTTATTGATGAATTTATATGTATTTCTTCTTTTTTTTCTTTGACGCTCAACGACTAATTTATTAAATCAATCTTGCCAGTTTGGAACGTCCAAAGAAAATAACAAGAGTTCAAGCAGCCCCAACCTTGAGGTCTACCTTAACTAGGAGTGAGACTATTGCACTTGGCACCAGTACCGACACGATCCGCAGCTCGATAAGGAAATTTTCCGAAAACACCCAGACCGAAGCGGATGTCACAAATTTGAGGGAATGTATCCACAAATTGCCGTACATCCCGGCAGATTCGATAATGGTCCGGTCACAACGCACGTTGGAAGCTTTGTCAGATGTAGTGAGGAACGGTAGAAACCTGAGGATTCCTGAAGACATCATTCTTGATGCCCAGAGCCTTCGTACCAGATGGCAGCGATCGGTATATGATAAGGCCCTGATGAGGGGTATCGCATCGTCCTCAACACTTAACCGCGATGTGGTCCGCGGAAAGGTAAAGCGCACTGGTGGTTGGCGGTTGGAGGAAAACTATGTCCATCGAATTAATGCTCTCGTTATCGGCCATAACGGGCTTACAGTTGGCGATTGGTGGCCACTGCAAATATGTGCAATGCGAGATGGCGCTCATGGAGAGACAGAAGCTGGTAAGCATCTAACTATACACATCAGATTCATAGAAACTAACTGACAATTGCTTGACAGGCATCTCTGGCAATAAGGAATATGGCTGCATAAGCGTTGTTCTGTCAAACGGCTACAGCAAGGACGAAGATCATGGCAATAGGGTGTTGTACTGTGGCACAATCGGTGTTCCTGTCAAGGGAACAGGCACCTGTGTTCCCTCCGGGGGCACAAAGTTGTTGCAGATGTCTTTGCACAACGGGAACCCTGTCCGCCTTCTCCGCTCAATGAAAAGCAAAAAGCACTCTGTCTATGCGCCGAGCGCCGGTATCCGTTACGATGGGCTTTACGTAGTCACCGCTTACGAAATCCTCGACGAGGCCGCCCAGATGTACCGTTTCACTATGGACAGACAACCCAACCAACCACCGATTAGGTACGAAGGTCCTGGCGTTAAGCCAAACGTCTACGATTTGAAGGAATGGAACAAGCTCAAAGACCTGATGAAGGGGGAGAGGTAAAGTCGGCAAAAAGGAATACTCATCTCGATCTCGGCTGTCTAGTTTGTGCGAGGGTATACCATCAGTTCGGGCAATATGGGTTTACCGATCAAGCGTAACATGGATGAGAACAGCCATCGAGGTGTTCTAGGAAGGGAGTCTACTCGAATGGAGAGCCTTTCATTTTACGTCTGAACGAGATTCGTTTGGGACGAGGTTTTTTAGTCGGAGGTTTCTTTCCTTGTTTCTGTCTTTTCTTTTTTCTTTTTCTTTTTCTACATGCTTCTGGTAGTTGCAAAGGTAGTGTTTCTGGGTCACAGGGTAAAATTTCTCTCTTTCTTTGTTAGGGTATGCGTCTATCGAACTCAATAATAACGGGATTAATACATCATTTTACTCTTTTCTCTCTTTCTCTCTCTCTCTCTCTCTCTCTCTCTCTCTCTCTCTCCCTCTCTCTCTATTTCTCTCTCTCTTCTTTCTTATTGTACCTATTATACCTTTTTTCCTTTTTTTTTTTTTTTTCCTCTACATTTTATTCCTTTAGTCTATACGAATTGTATGTTAGTACGAAGCCACGATAAAATCGACGTAAACTGTCAATGACACCTTAATGTAAGCAGCTAGCTACTTGATCTATTCGTATTAAGAGCTCAATATTATTGATTTGCTGTCTATTATATTCTATCCTCTATCCCACCGCCGATTTCTTTGAGGACCAATATAAATACTATTATATGCAAACTCTTAATAGGGGGAATTTGCTCTCTTTGATCAATTTATCAAAATATCAAAACCCACATCCGTAAGAGCTTCTGAAAGCCCTGCCAAGGCCTAAACGTATACGAATCTTGGCAAATTCATAATTCATCTTACGATAGCTCCTCAGATAATTGTTACGCAGGGATATGATTTCCAATACTGTCTACGTATGCTTATACTTATATCTGCCCATCGTAGAAGTTTACGTGTATAATTGTGTCCTATAAAGATATGCGAACCCTAACCCTAGCGATTCAGCGTTCCGAGTCAGAATCGATGAGTGGTTTCGAATCAGCTCCTATGATGAAGATTAGAATGAGTGGTTTCGAATCAGTTCCTATGATAAAAGATTAGAATGGCTTTGACGGGCGGCTCGACCTTAATCTATGTACATACATATGTAGGCACTCCATAATCAACTCACCTGATTTTTCTAAGAGCCGGTATCTATGTAATTGATGATTCTGTTATGTTATTGACTCGCTACTATGGCTACAGTTAATTAGAGCTACCACATTCCTTAGTATTATTAGATTAACCGGGAAAATAAAGAGAAGGAAATACTAATTGAAATCGCTCTGGAGGCACAGCGTTGCCGAGAAGGTCCCTCAGCTTGTGTGAATATGTAGTCAATTTATAAAGCCAGGTTGTCTCAGGTCCACTTCACCGCACACCAGATCAAGGTCGAGTAAGCATTATAACTTATTTATCCCAGAACTCTCCCCCTCTCCTCCCGCCCCCCACATGTGCTCTATAGTCCGGTATAGTGCCTACATGCCCACTCTACATGCAAGCTGCAAACTAATCCCGTGGTCCACCGCTACATAACCGGCCCGAACGAACACGCGCACGGTCTTCTCTCCGAACGCAAGATAAACACATATCTACCCAAAGGATGGGACTTGCCTTCTTTTCCTGGTTCTCTATCTTTCCATTTTCCCGGGCTATGTGCCTGTTTTTTTTTTCTTTTCCCCGGATTGCAGGATGACGATTGATTAATTACTGTATACGTAGGTCCATGGACACATGCAGTGGATAATTAATTGACAAACGAAGATCTTGCACAGTTCCAGGAATGGCGGCCCTCGGAGGTGCCGCCCAGAACGCCGAGTCAAACAAGCATCTTGTGCATGGCTTCCCCACAGTCGGCTATTGTGCTGCAGCAGGCCCAGGCTTTGTTTTCTTTTTTTGCTTGTGTTCCATGCCGTTGAATGGCTGGCTCTTAAGCTTGGGTGATATGATGCAGTATCGGGAATCTCCAATGTAGGTACGCCTACTACTCTAGACTTTCTCGGATAATTTGATGAGTATATATACTGATTGCTACAAGATCCATGAAGCCCGACTTCGCTGTAGTGGTACCCGAGAAGATATGCAGGCTCTACTCCTTCACCGAGACCGAGGCCGAAATCAGGAGCGGAGGAGGAGGAGGGAAAGCTTGCTACGGGGGGTTTAAATACTGACTCGTCAGCGCCAGAATCCTCGGTTTTTGGAGTAGCAGTAGCAGTAGCCCTATATTATCAGTGGCCACTTAATTCTATCGCACCTCTGCTCTAGCTAATTTATTTAATACCCCTCCGCCATGAAACTCTCACTCACCCTGCTCTCCGTTCTCCTGGCGGCGCCCTCCTCAATCCTCTCCAAACCCGTCTCCTCCAACGCGCTCGTGGCCCTGGCCCCGCGTACAAACAAGTACCGCGGTCATTATAACCCTGGCGGCCCGCGTCACCACGCGTTCCCGCAACATCACCACCGCAGAAAGGTACATCTGCGGGCATCGCGCAATGAGACGGACGATATAGCGGACGAATTCCTGGCAGCTCTCAGTGAGGCCAATTGCGGAGGCACACTGGTGCTCGAGAAGGGAAAAACTTATGTTCTAGGAAAGAAGTTGGACTTGACATTTTTGGATGATATTGTGGTGCAGCTGGATGGGCAGATCTTGGTAGGTTATTTCTTGTTCTTGTTCTTGTTTAAATTTGGAGGAAGAGGACGGTTTGCTGCAACTAGCGAGAACTACGGGACATGTGAAGATTATGGAGAGCTGGTTCTTGGTAGTATATTAGCGGTAGCTAGTAGTCTCTCTCTTCCAGCTTTTCCAGATACCGTCCTATTTACTGCGGCAGAACCAAGAGCTCCTCTAATAGTATATCATATTGAAAACTGTAAGCTAATTGGTCCGCGAACAACAGTTTACTGACGATATCGCATACTGGCAAGCCAACTACTTCTACCACCCCTTCCAGAACTCCATCACCTTCTGGCAATGGGGTGGAAAAGATATCGTAATCAAAGGCACCGGAGAGATTAACGGCAATGGTCAGGCCTGGTACGACGGCTTTGCTGGCCGTGAAATCTTGGTATGGATCTTCCTCAAAACGGTCAATGACATCTGAAAATTCAAAAACTAACCACCCCCGAACAGGACCCCAACAACGTCTACCTACGCCCTAATCTCTTCACCGCAGTAAATGCAACTGGTCTTCTCATTGATGGAATCACCTTCCGCAACTCACCATGCTGGACCAACTTCCTGATCACGTCCAAAGATATCTTCTACAACAACGTCTTGATTGAGGCCCAATCCACTAACGCCAACCTTCCCAAGAACACTGACGGCTGGGACTCATACAACGTCGACGGCCTGACTGTGACTAACGCACGCGTGAACATCGGCGACGACTGCTTCAGCCCAAAGCCAAACACCACCAACATCTTCGTGCAGAACCTCTGGTGCAACGGCACCCACGGCGTCTCCATGGGCAGCATCGGCCAGTACTCAGGCGTCATGGACATCATAGAGAACGTCTACATCGAGAACGTGACCATGCACAACTCACAGAACGGCGCGCGCCTCAAGGCCTGGGCGGGCGAGAACACGGGGTACGGCCGCATGAACAACATCACATACAAGGACTTTTTCGTGGACAATGTCGACTACCCGCTCATCCTCACCCAGTGCTACTTCAACATCAACAGTACCGAGTGCGCAAAGTACCCATCTGAGGTCAACATTTCTAACGTCACCTTCATCAACTTCACCGGCGAGTCGTCGGGCGCGCGCGGGAAGCTCACGGTAGAGGTTATTTGCTCGCCCAATGCCATCTGCGAGGACATCTACATGGAGGGCATCGAGATGACCACCCCGCTCGGCGATCAGGTGTTTACCTGTGATGGGGTCACGGGCGGGATCGGCGTGGATTGCCTTGCGTCGAATTCGACAGAGGCTTTGGCAGCTCTGGCGACTACGATTCCAAGTACGAATTTGTAGATTTCTTGAGAAACTTTATTATTATTGTATATTAGGACATGCCGTAGATGCGAATAACGAGAAGTAATGACGCTAGGTATCAAAGTGCCAATGTGAGAATTTACAGGTTTTTTGGAAGCCGCAGTAAATGATTGGTTCGTACCACCGTCAAACACTCGGCCTACATCAGCCTGCATCACCAACTCAGAGCTCCAAGACCCCCAAGACTTGGTAGATAATCATTTCCCTCAACCGCAGTTGCACACAATCCATAAAAACCAAAGGAAAAAAATAAACTCCTGATCCCTAGGCCGATTGACCTCCACCACCAACAAATCGAATCAGAACGGCCGATCAGGGGGATACGAGAAATTTGTCATTACCGCGCGGTCCCCCGAAGCGTACCGAGGCGCCAGCCATAATAAGCCCAAAAAACGCCAATACATGTAGGTAACGACCTCCTGAGTACATACTGTAGACCAAGAGAATTTTTTCTTTCTCTTGGAGCGAGGCAGTGTGAGTGTTATTTATTTAGGCCGAAGTGCGGGTGAAAAATTTCTCTACTAGAGTTTACGTATACTTGTGACCAATTTTCAGAGCATGGGGACAAGTCAGTCAGACCTTATGTCTGCCTGCCCAGCAAAAACCAGCGAACACCAGCGAACACCAGAACCCCAGGAGTGCGAACACAGCCTGGCAGCGCGATGCCAAGCCAGACAGTCCAATTGTAACCAGAAACACAACGGGTAAAAGCACTTCCGTGTTCGGGGGGGTCAGTAGTTGATCCGCGCCTTGGCGTGGTTGAGGAGAGCCAGGGTGCAGGGCTGAGCTCCTTCTGTACGGTTGCGGCGAAGTAATTGGCTTGGGGAATGAATGACCTTGACCGTCGGTGATAGGAAGTGGTGGGTGCGGGTACGACTGACTGACTGTAGTAAGGTGCGCTTCTGGAGATGACAGGGCAGAAGCTGCGACTGGGCTCAGACACCGAACCGTTTTCGATGGCCAGATGGAGGAAGGCGAGATGAAGGGAGATTGGTGAGCAGGGGTGAGCGAGGGGAGGAGGGGGGTGATAATTGTGGAAGATGGATATATAATATTGGTTTGCTCCCGTAAGGTATGGACTTCTTTGTTCGATACTATATTCAATCTCAACGATTGCCAAAAAAATTCAAAGTCGAGAGCATCACGATCAATACTAAAAAGAAACTAGTGGCGATCATCATCATCATCACTTCATAACCACTAGCTGAAATCTGGATTGGTCCTTATAAGAAGCTCACCTCTAAAATACTCAACTGAGCAACCAAATCTTTGAGAAATCGCTCCGAGCTTTAAACCTCTTTAACAATGGACAAATTTCCTGTACGCAGCAGATACGCACCTATTAGCAATACCAACAGCGTTCCGCGTCTCATCTGGGCCACAATTGTTGGAAATGCCGACCTAGCACTCACCTCACTCCAGGAGGGCGACGACCCAAACGTCTGCCTCCCCGACACTCTACAAACCCCCCTACACCTCTCAATCCTTCATAATAACCCCACAATCTTCCACCATCTCCTCGCCTTTAACGCATCAATCACTGCCGTGGACTGCAACTACCGCACGCCGCTCCACTACGCCTGCGATGCCGGCAAGGACTTTCCTGCCGCCAAAAAGCTCCTCGAGCTTGGCGCCCCGATAAACGCCCACGACGACACACTGTGCACGCCGCTGCACCTTGCGATCAGAATCCAGGGCTACTATTCCACAGAGCTGATACAGCACCTTCTCGCGCGCGGCGCGGACGTGAACCACTACGACAACAATGGGCGTACGCCGTTACACAAGGTGGTCAAAGACGGGCACTACAATATTGCTGAGATGCTGCTAAAACGTGGAGCATCCGTGGACGTGACAGACCACGAGAAGAATACCCTCTTGCACGCTGCGGTGAAATGCTACGACCCTATGGAGTCGCTGGAGATGTTGAAGCTGCTGCAGGCATGGGGTGCTGGCGCGGTAGTCAACCAGGCGGATGAGAACGGGAGCACCCCGTTGCACTGGGCGGTGCTTGGGGAGTGCGTCGAGATTGTGCACCTGCTGCTTGAGTGCGGGGCAAATATCAATGCACTTGACAAGTGGGGCCGTACACCGTTAGATAGGGCGATCTTGGATCTCATGGGTATGTTGGAGGAAGCCCAGTCAGATGGGATGAAGAACGCGCTGAAGGAGCGCGGTGGGTTGATAGCAAAAGACCTCAAGCCAATTGAGACGAAACAGGTCAAAAACGAGGGGACTGTCGGGTTCACTATGAGGGGCATCATGTTAAGGAGTAGGAAGAGCAATGCTCAGATTGGCGCATCGAGAGTAGAGTCAGGGAGAGGGCGCTCTGGCGATAGATGTTCGTCTGAGGCGGAAGGCGCCCTGAGGAATTTGCTTCCCCGAAGTAAGATATGAGCTATCAATTGTTCTTGTCCTTATCTTTATCTTGGGAAGCGGGCTTCCTTTGTTTTTCTTGGTCTTCTTGGAGTTTACGGTTTTTTTTGTATCATTGTCGGTTTATTATGGGTCGGATTGGCGGTACTTTATATTGTACAATATCATAGGTTCTATATCTATAGCTAGCGCTGTATCATTACTGTATTATTATTATCATTATTCGAGCCATAGAATTAATAGGCTTTACCCCTGATATTACTCCTTGAGTTGTTTCAATAGTATAATCGTGATCATGAGCCGAATCGACGTTGGAACTAGAACTCAGGGCTAGGGTTATTCAAATGCAAATCCAGCTGACCAGTAGTCCCTCCAACTTCTCGATCTCCTCCCCGAGACGTAGAGTATTTGCCGGTAGTTTACCTATTGCTGCCGGCACCGCGTACATGGCGTGCTCTACCTACACATATGCGTGTTTCATCTTCACCGGGGCACCACATCTAGCCTCCACCGGTGCGGGTATCAACAGGTCCTGGTGTGTTTCAGCCAGGATCCTGGAAGTCGATCTTAGAACGTGTGCTTGCGTAGTAGGTACTACAGCAGTGAGCCGGGCTAGATGTAGAAACTTTATAATTATGAACCTGTAGCGGGAAGATGGTCAGCCACAAATCTTGATGTTACGGAATCAATGGCTTTGCACTTCCGTTAGGCAGCCATCTACAGGCAACTGGGGTTGTTGCAAACACTGCAAGTGTCCATCGTAGTTACAATGTAAGCTGTTGGGGAAGTGCTCGAGAGGTTTCGCAGCGGGTCTTCAGATAAGAGGTGCGCCTACAGGCTGCGGGGCCACAAAAATAAACAAACAAGCAGAGAATAAAACTTGGGGTTTCGCTCCTTGAAGTGTTCTTTGGCATCCGACAATGCGCCAAGTATATATGCCTATGTAGAGTGAACTGGCTACTCTACTCTGGGAATACTTGTAGGTGTAGTAGATATGCGCTTATGATGTACTGATGCTTGATATCCGACAACCAAAACAACTGACCTACTTGCGCATATGAAACCATATGCAATCATTCTAGCCCAAAGACTGCTGTATACACATGCACATATATGCATATTATATACATATGTGGTGCATGTAGGTACGCCATCTGCGCCTTGGTGACCGTTTTGAACAAGATGAAGTACATGTAGTCCAGGCCCGTGGACCCGGGAAAGAGCAGAATAAGATATGATAGCTGTGATCGGCCATACCAGCCCCCTAATTGGTGATGGTTGAAGCACAACTGAGAAGGTTACCCTCGAAGAACACATGGTGCTCCCAAGCGGGATTTGGGGAGTACTCTGAAGGTAACTGGCGGAAATGATCATATGGTAGCTTTTAACCGTCGCATCAGCAATACGAACTCTAGCTTCAGACCTACGTAGTCATAATGCTCTGCCCCGACGAATGTTTAAACGCCAGATGAATCACAGCCCATCACTCGGGGTTACATAAACCCCTATCCATGCGATAACAGATAACGTTGCTACATGATTTCAGCTCGGCTGAAATGATCAACCCCCTAAGAAAACAAGATTATTTGTGTAGAGAGCGCCGGTGCTTTCCACCCCATGTAAGCCACTCGCTGCCGGTGGCGTTTATCATGCGAAGGGTCCAACCTCCAATGGAATTCAAGGCGGGCCGCGGGCTGGTTTCCTTCAATAGCGACGATATCCTGGATACAGATCGTGGTTACGTCTGGCCCACGGGAGAGCAATGAATTCATCGGCACATTCTTAGATCGATAGGCCTAGGATGTTGATACCCTTTAGAGAGACGATTTCTGGAAAAGGGAATATCCAGTAATGCCCCTGAATCTGGCTCAGGTAAGTGCGGCGTGGGAGTTCTGCCGACATACCCACTATATCACAGTAAATGAATACAGGGTTTCAGATAACGATCCCTTGATAGTATACCACCAGAGTACCTGTATAGTATATATATAAAACGCCGTCCCCCTCAGCCCACCAACCCTCAAAAACCCAAAATATTCACCTCCCACCAAATTACCTAAACTACACAAAATTAAAAAATGCTAGTCTCACGATCCCAATCCAACCTCTCCACAATCGTCGACAATGCTATAGGCATAATCCGCTCCTCGCACCATAACATGCCTTCAATTGTGCACGCCGTCAGCAGCGAAAACATCCCCCTCATCGGGGAGATCCTCAGGAACCCCTCATCTCCCAACGTTAATGCCACGGTCGACGGCAAGAAGCAGAAGCAGTACACTGTCCTCCACGTTGCCGCAAAGCTCACGACGCCCGCGGGCTTCAACATCGTCAAGCTTCTTCTTCAGAACGGCGCAGACACGACCGCAAAGGACAAGAGAGGGTTCACGCCTCTGGATTGGTGCTTTGAGAGAATGATGGAGTACCCGGATTCGACCTCGGTGGAGGAGCTGAGGGTTTTGAGAGGGATCTTTGTCGAGCTGGTGGAGAATAAGGCGGATATCAACTCAAAGGATGCGGAGGGGAAGACTATCTTGGAGAGGGCAAGGACTTGCAGGTGGAAACATCAGGATAAGGGGTTTGGCGCGGCGGATCATGTTATGGCGTTTTTGGAAAGGAACGGTGCCAAATGAAAGATTCAATGTTGTTCGTTTCGAGAAATTGGAATACCGTGGTGCTATCGGAGTTTGGGGGATTTGTTTTAGATACCCGCTGTTTATACTTTCAAAGAACTTGTATATTTCAACTCTTGATTCTTGACAGCCCAGGATCATGCACCGAATTGTACAATTGTGCAGAAACCATATGGAATTTTTTAAACGGTGGTTTCTTGCCTCAATCATCAACCCGGACTTATGAGATTGTGATAATACAATTTAGTATTTTCCTGAAACCACCCATACTCCAACTACATGTACTCTCTCACATCGACCTAACAATATAGAAATCCGGCACTGTACGTACTACTATGTATATACTTTTACTTATTACAATAAATTTTCACTTGCCCGCTGTTCGAAACAGATCTCGAACAGAAGTTGCAGTGGTAAGGAACACTCCAGAGAGCACGAGACCAAGATTGAACTCTTAGATGGTTTTATTTGCGTTTGGTACTGTATGTCCTGTTAACTATATGGTGTGTGTAAGCTTTTCACGTTGAGAAGATCGCTGTAAACATGAATTATCACTCGTATTACCAAAGATTTGTTGTACCGAAACCGACATGACCACCCCGTCAGCCCTCTAAAGGGTAAATGAAATTCCTCCTAGAGTATAGGATCGAAAACAAGAAGCGTGAAAAGCATCACCCACCCCTCAATACGCTTAATTAAAAGTTGAATACGAATTGTATCAAGAGGGGAAAGCGGAGATGAAAAGAGAGGGCTTAAGCCTTTATAGAGAAGCACTAGTGGTGACTGTTATCGTACTGCGATGTATGTTTATCAGAAAAAAAAAGAGGATAGGCTGTACATAGGTAAGCTAATTAAATAAAAAAAAGATAGCGAGGCGGAGTAGCAAGACAGAAAAACAATCCCTCTGTATATAAGCAGACCCGCATGTGAGGGTTACAAAAATAACCGATCACTGGCACCCCGTGAGACTTATAGCAACCAAATTGCCTAGCGAAGAAACCTTACATCGAGACCTTCGAGGCCAGAAGGATAAGTCAATCCTTTCCAAGCATCTAACTCCGTTTAGGAGACTTAAAATTATTCGGTTGCTCTGCCGGTTGTTGAGTTGTTCTGGTATGAAGTGGATTTCGACGTTGCGAAAGATTGGCTATGCATACAAGATCAAACTTGCTACAAACGGATACTTCTAAGGTTGATCGATATCTTTCAGCCAATCGTTTTAGAAATAATCCCTGGGCGGAGATAGCCAGTTTTTCGAGTTTTGGCGGTAGGTTACCGGTTATTTTTGTAAACCTACAATATGTTTAAGGGCAAAGGACTTCCGTACCACGATTTCTAATAGAAAGTGACTCGAAACCGGTACCATTGAGCTCAAGCCAGGAGAACTATTATTGCCGTAAAGTGAGATGTGCCGTTAGCACGAGAACTGCTGTTATGAACTGCCTTTGCCTGCATGAAGAAATTAGAAGGTTCACCTTGCCGTTAAAACGCTGTTTTGTAGAAAATCGTCTACACTTACGAAAATGTAGAAAAAGGGAACAGATGTTTCTGTCCGAGTACGAGACTGAACCGATGATATCCAAGTCTTTTACCCCTAGAACACATGTACTTATATGAGACCAATCAATGGCATTCGAGTCTTTATCACTCCAAGTTATGTTATAAAAGACCTTTTGATGGTGCTTGAGTCTTTAATAATAACCTTCGTGATGCGGAAGTCATTTGCCTTATATTTAAATAGTGACAAACTATATGGCAGAAAGTATCGAATTGTGAAGTTTTTGATTAAATACACTCTAGAGCATTGCACTATAGATATTCCAATACCGAGTGATAACCCATGAATTAACGCGACAACCTCTAACAAGCAAGCAGTGAGCAAAGTGTCACCACCCGTTTTCAAACAGCCAATGACTACATACATAGACAACTTATCAAGCCGATCTCCAGTTAGAATATAAACATACATTTGGCTACATTATAAAAACAGAGGTGTAATTACTTTACGATCTACAATCTTCAACTACAAGTAGTTGTAAACGAGATGAGTTTAGTAGAAACGATCCTTTGTCTTACAGTCAACAATAACCTTAAAATCACCTCATACAAAAAGATTCAAATTCTGGATATCAAATTATCAACGCCCCAAAATGCAAAGATCCTCATAAACGACATAATAAATTAATCCCCACACCAAAAACGACAGAAGAAATTATTCACATTGAAAAGATGAAATCCTCAACGCCGTCTGAATCCAGCCCAGTTCAACCAACCAAACCCAATGTTACTAAGAATACCAGGGCCCCCTGCCATCCTCCTCCACCTCAACTCTATAGTACCTCCTTCCTCCACTGCTCCTCCCGCTTCTAGCTCCAGCTCCACCTCCACCTCCACTGTTTGGCACGGGAGTAGCTTCATAAGTTCCCCCCCAAGCCGCGCCCCTTTCTCTTTCAGCCAGTTCTCTTGCTGCTGCTGCTTGCCTTCTGCGATGTTTCTCCAACTTTTCTTGTTCCTTGCCCATTAGTCGTTCTTCCTCGTCATGTCTTAGCCGCTCGTTGTGAAGAGTCCACCCAGAGTTAGCGCCGTTGGTGTATACGTCGGATACATCACTATCCATATCTGACACAACCTCGCGGCGAATACGTCTTCCAGAGCTGCCAGAGCGCGAGCGCGAGTGAGAGTGCGCATGAATTATTGGTTCCTGACCGGGATAGTAAGCACTGACACTTTTCCGGAGAATTGGTTCACCGTGAAGTGGGGATGAGGATCGTGATGGGCGGGAACGAGCGCGGTGGTGGCCATGGGAGATGTGCTCTGGTGATTGGTGGTGACCATGGTAATGGTTGTGGTAAGTGCCGTGGAGGTCGCTATTACTGGATGAACATGACCCAGGGTGCTCGGCAGTGACTGTAGGAGCGTGGTAGTGGAAGTGCTGGGCACCACCACCTAATGGAGGAGAGGAAGGAATTTGGTCGTTAATTATGCGAATCCCATCTACATAGACAGGCTCAGTAGTGAAAATTGGGGCAATAGGTGTAACGACCCCATTTTCGTAATGATAGGGCTTCACAAATTCACGTTCCCTTGTTCCTCTACGAGAGTGATGTCTCGACTGATGCCTACTGTGCGGGTGTCCACCTTCACCATCAGAAGCAAATACTGTTTCTGAAGATACATGGCTACCATGGTGTCTAGAATGGTGTGTAAACGGATTATTGATATCTGAAACACCTGGTGCGCTTCTCGAATATCGCTCCGTTTCTATTGGAGGTTCTGGCGCTGGTGCTGGCGCTCGCCTTGCTTTACGAGTCCGGGAACTTACATAATGCTCCTGGTACTGTTGCGGTTGTGGCGCGTAGTGGTGGCGATGCCGGTGGTATTCTTGTGCGGGGGGTTGCTCCACATGGTCCCCACCCACCGGAACCTGTACCTTTCCATGCTTACTCGCCGGTGCGGTTGCGGCGGCTGCAGCTGTGGCCTCTTTTAATGCATCCCTCTCCTTCTTCTTTTCAAACATTTTATCATGCCATCTGACTGTCTCTTGGTCCGGCGCTGATGGAAACGCCCCAGAAGGTATTTCCCGTGGGAAGAACTCTCCTGACTCTGGATTTTGAAGTGGGAAAACGCGAACCGCCTCTTGCAGGTAAGGCACGTGTTCCACAGGGTCCAGCAGCAGTTGGATAGTCTGCCATGTAACGAAGCCGCGTGATGTTAGTGCGGGGATGGATGGTGGGACAAAATCATCCCTAGGACTTGGCTGGAGTGTATGTGAGCAACCTAGGGTGGTGTAGATTGACGATAATGCGTCCGGCGGTGTTGAGAGGAATAAATCTATATTGTTTCATAAAATCAGCATTCCATTCGTTTTATATTCTACTCGACGCACTTGTAGGGACTTGAGAGCAACTTACCATCAAGATCACCTCCAACATTATGATAAAAGCTTGAGATCTTTTCTGGCGTTAAGCACTGTACGTCCAAAGGTTCTAACTTTTCTATCTATAATCCTTATTAGCCCCCTATCTCTCTTCATTTTTATATAATATAAAATCCTCAAGCGACGTACAATGTAATTTGCGATAGCGATTAATAAATTCCGAAACAACGGCGTCGGTTGCGTCGGCTGTTCCCGACTGATCAGATACCCCCAGAATTCCTTAGGGTTAGGTGGTTTGGGCTGCGGCGGCGGAGTCATATTTCGTCTACTAGGTTGACGATCGCGATAGCGAGCGGGTTGGTTTGCAGGTACGAGCTCCAGCTTTGCGGATTTATCGAGAATATATAGATTTGATGTTTATTGAACCCACACCGGAGAGTGGGGAGGGTTGAGTGAGAAGTGGAGCTGAAGCGAAACTAAAAGCGCCTTTAAGATGAGGCAAGCTTTAGTGGGCAGTGTAAGAGTTATGTAGTTACTAAGATGGTTATAGCGCGTTGTGCTTCTGTTGGTAGATGGTTACTGTTACTACCGCTTGTAGTAGCTTGGCTGTAATTAAGTCGAATGAGACCTTTGCCCGGGGGCGTGTATGGATTCAGTTATGAGTTTCGTAGGGCGGTTGGGCCAGGCTGAAAAGGGTGTGTATGGGTAGTAGATATGTTGAGAAAATGAGGGGGAGGGGCATTTAGGTACTTTAATATGGATCAGGGTGTGTGTTTGCCAGGGATGAGGTATGAGGTCAGTCGCTGAGTGTGTGGATGGATAGAGATGATGGAAGAAGGAAAGATGGATGGTTGGATGGTTGGCAGACAGGGTAGGGCAGGGCAGCGATATTTTGTTATTTCTCTTTCCTTTCCTTTCTTGTAATCCTGTGTACCACCTTAAAAAGGATTGACGATGACTATCTCTTCTCTTTCTAGAGGAAGAGTGTAGATTATCTCGTGGATGCGTAAACTACTCTTCCAACCAGCAGGGCAATTCACGGTATCAGCGTACAATGTGTGCAACGCTGGACGCTGGGGGAAGAGAACTCGCAAAAAAGGAGAATGGGGGATGAGAATGAAAGAATAACTTCCGAACAGATCGCTTTTTAACGGGTCTAGATGGAAATTGAGACACTTTTCTGGGCTGTCCTTCTCACCCATTTTCTTGCAACGGGAGGGCTATTTGCACAGATCTTCACACCGCCTGCCTACTCCACTCAACAGTGTACCTACCTCATGTACTCTGCAACCTTTACCCATCCATATCCCGCATCTCTATACCTATTCAGCAGCGGCAGAGGGGCAGATATGTGGAGTAGACTACCACTTCTACGAGGATACAGGTGATGAATAGGCATAGCTTGATGCTAGATACGTGTGCAGTGACATCGGATTAGCCAGCAGTACCAGATAATCAGCATTTCCCATGATCCCATCGCTTTTATGTAACGATGAGAGGAATACAAATACCTTTTTTTTTCTCCGTTTTTCTCTCCGCAGTAGTACTTGCTCCATCTAGGGCTCATGTTTTGAAAAGAATGCATGGGGCAGAGTGGGTGCTTCAGGCTGTGAGGTGTACAAGCTCCCCACTGGCGTTGAAAATCAACTCGTTCGGGGATGGCTGACACGTCTTCCATGCATGCATGTGCAGCCTCGTTGTTGCGCTGCGTGCCTACTCTACTCTACCATAACTCTGTCCTGTTGAGGCCAAGTAAGAGTGATAGTCGTCTGGGCTGAACCATGGGGATGAAAGAGCATGGCTGAGAGACGAAATAAACAATAATAGAAACAATCAGCCACTGAGTATGTGCTCTAATCATAACTGTATGTACTAGTCGTATACATTTAGTTGGATAGAGTTACCTAGGTACATCTATGGAAGCATTGTAACTTACAATAGCTGAAGAAATTATTGAACATTCGCGGTGAGTCTTCAATTCCAGTCCCATGTCCATACCGTACATAACCTGGGGACTCAGTGCACGGGGGTACTAACGCCCGGGATCGGATATGTAAAAGTAAGGAGATGAATGCATCGATGTTCTGCTTACGACTATTACGGCTACAGTTATGGTAACGCACGGTGTAAAGAGTTGAAACCAAGGACCAAACGAAACACGATGACAACTGAGATGAGGGTTATGATTCGGTAGATGTGGCCGCCGCATCTCTTACCATGCACTCGGCGCCTGCACAGAGCTGCTTATTCTTACACGGTGAACAATAGAAATGATATTTAAGGATATAAAGCTACCTACAATCAGAAATGAAAAGAGAAAAGTGGATAAATAAAGATAAATAAAGATAAAAGCAGAAGGAACAATCCATAGTGATGATACTAGAGTAGGTGAAATGATAGGTAAGCCACAAATAAAACGCCCCAGGCCATAAGAATCCCACTCAGGCACAGTACCCTACTGTGCGCAGGTCAATGCAATCACAACCCCGCCCACAAGACATCAAAATCATAAGAAGGAAATTTACAAGCCCGATACCCAGGTTCGAGTCAATTAACCAAGTGCATTTATCATGCCTTTCAGATCGGTAATGTTCTCACTCTCCTTTGAGGCTTCTTCGCTCGTACCTCCCACCCTCCCTCCAGCTTTAGCCTCCTTAATCATTCTCCTCATCTCATCAAGATTCCCCTCGGTCACTCTGTGGGGGAAGATCTTCTCCGCTACATTTTTAATCATCTCTGCATCCTCTATCCTTCCCTGTACTAAACACTCCCTGGTCAGATCTACAGGGAATTTTATATCTTGACGATACCAGCTCTTCAATGCTGGCTGTTCCCCAGCACTCAAATGATCTGATAACTTCTTAAAATAAAGTACTCCCACGTCTACCCGACGTGTGAACCTTAAATGAATCCATGCCTTCATCTGCAAGTTAAGAGCCCACACTGCTGACCAAGAAACCAATTTTGTGAATGATGGGTGCTTCGCGAAGCCCTTCACACCTTCTTCGCACAACATAGCTCCCACCCCGGAGTACTCCCTCCTTGCGAACCTCCCACTCGCGAACCTCTCACTTGCGAACCTCCCACTCTGTTGATGTTCATCCAAAACCTCCATAAACACCGCCACGGCACTCTCCCATCCTCTTATATGGAGGATCTTCATAAGCCCGAAGAACAAAATATTCTGTCGCGCCACTAAAGTCTCCTTTCCGGTCATTTTAGACCACCGAACAATCATCTCATCCTTATTCTCAATCGCCCAACTTTGCCCAACAGCCCGCGCAAGCCTTGGATTAGACAGTACATCGACCGGCTCACCGACTCCAGATCTCTTTAGTCCGTCCAACACAACGTCGGCAGCACTCCACTTGAGCTCCTTAGGCACAGATACGCTTGTGGGAGGCTCGGGCATTAATCCGTTACGGACATATCTGCTAAGGCAGAGCGCAGCAAGTTCGGTGTCTGCCTTCCCAAGTAAACATTGTTCCTCGAACAGCTCAAGAGGGTCCTTGAGGAACTTCTTGATGTTTGCTTTAGAGCCGGCGAAGGCGGTGGCAGGGGAAGTTGCGGCAAGGCCGGATGAGAGAAAGGGTTCTGCAGAGAGAATACGTCTCAAATGACTGTCAGTTGGTGCGACCGGCGGTGTAGAGGCCTCAAGGGAAGACCGGAACGATTCCTTGATTAGTGAGAGGAATTTTCCCGATTCTGCGGCGGAGCCAGCTAAGGGTGTGTTCAGGAGAGTGGTGAAGCGAGATAATGCGGATTTAGTGAATGACACGCGGGCGATATTTGTGGGTTTCATACTGAAGTTGTGGTTATGGCCGAAGTTATGGTTGCAGTTGTGGTCAGATGAGATGGTGAGCGGAACTTGGATCATCTTGAATGGGAAACCCTAACCCTTAATTAGTAAAAACGTCATAATTTGAATCGGCGGGCTTATAAAGTCATAGATGGTTTAATGAGATTTATTTCTCCAGGCGGCTTCAACAGCTCTTTCGGATCCTTTTACTGATAGTTTGCTCTAAAAAGTACCTAGGTAGTTTCTGGTTAGAAACCACTAACCAGGCCAGGCGTGCGTCGAAATCGGAGTTTTTTCTCAAAATTTAAATGTCATGAAAATAGAGCATTGTGTACTTGTCAATAGAAAAGATTTTATAAAACTATCAGGAAGAGATCTAGGTGTATTTGCATACATGTGTACTGCGCAAGGATTTGCCTCGATTCTGGTGCAAGTTATAGGCATTTACTTCGATCAAAGGTTTAAAATTTCACACACTTTCAAAAGAATTGTCCTCTCAGTATTTAGGTGATAATTTTTCAATGCTTGGTATCGATAAATTCACCAGAGTTTCTATACTTTGGAACTGGGGGTCGAATTTGGATCACAATAGATCACTCGAGTGAAATTACCTCCCGGCATATGCCCTAAAATCACATAGGCACATGTAAGCAATATTATTTAGCTGGATTTAGATATATCTTATTACCGTGTACCAATATAATAGCGGGATATAGGGGACTAGTGGGGCTTGTCTATTTTGAATAAACATATCCACTGTTCCAGCATTGTTTGGACGATTACACCGAGGATTTTCTAGTCATCGTAGAAACAAAGCTTAGTTGCCCAAGGTCCGCCATGTAAGATCTGTTCATAACATATGCGTGTGGCCTGTCCCACTTCATGACGTTCTTACATGAACAGTCAGGACATACACCTACTGGGAACGACTTCAAGTCGCAGGTAGCGCAGGGTGTGTGTTGGGTGAGAGTGGTTGGAGGTAATTTACTACCTGTACCTTACAGGAAGATTCGACTCACGCAGCACCGCAGGATATTAGCATTTAGAATACTCCAACCCGGTGTGCTGTTCGGTGGATATCTGAAAGAGATCTTGCATGAATGATAAATATCGTTGGATAAGGAGATCTGTCTCACTCGCTCGCTTAGCTTAAAGGTCTTGCATTAAGATGACAAGATAAAGAGTAATTAGTTTACCGTACCATGCTGCCGGAAATACATTATTTAGACAAAACCCCGTGTATGTATTGTAATCGCAATCACTCGGGGATTCTATACTGGATTCCATGATCTTGGCACGTTTAGCATCGTTTTTGTGTCCGAGATCTTAGCAAGGTTGGAAAAGCCGATGCGGCCCATTTTGATACAGCTACGTGTGTCATAGCTAGGATAAGTGCAACACCTTTCAGAGCTACCAGAATATGTATTAGGTCCTTGAAAGTTCTACTGTTGTCGAGGATTTTTCTCATCAAATAACTCAAGTGATGTCCATCACATCACATCATGGGATCAACCACAATGTAACTTCGGGTGCTCATATGGTGCGCACACTCTTAAAGTGGCTTCAATAGGGCCTCATGAGCTAATAAGAGGGCTCTTCTGCTGCATCATTGCCATGGTTTGGTTAGATTTGCTTTTTTAAGGGTATAAGTGGGTATAGTACTGTTCCACTTTGTTCAGTCTTGGCACTTTTTACATACTAATATACCGAATTTCAAGCTCTAATAACGAGAGATATCAAAAATCTGGCCGGTATAGTTCTGGTACTAAATTACACCAACCGGATTTCATTTAATTTCTTTCGTTGCAAAGTTATTCGCCCTCGACCTCGCTCCAATTTTCGACTACCTTTATGATTGGGCGCACCATACATGTATGTAACTAACTGACACATTGAGATGACGAACTTTTGTCCGGCGCGGCGGATACTTTGTTTTGAAAGCAGGTACAGTATTTATAATTCTACAGGCACTTCCCATAGGGTTAGATATAAGGATTATTGTTTCCTTCCTTTGTTTTCTAGTGTGATCCATCGAGGCGATAATTGGATCAGCTTTGTATGACCGCAATGGGGGTTTACTTATCTGCGTATGGTAATGGCCTATCAACCCCGCCTTTTGGTTGTTTCCCCGTTCCCTTGTCGATCCCGCATCATCGCAAACAGGTGACCAAGAGAGCGAAAGAGCTCGAATGCGGCTCTCCACATCACTACTGTCGAGTTACGGCGTGCTCGGTGTATGGGAGCTACGGTGGCAGCTTCCCTTCCGTGAGGTGAACAGGCTTTGGCCTGGTCCGACTAATCGTGTGTGGGACATATACAAGGCTCTGGGATGAAGTGAGTGAACAGATCCTCACCTGTAAACACCCCGTTTAGTTCGCTCACTTAATCCCAGAGCCCTGTACTTAGTAGACCCGTAATACACCTGGTATAGTAGGCATGTAGAAGGCCTACTGATCACTGGAGTGCTAGTTCACACGCAGTCAGGTAGGTAGAATACATGTAGGCATTCAACAAGGTGCCAGAAGGAATGAGCACCGGTTACCCCCGTGCGAGTGAATGATCGATCCTTGGGCCAGCCCCACGGTTCGCATCAGAACCATAGTCATTTCATGGGAGTGGGTAGCAAACTACCTACTTGTAGATTAGAGCACATAGGAATTTTGAAGGACATAAGCTTATAGGTGTAGATAAACTTTCTTAGAAATGCTCTGCCTACGCAGGCGATGCGGATCAGATACCGCGGAGAGGCCGCTTTGAATAAGCCCGCCCTAACTTAATCCCAATGATGCCAATGATGACCGAGTGCCTCGATTGACTGACCCCTCTGCATAAATAATAATGTATCTACTCTAAAAAGTACCCACTTTCTTGTAGTACAGCAGGTTGCAGGGAAAATAAATAAGGAAGCCCGACCATTCTACCTACCCAACCCCAAACAGGTTCTCAGGATTCATTCTCTCCATACGTCTTGTTGGCTTCTGCTTCCATATCTAGTGAATACATAACTCGAGTTTCCCATCCTATTCTACTTCCATTGTCCCTTTCAGACTACTATCTCCTACGTACTACCATACATCGTCATCACACACTTACCTCTCTTTCGCGACATCATACTACAGCTTGCAACCTTTCCACACGAGACCAAAAGAAATTTCGGTTTCCCGCCCCCCCATCAACAAATACCTATATCAGAGGAGAGAAATAACAATCCAAATATGCTTCCAGCACAGAAGAACAAAGTTGACATCAGCGTGAGTGCTCTCTACATTACCCCACTCCATTGCGCATTGACCTTCCCCCGCTTCGAGAACAATGGATGGGCCACGGGAACTTGAGCTGACGATAAGGGCCAAATCTCGAGGATGAGATTGAGTTGAGTCAATATAGTCTCTCACAGAGGAAGAACAAAGATTGTTCCGTCTTTATGGAAAACTGCCTTCAAAGAAAGATATCTTGAAGAACAAGCTTAAGGTAACAACCCCCCATTATCACCTTGCCCACCATCACCGCCATCCATCACCCCCTGTTCTCAATGCCTATCCTACCCCTCTCTATCAACGAATCAGAGAACAGGGAATTGTCAAAATTTCAGTCATCAGATTAAGCTAACCGTTGGGAAATTCACCTTCCCTTTTGATGATATAGGAACGCAAATACTTCGATTCAGGCGATTATGCTCTCTCAAAAGCCGGGAAGGCCTCCGATGTCGGCGTAACCAACATCGGCTCTCAGCACCCCCTCCCCGAAAATATCCCCCACCACCAGATCACCAGTCCCGGTACACCGACTGGTAGCGGTAGCTCAAGCTCGCCGGTTAAGGAGAGCAGCCTTCTTCACGCGAAGTCCCCCATGGGCTCTCAGCAGCCGATCGAAGGCGAGGAGCTCAGCAGCGCAAACAGCGCAGAAGAGGAGAATAAGGCAGCTGCGCAGACAGCACCAGATGGAAGCTCGACTGAAACGGGCGCTGTGCCCATTCCATCCAATTAATATGGAGAGAGGCGAAGGAATGGGTGGAAACCTTTAAATCAACTTTCCCTTTTTCCCCTTCTCTCTTTATCTTTCGTCTTTTTCTTTCTTTCCTTTTCTCGCTGGTTCGATAGGGAGTAGTGGGCAGGCGGAGTTCTACAAAATGGGATTCAGGATTGGACGAAAATAAACGAAACAGGAGGAAGCCCAAATGCTATTGAAAGGAGGAAGCTTTGGAGTTTGTCCCATAGACAAATTCCTATCGAAGCTTATATCAATCATTGACAATCCCTTTTCTCTCTTCCGAAAGTAGGTAATGTTTTTTTTCTTCTCTTCGATTCTTATCTTTAGGGTTTTTCCATGCTTTCCCTACAGTCCTTTCCTTCACCCTTTGACTTAATTTGGCATTTTGCCAAACCACCCTCCTGTAAATATCCTCTCTTTTCTAGTCGTAAGTCCAAAAATTCAAGTATGAGCCAAGTTTTAGTTTCTACAAGCTCACAATAACTTGAGCGAAAGAATCGGTTGAAAGGCATTTATAGATAGCCCTTTGTTTTTTGCTTAGACTAACTATTTATCACTGTGACCCCTAGTTAACGGCTTGAACAATTGCTACAGCGTAGTTGTTTTATGAATATAAGAAGAACTTTCCATTGGAGCTTTAACACTCTTATCATTATATAATCTTGTTACAAATCGCGAGCACTCAATATCCAGGGGAGGCTACAGTTAGTGAAGATAGCGCCGAAACGTCATAGGCCGTGAAACTTTGAAACAGCACTTTTCCTCGTGCAACGCACCATGTGAGGTATTACCAGACTTAGTACATTCGCTAAACGCCCCGGAAAGTCGCGCGAGATACTACAGAAGCTACATGTATTTAAAATACTGCACCAAGAAAAAAAGTGGGTTTTTGTATCTAGTTTTTTTTCATGACAACTTTGTTAATTTTTCATTCCATTTTCCCCCAAGCCAAACCCAAGACCGCTCTTTTTTTTCCGATATGAAAAGAAGTGAAAAAAAGTAGTAGTGAAAAAAAGTATGTATTTCTCAACCGAGAAAGATACAAAAAAACGGAGCCAAGGTAGGAAGAGGAAGAAGGTTTTGGAGGGTACAGGGAGAATTATAGAATGCTCCTCTATTCCGCAGCAGGAGGAGCACCACGACCACGACCGAAACCACCGCGGCTATAACAAACGAACGTCAGTAATCCATCCCCTATCTCCCCAAAAACCGTAGAAGAGGATAAACATACAACTCAGGGTTGAAGCCCCCTGAAGGGGCGCCCTCCTTGTTATCGAACCTCCTCCTGTATCCACCTTCCCTCTCACCCCTCTCGCCGGGGGGGCCACCACGGCCACCTTGTCTCCTCTCACCACCATCTCCAGAGAGCATTCCGCGAGGGGGTGCGTTGCTGCGGGCCTGCTTGACGTGGGTGGCAGGCACGATCTCAGCGGGGAGATGGAGCCATTCACGAAGGTAGTCGAGACCCTCGACGGTCAAGGTGTAGTAGTAGTACTGCCACGAGAACTGGGTCTTGAGGTAGCCGCGGGAGGTCAAGGACTGGCAGGCCTTGATGACCTATTTGTACGCATCCATAGGCGGTTAGTTTGTGACTTTGATAGCTGATGGAGCTTGAGAGGAAGTCGTACAAAGAGGTTCTTTGTGTCAATGTCCTGGTGCTTGGGGAGGTTGAAGTCCTTCTTGGCGACGAGAACTCCCTCTGTACAAACATTAGCTTATGGCCTTGAATCCGCTCATATGCTAGTCCCTCATTCCTCCATCCAGCCATTCTATCATTCATCTCTGACCCAATGTCCCCAACTCCAATATCCAACAATCCCCACAAATCAAGAGGGCAAGAAAATAATCTTACCGCGGAAGAGGTACTCGTGGATCTTCTTGCGATCGGCTTTAGGGATAAGCCTACCAACGCGATACCATCATTAGCAAGTTCGTTCTCACTTTCTCTCACTCGTTCAACACTATCAACCGCTCCTTCCAGCCAATCCGCCCTAAAAACCGTAGTGTCTGAATTTTTGGCAGGAAGTAAAAACATACATAATTGCGCTTTGTTGTGGCTACGTCGACTGGGTTGACGGATTAGTTGTCGGATCGGTCGGTCGCGGAGTTGTCGGTCGTGGTGGTTGTGTAGATTTCCCAAATTCACAATACAATCTAGAGATTGGGGCGTGGGCTGGCCTGCAGCTTGGGACTGTGTGTGCGTGTGTGGGGACCAGGTCTACTGCCCTAATCTAATCATTAAGGCAGCATGGCATCAGATTAGATGTTAATCTGCAATACTAGGCAGGGTAACCCTGTAAGCCTCACCCAGTTCTCAATACTCACCACCGAAGATGCTTACATGCATTCTGAAAGCCAATACAAACTTCCTTTATTAAAATCAAAGTCTACAGTCGCTCACCTAGTGATGGCGGATCCTGTATGATGGTTGTGCCCGTAGTAATTTACTCTTGGCGTCCCAAACTTAACTCTGCTATTGGCTGACCGCCATCAGACAGGATCCGCCTTCACCCCGTGAGTGACTGTACTTTAGAGAATGCAATAAAATATACATGTACTTACTTAGTTTAGCGGAGAGTCCTAGGGCTTCCAGAGTCGGAAGCCAAACCTGCTTGAGGTATCGCCAACCACCAAGCTATTAAGCAATGATCTTTTTTTCACGCAGCCAAAATTTTTAATCCAGATTACACCGGAACATGATGTTTGTTGGGTTGGCCTGCCTGGCTGTTCGACTAAAAACCAAGGCTCTGTTCGGACGGGCGTGGTATTCAATACTATGGTAAATTCAGTTTTTATATGGTATGTATCATGTTCTGAAAAAACCAAGTATTCGCCAAAGACAAAATAGTTGGGTAGAGCCAAGAGGATACAAGACAACGGGAAACAAATATGTACCTCCAGAGGGATTTGTTAAAACCATGGCATTCTGTGGCGTATTCGTCGTATCAAAACCGAATCCAAACACTCAAATACTAGACTGACCTACACACCTTCCTACTCGGGGTGAATACCATGGTATGGCGTTCATCCAAACAGAACCTAATATATTTTGGCGGTCGCTTAGTCATAGTAACGTGGTGTGAGAAAATTCATGTGTTATCACTCGATTGAATATTAAGGCTCTGTTCGGACGGACGTCAACTCCATCCGAACGATTTTGTCTCTATCGAATACTTGGCTTTATCTCAGAATACGACACCATACAACCAAATTACCACAGTACTGAATATCACGCCCATCCGAATAGAGCCTAGCGTGTATGTACCCATTGTCCAAGAGTACATGGGCAGCGAGATGCTTGTAGTATACAATAATTATATAAGTGCAGAAAGCTTTTCAAGGTGCGTACTCAAAAGACAGTGTCGCTCAATAGAATAAGAGAAAAAAATGGTATTAGAATGCATAACCAAGCAGCCCTCATTTTACTTGCCCGAGCCTTGAAATACCGGCCACAATACACAATAATAGTAGCGGGCCTTTCATCATGGCACAGTTTGTACCGAAAGTATGTACCCGCCTGATGACTGGTTTTATTTTCGTCATACTAGTCCTGTAGAAGCCAACCAAAAGGAATTGGGAAAAAAGCAGAAAAAACTAAACTTGGAAACTTTTTAAAAAAAAGAAGAGAAAAAAAATAGGCGATAAATAAAGCGCAAGAAGAGATTTGTTTTATTCATCTCTTCAATTGACTTTTAGTTCATTATTCTCATTCAATCGTATCATGTGCTATTGCGTTAAACTTATTCGTAATTTAGCGCGCGTACCTGCTTGCCGGCTTCCCGTTATTCTGCCCATCCTCCATGAAGTAGTCGTGGTGACAGGCTTGTTTGGCGGAAATACGACCAGCTGGGTCGAAAACGAGCATGGCCTGAAAACGGAGTTAGCTTAGGGGAAACTGAGAAAGAGGAATATGCATGACATACCTCTAAAAGGTCATAACCCGCGGGGTCGAGCCCGGGAACCATCCTGTCGACGTCGACCTTGGCCCACTGCGGGAAAGAGGACTTGAAGTCTGGGAAAGAAGTTACACCAGGCCAGGTGTCTTCGTCAGGGGTTCCGAGTAACCTAAGTGTACATGGCGCATGATTAGCATTGCTATATAGGTATAGGGTATGCGTTAACACAAACCTAAAGATTTTGAAGATTTCGTCAATCTCCGAATCGCCTGGGAAAAGAGCTTTGCGCGTTTGCATCTCGGCAAAGATGCAACCAACGCTCCACATGTCGACGCCGGTGGAGTACTGCTTGCCTCCAAGAAGGATCTCGGGGGCGCGATACCAGAGAGTAACAACCTAGCATCAGACATAAGGTTAGCTCGATCTACTAGTAACACAAAAAGAAGAAAGGAAGAGGGAGAAACGAACCTCATGGGTATAGGTCCTCAAAGGAACACCAAATGCTCTCGCCAATCCAAAATCTGCCAACTTCAGATTCCCTTCCTTGTCGATCAAGAGATTTTGCGGCTTCAAATCTCTGTGAAGAATCCTGTGTGCATGACAATACCGGACTCCCTCGACCAGCTGGCTCATAAATCGCTTAATCATGTCTCTACCCAACCCCATATTCTGTGGAATGGCTTCCATGTACTTTTTCAAATCCAAATCCAAAAATTCAAAAACCAGGTACAGCTTATGACCATCTGCATGGATAATGTTGAGGAGACGAACAATGTTGGGATCTGACATCTCCTTGAGAAGAGAGATTTCACGAATAGCGGTAGAGGGGACACCCTCATCCTCGGCTTCGAGACGGATTTTCTTCATAGCGACGATACGGTTGCCATTTTTGAGATCTTTGGCTTTGTAGACGACTCCGTAGGTACCTGTTTTGAGATCATGAGCTCAAATTCGGATATATCAAATAGGAGGAAAAGGTCAAGATGAGAGAGAATAATGAGCGATGCATGAGATGGGAACATTTATCCAAAGAAATACCAAGTGGATTGGAAACAATTAGGTCAATGGTCGAAACAAACAGTGGTAGTGAAGTGGTATGTAAACAAACAACAACAACGCCGGAGGTACAATATTGGTATAGGACGAATTGGGTAAAGAAAAACAGCAAACATCAAAAGGCAATGAGGCAATGAGACAAACCTTCGCCAATCTTCTCAATCTTCTGGTAGTTTTCCATGCTAGCTCCTTGACCAGTCCGTCCAAAGGTGGCAGTCTCCGTAATTCCTGATTTCAGGTGGCAGCGAACTGACACTTCTCGGATTTCAGTAGTGAAGGAATAGATGGATCCTTTAACCTTTTAACAAGAAGATATCTATCTGTTGTCGCTGCTAATCGATGGCTTTGGGGTTGACTGTCGTGAATGTTCGTCGTTGGTTGAGAAGTGAAAGAGTGGAAGAAGGGGAAGAAGGACCGGGATTGAAAGCTGGGGTCGTTAGAAAAAACACGAACCTGCAGTAGAGGGTAAACAACAACAGCCGCGTTGCATGCAAATTCCCCGCAGGCTTGCGAAGCTTGGTGGGGCACCAGGATGTTTTGTGGGTACATGTATGTATTTAGTGCGGCATGATGTGTGGTACTTAGCGCGAAATAACTTCTTCTAAATCCCACCCCACACGTGAATTACGCATCTCATCTAAGCTGATATGAGAAGAATCAATACATACTTGTACCTTGTGACATTGTATGTATTAGGTTTTGAAATCTGCACCACACTCTATGCCCTACGATTGATAGAGCAGGAGTGACACAGAATCTATCACCCCACAGCAAAATTGTACTGATTTCCTCGATTACAAGCTTTTTTCTTTGGGCAAAAGTAAAGTAAACGCAACGAAGGTACTTCAGTTTGGTATATACACCCACCATTGATCAATTGACTATTTTCCCACCCAAACAAACCCACCTCTTTATTTTCAGCTACCACGGAGATATACTACTATTTAATCGCAACGAATTTAAAAATCAAACGCGCCCAAAAGATAAATGCTTACAAACAAACCTCCACACCATATTCAGCATTATTGCTTCACATCACCAAACATTTACCAATAAGGAGGCCTTAGTCCTGCGATTCCGCCTCCAGATGCAACATCCCCTTGTTCCTTCCTCCTCTGTCCAGTAACCTGATCCAACCGATATGAATCAGCCCCGGACTGGGCTCACATCTTCTTCATAGATCTACCACTTACCTCTAGTTGAATAAACTTATGAATATGTACCAGCCAATCCACATAGCTTCTCTCCTCATTGTTTCTATCCTCAACCAAGTTCCCAGCAAATTCGTACTCAGCACCGTCCAATCCTTGCCTAGCGAGCTGGACAGATATTGCCTTGCTTCCGCGTTGCGATTTAAGGTATTGTAGAATATTGCGGACCTGTGCGTTGAGGTGTGATTCTAGGGTGGGTAGCTCATAAAGGTTCGGATCAAGAGCAGAGAGAGAGGTGATATCAGGCCCGAAGAGGTCTTGTAAGAGGTTTGGTGAGACCTGGCCATGGATCCAAAGAAGAAGTAGTTGACCATTGTCAACAATATAACAGCCGCCTTCTTCGATGAAGCCATAAGAAGCACGAACTGCGGCTGGGATTTTGAGGTGACCGGTCTCATCAGGAAAGCCATCCTATATACCAAGAATTATGTTAGTTTAGCAAGTTTTAGGCTGGGGTTTGTGAAACCGACCTCTTCAGCCATGCTATGAACTGGAAGAATCCTAGGATATAGATATAGTTGCAACTCGCTAGGGCCCATGCTCTTCAAAAGCCTCATTGAGTGCACTCTCATGTCGCTCGCCACGTTCCCTCCCCTGAAGGCCCTGCACTTGAGTAAAGCTAATACGTACATTCCGAACTCTTTCAGACCTTCTGGTAGTACCAACTGGCCTGGGGGGTTACCACTAGCGCTGAAATTCTTCCTATAGGCTGCCAAGATTTCTACGCATTTTTCCGTAAGTGCACCTCTAATCTCTTTCAATGGCTTCTCGGTCATCCTGCTAGCCGCTTCTCGGGCGAGCACTCCCAATACTGCATCCTGATCCGCCCACCTTACAGCATCTCGGCCCTGTTCTGTAACAGCAGCTACCACATTACTGCATCTAACCCTCCTCTCGCCCTCCTTGGTTGTGTATAGCAAGGCGCTTTGGAAATGTGCATCAACCTTAGAATCCAATTTCCCGTCATAGCTAAACATGACCGAGATACATTTATCTGCATCGATAGTTCCAAACTCGACATCACCTGCGTGACTGTGCTGTAGGAAGTTTCCATGATAGCTCGCAACTTGAAGACCATTGGAGCAACGTACTTTCATCAAGGCTTGGTACCCAGTCTCCCTGTGGAAACTATGAGAAAGCTCGGAACGGAGCTTGAAAGCATCACGAGTCGCAACAAAATTTGGATAGAAGAACGTTTCTCCACCAGTAGTAGCTGAGATATGGCCGACTGTTGCAACATCGATATAGGCACTTGGCGTCAGGAAAAAATCTACACCTACCCCAGCTTCGACCATTTTCCCGGCTATCTTGCGCCATGCAGGGTGTTCTGTTTGAAACAGTGCCTTTTCCTTATCTGTGTTGTAAAGCTTCGAGTCCTCGCGGAGGTGGAGACGATTAGGACCCCATGTTGGCAAAGTAGCGAGAGAGCAGATGATCTTTCCGCCAGTCTTCTCAAGGGCTGAGAGGGCAGCAGCCAAGGCAGACAGAAGAGCTGGTTCGGGGTTCTTGATACTCAGGAAGAGCTCCGGAAGGGCTGTTAAGAGTGATTCAATGACAGTTCTTCGAGTCCACCCGTTAGTTCTCCACCTTTGATAAGCCTTGGTAACCATGCACATACCTCGATTCGTAAGGATCAACGAATAACCCATCACTCAAAGGAACAAAAGGATCCTCAATGTCAGTCATAACTAACATTTGGGCTTGGTCCAAATTCGGCTATAATCCACCAATCAGCACTGGCTATAAGTCAATTTCACCATGAAACGAACTCACATTCAAGTTGTAGAATTGCACATCCTTGTCAAACGTACAAATCCCGATCTTACACCCTTTCGGTAGTCTCCTTCTCTTTCCTTCCTTTTCATCTTCTGGTTCTTGCCCTTCTAGACATGGCACATAGGCACTTTCCCCATAGAGAGATTCTCTAATGCCACCAACGACGCTCTCTAGGACACCCTTATTCACTGCATTTTCACCCACATCCACTAAAAACAGATATCGTAGTGGTGATCCACCTTTCCCTTCTTCGCCACCTGCCCCCTCGCCCTCTTTCTTCGCCCAATACTCTTTCGGAACTACAAATTCCACTGTCCCATTAACCAATTCTGGTCTTTGCATACGATCAATCCTGGTACCAGTCATATCTACAGGGGAGTAGTATTCGTTGGGCACCTCGTTGTTCGGGAAAAGGCACATGTTGCACTGGAACTTTGCTCCACCCTGCAAAAATATCATGAAAGGGTTGATATAAGTCCTACAACGTCTGCACCGTGGAGGCCCCATCTCCCCAAAATCGAGAACGGGTATTGGGCTCTCTTCCTCCTTCTGTTTGGCTAGCGGGTGTATTAGGAGTGCCAATGGTAAGGACGTCGATCCCAAAAGTTCTGCAGTTGCAGGGATTGAATTTAAAGTCAACCTGCAGAATTTAGGAGATGCATTGCCCTGATCATGGACAATGAAATCGGAATTGGCATTTGGTGGTGCCTGTTTATCAAGTGTCGAGTAGACTGCTGTCTTATAATGTGTCGTAGCAAAGTCACGTGAGAGTGGAACTGATGGAATCGAGTTTGGATCGATTTTACCACCTTGCTGATTGACAGAAGACGCTTGAGTTGGACGGGCGGCGAACGCTGCGGGATTAGTTCCTGTAGCTGGAGAATATGGCTGATTTGCGGGAACTGGGAATTGCGAATTACCCCCGAAGCTTGGAGATTGCATTGGTTGCTGGCCAAGAAATTGAGAAGGGACATTGGATGTAACTCCCGGCGAATATGGGGGTAGGTTGCTGCCAGCTACCGATTCTGAGGTCTGCCCAAGATCGTGGTATGCCCTTGCCTTCTTGCGGGAAGCTTTAGAGATGGTCCCCGGAGTAGCTCCGACACCCCCGGCAAGATCCATACCAGACATTGATCCCGTCAAGCCACCAATATCCCCTCCAGAGGCCCCATAGGAGTTGGATTGTTGCGGGGGAGGTCCATACCCAGTTTGTGGCTGATACGGGGAGGCAGAGGTAGGTGGAGTTTGACTGTAAGGCGCCTGACCATAGGGTCCTTGCGGTTGGTAGGGAGACGCTATCTGTCCGGGAGCTTGGCCATAAGATGGCTGCTGGTATGGAGAACCGCCGGTTTGCTGGTAGCCGGTTGGAGGGGGAGCTACAGTAGGACGGAATTGCTGCTGCTGCTGCTGCTGCTGCTGTTGCTGCTGTTGCTGCTGTTGCGGAGATATAGGAAGGTTCGGGTCGTTCACATCCGGCTCGTCAGCCCCAAGGGCGTAATACATGGCCATTTCTGCCATTATTGAAGGAGTCCGGGCGTGATCTGATTTGGGAGCTTCGGAGTAAGTAAAGGTAGATATATAGCTTTGCGAGGGTCACAAAGACAAGAAGACAGACTGCTGAGCTTTAGTTTCTTCACTGCTGCCAGATCCAGTGGAATGAAATATTGTTTTGAGGGAGATTATCTTAGAAGATGGATTATGTGAGACTTGCAGAGTGGGTTGCAGGCGACGAATTGGACAATCGAGGTAAGGCTTAACTGGACGTTTTCATAAAAGCCACCTTGCCCGCAATTATTGCACGTGACAACTTTTCTCGGAGGTCTATAATTCTCAGCCACAGATTACCCGGAGGGGAATTAAGCAGCGCGCCACAGCTAAATGTAGGAGGAAGCCGTCTCAGCCTCTTCTTGAGCTTTCCCCTTCCTCCGCCCTTTCCTCTATTGCACCAACTGCTGTCTCGCTCGTCACTCTTCATCACTTGGAAATTGCGCCCTTCCATACCAACCCCCACTATTAGCCACCCCGCCTACGAATACAACTCTTTCTAAATAATTTCGATAGCTACAGAACACTTTAGGTTCTACGGCCAGCGACATGACCCAGTATGGCGCTCCCATCGACCCTCCGTCAACAAACGGGTCATCTAATGCGAAACGTGTGGCCTATGTAAGTATTTCTCACATTAAAACTATATGAAAGTAGTTCCATAGTTTAATATGAGTTTGATACTGATTTTGTTCCGTGTCCTTGTGTAGTTCTACGATTGTAAGTTCAAGTCGAGGCCCCAGTATGAATCGCGTCTCTACAAGATGCAAGAACACGAACCTGTCTATGCCGAACAAGCAGTGTTACTGGAAATGCAAACATCGCAATTTTACTAACTTAATCCTTCGTTACCAACAGCTGATGTAGGGTATGTTTCAGTCCCACTTATTAACATTTCCTGTTGCTAACGTTTTTCCCAGGAACTATGCTTATGTCGCTGGGCATCCAATGAAGCCTCATAGGATAAGAATGACCCACAGTCTGATTATGAATTACGGCCTATACAAGAAGATGGAAATATATGTAAGGATCACCCTGACAACTCGACTTATCCATAACTATCACTCACTTCCATTATCAGCGAGCGAAACCTGCAACAAAACAGGAAATGTGCCAATTTCACACCGATGAATATGTGGATTTCCTCTCGAAAGTTACCCCAGATAACATGGAACAATATGCAAAGGAGCAAGGAAAATACAATGTCGGCGATGATTGTCCAGTATTTGACGGGTTGTTCGAGTTCTGTGGAATTTCTGGTGGTGGCAGTATGGAAGGAGCCGCTAGGCTCAATCGCGGAAAATGCGATATCGCGATAAATTGGGCTGGGGGTTTGCATCACGCAAAGAAAAGCGAGGCATCTGGGTTTTGCTATATTAACGGTCAGTTTCATTTCATTGTCGCGCTCCTGAGACATCGGTACTAATCTTACTGCGCAGACATTGTCCTTGGCATCATCGAACTTCTGCGTTACAAGCAGCGTGTTCTGTATATTGATATCGATGTGCATCATGGCGACGGGGTCGAGGAAGCTTTCTATACGACAGATCGCGTTATGACTGTCTCCTTCCACAAGTACGGAGAATACTTCCCAGGTACTGGTGAACTCCGTGATATTGGTGTGGGGCAGGGAAAACACTATGCTGTCAATTTCCCCCTTCGTGATGGTATTACCGATGTCACTTATAAGGAAGTCTTTGAGCCGGTGATTGGACATGTTATGGAATACTATAGGCCGGACGCCGTTGTATTACAGTGCGGTGCCGATAGTCTATCGGGTGATAGACTCGGATGTTTTAACCTAAGTATGGCCGGGCACGCGAATTGTGTGGAATTTGTCAAAAAATTCAACCTACCCACTCTAGTTGTGGGTGGCGGAGGCTATACCATGAGAAATGTCAGTAGAGCATGGACTTACGAAACGGGTATTTTGGTAAATCAGAAAGTTGGCCCGGATCTACCATTCAGTGATTTCTATGAGGTGAACTATAACCCTACTATTTAAACATTATAATACTAACCATACTAGTACTTCGGCCCTGATTACGAACTTGACGTCCGCCCCTCCAACATGGAGAATCTTAACTCCCGGGAGTACCTCGAAAAAATCAAAACCGCTGTCCTACAAAACCTCGAACGCACCCGTCACGCACCCAGTGTACAAATGACCGATGTCGGCAGGGGCCTCACGGAACAGGAAGAGGAAAATGACGCAATACTTGATGATGAGGAAGATGATACGATCGGTATGGACCGACGCCACACTCAGCGCAGGTGGGATCGTAACATTGAAAAGGAAGGAGAGCTCATGTCGGAATCTGAAGACGAGGACATGGACAATTCTCTCGGTATCCGTCGCCAGGGAAGAACACGCCGTCGGAACGAGAGTAATTACAAAGAAACTGGTTCCAATGCAGGCTCTGGCGTGCAATCACCTCTCGGAGGTGGCGGCGACAGTGCAGCACCCAGTGAAGCCGGGGGTAGTAAAACTGGTTCTAGCAGTGGCTCAGGGGCGCAGAAGAATCTCGCAGCCCTTCAGAAAGAGGATGCCGCCAAAGATAGCGAGGATGATCAAAACCTAGCCGAATATGATGATGAACTAGAAGCTGTCAGGAAGGAAGCTGAGGAAGAGGAGGCGGCAGGTGCGGATGATGACGGCGATGTGGAAATGGGCGATGATACCTCCACAGCGAAAACACCGGGTCTAGGCATGGACGGGGTAAAGGACGATGAGGAAATGACCGATGCCGTTGTTGTGCCCCCACCTACAGCAACCGACCCTATACTTTCACCTAAGCAATCTTCCGTGGCTCCAGCAGCAGAAAACCCGGATCTTGTCAAGGCAAAGTCACCCACACCTGCCCCCCACATTATTCCAACATCACCACCGGTTGAGAAGCCTGTCGAGAAGCCTGAACCTTCGCCAGCACCAACTCCAGCATCGGCAGCGCCAAAGCCAATTGAAGCCTTGAGTGGTGCTAATGCAATCCCCGGACTGACTTTAGCACAAGCAGCAGAGGACGCACTGGCTGCAAAAGCAGCCGAGGAAATAAGCGCGGAGAGAGACAAGGGCCCAGCCAGCCCAAAGCACACGGAAGAAGAGAAAAAGCTATAATCATTATTTCAGTTCGGTTAAATATTCTTTCCCTTTCCCCCCACGTTTTATTTTGGCTCTCTTATCCAATCAATTTGCATTTTGCGTTTTATGTGAAGAATTGCGGGATCCAAGGCAAACCGCGAAGGGAAGCTTCTATGGCGCAATGCCAGCGAGGTTGATGTATGTTCCGGTTCAGTACGGTGGATTGATATTTGTTTTTCCTAGTCTTGTCCTTCATGCTTGTGTATTTATGCCACTCCATACTCCTATTTACTATATTGAGGTCGTTGAATTTTTGGTACGAAAGGAGGAAAATCAATCCCGAGATAAGATGCGGGTCAAAATCTACAAGTAACTGGTGAATGTTGGATTCCTTCGATGAGTGATATTTCATGATACCTGGATCTAAAAAAGCCATGAATTGCGCACTCATATATACCAAGAACTATGCACCGGTTCAAATAGGAAACCGAGGCCTAATTCTTTTAGACGACCACCGAGACTTGACCGCCTGGTTGAGGTACCTTAGTTGACAAACGTCGAGTGATAATCTGTGATCCAGTAACTATCTCTTAGGATCGAGTTTTCCAGTTAACATTAGTCTATCCTGCTAATCCAAGCACAGACATCTTTTTTTTTTAAAAAAAAAAGAGAGGGCTTCAAACAACACTCTTTACCAGTCCTTATATAATTTTATTTCCCAAATGACCGTAAATAACGGCCAAGCCGCATTTTCACCATAACAATGTTCACATCAAGAGAGAAGAAAAAGAGGATCTGAAAGGGGTTTTTTTTTTAAATTTTTTAAATTTTTTTTTTTTAAATTTTGATATCCCCCCACCACCGGGGTATCCCTTTTCACCTTCACCTTCACCCTCCCACTATCGCTTAGGCAGCGATAGTAACCTCAACCTCGACACCAGCCTCGATGTTGATGATGATCTGCTTGACAACCTCGGTAGGGGCGTTAAGACTACAAGCTAGTTAGCAAAATACTGCGCATTGGCCCTCAACAGAGCTTGCGGGGGGGTAACATACTCGATCAAACGCTTGTGGATTCTCATCTCGAAGCAATCCCAGGTCTTTGAACCCTCACCACAGGGGGTCTTACGGGTGGTGACCTTGAGGACGCGGGTGGGGAGACGGACGGGTCCCTTGACGCGGAGCTGCTTGGACTTTGCGCGCTCGATGAGGTCGGAGGTGACTGTATTTCCATTTGATTGTTAATTTCCTGCACCCTCAATCTTCTGGTTTGGGGGCATTGGAAAAAAACGCACCCTTCTCGAGAGCCTGGACCTTGCGGGAGGTGAGTGTGATGCGGATGCGGTGGATCTTGGGGCCTTCCCCGAACTCGCCCTTCTCTGGCTTGTTGTAAGACATTGTGGACGAAAAGATTAATGGGTAATCTCGACTGTTGAGGGTTGGCTGTGGTGGTTGTTGATCGTTGCAAGTGGTGGGTGCTGAGGGCGGAAATTCCGTAAGGGTGGTTTGCGTAGCTGGACGGGTTTGTGTGGGGGTGGGGTTGCGACCTAACCACCAACTCACAGCAGCGACTGGTTTGGGGCTAGCGGCCCCCTAGGGAAGCAACAGTCACATGGGTGGAGATAAAAACCGAGTGATTGCGTGGTGATCCTTAGCGTTCAGAAAATGGCTCTGGGGAGTTGGGGGCAAGGGACAACTAAAGTCAGGCCCTCCTCCTCGCTCATTGCAATCTTGAACAACTGTCTGATCAGGGCAGTATCATCGGGTAGATTACATGTATGTATACACCTACTCTGACAAGAACTCGAACCAACGACGGCAATGTATAAATCGCATCATAGAATGCCATGCTGTCGTACGTATCAAGAGCATAGAATATCAAGCTCAGGATCAGGCGGCCAATCATAGCATGACCCTGGCTCAGGCTTCCAACTTTGATGCTGTCTGTATCTTCATCACAATGTTGAGAATTCACGGGTCGTGTGTCGTCGGGCCACTGGTGGGATTGGGAAATGCTGGCGTAAGCATGCATACAACTGTCGCAGGTGTGTTTTGCGCACTCATAGACTCGTATTTGGCCCCTGCGCATAGCTCGCTCGCTTTGTGCTGAGCGGAATCTCAGAGGGGTGGGTGGGTGGGTGGGTACGAGTAGGTACTGAGATGCCCGTGCTTATACCTTGGTTGATCATGTCAATCGATTCGATCATGAATAGGGGATACCTTGGTACTATTCTACAGTCCAAGTACATACGAAGCTCGGAAACTCGTGAGTAGATGGATGGCATCCGGTCTTATTGGGAGACTTTGGGCTGAGCCGTTCGAGTACCTACATGTACCTATCGCTTGAGTAAAGTAGGTAGGTACATGTAGTGTTGATCCTGCTTGCATCGGGCCTATGCCAGGGAAGGAAGCTTTGGCGGGGCCGGGGGCCGAAAAGCATGGGGTTCCTTGCCATCCGCAGAGCCGCAACAGGGGTATTTTAGCGTAAAGCGGAACTTGCCGGGATAATTATCGATGGCTAATATATAATTCTAATTTTGGCGATGAGGAAGGAAGGAGCTGGGCATCACCATCTGAGCAATATAGATCTGCATTCTCTCTCTCTTTTTTCTTTCTTTTTTTCTCTTTTTTTTTTAGAAAAAAGATATTTAGAGTATACATGTATGTAAAGGTATGTACTCTACAAAGTGGCAGATAGGGTCTTCAAGGGTGGGTGACGCCTAAAAAGCTCATAGAGAGATTGCACACCAGATCTCCCCGGATGAGAGCTAACCACGGTTTTATTGCCACGGCCACACAAACACACTCATCATACATGTAGGACTCATACATGTAGGGATATCATTGTCAGGCCGGAAGCTTTAGGATAAGGAAGGATCTCTGGGGGCTAGGCTCAAAGCGTCATGTTTGATTGGGTGCAACAGCTCGGCTTTCGAAGGCCAAGTGACCAACGGGAGACAACATGTGTCAAGATGGTGGTAACCCCTCCTGTCTTCAACAAAGCTTATTCTCCACGTCCACCCCCTTCTTGTTCTCTCACTCTACGCTACCAACCCCTCTTGGTCTCTCTTCAGGCGGCCACAGACTCTGTTTCGATTGCACTGTTTCGATTGCACTGTCCGCTGCAAATTGCTGTATGTACATGTGCACTGCTCGTGTCACAGCGTAGTTGAATGGCTACCGTATTGCAACATTGCACTTCTAGCTGTCTTCTCCGCGAGGCTGAACTTGATACATACAACACCCGTACAGGTTGAATTGACAACTACGGAACAAATACACACAGGGTCATGCGATCAAGTTGATCCCCAGGCAATCTTTGACGACGCAATCTGCGTATTTAAGGTTGCGCCCCCTCCCCTCCGCAGGCTCACCTCGACATCGCCCTCAACTAGTCTCACTTTTGACAGGTCTCACATCAATTACCCGCCCCAACCAACACTTTCAAATAATAACGTCTCAGCACCCCCCACACCCCACCCCCTGTCCATCTCCTTCACGGCATGAGCTCAGCCTGAAGATTACGGACCCATTATTCTCCCGTTTCGCTCAGTATATGATCGTCTTTGCTTCCTCTCTCTACCTCAACCAACATCTCCTTTTGCAATGTCTGGCCTTACCACTCAGTCATCATCACCAATGTCTCCACAACTCGTGGAAAGGAGCCTTCTGATGAGGCTCCCAACCGAGATCATCATCCAAATCGTCAAGGAGTGCTCAGTATGGTCATTAATAAACCTTAGAGAAACAAGCTGTTTCTTCTATCGCCTTTCCACTCCAACCGTCCTCTACAACAAGGTCAAAAACAGCACCGAAGACACCATGTCACTCCTCTTTTATGCGTCCATGGTGAAGGACCAGGTGCTGGCGCTGAAGCTGCTGCGTAATACGAGAGGTATTGAGATTGATTTCACTAGGCGTGCCAGAGATACTACTAGGCCAACAAGGCTCGAGATCAAAGAGATGACGCCTGAGAAGCAGCTGCAATGCGTGCTTATGGATTCACTGCTACTGCTACCTCCCCGCCAGCGTAGGGGAGAGCACGTATGGTACTCTGCGCTCGCATGGGCAGCTGAGAAGCACCTTGTCTGTTTTATGAAGTTTATGTTTAGGAAGAAACCGTGGTGTGTTGACAATGCAGATCACGAGGGGCGGACACCGCTGCACATCGCAATCAAAGCAGGCCATGAAGAATGGGCGGAATGTCTCTTGGAGGAGTATGGGGCCGACCCGAACTGTCATGAGACATCTGCCCTCATCCTTGCTCTTAGTGACCCTGAGATATCCAGACAGTTGATCGCAAAGCTGCTCTCGAAAGGCGCGCTTCCAGGTGTCAAGGTCCAGCTTAAGGGGAAGTTCTGGACCCCTCTCCATGCTTCGGCCGCTTATCGTGACGCAACAGTGGTGCAAATGATTCTAGACCACGGTGCGAACCCCGATTCAACGCAAGGGGACTATGGAAAGAGCAGCACTCCGCTCCATCTCGCCGCTCTCCGAAAGGGAGGAGCGGAAATTGTCAGGGCGTTACTCAGGTCTGGAGCGGATTACACCCTGGAGAATGAGAAGGGAAAGAACGTGTTTGCATGCTTGGAGAGATCAGGAAATCCGGCCGTCGTTGATCTTCTGGAAACCATGTACCAAAGCGGCCACCGACTAACCCCCGGCAAGCGCACATACACCCACCTCGCAGTTCAACACGGCGCACTGGAGGTGCTGAAGATGTGCATCAGGGACGGGAAGAATCTTGAAGTTGAAGACGGCCACGGCCATCGGCCGCTGTACACGGCCATCAAGTTTCAGCAAACCAAGGCCGCGATGCTACTAACCGAGGCGGGGGCGAGGGAGGACTACTTGATGCAGAAGTACGGGACCTCTCTGCTCCACTTTGCCGCCACTATTCCTGGCCTCGAATTCTACAGGGAGCTGCTCAGCAAGGGGTCCAGGCTCCCGTTCAGCGAGGACCGCAAAGGATCCACGCCAATCAAGATTGCGGCCTGGTCAATGGAGCACCCTGGGCGTAGGAAGAAGGACTGGAAGCTGCGGGACGGGGAGAAGGAGGCGTTTCTGCTGGCGAAAGTGTCTGTGAGGCAGAGGGAGCTCGTCAAGGAGGCCCTCGATGTCGGGGCGATACTTGGAACCATCTGGGACCTCGACAGGGACTACGAGTGGAACAATGAGGCGCTCGACGAAGAGGAGGATGGAGACGAAAGCGAGGACGCGTGGTACGACTAGGGGGGGAGGGGGGTTCTGTCGTGATTTACGTAGATGGTAGGGCATGGGAAGCATAGGGAATACTTGGTTGTATGTATGTATGTAGGTACATGTCAGTAGCAGTGTGATATGAGCCCGGTCAACGTCAACACATTCTTGCTTGTTTTCCTTTATCTTTTATCTTTTTTTCCCCATCTTATAGGCGTTTTTCATTGGGGTGGAGGCTGGGCTTTGGAGGGATGTTTAATAGTAATATGGTTTCGTTTCCCGCCGCATGTATCATTGGCAGTGCGCACGGGGGAGGAGGGAAGGGAGGTGGCGGAAGGGGGAAAGGGGAAGCTGTCTAGATCTTGTGTAGCTAGCTAATGTGTTTTGTGTGGGAGTTCTGGGAGTAATGAATCCGACCCTCTCTCTCTGTGTCTGCGCGTGCCCAAAGCCGTGTGTCTGTGTCTGTGTCTGGCTGTATCTGTGTCTGTCTGTGTCTGTGGCTGTCTGTGTCTGTGTCTGTGTCTGTCTGTGGCTGTCTCTCTCTCTGGCTGTCTCTGGCTGTCTCTGCACCGTCTCCGTCTCTGTCTGTCTGCCACTGCCACTGCTCTGTCTGTCTCTGTCTCTGTCTCTGCCTCTGTCTCTGCACCGTCTCTGCCTCTGCTCTGCTCTGTCTGTCTGTCTGCCACTGCTCTGTCACGGCCTCTTCTCTGTTCTCTGCACCGTCTCTGTCTGCCTGTCTCTGCCTCTGCCTCTGCCCTGTCCGTCACTGCTCTGCCACTGCCTCTACACCGTCTCTACACCGTCTCTACACCGTCTCTACACCGTCTCTGTCACTGCCTGTCTCTGTCTGTCTGCCTATCTCTGTTTCTGCTCTCTGTTCTCTGCACAGTCGCCGTCTCTGCCTCTGCCCTGCTCTGCACCGTCCCTGTCCCTGCCTCTGTCCCTGCCTCTGCCTCTGCTCTGCTCTGCTCTGCTCTGCTCTGCTCTGCTCTGCTCTGCTCTGCTCTGCTCTGTCTGTCTGTCTCTGCTCTGCTCTGGACCGTCACCGTCTCTGTTCTGTACCGTCACTGCACTGTCTCTGTCCGTCTCTGCTCTGTCTCTACCTCTGCTCTATCTGTCTCTGTCTGTTCTCTGTTCTCTGTTCACTGCTCTGTCTCTGTCTCTGTCTCTGCCTCTACACCGTCCCTGCCTGTCTGTCTCTGTCTGTCTGTCTGTCTCTGTCTGTCTGTCTCTGTTCTCTGCACAGTCATCGTCTCTGCTCTGCACCGTCTCTGCTCTGCCCTGCTCTGCCCTGCTTTGCACCGTGACAGCTCCTCTGCACCGTGACAGCTCCTCTGCACCGTGACAGCTCCTCTGCACCGTGACAGCAGCCAGCCGGAAAGCGCCGCCCCCTGCAGCTGCACGTGCCAGAGTCCCTTGGCGCCAACCACGTCGCGTCTCCCGCACACGAAAACCTCGAGACCTCCGGGTGCTCTCACAGACACACCCACAGACACACCCACAAAACACTCACACACACCCACAAAACACTCACTCACAAGATGAACCCCCCGCCCAAAAAGATCCAGTCCTTCTTCCGCCCCAAGCAGCCCCCCGCCCACCCCTCGTCCTCAGCAGCCTTCACATCCGACCCCTTCGACCCGCTCCCGCCCAGCTCCTCACGCGCCGCGCCGCCAACGCCCCGCATCCTCGCCGTCGAGATCCCGCCGAGCGTGCTGCGCCCCGTGGCCTTCCGCGTCTTCACAAAGAAGCACAACCTGACGCTAAAGTCCGACGCGCTGGCGCTGCTGTGCGCGCTCGTGGGCCGCCGCTGCGGCGCCGACTGGCGCGACTCGGGCACGGGCGAGCGCCTGCTGGATGAGGTTGCGCGCGGGTGGCGCCGTGCCGAGGGCGCGCAGGGGGTGCTGGTCGACGGCGGCGACGCCCTGAAGAGTGTCATTCGTGCGCTGGAGGTGCCGGGCGCGGGCGGCGCGGGTGCGGTCGGGGATTTGCTGAGGAGTGGCGGCGGAGAGGGGTGGGAGTTGGGCGTGGAGGCGGGGGGGGAGGGGCTGGTCCAGGCGCAGGCGCTGGCGGAGGCGGCGGGCTTTGAGGCCGCGGTGGATGGGAGGCGCTTTTTGAAGGTTGTGGATGCGTTTGCGATGCCAAAGTGGGCGTATAACCCGCTGAAGCGCGGGTTTGAGAAGTGAGTGATGCGGCGTCTGGGGGGGAGGGTCAATGATTGGAGATGCAGGAAATTGGGCACTGGGCATTGGACATTGAACTGGCACTGACTATCATACACAAAAAACAGAGCGCCAAAACCCTCCCTCCTCCCCCCAGCCTCCGCAAAAACAACCCTCTTCCGCACCCGCTACGCCCTCCTGCACCAGCGCCTCCTCCGCACAGAGCTCTTCCTCCCGCCCACCTTCCCCGGTGCCACCACCACCGCCCCCACCACGGATGCCGCCCGCCAAAAGCAGCAGCAGCACAACAAGCTCACGCCCATCGCAAACCTGCTCGGCCGCGCCGGCCAGAGCTTCCTCCTCTTTGGCATGCTGGCCGTCAACCCGAGCGGCGTGCTCACGCTCGCCGACCCCACGGGCGACATTGTGCTCGACCTGTCCATTGCCGCCGCCGTCCCCGCGGACGGCAGCTGGTTCGCCCCGGGGTGCTTCTGTATCGTTGACGGCGCGTTCGAGGAGGACGGCAGGTTCACGGCATACACGGTCGGGCAGCCGCTGCCCGAGCGCCGCGAGGCGAGCGCGGAGGTGTGGGGCCATGTGGACTTTTTGGGGAACGGGATTACGCTGGAGATGGGCGGCGGGGGCGGGGGGCAGCAGGGCCGTGCGATGCGTAAGGCGGAGGAGGAGGAGGGCGTGCGGATGGTGTTTCTGGGCGCGGTGGAGCTCGACGCGAAGGGCGTGCTGGGCGGGCTGCGGAGGGTGTTTGAGCTGCTGCAGGAGGCGCCGCCGCTCGTGGTGGCGCTGATTGGTTCGTTCACTAGCATTGCCATGGGCACGAATGGCGGCAGTGTCGCATACAAAGGTACCCCCCCCGGAGAACATGTACCGGCGGTCATTGGCTAACGCCCTTTTGTGGGTGGGGAGTAGAGTATTTCGACCGCCTGGCATCGCTGCTGGCCGAGTTCCCGGCGCTCACGGAGGCGGCCGCGTTCGTGTTTGTGCCCGGCGACAACGACCCGTGGGCGAGCACGTTCTCGGGCGGGGCGTCGGCGGCGCTGCCGCGCAGGGCGGTGCCGGAGATGTTTACGGGGCGGGTGCGGCGTGTGTTTCGGGGGGCGGCGGCGGCGGGGGGCGGCTGCAGTGGCGAGGCCGTGTGGACGAGCAATCCGTGCCGCGTGGGGTACTTTACGCAGGAGATTGTGGTGTGCAGGGACGATGTGGTGGGGCGGTTGAGGAGGAATGGGGTGGGGTTTGGGAAGGGGGGGATGGAGGTGGAGGAGGGGGAGGGGATGGATTTGGATTTGGAGGTGGAGGTGGAGGTGGAGGTGGAGGTGGACGAGGAGGAGGAGGAGGAGGGGGAGGGGGAGGGGGAGGAGGATGAGGAGGATGAGGAGGAGAGGGCGGAGAGGGCGGAGAGGGCGGAGAAGAAGAAGAAGAAGAAGGCGGCGGCGGCAGAGCAGCGGGAGAAGGCTGTGGTGGACGAAGACGTGAAGGGCGCCAGGAAGGTGTGTTCCCCCTCCCAGCCCACCCCCCTCTTCTCTATACATACCACATACACATACACATGCTAACACTCCCCCCCCCCCACCAACCAACAGCTCGTCAAGACGCTCCTCGACCAGGGCTACCTCTCCCCCTTCGCGCCCACCACGCGCCCCGTGCTGTGGGACTATGCGCACGCGCTGTCGCTCTACCCGCTGCCCACGGCGCTGGTGCTGTGCGAGCCGGCCATGCAGCCGTTTGCGCTCACGTACGAGGGGTGCAATGTCATGAACCCCGGCAGGCTGGTGGAGCGGCGGAGCGTCAGGTGGATTGAGTATCGGCCGGCGACGGGGAGGGGGAAGGTGGTGGAGTGTGCGCTTTAGTTGGTGGTGGTGGAGTGTCTTTGGCGGCGTTTCTGCTTCGGTTTCTGCTTTTTCGTTCTTTGTTTTCGCGGGGGGGGGGGCTGCTATAGCTACATGTCGTATCGTCCGTCCGGCGCATCTCAAGCTAGGTTTTTCAAAAGTTTAAAAGAATCAAATGCTCTTCTCTTGTTCTTGTGTATAATGTGTACATACAATGTGTAAGAGACCCGCGGAGCTGCACTGGCAGCCATGGGGGGAAGGAGTCCGGCTGTGGTTGTGGTTGTGGGTTCGGGGAGCGGGCGGCGGCTTCATGGGGTATCACTCGCACTCACCTGCGGGGTTTTTCTTCTTGATCCGTCAATCATGTAGGTTGTGGCGATGTCGCACTGGCTCCCTAGAACATGCATCCACCGCCGCCATCTTGGAGATAAATAGCAAATAGGAAATATAACTACATGTAGTGGCTGTGGTATTGTCCTTTGAAACAGTATGTATAGTATAATCCCCCCCCCCTCGAAGACAGTATTTGTATGTAGTCCCCATTATCCATCATCCCCATGCCCACCTCTGGTTGCGCCGAGGAGGGGGTGGGGTGGTACTGCGCTGTATGCGTCTTGGGATCGTTAAGCTGTAGTGCCCCCGGCGCGGGCGGTGTACTGGCAGTCCTGGTCCTGCCCTGAAGCGTGGTGCGTGGGGCGGGCATAGATAGCTAGCTGGGTCTTGAGATTAGTACCTGTCTGTTGTCGAATCTCGCTGTGGGCGGGGGGGGCATATCTTCTGCTTGGCTATAGAGGTTGAGGGGGGGGGGCAGTAGTCTCGCGGATTCAGCATCTGTACGAATACTCTCACAGCTCGAACTGCCCTTCTAGGGAGCATAGAAACTGGCTGTCTCAGGATGTGCTGTGTCTGTCTGCCAACCACAGCGAGTGACGGCCCATGACGGAGGCTGAGGCTGAGGCTGCCTGGGCGCCAAGGCATCCCTCCTCAAGCCTCGCGCGGGGGAGAGCTGCGAGGCCGGAGAAGAGGCATTCCTGCAAAGGCTTCCTGGGGATATTCCGATTGCCTCACGCCGTGTCATGTTCCAGCACTGGCTGTGTTTCATGACGCCAGGCTGAGCGCAGGGTAGGTTTAAATACTATGGCTCTTCCCCCCCCCCCCCCGCCGCCCATCGCGGTTTATAAACACCTCCACCACCACCTGCCCGAGTCTTTACGGATACACATCACAGACAACTGCAGAATACAGCGGCAGACAATAATGGAACACCTAAAGAAATGGTCAAGCAAGCTCAAGGGCGCGCAGCAGGACAGCACCCCGCCGCGCCCTGTAAACCCGGCTTACAACTTCCCCCCGGCCCCGCACCCCTCTGAGCACTCCCCCGATCACGGCGATAGCTCTCCAGACTACCTGCCGGACACCAAGAGCAGCCACGGGCCCTCCGAGTACCCGCCGGACCGCAAGAGCAGCCACGGCCCGCCCCCCTTCCCTCCCAGCGGCGGCAGCAGCAGTGCCTACCCACACGACAGCGAGGGCGCCCCGCCCGCCTACACCCCCTCCGCAACCAGCACCTACACCGACGCCCACAAACCCCCCGCCTTTGCGCCCCCCTCCCCCACCACCACGGCCGCCGACCTCCCCCCGCCGCCCAGCATCACCCACGAGCTCTCCCCCGCCTTCAACTCCACCCGCGCGCTCTCCGACGCCGGCCACCGCTTCACAACCCGCAACCCCCTCTTCCCGCCACAGCAGTTCCCCCACGCCCTGCTCTCCTCAATCCCCACGCACCCCGGGGGCGGCGGGGACGCCGCGCCACAGCTCGCCCCCGCGCCGCGCCACTTCCGCGGCACAACAACCGCCGCCGTCAAGGGCGGCGGCGTGATGGTCACGGCGTCGGGCACGCAGGACACATGCATCCTCGGCGCGGCGCCGCTCTTTGCCGCGGGATACAACCACCCGGCGAATACGCGGCGCGCGCGCGTGTTTGGCTACGAGGTGGTGGTGCTGGCGCTGCCGGCCGAGGCGGCGCTCGTGGCCGTGGGCTTCGCGGCGGCGCCGTATCCGCTGTTTAGGCTGCCGGGGTGGCATCGCGGCAGCCTCGCGGTGCATTCGGATGATGGGCGCAGGTACTGTAATGATGATCGCGGAGGGAGGGATTTTGGAGCGCCGTTTGGGGCGGGGGAGAGGATCGGGTTGTGTGAGTATTTCTTTTCCCCCTTTTTTTTCCCTGGTTGCAGGTTGGGGATGTGCTGACTGGGTGGTGGGGTGTGTGGTAGCTATGAGGTTCCCGGTCGACACCGGCGGGAGGGGGATCGAGGTCTTTGTGACGCGCGATGGAAAGCCGGCGGGGGGATGGAGGCTGCATGAGGAGGTGGATTCGCGGAGTGGAGAGAACCCTGCCGTGGGCCTCGACGGGAGCAACGATATATATGCTGCGATAGGCGTCTGGGGGAACGGCGTGAGGGTCGTGGTGGACAACTTCTATAGCAGGGAGGAGTAGGAGTCGGAGTATGCTCGATCTGGGTGGGGTGGGGTGTGTGAGACGGGCTTCTTTTCTGCTCTGTTCTTCTTTTCTTCTGTGCTTGGAGGGGGTTTGATGCACCTGGTTCACGGCTGGAATGGGCTGGCCTGTGGCTGTGGTCGTAGTGGACTGGAGCGGTTCTGCGGGTTAACGTCCCCACGGACGGGGTTACGCCTGGCTGTCTTCCCTCCTTCCTCCTTCATGTAGAGCCATTAATTAGTTGGCCAGCGAATAATCAAAAACGTTTGCGCCGAGTGCGGGTTTGGCCAGGAACCCCCCGATTCCGTCTGTTGGGTGGGATATATCACTGTGTGCATGTAGGCTTGAGATGCACGTTTATACTGACCAGCCCGTCAGCTGGCACCTGTGGCTCTGGCTGGGCCTGTTGGCTCGCACAGGCTGTGTGTACCTACACCTACATACCCACATATCTACATTGTATATACAGTGGATGTATACATACTTGTACCTACGTATATACAGTGGAGTCTCGATAGTAGCATACGGCCGGGAACGGGCTTCGTGTGCTACTATCGGGGATATGCTTGTATCGAGATCTAGAGCAACCGACTCGTTTGGGATGGCCCAACGATATGCTATATGCTATATACTATCGAGGATATGCCACTATCGGGGCTGCGGCAATCGGGGCTCCACTGTACCTGCATACATTGCCATCCAAATATATATACTGTGTACCGGCGGACACTATACTAGCTGGGTGCTAGTAGACAAGTAGCCAAAGATATGGCAACCCGGCCAGGCACAGCTTTGCCGTCCAAAGAACCCACCCCACCACTGCCAGTGTTCGTCAACACCCAGTAGTCAGTGCCCGTCAATACCTACAGCATCGGAAATGGGGGGGGGGGGTGGACTGGTACCGCAACATTTGTATCGGTATGGCGTTTTGAGAATGTGCCGTTTTATCTCTGTGTTGTAGCGGACTATACGGTAGTGCCAGCTACCGCATTGCCAAAGACTGCGGTAGTCGGTTTTTATCCATGTTTCTGTCACTGTGGTGTTTGTTAGCACCGGCCAGTGTCTGTTAATGCCTAGTGTTTGTCAACACCCAGTGTCCGTCAACACCAACACCCAATGTCCGAGTCCGTCAACACCCAGTCAGTGACTGTAAACACCCGGTCAGTGTCTGTAAACACCCAGTCAGTGACTGTAAACACCCAGTCAGTGACTGTCAATACCATGAGCATTGTCTGTCAACGCCCAGTGTCCGTCAATCAATACCCATTGTCCATCAATTGATACCCCGTGTCCGTCAGAACCCAGTGTCCGTCAGCACCCCGTGAATGCTGCCAAGCTGGCCTGGCTCCGGATATAAACGTACTGATAGACAACACTGGGTATTGATGGACAAGCCAAAGATACGACAATCCAAGCTCCAATTTATTGGGTCAAAAGGCCCAGTGTCTGTCAACACCTACTGTCTGTTGATACCTAGGCTCGTCCCCAACCACCCTGCCTTCGATGCTTCCAGGGAGGGAGGGAGGGGCTGGTGCAATATTGCTCCAACTTTGGGTGAGGTCGTTTTGTATGGGCGTATCGGCGTCGGGGTGGGTTTCGGGGTGGCATGCAAAAAATAGCTTCCGACATCAAAATTATGCTTTGTTCTGACCCCGAGATCTTATTTCGGGGTCCTATATCACAAATCGGGCATCTATATCATGTTATCAGCTCTTACATCACATTTTCGGCCTTTCTATCACAGGTCAGAGTCCGATATCACAGGTCAGAGGCCGATATCACAGGTCAGAGGCCGATATCACAGGTCAGAGGCCGACGAGACTGGCGGCCGACATTTGCCGGGAAGATAGTGCTCCAGACCCTACTGGCGAACAGCTTGCTGCGAAGTAGGGAATGGGTACGAGACTAGTTGATATCTAGTGCTCGTTAACACCCAGTGTCCGTCAACCGTTTCCGTCAACGCCCAGTGTCCGCCAGTGTCCGTCAACACCCAGTCAGTGTCCGTCAGTGTCCGTCAACACCCAATACCCGTCAAGACCGCGCGAGCATTAATGCCAAGCTGGTGGCTCCGCTTATAAATATACTGACGGGCACTGGGCGTTGATGGACAACCCAAAGAAGTACATGTGACAATCCAAGCCCAGTTTTGCATTCAATTATTGGCCAAAAGGCTCCAGTGCCCGTCAACGCCCAGTCAGTGCCCGTCAACACCCAGTCAGTGTCCGTCAACACCTAGTGTTCGTTGATACCTAGTGTTCGTTAACACCTAGTGTCTGCTAACACCCAGTCGTGTCTGCCAATCAATACCCAATGTCCGTCAACACCGTCAACACCCAGTCAGTGCCCGTCAACACCCAGTCAGTGTCTATCAACACCTGGTGTCTGTTAACACCTGGTGTCTGTTAATACCTACATGTAGTGTCCGTTGTCCGCCAAGTACACTCCATTGCCCGTCAACACCCAGTGTCCGTCAATACTCCGTGAATGTAATTCCGGGCTGGAGGCTCCGAGTATAAATTTACTGACGGACACTGACAAGCCAAAGATGGAGGTACATGTGATAATCCAAGCCCAGTTTTGCTTTCGATTATTAATCGAAGGGCCCAGTGTCTGTCAACACCCAGTGCCTGTCAACACACCGTGAGCGACAGTACGTGACTAGAAAAAAGATACTGATCGATCTCAAAACTCAACCTCAGATGATCCCCTAACCTTACGCTTAGTGGGGATCTTATTCGGACTCGGCAAAGATAAGATACTTACTAACATGTACGTACCTTCAGCAGTGAGCTCCTCCCTGTGTTAATGAGTAGGGGGGGGGTTAGTATCGAGTTAGGGCACGAACCAGTAAGTTAGCGTTCGGTTTAATTGACTGACTGGAGATTGAAGTAGGTACATTGCAGTCTCAGAGGTTGCCGTCACGGTATAATAACCAGCTGCCCAGGCTCGAGTCCGTCCTTGGTCGGGCGGTAAGCGTATGGGTGGTTCTGGCTATTAGCCTAACCTGCTGGAGTTTTCGCTGCCGCACTTTTTTATGTAAGAAGCCAACTACAGCAAACGCTTTCTATATATATGGATACGCCTGGGACCGGACTCAGGAGAGACTACCCTTATGTAAATGGCGCAAGTGCTGAAAGTCGGGCAAAAAGGCCTAAGGCCGAGAGTTGCTGCCCTTATAGAGAGATTACCCTTATATAAGGTATGTATACCATTATACATATATAACATAGTAGGCTTTCGCTGACCTTGGGAGAGAGCGGGCTATTGGCTAGCAGCAAAAAGAGGTGCCTATCCAGGAACCTTTTCTTAATGCATGCTGCTCTTTTAGTCTGGAACCCGTGCACATATCAGGCCTACCTACTCGGCCTTTAGCATTCTGTAGTTGGACTCCGTCCAATGAGAGGGCCGGGCGACGAGTACAGGGTTAGGGTTATCGGAGATCTTGTCTCAGATATCTATAGACCGCGTGATCTTCTATGGGAGCCATATTCAACCAGAATTACTTCAGGAATCTTATAGATATATGCTTCTTCCCCCTACCATTAGAGATGCTTCGCAACCAGACTTTGAATTAAATATGTATGGGATGTGATCATGATTGGAGAATGAAGGCCTAAGTGGGGCAGGGTTAATTACTGGAAATCTAACTTCCTGATTGAGATCGAAACACTCCTAAAGCCTGTTGATCGAGCTCTGGAAGGACAAGTGAGAATTCGATTAACGGCCTTGCGGAGTCAAAGGTTTCCTACTTTGAGGAACTGTCTTTGGCAATCCGCCGTGTCACCCAATCATGCTTCCCCAGTCTCTATTGCTCTTCCTATGTTTAGTTGTTGTCTTGAGCAGTGATAGCCAGTGGGCAGGAGACACAATTCAATGGGGAGTAAGTCCATATTCAATAAATCCTCCCGGATCCTGAAAAGTACCTTTCAGGGGGAAACACTTGGGTGAATACTATTTTCTAGGAATTGAGCTTTATTAAACTCAGACAAGGCCACTGGGCTCGAACCGTATGAGCCCTCCTTTATGGAACGGTAAATGTGTCAAAATTAAATTTTACTACTGGTAGTATAAGCACTGGATTTCAGTCTTTGTGCTGTGCCATACCACAGTAGTAAATGCTCAATCGTTTCCTGACAGTGGTATAAATACTGGATTTCAGTGCTATCCCATAGACCGTCAGTGCTGACACCCTTTATAGATGGCTCCCTAGCCATCCGAACACCCCCCTCACCCGAACAGTTGAGTATGGTTGGTACACACACCGGTTGCAAAGAAGATCCTTTCTTTTTGGCGTTGACTGTTCGGGTGAGGGGGGTGTTCGGGTGGCTAGGGAAGTCGTCAAAAGACTCCAGCTCCAAATTCCGGTAACCTGATTGGCGCCGATCCTCCCGTCAACCAATCATACACGTGGAATTTAGAGCCAGCTCTATCTGCGCAAAGGGTCTATTATGCGAGACCGAAAGCCACAGAGCAATTAGGTAAGAGATCAACAAAAACCGCGGAACCCATTGTCTCTAGCCAGCTCTTAGCACTTTAGAATTAAAGGAGTGTCTGTATTGTCTCGACGGTTTATGGGGTTTCCCATAAGTAAATGTTCAACTATTAATGAAATTCTCCACTAGGCGACATGTTTCATATATATTGGCATTATGTAGCCTCTTTTGGCCAAAAGGTCTGTGCTTTTATCATAAAAATCGGCACCACAAGGCATAAATTCTGGTATTGCTTTCACCATCTGTGTAAATAATAGACCCTTTGCGCAGATAGAGCTGACTCTAAATTCTACTTGTATGATTGGTTGATGAGAGGATCGACGCCAATCAGGTTACCAGAATTTGGAGCTGGAGTTTTTTGCGTAAAGGGTCTAATTAATTTACTACCGGTGGTGGAACCACCCCTGACACGTTTATCGCTCTATCCCTTCGACGGATGAAATTGTCAAATTCGCAGCCTGGACCGTGCACGCACTGAGTTGGGTATATCCGTTGCTCTTAATGGTTGAGAATAGCCATAGAGCCAATCAAGAATAAGTGTTAGATACCTGCTTGGGCTAGTATTAGCTCAAACAGGCAAGCTGCGAATTTGACAGTTTCATCCGTCCAAGGGATAAGCCTTTGTCTCTACTCTAAAGTGGGTGCATACTCAATGCATGCCCATCATTACTTCCTAATCTTAGGCCATTCTAATTAGTGCTGTAAACCCCCCAGATTACAGACGCTGATAGCAAGAACGCGTCGTGGGGAGGGACAATTTGCCTTGTTAGATCGACGGTTGTATTCCACCCGCATTCACTATATACTCGCGTGCCCAAAGAACTGTGGTGAGTGATCTGGCAGCCAACAATGCCTCACCACTTCGCTAGCGCACTCTACATGCTCCAATTGATGAAACCAATGACTGAAAAAAGTGGTTCAGGGCCCTCACAAAGGTTCTCCAAGCTTTAGGGAAATTTAGAACTTACCGGTTGCGTAGTTTTCCTTTTGTTTAATTCATATCAGTTGCGTGGTTCCATATCTCGCTTTCTTGTCCAATTAGAAGTGTGATGACGTACTGACTAGGAGATATGCCAAGCCTTAACGAGTGATAGATTATGACGCCGATAGACTGATTGTGCAAAGGTGGGCTGCTTAGCTATGTAGATCCTGAGTAACATCCTCTTGAGGAAATATTATGGTGTATTATCTCTCTCTGATAGCGCTTGAATGATGAATGAAGATAGCAAGGCTGCCAAAAAAGTGCCCCTGGAAGAGGAGAATGGTGAGGTGGCTCCTTCTCGACTGTGGGAGGTAATGTTGACATTGTGGTAGAGGCGCTGTTCTGATGGGCTTCTGTGCTGTCACGCAACGTCGTTGTGAGCAAGTAAAGTACATAATCAGTGAGGCTCGTGTTAGTAGCTAGCTATACGATTACGTTCACCTCAGGTTTCTACAGCGTCCAGTCTCGACCTCTCCCCGTTCCACGTGCACCACACCTCAGCCAATGCTACCCCCACGTCTCCAGCTCACATCTTGCCATCTCTACTAGTACTTACTAACAAGTACTTAGGGTTTATTGTCCCCCCTCTCTACGGCCGCGGGCCAAGCTGGGTGAAGATCTCGCTATATCAATCTTGACCAAATCTTCCAGGCCCTCGATTCCTCAGCAGGGCTCCACTGGCACGTGTGTAAAACATCTGATTTTACGGATACCGGCCGTTTCTGGTTTCAGCAGCTGGAGCTCGCTAGCTTAGAGTCGTTACTCAAGCTTGGGCGATCACAAGCCGAGTCGGCTCGGCCCGTATCAAATGATCCACTCAAGGGATGTGCAACTTGGAATCAAAGCTTTTTCTCAGCTCCAAAATATCAATTCAACCCAGGGGGCAAGGCATGTGCCGCTTCAGGGATCGGATTTGATGATTGATAACTTCGTTAAGCATTCAGGGATCAGATTTGACCTGCTGGTGATATCGGAGAAGGTGGCAATCTGTATCAACTTACCCTTCTTGGGATCCAAGAATAGCTCAACATTATACATGAGTACTAATTCTCTCGAATCTCCCCATCGCCAGAGTCGCAAACAAATGAAGGCGATGTGGCAAACATGGACGTTTTCGGTTCAATACATGTGGGTTAGGGCAGACCACGCTGTCACAGTCATCTGAGGGATATGTTGCTCAAAATATACTATTTCTTTTATAACAGATAACTATCAGGACCAAAGGTTTTGAGCCTCCCGAGCTCGCCACATAGCCTCGCTATTCAGAAAATTTTCATTGGAACAGAAACCGCTAACCTCTACGTTTGACTCACTGACGAAGAATGGTACTGATGCAGAGGGATAAGAAAAGGAGATAATAGCTCAGACAACAAATATTCTATCTACGTACTTCTACGATGTCCTCGACTTTGCCAAGGCCCGGCTGGCGATACGGACGAGCTTTGGCCACTTAATGCCCTTTCACACACTACATATGATGTAATTTTTGAACTTAATTGCGCACTAGGAGGAAGCCTCCGTTATGCACTTAGTTAGTTACACATGATTTCCCTGCGGATTTTGGCGCCAAGTGATGAATGTCTGCTCGTGGACGTTAAAAGAATTATATTTGCAATCAAAGATGCGAAATCCCATTGGACCTGCGCCTGCAAGCTTGGGTCCCACTTTCCTGGATCATGGGAGAAAGATAGATGAGAAATACGGAGTCAACTTCAAGCTATCAAGTTTAAATTGTTCTCTAAGAAGAAAGTACGGGTATATCTGCCGATAACCCATCTATTACTTACATCCTGGGCACATCTCCATGCTCTTGGCTCATCTAGAGGGCCCGGGATGTAGTATGCACGTCAAATATGTAATATGTACTGACATATAGGATAATAATACAGATAACCTCACCCCTGAGGTTATGATAGGGCACAAGGTTCTGACTAGCCAACGGTTGATGCATCAACGGCTGCAGGCCCAGGTTAACAACAGCGAATTGAACCTCATTTTGGTGGTACCTAACCTCTCACAACTGATAACATCACCAGAATCTTAGCTGCAGCTGCAGTTGCCCCGCACTTTGGTGTAAGGCGATGCCTATTAGTCGAAAAGTCCATGGGCCAAATCCAGTGATTTACGTGTCCAATTGTTCCTCTGGATACGTACCAGATCGGCTTTCTGAGACAATTTACTACAGCACGATAAGCGTGGTGAATCTTGAAATCAGGTTTGATTCATTGCTATTCGCCGAAGGCCATGAGCCAAATTGGCCCTCGAATTGAAGGCGATTTGATGAATTCAGTACGTACCGAAAATAATTGATATTCAGGCAACGGTGCTCTGTGTAGGTTCAGGGACAAATCCGGCGTATAATACGGATCTCACTTTCCAATATATTATTTGATGGCGTGATGTGCGAATGATTAGTAAGATATTCGAGACCGGAGCTTAGGAAACCTTCACATGATAGAAAGCATCTTTGTGCTTGCTGGCATGCAGAATATTCATGAAACAAAACCTACCAATAATGTGGAGGAATAAGTTTAGGTGCATAAAACGCACCTTCCTAAAATGTGCTGATCAGAGTCTCTCGTAAAGGAATGACCTCGCTCTCGCTCCATGGCCAACATATCAAAATCTGCAGCCTCATTCTTTAGTGGCAAAGGAAGGCCCGGTGAATGCAAGAGAAAAGATAGTTCTCGTTTAAACCCACCAATTCTCAAGGATGGGTTCGAGGGACGAAGGGGGGGGTGGAGGGGAGGGGAACATTGACAGTACCGGCAACCCTATATGCACAGCACTATATTGACTTGCCTGAAGTTCAAAATGTGAGTATTGAATGGGAAACAATACTTTTAAAGAAAAACGTTTACAGGGATGACCGGGCACCCTTCCAAGCCAACATTTTATCCGTTCTTAGCATCAATCTACCGCATAACTTCCAATTTGGGGCCACTTTATTGATAAAGTGATGCCATTGGTACGGGCCCAAGCTTTTCCTATCAGCTCTACTACTGCCGTGTGGTGGTGTGCGCGCGTGGTAGTTAGCTCCGAATATCACTGCCTTAGATTAAATACCTGCATAAGACTTCTATGTGCATACATGCATTGATACGTAACCTAACCCTCCTTTCATGATTACTAGTATTTTTGTTTGCCAAGATCAGGAACAAAACTCCCTAATACCCCCGAGAAATTTCGACTTCAGCTATCTAGGGTCCTCGTGATGGAAGTTGCAGCTACATATACCTACACAAGAGAAGAGCCCTCCCTACTGGCTGGTTGGTTGACTTCTCTCTCTCAGACTACATAGTTAGCGCTCTGGATATATATATTTGCCATGATATAATTACACCCGGCAGCGCGCGTACGGTACGTACGGTACTGTAGGTACATTTGCATGCGCCCTCCCCAAAATTGGGTTCGCGATAAGTGGGAAAAACGCAGACCTAGTTGCTAGGGCTGAAATTTTTCTTCCCATGAGCGCTGTCTTTACAAGGTTTTTTTTTTTTTTTTTTTTTTTTTCTTTTCCCCATTTCCTTTAAAGTTTTATTTCCCACGACATCAGTACGACACCCTCCTCCCCCCCAAGAATAGCGCTAGAGTATCATGCAACTACGAACATGACTTGCATATGCAGGCATGTTTTCTGTCTAGTAAAGTTACCTGCTCTGCTACATCAGGCTAGCCGCCCAGCCTGCCAGCCTGCCTGCCAGCCTTGGCGATCTATTGATGCAACCCCATTGGCGGGTGGACGACAGCAGTGGTACATACATTGGCACTGGGAACCAAACCGGCCACTTGAGGCAGAATTACACAGCGCGAGCTCCTCGCTAGCTAGGGTGGGGTGAAGATGGGGTTAGGGGGGGCGAGTGGGGGTGTGGAAAATGGTGCAATATGATCATTGGTTCTGTATTAAAAGTTATCTTCTTCTACAACACAGACTACTACAGAATGGATAGATATGTAAGAATGTAAAACATAAAATATAAAGAGTTATAATAAAATGGAGAACGTGTGAGAGCCGTGACATTATGAATGTCTTTTTACACAGAAATCTCAAAGAAGAAGAAAAAAAAGAGTAGTAGGCTAGCAAATAGATCATGTACATATAACAAATGTTTTTTTGAAACCCTTCCTCATCCCTCATCCCTCATCCCTCATTCCTCATAATCATCATCATCATCATCATCATCACCAAACTCCCAGCATATTGAACCAAATCGATGGCATTGCTTAGCATAATAATAAAATAAACAAAAAAAAGGCGTTAAAACGTTAACGAAACCAAAAGAAGGAAGGAAAAAAAGGAAATGGCGTGTAGTTGAAGAACAACCTGTTACTGATCCCAAAGATTAAAGAACAAAAAGAGAAAAAAAAGAAACACAACGCAAACTAAAAAATACACTAAAAGCACACAACGATAACCCTCGTCGCCAGCTATCCCCAGCCAAAAAAAAGACCAAAGCCCAACAAATGAAACTCCCCCCCCTAAAGAAAAAAGAACGCGATCGTCAGGATCATGAATACCTCCTCACAGGGGTAGAGCTATAGAAGCCCTCTCCCTCTCTCCGCCCACTGTAGCTCCTCCGCACTTCATTCGTATACAACCTTCCGCCACTGCCATACCCATCATCACTGCCCACGGACCCCTGGTCGGACCGATAGCCAATATAGCTAGACCTCACTCGCTCGCCCCCGGGGTTCACGGTATACCGTCTCTGTCCCGCCGGCCTCACACCGCCAGCATGCACATGGGGCGCATAGCCGGTGTTGTGGGGCGCCTGGTAGTGCGGCGAGGGGCCGCCCTGGTGGATCACGGGGCCGAGGCCGTCGGCCTGGAGTACCATTGGCTGGTTGAAGCCCATCTCGCCGCTGCGGATGCTGGACGTGGGGCTGTCGAGGCTGCTGCGGCTGTAGCGGCCGCCGGGGCTGAGGCGCGGCGACAGCTCAGACCGCCCCATGGGGGTGCTTTGGATCAGCACGGGGGGGGGCGTGGTGGAGCGCCTGCGGCTGGAGAGCGGGATGCGCGTGCTTGTGCTGGTGTAGGCACCGGCGCCGCGGGTGTAGTTGTCTGGAGAGGCGTGGTAGCGTGTTGTGCGTTGGGCGGTGGAGTAGTGTGGGTGGGAGTGGCGGTCGTAGGATTTTTCGATGATGGGGTGAGTGCGGGTGGTGCGGTGGTAGTCGTAGTCGAGGGGTTGGGAGCAGGTGCACATGGTGGATGAGTGTTTTGGGTTGTTGGTTTGAGAACTTTGTGGGTTAATGGAATTCGTTCCTTGAGGAAGGCGCAATGGTAGTGGTAGTTGTGGTAGTAGTAGTAGTAGTAGTAGTAGTAGTAGTAGTAGTAGTGGTAGTGGTAGTAGTAGGATGTGATATAAGACTTGAAGGAACTGGTAGTAGCAGTGTAGGTGTAGGTCTTTGTGTATTTGAGTGAGGGCTGTCCTTCTTTAAACAAAACACGGCGGAACAGTAGCAATACTTATATCTGGAACGCGCTCTTTAGCCAAGTCCCGAGTGAGCGCCTGTGAAATTTTTTCTTCTCTATCTGTAATGTTCCTCCCCTGCCGCCGAGGGATGGAAGGAGGAGGGGGGGGGGTGTGGTGGGGCGAGGGTCAATTATTAGATGTGTAGGGATGATCCCACTGAGCTCTCATGCTCAAGCTCAACAGTTGCAAAGTGTAGTAGGCAGTATGACTATATTAGGGAATCAGCTTGTTAGTTGTCTTTTGAATAGGGCTACATGAAACTCCCGCTGATAGGTGAAGGCGAGATTGGGGCACGATGTTTCGGTAAGTAGTCTCCGTAGATGGATGCAGGTTAGGTGTGGTGGGGGGGGGGGGGGTGTTGCAGAGCATAGAGCGCTACAGGTACCACAAACATAAACACCGTCAGCAAGGTGCCTATAATTTTTTTTCTCGTTCATCTCCTAGGCTGATAGGATATGTCTGTGGTAGAGTACTCACTCTACCTACAGCCAGTACTAGTACGTACCTAGGATCAGTACTCTATTCTGCCAGTGAGATCTGGGAGGGGGGGGGGGGTTCCCTTCGGCGACGCAGCCAGCTAGCCGGCGCTGTACTGATCTACCCTTTCCAGAGCAGTCCATCCAGTAGCAAGGACCTCAATTGGTGATCCCCGAATTATTTGACCACATTCCGCGGGAATCCAGGGCGGTAATTCTAGGCTCACTACCAGTTGATTGTGTAGTAGGTTATTGCACGTTGGTTGGGCGTACGTACGTACCGTACCGTACCTATACCCTACGTGTTTGTACCTAAGCACAGTTGGAAAATCTAGATAGAACCTTGGAAGGAAAAGAAAACCAAGTACCGAAACCCGTTTCCAGACGATCCATTGTTCAGGTTTCCGAGGTATGTATTTGGTTGCTGTAAAGAGTTCGAATCTGGGAAATCCTTGCAGGTGATGAAGGAACGCGTGCCCTGCCCATGACTGACAGTCTACCAGTTGATCTTAGTTGTAGATCAACCCCCCATAAACGCCTGCATTTCGGATGATGCGCCATGCCCTCCCTGCCCAATTGTTAGCTGTCGGCGTTTGGTTACCGTACCGACCTTATCGACTTCTCACCCCCAACTCAGCAATCCCCAATATATTCCAAGACAAGATGACGAATAACTAGCCAAAACCCAACCTCTTTGGCCAAGTAAAAGTAAATTGTAAAGGGAAAGGGCAAATAATAAAAATTTATTACCCATCACAAAACAAACCCCAACCCCAACCCACAAACGCCCCTCCGCCCCCCACCACCAATAGAGAGCCTCCCAAAAAGCAAAAACCCTGATAAATCCTGACGTCAAAGCCAGAAAAAAGATAATTGTCGCCGCAGCATCTTGTCCCATAAATGCGATATGTTTATTCACAGTCGGATTGGAAACTCAATTGGGGGGCCCGGGGGGTGAAAGCAGACGGCCCCAGTTATTTTATTTTATTTTTCCTCTCCCGTCGCACAAAAATGGGAACCCTTTTCGGGGTGCGGTGCGGTGCGGATGTTTACATTCGAAAAAGTCTGCAACAATTGGGAAAATCGCTCAACATGCGATAGTGGGCGCGCGCGGGCGGGCGGGCAGGACAAGCTGGCTGGATAGACCGTAGGCTACGGTTAGATATCCATAGGCAGACAGGCAATTCCAGTCCATATCTCGCTACCTCTCCGTTAATTTGTTCAGGCGAGAAATTCGGTAAACTGTAGCTGCTGGCCCCTACATAGAGGAGGATAGACAGCAGTAAGTCGTGTGACATAACATTCGACGGATTACATTACTGTTAAGCAATCAATTGCAAGGCTGCTAGGCAGTATATGGCGTCTCCTCATATTTCCTCTCTTTCTCTCTTTATTTTTTATTATTTTTTATTTTTTTTATCTGCTGCGCAGCTCTGGAATTGTTTTCCTGTTTTTCCCGGCGTACGTTAGCGATCTCTCTTCTGTAATTTTATACTGCATGAGCAGAGCAGGAGCAGGGAAAACCAGGGCCTAGAGATTTCTCGAAATCCTATTGACCGCCTCTAGTCTCTAGAATCCCCCCCCCCCCCGCCCCTTACTCTCGCATACAGATACAGAGCCTGGGGTAGCTGGGTATAGAGTACGGTAGGTAGTACGATAACTCGGGCCTAAGTGCAAAAAAAAAATCAAATATTTCCGAAGTAGTAAATTAAAGTAAGAATTCTAATCAGGAACTACCCCCCCGGCCCCGACTCTCCACGACCGACTCTTCCCACCAAGTTGATTCCAAGGCCGCAAAACGCCCCGAGGTATTCAAATCTAAGACACACACCTCAACCCATGTCACCCGATTTGATTTTGATTCATATATTTTTTTCGGAGAAAATCAATTTGTTTTTTTGTTTTTGGTGCAACGTCGTGAGACAAGACAGCTAACACTGACATAGACAACGAGGTTGAAACATCATGTGCGCTGATGCCTGAGGTTTTGGGTTTTGTGTTTGTTTGGGCGCCGTTTGAGGGTGATTTACATACCGGAGGATAGGAGAAACATGCGCGGGATAAGACGAATACATGGGAGGGATTCGATGTATATCCGACCCCGACCCTGACCGCACCGCACAGCGCCGCGCTTCGCCGGCATGCCCAGTGTCGAGAATAGGTTTCGTTAAGCATTGTAATTCTATTCGGTGTTGTTTTTAGCCCGCTCTCTACAGCATTTACCCCCTTTCTTTTCTTCTTTCTTTCTTTCGAATTCTCTCAGCCCATGTCTTCTCCCAAGTATAGTACAACACCAACAAACAGTAGTGCGTACCCAGCATAAAGGGCAAAAAACGAGTGTTCCTGTGCGAAATGCGGCATCGAACGATGATGTGCGGCACCCATCTGCCTTCCTACCTCTATCTGATCAGTAACAACAGTCCAGAGAAACCAGCAGCCCGTCCAGTGCAACCCCCCGCACCGTAATGGCATCTCGTAATCCTCGCTCGCGTTCGCAGCTTCACGATCGTACATCGAGTGGGGAAAAACGCTTTGAATCCTCATGACCTGGTTTGCTGCTTTTTTTTTTCTTTCAAACGCAATGGTCTGGCCTGGCCTGTGTTTAGGCTTTGGATCAGATGCACTTTACTTTACTACATTGTAAAAGTAGGTAGGCAGGCGGGCACATCAGCAGCAGCGATAGCGATATCGATATTCAGCTCACTTCGAAATCCGCAACCCGCCCGTCGCATCGGGAAACGACAGGGCTGGTTGATATCCCACGATCGATTTTAACGGTCGAAGAAAGAAACAAAGAAAAAGTAACAGTGTCCAACATCGGAATCAGAAATAAGTAATTCCTGTTGGGAGCGCTGCGGTATGTAGGTACTCCACATACATACATACATAGATACTCCAATGCGACCGATCGGTCAGCTATGTTTACAAACCAACCCTCGGTGATCGATTCGGCCCTGGCTGTCTATTTGTTTCCTGGTGCTCGGGAGAGTACATACAGGCAGGCAGGCAGGTACGCTCAGGAACATCGACAGTTGTATAGCAGGATCGCAAAGTCCAGGGGCCAGGGAAGAAAAAAAATTTGTCTTTTCAACGAGGCTTGCAAATTTTTTTTTTTTTTTTTGCAGCAGTGTATTGTTCCACTCATGTGATCACGATGGCTTGCTGGGGGACCAATTAAGCTTTGTGGGGAAAGAGTTGACAAAGGTGATGTATGTACTTACATGTATGTAATTGCGGAGGGATCGAAACCCTTACCCAATTTGAATGTTAAACATTGTCATGTCTGTTTGTTCTCACACGGTACCTTTTGGGTTAGGGTGCAGTAGAAAAACAAAAAAATCCGATGTTCGTGAAAAGAAGAAAAGTACCGAACTGTCCGTGGAACTAGGCCGGGTCTGTCTGTGAGACCATGTCGGAGCGTACCTGGTACAAATTTTAAATGTCAGAACCTAGATCTCGAAGCTGTGTATGTTGAAACATTTGTGGGGGGGGGGGGGTACTTTGAATTGCGATTAGTGACACCGGTTATGAACCTATGGTTCCCCAATAGTGCAGTTAGTGTAACTAAGGCATCCCTCAAAAGCCAATAACCCGAATCGACGAGGGAGGTTGAATTCAAAGGTGTTTGAAAGGAGGAAGGATCAAGAGAGAAGAAGTGCAGGAGTATCCATCTGTCTGTAGGTATATGTCGATATAACGGTGACACCGTTACAGGGGGCCACCTTACAAGAAGGCTACATGTACCTACATGTACCTACATGTACTCTACAATACACTTTGTTTCGGAACCCATAAGCACACACTGTCACGCATACGTATTCCGCGTGACAGCCCATGAGTGGCTCAGCCCGGAGTGGCAGCACCACGGAAAGTGTCGGTCGGCGCTCAGCGGTACTCGGCCGTACTCAGCGGTACTCAGCCATCGGGATATATTAATACGAGCTCTTGCGTGGCCCCCGGGGCCAGGGGCTTTGCGCAAGTCTATAACATTGTGGGATTGTGGGGATATTCTACTCCTGAAACCCCCCCCAACAAACACCTCTTTCCCCCTTTCCACGATCGAGTTTTAGGCTTGAACTCCTTAGAAGCACATCCAACGAGCGCCCACAGGTACCTATACTCATGCCCCTTTCCCAGCCTTGCGGTATTCGCTCCCCCCCTCCGATCCGGTGTTTCGGCGCCCGTATTCGGTTTGCATCACAGCTTCCCACTCGCATCCTGGGACTAATCTTATCTTATCAGGACGCCTCCCCGCCCGATGACGTTTGGTGGGCCTGCACAGCCACGGAAGCCACGCGTACCCACAACTACCCTGCAGCCCAGTAGTATTCGTATTCGCTCCGTCGTCACATCTACAATCAACCCTGTTTGGGCGGGCTGGAGAAAGCAGGGCAGAGCTAGAGGCACCGAGCTGCTACAAATACTCAAAAGAGCTGCTGTCGCTGCCTGCTTGCCCTGGGGGACAGCCAGTACCAGTACTCTGTGTGTGTGCCATCTTGGAGCAGATATAAGCAGTGCTTCCAGTGCTTCCAGTACTAATACCTCGCCAGGGCCCGTTACACATATTATCCTTAAACTCTACAGCTACCAAGCAAGCTAGCTCCCACCATGTCCGACCAAAGGTCCCCCCACGGCCCCGGTGCAGAGGGCCACTACACCCCACCCCCGCCGCCCCCCCCGCCCATCCCCCCGCACCACTACCAGCAGTCCTCACCAGCGCCCCCGCTCCCTCCTACGCCTCCCTCCCTCCATCGACTCCCCCACCCCCGCCGGTCCCCCTATCGGCCCCAACGGCCGCCCCAGCGCCGATGACGACCGCACCTACGACCAAGCGCAGACCCCCGACTACGGCGGCCCCGGCGAGCAGCCACCGCCCGCATACTCAGAGACCTATGGCGAGCTGGACATCACACAGGATGGCATGTCGACGCGCGCACAGGTGTCTGGTCTGCCCTCCCCCCCCTCCCCGCATCCATTTTCCCCCGCCCGCGCCCCTAGCTAACCGCCACCCCCACCTGCAGAGGACGGCCGCATCAACATCAACATCCACGAAAAGCCCGGGCACTTCTCGACGCTGCTCGCGCCGGCGATGCGCGCACAGTTCCATCTCGCCGAGAAAGCCGCGCGTGCCGAGAAGCCCACCGACCGCAGCGCCACCTTTGGCGTCCCCGAGTTTGCCCGCGACGTGCCGCCGCTCAACATTGTGATCCAGATCATCGGCAGCCGGGGCGACGTGCAGCCGTTTATTGCGCTGGGCCAGGTGCTGAAGAATCAGTACGGCCACAGGGTAAGGGTGGCCACGCATCCGACGTTTAAAAAGTTTGTCGTCGAGAATGGGTTAGAGTTTTATTCGATTGGGGGGGATCCAGCGGAATTGGTGAGCTTTGATTTCTTTGTGTTGTGGTTGTGGTTGTGGTTGTGGGGGAGGGCAAAGGGGGAAGGGGGGCTAATGTGGATTTCGGGGGGTAGATGGCGTTTATGGTCAAGAATCCGGGGTTGATGCCGGGTATGGATAGTCTCCGTAGCGGGGACGTGTCGAAGCGCAGGAAGGGCATGTGGGAGATACTGCTGGGCGGTTGGAGAGCATGTGAGGAAACACTCTTATTACACCCCCTTTGGTACGGAAGCTTACGAGATCTTAGGCATTGAGTCAGGCGACGGCACTCCCGAGGGCAGCGGAGACCCGGCGGGGAATAAGCCCTTTATCGCAGATGCGATCATTGCCAATCCGCCCAGTTTTGGGCATGTTCATTGCGCCGAGAAGTTGGGCATACCGCTGCATCTGATGTTTACGTATGGTTTACCTTTACCTTTATGATTTACGGTGGCTTTACTCGCTGGGGCTTGGTGGGCTAATGATTGATATGTGGGATTTAGAATGCCGTGGTCACCGACAACTGCCTTCCCGCACCCGCTCGCAAATATCCAGAGCTCCAACACGGAGAGCGCCGTCACAAACTACCTCAGCTACGTTCTCGTCGATATGATGACCTGGCAAGGGTAAGTCTCCGCATCACAGAATATCACTCGACACATATACCCGCCCCGCAAATAAACATAGCTAACTCCCTTCCCCCCCCCCACCCGCAGCCTCGGTGACCTGGTCAACCGCTTCCGCGAAAGCAAGCTTGCCCTCGACCCCATCAGCACCATGTGGGCCCCCGGAATGATCTCCCGCCTGCAAGTCCCACACACCTACATCTGGTCGCCCACACTGATCCCCAAGCCCCTCGACTGGCCCTCGCAAATCTCCATCAGCGGCTTCGCCTTCCTCTCCCTCGCCTCCAGCTACACGCCGCCTCCAGATCTCTCCGCCTTCCTCGCCGCCGGCCCACCCCCCGTCTACATCGGCTTCGGCTCCATCGTCGTTGACGACCCCAACGGGCTCACGACCCTCCTCTTCAACGCCCTACGCGTCCTCAACATCCGCGCCCTCGTCTCGCAGGGCTGGGGCGGCCTCGGCGGCGCCGACCTCGTGACCCCACCCAATGTAATGCTCCTCGGCAACTGCCCGCACGACTGGCTGTTCCCGCGCTGCGCGGCCGTCGTCCACCACGGCGGCGCAGGCACCACAGCCGCCGGCATCCGCTGCGGAAAACCCACCGTTATTGTGCCCTTCTTCGGCGACCAGCCCTTCTGGGGGTCCATGGTTGCGCGCGCGGGCGCAGGGCCCGAGCCCGTGCCGTTCAAAAAGATGACCGCGGAAATCCTGGTGGAGAGCATACGGACGGCGCTGAGCGAGGAGGTTGGTGTGCGGGCGAGAGAGCTGGGCGAGCGCATACGGCACGAGGCGGGTGCGGAGGTTGGCGCAAAGACGTTCCTGGCGGGGCTGGCGGGCAGCGGTGGCAGCGGCGGCGTGTATAGGTGTGCCATGGACCAGTCGCGGCCCGCGGTCTGGCGGCTGCGCAAGAATGATGCGCCGCTGAGCGCTCTCGCAGCCGCGCTGCTGGTGTCCAATGGGATGGTTGAGGGCGGCTGGGGCGGGTTGAGGTTGTGTCGGCATAAAGAGTGGCAGACGGATGTGGGCCCTTATGAACCGTTTTCGGGCGCCGCGGGGGCGCTACTCGGCACGATGGGAAGCATGATGATGGGTGTGGGGGACTTCCCGCGGGAAATCTTCAAGGGCGTGAGAAAGTCAGGTGGTTCCTCTCCACAGGGTGGCGAGTCCTCTACCGTAGGCGGCATGCTGGGCGAGAAGGGGCACAAAAGTGACCCTTCGCTGATTGGGAGCTCGACACCAAAGTCTACGAGCGGCCCGGGCTCGTCACAGCCAAGGAGCCCGCTGCGCCGAATGACCAGTGGTGACAGTCAGGGGAGTGGAAATGGCTTTACTCTAGGGGCGGCGCTGGGCGCCGGAAAAGGTGTTTCTAGGATCGTAGAGGCAGGACTCAAATGTATGTTCAATCACCATTGAATTTTTTCCCCCAGAAATTAAATCAGAGGCTGACCTCCTATAGCACCAATGGATTTCTCCCTCGGCCTTGCTCAAGGCTTCCATAACGCACCAAAACTATACGGGGACAACGTCCGTGAAGTCGAAAAAGTCACCGGCTTTCAAAGCGGCCTCAAGGCCGCCGGGAAAGGACTCTCGCTCGGGCTCTACGACGGCGTTTCCGGCCTCGTCATGCAGCCCCTCCGAGGCGCGAAAGAGGAAGGAGCCGTAGGCCTAGTCAAAGGCTTTGGCAAGGGGGTCGGCGGAATCATTCTCAAAGGGGGAGCAGGTAAATCCCATTAATTACATATGCCCACCAAATCATGTTATTTTTTCGGGAACCCCATCCGCTAACTCCATTCTTTTTTTTAAAAAAAAGCATTCTGGAGCATTCCGGGCTACACAATGAAAGGCATCCACCGCGAGATCCAAAAGCTGCAGATCTCCGACGCCGACAAACACATCCTCAGCTCACGTATCGCCATGTCGGAAGCTGAACTGTACCATAGTAGTCTCACTGAGCAGAAGGCCGCCCTCGCAAAATGGGCTACAATCCGAATCGAGCCCAAGCGGCCCATGAAGGACGTCTTCAGCGGCGGGTTCACGAAGGGCAAGGGGAAAGAGCGCAATAAGTCAACTGAGTCCCTCCACCACCTCAATGGTTCGGGGACACCGATGGCGATTAGCTCACCCACGACAGAAATTACCACGGAGACCGCACCATATACTCCCGGTGTGCTGCAACAGGTTGCGTCTTACGATGATGACGAGCTGGAGAGGGCTATCCAGCAATCGGTCCGGATGACATCGCAGGGGAATGCACAAGATGACGCGGCCGTGGAGGCGGCGATCAGGGCTAGTATTGCGGAGATGCAGAACGTGGCGCGGAACAACCCTACGCAGAATGAGGATGAGGAGGAAGAAGCCTACCAACGTGCCATTAGGGCCTCGATGACCGAGACCGGCGGACTCAACGCTGCAGGGGGAGGAGGATGGAGTGGGAGTGGAGTAGACGCGCGGGCATCCCACCATAACAAGACTGGTGTGGTAGCGGCAGATGACCTAGAACTTGAAGAAGCCCTGAAGCAGAGCCTAGTCGAACGAGGAGGCCACATGGTACAGGACGAAGCCGAATTCGAGCGGGCCCTCAGAGAAAGTGAGATATTCGCCGAAGGGGCCAGAGAAGACGACGAAGACGAGCTACAAAGAGCACTTGGGGAGAGCAGGAGACACGATAAGATGCCGCAGGGCAGGACCGATGAGCATGATGAGGAATTGATGAAAGCCATTGCAGAGAGCAGGAGACTTGACGAAGAGAAGGAGGCGAAAAGGATCGCTGAGGAAAAAATAGTGATGGAGTATGTGATGAAGGCAAGCCTAGAAGAACAGGACTACGAGAGAAGAAGGAACGGAAGCGGTAGCTTCGCGTTCCATTAGTTTAGAGTATAGTTACATGTAGCTTAGACATACATGTTCCTTTTCTTTTTTCTTTCTTTTTTTTTGCGGGGGGAACTAGGAGTTTCTGGTTTTCAGTCATTCGGTTTGGTTTCGTGTCGTCCACGTACGTACACTATATTATGAGTTGACCCTTTGGTATTGGATTGGATTGGATTGGGGGACACACATTTACATAGATACCCTCTCCCCTGAAATCTCATTTCGTTAAATAACCTTTTTCCATATTCCAATATATAAGGCGAGTAGAGTACTCTGCATTCACACACACGCCCCCCCACTCTTTCCAGTTCTATTTCCGTCCACTCCAACGCCGCTGCCGCTGCCGCTGCCGCACAAAAAAAACAGAAACAGAAACAGATTCATAATCACCAAACTCGAAGCTGGTTCAGGGCCATTTGTTTTTTCCTGTAGATCCTGTCGGAAGATACAGGTACAGTCAAATCCGGGGCAACGACGGAGTCCCTGGGACAAACAGGTCTCAGCCAAACAAGTGGCTGCATAGCGTCACTGTTCTTGACTGGCAGACACCCGCTCGCCGTTGCCGACTGTAAAGTAGATCCTTTCGCCTAAGCACGAGCAGCCCCAATCAACCCCGGAGCACGATCGCCTCCCTCCCGGGAGGGCCTGGCGGGAGGAGAGGAGAGGGGAGGGGGGAGGGGAGGGGGGGTGTTGCGCATCAGCCTCGACGGCGGTAGAGAAACTTGTTCCGTTGCAGATCTGATGGCGAGGGCCCAGCTAAATATTATTTCGCGCACGGGCCTTCGTTCCAGATGGGTTAGGGCAGCAGATGAGGTGGGGTGGGAAATTGTAATGTAACTATTCGCTTGGCAACGGCGCAGTACATGTATGTAATTGGTGGTGGGGCTAGGCCGCGTTGGTCGTAATTGTTAGGGTCTTGTGGGAGTAGGTAGCCTGCGAACCAACAACAGCGGCTACAATTATAATATAAGCGGCTTTCTTCTTTTCTTTTGTAGGTGTTTCTTAATAGATGGATGTTGCTCGTTGAAATTTGTAATTGTTGCTTCAGGGTTAAGCATGGGGCATAAAAGCTCCATGGGCCAGGCATTGCATAGTTGCTTTTCTCGAGTCAGATCTCATGAAGCAGAGTAAGTAGTCCCGATATTCGCAGAGCGCATCATCCCCAATATATCCTACTCAGCTACGGATCAGAGCTCATACATGTACTACGTAGATACTTTAATTCGTCATGGTACTTCAGCGTTCTACTCCATGTGCCTCGCGCAGTGCAGCTCCAGTTTCTGCGCGTGGTTTACGAAAAGTCTGGCTTCATTTAGCTATTAGATGATTGTCTGATTATATTATATAACAGTAGCCGGCCAAAGAGTCTCAAGCACACACTCTGCCACACGCAGAACCACTTGCAATCTATCCTCTTTTCCGGCTCTTGCAAACCCAGACTCGCACATACGACATGGTTTCACGTGTTCCCAGATCTTCCAGAACCCAAACTGATGTTCCCTTGGATAAAGGCCGCCGGCATGCATGGATTTTGTGGGGGAGCTACCGTTAAGGAGGGGAGGAAAAGAGAAAGAAAAATGTGTGTAGGTACAATTCTTCCAGCAGCTGCAGCACACATGCATCCCCTGTCACCGTCTCAGCTACTGTCAGATGGAGGGCTCTAACCTGTGTTAGGCCAACCCCCTGTCTAGAGCTGTCAAAAGGTTTCATGTATATTCCACCCAACCCCACTTTAACTGCTTCTTTTCCCGTGCCACCACGCAGCCTGTGAGCAAGTCTGGACTGCCCGCCTCTGTTTTGGGGTATGTAGTAGAATATTCTAATTGCCTCATGCCCTCCCTCCTCATCTATGCGCTACATCTGGACCGCGATTCCATCATAAGCGGAATACGTACCTACCCTACTCTGCCTGCATGTATGTTCTAGAGATCGGAATCGTCGGATTGTGCTTCAGCATTGAAGCTATATCATATACAGGCAATTAGTACTTTACTTGCCTTGGCCTATAACTTTCCTTGCTTCCAAGATTTCGTAGCGAGCTTGCAAGGATGCGGATAACCATATCACCTTCGGGGGCAGTATCTCTTAAAGCGACCATGGGTGCTGTTTTCCTTCCTTGACATAGAGTTACTCCATCTTCCACAATTTTTCTGGTCCATTATATCGCCTATCGTTCGAGATATCTCGAGAACCAGCCAAAGCACACAGGCCGACCCCTGAATTGAGGTTCAGAATCCCACATCCACCGTGCATCCTCACCACTCGTATGCCACCGCCTGCCACAACCCGCTCACAATGGGTTGGCTTAAACGGAACGTCATGTTTCCTCTCACAAACTATCACAAGCACCGAAAACTCCCTCCATGCTAGGCAGAACTCCAACCGCCCCAGTGGATCGCCGGGGCCCATAAACACCCTCATCCTGCCATCCCCCGGCTCCCCCGGCCCCAGTGGATCGCCGGGACCCATAAACACCCTCATCCCGCCCCCCGGCTCCTCCGGCCCTCCACCAGATTCCGCCAGCCAATTCCACATAGCCGGCCTCAATCGCTCCATCTTCATCGTGGTGATAGTCATTGGGGTGGTAGTTTTGACAGTGCTCTCTTTCCTCGCCGTCTGCTGCTTCAAGCGCTGGAAACGCAACCGGCCCGCGGTCGGCCACATGCTCTCCGTCCAGATGCAAGACATCAACCGCATCTCCCATTTCGGCGACGCCCCGCGGCCCGACTCCATCACCCTCCCCATGCAGACCGCACCGCGTCCCAACCCCCCCGACACCCTCCCGGCGAACACAGCAGCAGCAGCAGCAGCAGCAGCAGGGAGGCCGTTGGGGGCCATGCTAAACCGGTTCCACAGCCCGAGCAACAGCGCGTCGCATCGCCGCCTAGGCTCAGGTGACAGTACGTATAGAAGCAGGGTCACGACGTCGGCCTGGGATAACGACCGTCCCACCAGGGCTGTCAGCAGCGCCAATATACTGCCTACGTCTAGCCTGTGTGGGCCGTCGTCGGGCACTTATCAGGGTGTCCCAATGTCGTCCCAGCCGTCTACCCCTGGGCCTGTCTCGCCGGTTCCGTTTTCGGCTTATCGCTCGCCCTCGATCACGTCGCTGGACTCAAATCCACCCCGTATTCCTGCCAGGGGCAAGCGCCCGTTTAGAGATACTATAATGTCGGTGCCGAGGCCGCTGTTAATGTCGAACAAGTTAAGGAAGAAGATACGGCCGATTACAGAGAATAAGGCTATTTCAGGGCCGGCTCTTGGAGCCGCGCCTATGGCAGGGTCTGCAGGGTTTTGGAGGGCGAGTACAGGAAGTATGAGTAATTGGGTCAGCTGGTGGGAGAGTAGTAGCGACGAGGAGGAAGAAGAAGCAGAAGCGACCACAAAGAGGAAAAGGCGGAAAAAATAAAATATCGGATAATATGGAATTTGCTTTGGCCGAGCTTTTATCGGGAAAATTAGGCGTTTGGTTTTTAGTTTGATTGTAGGTAATTAGAGGTAGGTTGGTTGCCAAGTTCAATGGCCCACAGCACACTCTTTCAGGCCATTACTGATATGTCAACAAATTTTCTTTAGGTTGCGTGTATAATTGATCACAAACATAGACGACTCTCGTCGAGTCTCTTTATTTGATACTTGTACATATTCCTCATGTGATGCAAATCGGAGTTACTCATCCGTGTCATGTAGTTTTGAGATACTGCTTGGATCGAGTGATATTCCATGAACACAGGCCCTTGAATTGAACTACTTCCATGTGACTTTGCATTTTCATATTGTTATCGTTGCTTTCCGAGGCTGCTAGTGTATCTGCACGTGGGCACCCATGTCTGTATCGACATAATACATAAATGCGCTTGGGTATATGAAGTTTAAGTAGGTACCTGTAGCCAACCCGTTGACTTACATGTACCCACCTCGTCAGGTAGAATATAAGCTCCCCCGTAGACAAATAGGAGCCCTAACTAAAACCACACACTAGTCAGTTCTTTGCGTATGCAAGCCAAACATGAAACCGAAGTCGTGCATACTCGGGGCAGGTAAGAAGAATCTGCACATAAAAACGCGCTAGCAGGATCAAAGTGGTTGCTACCAAAAAAAAACGATGTTCAGGTTCTTCATGCCTGCCCGAGGTACATACATACATGTATCCGAGCCCATCCAACATACATCTACCTGTATGTACTCGGGGGCAGGCAATAAGAACCTAAAGATGCGAGCTGCAAGCAGGGCTCAATGTGGTACAGCTTTTCGGCAGGCGCGAATCAGAGGTCGTTACCATCAAAAGTCATTTTCGGGTTCTTCTTACCTGTCCGAGTACCTACATACCTGTACTTACGCACATGAGCTCGGAACTTTCCATAACGCCCCACGCCCCCACTGATGCAGAGATCCCACGCGTGGACAAGCATCATCTCCAGGGGTTGCAGTTAATATAAAATAAACGAGGGCCACCTCGCTAGTACTTTAGACCACTAACGAGAGATAGAAGATTTGGATCTCCTGCCCCCGGGACTCACTGCTGGTTGACTTTGGTCTGCCGTGCCGTTCCGGGGGATTGCCCTTTTTCCTGAGGGCCCTGTTCCTTGAGTCCATGTGGTGAGGGCCAGAGCGGGGAACAAGAATTTCGAATTGAACCTCGAGTACTCGTCACCACGGGGAGCTAGGGGTGACGAACATGGATTTCAGCAGCCAAACACTGACTCTCGGGCTGATATCTAATCACAAACACCAACATATCTCAAAGTTTGCCTTTACATCGCCGTCCTGGGTTATTCATAGTCCGAAACGTAGCTCTAGTCTTGAGATGACCTATCAGCCCATGCCCTAAGTACATACATATGGATGTACGTAATAGCTAAGGGGGGGGGGGGGTAATGTCTTACTATAATCTCCGACAAGGCCCAGGGCTCTATAGCAAGTCATCACTTGGACGGAAAGTGTCCCGGGGAACTGAAAGCTTTATGTCATCTGTAGGATTGTCGGTTAGAGGGGCTGGGGGAACCGTTAGCCAGAAGTGAACACGGGGTTAAAGCTGGATGCCGGTGTTCCGAGAATTTAAGGTTACGGTTAGTGAGTACATGTATTGCATCCCATACAAAAATACGCCAAGATTCTGATTTTAGGTGTATGCAATAGGGACCTAGTCTAAAAACGCTAGGAAACTGCGGGTTGTCGTTCGTTATGATTGTTGCGGCCACATATCACACACTGCATGCGCAGCAGACAGCAATTCTTGTGCGTGGAGCCCTATCTTGTCCAAACCCACCAAAAAGATTGCTTATTCTCAAGGGAATCATCCGAGAGTGTTAAGGGAGCTGACTTTGATAAGAGATTGCTGGCCAATAGACTTAGATGATGCTACATAGCTACATGTATTTAGATGACCTCATATCGACAACAAGATTGAAGTTGTGTTCGTCTTTGCCTAGTAAAAGCCGATGGAACTTAATCACCATGTAACTAGTGTCTCCTATACTAGGACTCGACGTGCAGAAGTCTCCCCACCAAGATGCTCTGGCTTGCTCTGTGACCCGAAAGGGTGAGGAGCGCCCAACGAATTTAGGAAGCAGGAGCGAGTGATGGATTATGATTACCGTCCCCCATAGGGTGAGCCGAACAAGCCCGCTGGTTAATATTGTAATGCGTCTCATGAAAAAAAAAAAAAAAACAGGATGGGGGGGTCCTATGGTAACTAAACATAGGTTAACGGTTTCTTACATACCCATCTTCGACCATGGCACACGACCTGACTTATGCAAACAGCTATCCAAAACCACCTCAGGTTTGGCCCTCGAGATTTACTGTCTCAAGAAGAGAATATTCGCCTCGGACAGTCAGGTATAAATGTTCTATGCTCTGTCCTATGTCTTAATCCCAACTAACCCCAATACCCAATACACACAGAATATATTCGCGTGATGTCCCATACAAGATTATAGGCTAGGGGCGGGCTCACTACGATCACAATTCTGGCGGTGTAATATCTACCAGTGATCACTACTAGTACTCGACTATGAACTGGATGCAGCTGAAAGCAATCTTTATATATCGTGGGGTTTCCTTAGAAATCGGACTTCAAATGCATTCTCTTATTTGTATCATGATACTCGCCTCTCTAATCAAACAGAGTACCGCGCACAGCGGCATAACCGGAGATAAAAACAAAACTCCCGCAATGATCAGTTACAAAAATAAGCAAAAAGAAAAGAAAGCACACCCCAAACTACAACTTCATTCCTAGCGCTTTGTGCACCTTCATGGACTGCCTGATGCTAAGATCCAACATAATCTCCTCACTGCCTCCGGGAATGGCATAACCTCTGACGTCCCTATACAGCCTCTCTACTTTGGCACCCTGACCACCCTTGGTGTATCCAATACCACCAAAAATCTGGACTGCCTCGCGCGCACAGAACTCAAAGGTGACCGTCGCCTGAGCCTTGAGCCCAGCAATAGCACCACCAAGCTTAAACATCGCCTCGGTCTCTCCCATTTTCGTGCACTGATAAATCAAATTCTCTAGCCAGTTGTGTGTAGCTTCTACCTGTCTTGCCATATTTGCGAGCTTCATGCGGATGACTGGGTGCTCAATGAGCTTCTTTCCGAATGTGCGGCGCTTGTTAGCGTACTTCATTGATTCCTCATAGCAGACACGCGAGAAGCGCGTGCATTGGATGATGATTCCAACACGCTCGTGGTTAAAGTTTGTCATGATGACCTTGAAGCCGGCATTTTCCTTGCCGATTAGGTTCTCGACGGGAACCTTAACGTCCTCGAATGTAACGTATGTAGTTCCTGATCCGTGAACTCCCTGGCAGTCCATTTCGCGGGTTGTGACACCCTCGCTACGCTCAATGAGGAGGACAGAAACACCGCCCATTCCGGGTCCGCCTGTACGCACGGCTACGGTGAAATAATCGGACCAGACACCATTGGTGATCCACTTCTTCTCGCCATTGACAATATAGTGCTTGCCATCGGGGGTCTTCTTGGCCTCGCAAGTGAGATTTGCAACATCAGAGCCTGCATCGGGCTCGGTGATACATAAACAGATACGTTTTTCACCCTTGAGGATACCAGGAACGATGCGGTCTTTGAGTTCTTTTTTGCCGAATTTCATAACGGGAGGTAGACCAATGGCGTACCCTCCAATCATGTTCCAGACAAAACCACCAGACCCAGTGCGTGAAATTTCGTCGGTGATAACAAACTCGTGGAAGAGATCCCATTTCTCAGGTGGTACAGCAGCGATCCTGTAGGGGGTGTACTCTACGGGATAGTGGAGACCGAGGAGACTGAAAGAGAAAAAAAGAATATTAGTAATCACATTCAAGGAATATTATTTAGAGGGGGGGGCATACCCAGCGAGGTATCCGCGCTGTCCCATCTGTTGATAAATCTCAACCGGTACAAACTTGGCCTTCTCCCACTCGTTGAGGTAAGGCTCAATCTTCTCTTCCACCCAAGCCCTGACCTCCGCCCTAAGGGCGGCATGCGACTCATTATAGTAGGGTGAGTGGTAACCTTGGTACCAGGCTGGATCACCGTAGGGGATCATGTCGCCCCATGGCTCCAAAGCTTCCTTCAGTGTCTCCTCTTCCGGGGCAGGTGCAACAGGACCAGCTTGCATAGGTACGAGCGCCTGCTCTTCAACCTTTGCTGGCTCTGCGACCTTGGATTCGGCGGGCTTGGGCTCTTCCTTGGGAGGTTCGGGCGCAGCCTTACCCTCTAATGAGCCGATTAAAAGCTTGGGCTTGTATTTCTTGAGGATGGCCTCGTTGTGGTATTTCCAGAACTGGGCGGTTGCATCTTTGCCGCCAACTCGCTGGAGGATCTTCTTTCCACCGGGATGCTCATCTGCAAACTGTAAAGTTGTGGCGCGTCAGTTTTGTTTACTTTGATTTACTTTATTTCTCTTGACGCGTTTGCGGTGAGTCAGTGAGCAAGTTGGTAGGCGGGCAAGACAAACCTTCGTGACATCGTATACATCACCCTCAACAACGATCCACAGCGAGTCAGGCTTCTTGTGCTCTGCTACCTCGGACAGCTTGAAGGTCTTTGACATGATTGCTAGTATATATTTGATCCTTTGGTACTTCTTGTGATGGTGGTGCAGTATCGAGAAGAGGAGGAGGAGGGATGAAGAGGAGAGAGAGAACAGATGCAATAAAGAGGCAGCGGACGACCGGGAGTGAGGCATGTGAAAAGGGCAACTCTAGCACTTTGGGACCACTCGATCTCACTCAAAGTCAGGTGGTGACAACCATTATGTCATCAGCTCACATGTTAGGATGCGGGTTGCTTTGGTTCCCCGCAAACGTCTCGGACTCCCCGCCAAAAGTGATAATTGGGGGGTCTACGATTGGCTGCTGAGGGATCTGGGGAAGGTGTGAGACCCTTACTCCATGTACCTCGGTGCCTCGGCAGTTACGGTGTTTGGTTAAGCTGCATGTCTAACTGTGTTGTTGTTGTCGCTGTCACAGGCGCGACACACGGTTGTGGGACGTCATAGATCTTGCTTCCATTGTTACGTTAGGACTTTACTAACAAAATCTGAGATGGATTTTCACAATTGAGTTCTCAGGTGTACCTACTATGATGTTGTTTGCGCTTTAGCTGACGTGCTGTAGAGTAAGTACATGTAACCTTATGGCAGGATAGGTATGTAGAGTATCAAGCCAGCTTCAGCCCCAGATTCTGATTCTGATTCTGACAGAGTCTCTGAAATCACAGTCTCAGACTCTTCTTCACCCACAGATGGTTGGCTTTACTCGGATCTCACACGGCTATCCCTACGCCCACGTCTACCCCCCACATGCACATGCCCAGCCGCTCTTGCCGTCTCCAGCCGTGTGGTGGGAGTGGGACCGGGACAGCTGCGCGATTTGGCCCTCCATCTCATCACCAAGTCTGCACTAACAACATTTACAAACCGAGAGCCAACTACATGTAGTTTTAAGGTTAAGTAAGACATCCTCAAAGAATCGGTTTAATTTATGCGCTGCCCCCTCCTTTCTCAACCTACCAGCTACATATGTAGGTACATGTACCTGCTGCAAAACTACATCCCTACATAGTAAAACTTAGAAACATAAACCGGGCCAACGCCATCACTACCGCAAGACCAGCGATAATCCCCACCATCTTTCCCATCAACATCGCCATTCTCTGCCACCCCTTACACTTGAAACTTTTGGCCGCCTCCTTGAAGCTCAACACATCACTTCCCTCTTTTCCAAAAGTCCTATCAAAGCTAACGATCGCCTCTTGGGTATCAGGAAGCAGCGATGCCTGCACTCTTACCAATATAACCCACAACGGCAGCACAACAAATAGATTCATAGCAAAGTTCAGCAGCGCCATCGACACTTTAATCGGGAGACTGGACTCGCCGTTTGACGCAAGAGCAAGCAATTTATACGTTGCCCATTGGGCGAAAGCAAGGTGAATCATTGCGGGCAGCGTTTGGCGTGCACTGGACCATGGTGTGGCAAGTACACGCTTAATCCACCATGTAGGCTGGGGGCGGGAGATAATGATACTATGAACGCACCCTCATCAGCACTGTACCACCAAGGATGTGAATAGTGAGTGAGAAAGGAGATGATATACTTACTGTGTCACGGCCAATGAGAATCTAGCAAGCAACACTGTACTCAACACGACGATAACTAGATTCGCCGGCAGTGACGTTCCCAGAAAGCCATGAAGGATGTTTGCGACGGAAGCTGTCGCCAAGTAATATACGAAACTTGCGCCGAAGCCCCTCCACGCGCTGAGGACCCCCGCCTGTGTCCGCAGGTGCTTAAGGGTCCCGCGGATACTGCTGGTGACATATTGTTGTCTATTACTGATACCTAGGATGTCGGCAGCCTTACGGTTGTCGGTGTCGAGTGGGAGGGAGATTGCAGGAGGGGTTTCGATGCTCGCGAGAGTGACAAGAACTTTGAAGGTGTATAATAACTATTGAGATGAGTGTTAAATGCTACATCATACTATACTAGGGGGAGAATTCCTACCTGAAAGCAGAAAACACCAATAAGAACATTGGCAGCAAGCACTACATAGAACCATGCATTTCCATGGGTGCCGGCGATGTGCGCCATCCCCTCAGTGGTGGAAAAGCTGTCATCCCCAGTGGAGAAATAATCGATTGTAAAAACCATGCTAGGCGGTGGTATGTAGTATGGATTTAGTACTTGAAAAGCAGGTAGTGAACGTGAACGAAGTTTTCAGTAGACGACGCGACGGCAAGGTTTTATACCGTGGAAGTACTTTACGCGAACACGAAAGGGGGGAAACACGTTATCAAAGGAATACTAAACCCCTCACGCAAATCGAGCGGATGGGTGACACAGCTGGGTTCGGGCTGGACCCCACGAGATACTGAGTCACCGTGATCCCTGAACTTGGACTCTGTGGGGCACAGTTAATGAAGTGCTACCTCCCAAATGCTTGTATATCAACGATTTCCAAAGCGATTAGGCTATGAATAAGCGCTCTCTCGACACCTTGGAGGTTGTGAGTTGGTAACTGTGCTTCGCGAAAGCTCCTAGTACGATCGAGGACACCGCCTACAACTAAGTTAACCCTCCTGGACCGCTCGACGGTATATCTTTGGCATTGACGGAACCAGTGCTGATACTCCTGAAGTTTGACCCCTAGGCCGGCCCAAGCCCCGAATACTAAAACCATAAAGCAATTATACTGGAACTAGGCTATCAGGAGTGTACTCCTATCTCGAGGCTGCATTATTTCAGTGGGGACACAAATGGATCTATTCATTGCCTATTTCATTGGAACGGTTATTTATATTATCGTCATCATTGGAACTTATCTACATATAATTTAGCTATGTACCTACATACCTCTCAGAGGACAATTTGCAGCATTATTATTATTTACTTCGTTAGAATCTAACCCCTATTATTACTGAGACATGGCCGGCACTCGGCGATATGCCGAACACTTTGAAGTTAAGATGGCCCAAGCGTCAATTCAATGACTCTTAAGATCTATTTCCCGCTATACCCGAGATTCCCAAACAAGAAGTCACTCTATATATGGAAGATGTATGAATCGCTTATCAAATCAGATCGTACCCCGCCGAGGACCTTCATTTCCTATCCACATTCCGTGTCTCGAGGAGATCAAATATAATAGTGATATCAAAGGCTTCATCATCAAATCTCAAAACTCTGGCTACGGTGCTAAAAGTCTATGAACCATACATGTGGTTTCCCTTCGTTTTCGACAAAGACACCGTCGGGTTAACGTTTGGCTTTATTCCTAGTGGGAAAAAACGCCCCCGAGTATAGATAGTCACCAACACTTAATACACTCACATACAAGTCCGCTAGATCTATGGAACTCATCCACAATTCGCCGGGGACAAGGTTTTTTCATTGGGTTGGTCCACTCAACCGTACAGAAAACGGACATTATATATTCGATGCCAAGATGATACGGTCTCCAGACACCACTCGAAAAGCGGAATCCAGTTCAAGAGCATCCGCGGGGGAGGCCAACCATTGATCATAGAGTGAAAATTTCACCAATGAACTGAAGATGCCCATGATAGGGTAGTTGCTGAAGTGCAGAGTCTATAATAACGTAGGATCTAAACTGTAGACCTCTCGGTTCAAGCGAAAGATCCTATTATGGTAATCATAGATTGTTTAGGCATTGGCGTTAGAATCCGACTGATATGAGACCTGATCAGATTCTGCTGGTGTCTGCTGCCTAAACTATGTTTGCCATTGAAGTAGATTGTTACCTGTGAGCGGGCCAGTGGGCGCAGCGGGCATCCCATCCATAGGCATCACACAGCCTAAAACTTCATTGGATAATATAAAAAAAAAAACCTAAGTATTCATTGGTAGGATATATTCACCCCTTATGCTATTATCAGACTAATTTGGTTCCTAGAAGTCCCCATTTGTGATTTTCGGCATCTTACGCTGTTGATATGACCCACGACCCGTAACGGCCGGTCAGTATTAGGATCTGGTCGAGGGCCTATAGGTTGTAAGAGGCAATGACCTAGGTCGTATCCTCTTCCAGGGCCGTGTCATCGGGTTGTGGGCGGTCTGGGGCATCTGTCATCATTGCTGTTGGGTCGCCTTTCTTGGCATGCGCACTGATAAATACGACCTACATTAGGTATGTCCGGTCGAAGAACGGCCATATCAAATTCGGTATGACCTCGACCCCAAGACGGATTGTTAGGGCCCCGGGCGTTACCCACACTGGACTACTATTTTAGGCATGGAAGTGTGCATACTAGAGCAAGAAAAGGTTTGTACAAAATATCAAGCCCTATTCCAACTATGGCGGAAACCATCTACCTGTAAGGGTACTCTCGTTGCACACTTGCTCATAACCAGACCTAAATTGGCCTTGCAACGAGGGAACCCTTACAGGCGGTTTTCACCATACATGCAATATTGACCTTATCCCAATGCGGAGGGTGTACGGTTTTAGCGCCAAATACCTAGAGGAAGTCTTGGATCACCGACCAGCACTCGGATATTAATAGAGTGTATCTTGGCGACTGATTTTGATGTAGAAATCCCGCCAAGAACTCAAAATTTGGGCTCAAAATTTGAAAAACAGGGATTGGCCAAAGCACTCTGATCCCTTGATTTACATCTTATTTCGGTACATTGATCTTATATCTACTCTACATACATACGTAGTACAGCGGTGGGTAATTGACCTAGCCACAATTTTGCCTGCAAACGCGTATTTTGGTGGCGTTCCGTCCGATGACTTATTACCCACCGCTGTACAAGTATAATTTTCTGAGAAAACTTCATCTACAGTTCTTAGCATATATTTTGAAGACTTCAGAATGCTTATAAGCCGCAAATATCGTGTGTTTATGTTCAACTTCCGTACGCACCGCAACACAGCATAGCTATGGATGCATACATGTATGTACGGGCTGATGCCTACGTAGGAATCATTTTATCACTTATTACTGGAAAAGTCCACGGCCGTGTTGTAGCTCATGGATATCTTCGAGAGTTTGTGTGGGGTTTTTCGTGGCATTCTACGTTTTTCGGTATTTGAGACATTATCGGACTACACTTGCTTAACGGGTTTTGGCCGTTTGATCATTTGATGCTAAACTCCTTCACTGGAGTATAGTGCTTTCCCGAATTGCGAGAGGCAATCAACGAAATCAATAAAGTCAAGATGGCAGAATTCTTTATTTGATACAGAGAAATATATCTATATGCTTTATCTGGTGATATTCTTCATGGGTTCCGTTCTCATTTTTTTGACGTTATTAGTTGTTGCACCCCCAGTGCGCCCCATGCCCCCTTGAAGGCGTCTAGCTGTCGTTCTTCCAATAAGGAGTGCGCTAGTGTCCTTGGCATGTATGTAACTAAATCGTTGTTGTCAACCGCGATCCAAGATCGCTCTTGACCACCGATCAAACCGAATCAATGCCACATGGCAAAGAAAAAAGAATAATGTCTTATGTAAAACTTCATGGAGTAAGCCCTCCAATAATTATCCCATGATAAACACATTCCCAATATGAGTCTGAATCAACATTTCTCAACTATTACCTTCAGTGCTTGGCAAATTCAGTTCTTTTCCACTAAACTCAATCCATAACCATTGAAATCAACTGTTGATAGCTATCGTCACATTCTGTCCGCACTCTGGCCTTGGAAATAGAATAAAAGATGACAGACTTCCCCAACCAGTTACTAGAAAGACATATAAAACATTGATATCGAATAAAGAGAGAGGGAACTATAAAAGAAGCTTTTCAACGCCTGCGTAGGTAAACAAAAGGAAGTACCCGCTATCGTAGATAGAATGAAAAATATGCAAATGCAAACACAGCACTGGTACATGGGAACGATTACCCAGCCCAGTAGCGCAGTGATATATTTCTTAATGTCGTTGTTGAAGTTTGAGAGGCTAAAATGCGAGCCAAACGTCGTTCCCACACCTGATCAGAGAATTAATAAACATGGATTCGATCACTCGTATAATTCAAAGGGAGTTCATACCTGCAAACAACGTGTGCACAGCCAACATCCCTGCTGAGCATCATACCACAAGAATCACAGCATCTCCACCCATTCTTTCCACTCAGTCGCTTATATCTTATCTCCTCTTTCTCTGCTTCATCAAGGACCCTGCATTCCCCAGCTACATGAGGTGCCGGCATCTTGCAAAGAGTGCAAGTACCTCCTTTGCATCTCCCACATATTGCCAGGTCTTCTTCTTCTTTGATCTCCTCTGGCGTAATAAACCACTTCGTATCAAGGCCGGCACCCATGATCACCACCGCATCCCCATCTTTAATACACCCCCTCGAGCAGAAAATAGGGTCGTTTGTGCGCCTTTCAAGGACCTGTAGATATTGTTCCTTGAGCCCTGTCGTGTCGGTGGGGCTCTCAACTTCGTCAAGGAAGTCCCCAGTCATTGCGAGAGTAATTTCGTGCCCGCAGCAGCGAGGAGGAACGGTGCTATCGCCGCTATCGGATAGGAGGCGCGAGAAGGTCCGACGGAGGCATACTCGGCAGTAATTATGGGAACAGTGAGGGAGGACCTTTAGGTTATGGGACTTGTAATATTTCATGCAAACCGAACAACGAGTCTTTCCCGCTATATTGAATGAAATATTTCGGTTAGTATCGTGGGGTTACAAGTATCATAGTGGGTGGAACACCGTACATAATCGCCGAGCCCGCCCAGACAAGAAGACGGCAAAACGACGCACCCTTCTAAGTGAAAAACCCATCGCTAATAGAATTAAGAATGGCGGTGAATGTAAAGAATGAAGATTCAGTCACAAAGGGTTCATGCAGCTAGGTTCAGATCAAACACACTGTCGAATGAGGGCTGTAGTTATCGACAACACCTTCACGCGATCTCGAGCGTCAAGTGAGAAACAGCAACGTAAGTCAAGTTGCTACCAGTAAACAATCACCACAAACGAAGCGAAGGTAAGCGGGAATCCGGGAAGAAGCGAATGTAGTCAGTCGATGGAGGTGGTTGGAATGTTTCTTTAATGATGATAGTGGTGATGGTGTCGACAGAGGACGTTGAGGTCTAGGGTGTTTCTCGGGTCTCTGTTCAATGTTACCTATTCCTTCTGTAGCTGTTTAGAGGTTCTGTTGCCTTGTAAAATTTAAAAATGCCCAAGCGAGAATTATCCTTCGCCCAGGCCCTTATTCAATTATCACATTTCCCAGCTCCACCCAAGCTCAGCCTCAATCCCAACGTACCAGTAGAGCTGATATTTATCTGGCTGTGAACAATGGCGGGGTATGTACGGACAGGAGTGTGAGTAACACATGGTTCAGGTGGATGAGGACCATCGAGGTCCGTTTTCGGAATGTGAGTCGAGTCATGCACGAGCAGATCTGACCATTTATGAAGTTATCTGGTCAACGAACCACAACCTGCTGCGCAATCACACTCAGGTTTATGAGCTCTCTACTATCTACAGTCACTCACAGGGTGAAGACGGATCCTATCTGATGGCGGTCAGGGATTTGAGGCCAATAGGAGAGAAGCCAAGTGTAAATTACTGCGGACACAACCATCAGACAGGATCCGCCGTCACTAGGTTAGCGACTGTACCTAGTACAGTTTCAAGACGCGAAATGTCAACAGGTCACGTGACGGAGACATGATGATGGTCAACGCACCAGATCCTTTCCAGTCTGGGACCTCTAGAAGTACACTGCAAATCAACTTTGACGAATATAATACATCATTTGTGACTGTAGCTTTTACAAGTTGTGCTGCGCGCGTGACTCACGTGACTTGTATCTTAATCATCAAAAGAAGCTAGTGGTTTCGGATTCCCGATTTGGGTTGAGAAGCGAGTGTGCTTATATATGCATCTAATACATCTGCAGGAGGGAATTTGTGTGTGAATGGTAGAGTTATTTCTGGGTCAATGGCGAATTATTTCAGCAGTTGATTCGGCGTTTCTTTTAATTCATTAGGCTGATCCGACATCAAAAGCCAACAAAAATCTGCAAACCTCTGCAATTCACCATTGAGCCATGTTCCTCGTTATATTACCTGGAAGTGACTGCAGTATACTAGTACTTGAGCTCGATTGAGAGATGCTAAGCTAGCTAGAATGCTGTCTTGACGTAAATAATCATTTATGTTGGAGTATCTAGACGTATATAAGTACTTCTTCTCTAGTCCAGATTCCAGTCAGAACCATTCAAGTTCATCAATTTAAACGAGTCAGTCCATTTATATATATGTGGGTTTCAATATTAATCGGATCTAGCCAAGAAGGAGAGTTTACAAAAGCAAACAGAAATTTTCTACGGAGGGAAGTCTACTTCCCTTTGAGGTATATATAGCTTGTTCAGCATTCACCAACGATTATTACAGGATTGATACATCCATGGCAGGATATAACTGATGTAGCCGATAAATGGACAATCGTCTTGTAACTGAACTATTATTCTCGGGTATGCAATCACATATATGTATACCTCTAAGCTGTGGTGAAAGGTTTGCTCATAAATACCTTATGACCTTCAATAAATATACAGCATTCAGCCTTGACCAGAACACCTCCACCCTGAAGTAAACATGCAATTAATTACAACTTCAGCGGTAGGTGATAAGTGATGGAACGGGCTAAGACGGAGTGATACCTGTTTTGTGTAAAACACCACCAACATACGGTGTTTGCAGGTAGGGCGTTCCATCACTTATTACCTATCGCTGTACATAAGTTGAATAATATACTCGAAGGATTTTAAGAAGATATGCGTAGGTACACGTACGACCTACATATATCTCGTGCATCCCGGATCCCATCAGTGAACAATATGCAATCCTAGCTAAGGAATGATCTTTTAAAACACCCGCTCAACTAGCTATAGCTAGCTAGGCTTAGCCGTATAACGCCTAGTTTGTTATCCAATTGATCAGTACTTGAGAGGACGACACAAAGGAAAGGCGTTGGAGAATCCTCAGGCATGACATGTAAGTACTCGGAGCCGGAGTCAGGCCGTAGTGTTTATGAACGGACATGGGATTTGGAATTCTGCGAAACGCTATATATTCTGGTCTCAACCGCTTACCCGTCCAGACTAGACCCTGATTTATGTAGGTACAAGGATTGAAATTTTCGAAGGATCAACACAAGATCCGTGGTCAAGTTATATTCCACAATCGAACTTTAAACTAGCAGGTATTGTTTATACAAGGTACAACATCTCACTCAGCTCAGACATAACAAAAATTCTTCTACGCCTGATCAATATCGCAACCACCTTGAAGCCTGATATGTATGCCGGATCAGACGAACTGGCTAGATAAGTGCCTAAGGCTTTTAGTAGCACGATACAGCCACCAGAGCTAGAGGCGAGCTTCTTATTTATTAGTTTACACAGAAGTGATTATTAACGCTTTTTATTACAAAAAGTTTCAAGATTTGGTATTGTGCGTTAAAGTAGGTGATCGTAGTCCCATCTGCGGCGTAACGATAAAAAGAAGGAGATTATAATATTATGTCTATGAAGCCCAGAGAACGAGGTTTTAGCCATTCAGATCATTTCAACAGCGATCGATTTCGATATCAATTGAGATACATATCAATCTCTGTCTCATGCACGAGGACTCACCAATATTATACGTTTTCAACAAGGTTAATGATTCCCTTAGGCTGTCTTGCCTGAGTTCAACTTGGGGTCCGGGGGGTTCCGAAATCAGAAATGAGCCGGGGGTGGGAGGCCTTGGGTGTGTTGTTTTTTTAATTCTTCTAGGGGACCCGACTTTTTGATTTCCAGGAATGGTACGATATTATCTGACATCAAAGGTAGCTATAGCCTCGTTTAAATTAAGCCTATCATAAATGGCGTTGATGTAAAGATTTGAGTCTGGAATGCATGTGGGGATCGTATCTACTTTGCTAGAGTGTCCATTGGGGGGATCGATCTCGGTACAAGGGTGTACGTGCTCACGTTTTCAGCATGGAACTCATGCATTACCATAACTGAAGCTTTATTTTTAGTGACTTTGAGAAAGGGTAACCCGGAAGATTTTCTGTTTTCAGAGTAAGAGTAATCCAAATACAGACTCGATGAAACATACCTACATGTAGATTTGGATGGAAAGGGATAAGTTAAAAAAGGGTAAATTAAGAAAAGGGCTGAAAAGATGAGGTATGCATTCACGTCCATAGATGAATACATGTAGTCCCATTCAAATGTTAACGCTGCTAGCTAGATACCTCTTCCTGATGTGTTACGTACATCATAAATACCCCAGTAATTAAGTTATAAGTCGACATCAAAACCCTAGTTGTACGATCTGAGCATAGATTTACTTCCTCTTAGATTTAAAACCCTGGCTATCTGCGGGAGCTCTTTAAAGTGGAAGCAGCTTCGTTGGAACAAAATTTCCAGTATTAATATCATTCGCCTTCGTCGGGTTCTGTACTTCACGAAGTACCGCAGATACATTTGATGCGTAAGTGCTGCAATTATCAAATCAGCCAAACAATGCCGGAAAAGATATAAGGCTGAGATTATGCCAGCCTATCGATGTTATCGTATGCACCTAATCAAACTGATTTGAATAATTATTAGCTAGAGTCAGAATAGGAAGCCTAGTCCCATCTATATAGACCATAATTATATATAGGCACAAGGCGGCCGCGGTGGGAGCTTCTGTTCGACCTTCTCTGGGCAGTTACATTCTAGGCCTAATATGAATTCATTGCATTTTGGACCTTGAAAATCACTCAAACGGGAGCTTACTCTGTTCGAGCTATAATTTCGATCATTGGTACTATCCATGCATATTAGAGTTTAGGTGTATCCTATTTGCTGCAGAGAACCAGAAATCTTGATTTTACCCCAAAACTTTATATGAGCCGCAGAAATTCCACTCTAATTTAAGTCTTGAAAAGTGGGTTCATCTGCTAGTGTCCATATCTGCAAGTAGCTTCCTGGTAATTAGCTAGGTTAAGCTTGCTTACAGGGGGGACACTTGTTCAACAAAGACTCGGCCTTGACTTGGCACTAACGAGTTCAAGAAACAGCTAATAGGGAATTTACTTGTAAGTGCCTCTCACAGGCGGCTTAGTGTAACTCGTTTTCTAGCATGCCATTTCGACACCGCCTCGCGAGCTAGATGCGCGAACCAAAATAAGGCATTAGGATAAAGAGTTCGGTTTAGGGAAAGTAACGATCCTGCATGTTCTGCTATTGTGTTAGTCAGGCAGATATTTTGGCATTGATAGTCGCCCTAACCGCGCTTGGTGAGATATGAAGGAGGTGTTGTCAGTTCTGCTAGGATGGTCTTGATAATAGGAAAGATTTGGTATTTAAAGAGGCTTCCTTTTCCAATTTCCACCGAGACAGTATCATTCAACAGCATCACTACAGCCATATACTTAATATTGGTCATTATGCTTTTCTCAGTATCTTCAGTTTCGAAAGCCTTGTCAATTCTTACCTTCGGGTTGACTTGTGTCTCTTCTTTGCCTTTGAAAAATGGGGACTACGGAACGCATGAGAATGATGGGATCTGCAAGAACCCACGAGTGCGCAAAGAATGGTTTGACATCATGAAATTAAGTCCTGGTGGGACTGGAGCTAACTCTCTTTGCAGGAGAAAACTTTCTGATCCTGAGAAGGCCGACTATCTTCGAGCTGTGGACTGTCTTCACAGCATTCCGGGGAAGTATGCCGATGTAATCGATGGACTTTCGGTCTTTGAGGACTACATTTACGTTCATAAGACCCAAACACCTTATGTGCACCTGGTGGTAAGCTTCAATTCTTCATACAATTAATGAATATATGAAATAACACGTCAATAAAGGGGCACTTCCTGCCATGGCACAGATACTTCATGTGGACATATGAAGAGGATTTGAGAAACCGCTGTGGCTATAAAGGCGCTCAACCGTATGTTACGCTATTCATATAATTCATTTCTAATCAACAAAAGTTGACGCTTTGAAATAGTTATTGGGATTACTCCCTAGATGTGCCTCCTACAACTGAAGTTACGGGTTTATCAGCCTCTCCAATATTCTCCCCTGATACAGGCTTCGGTGGAGATGGTCAATATGCAAATGACAGTTCACTTCCTGGGCTTGATCTTCCGAAGGGTACAGGTGGTGGCTGCGTTACTGACGGACCTTTTGCGGATTGGACTATTCATATCGGAAGAAACACAACTCTAATCCGGGATGATAGATGCTTGCAACGAAGTCTTAACCCAACAATTGCAAAGGATTGGTGTAATGCCAATGTCGAGGCGGAAATCATGGCGCAGAAGGATTTTGGCTGGATGCACCACGTGCTGGAGGGAGAGCCTAGTTACGTCAAAATGGGTGTGCACGGCGGGGGACATTTCGCCGTAGGAGGTTTGTTAGATCTGAGCTCAAATGCATTTGAGTGAATTATATTGACATTCTTAGGCTCTGCTTCTGACGTTTTTACTGCGAATGCTGGTACGCACCAATCCATCCATTGAGATTTGATATAACCCCAAATTAATGCTAACTCCACATATTAAATTCAAGAACCACTTTTCTACCTCCACCACACAAACCTCGACCGCATGTGGTGGCAATGGGCAATGGCCGACCCAGAGAACCGCGTTTGGGATATCTCAGGCCCAATTGCACCGTGGACAGATGTATTGGCTCCCAACCGCACTGGTCTCCCCACAGGGAATGTCACGCTCGAGTTTGAGCTTGGTCTTGGGAGACTGGCAGATACGATTGAAGTTGCTGATTTGATGGATACGGAGGGAGATTTCTTATGTTATATTTACGAGCTGTAGGTATAGCTGGAGATGTTTTGAGCTTATGTTGCTATACATTCTTTTAATTAATGAAGTTCTTTTGTTCATATTGGTGTTACGTCTTTGAGGGAATCCGTGGGCTGTCCTTGTGATCTGCGCTGTGGTGCTTACCAGAAGTTAGGGCTAGGGTAAGAGCAAAAGCTTGGTACTACGATAAGCTTTTTCAATACTGCCCTGTGTCACCTACAAGTGCAAAGTGCACTTCACGTAACTTTACCAATTTGCTTAATAAGTAACCACGGTCTATGCATCTGGTATGTGAGCTTATGCCAATGAGCTAGAGACAATGCTAGCCCAGGGGAAAGACTCGGGATTTGAACCCGACCTAGCTTTTTTCTGTACTCTTCGGCCAACTATAAACTTTATACTTGCTTTATCATTCTACGACACATGGCTTAAAAAAGCTGGTGTGTATGTGAGGACCTCGGTTGCTCTATCGGTTCAGGTACAGACAGATTATTTCCTTTTCCGCTCCATTTCGATCCGTCGAAAGGGTGCTTTGCTTTGCCTCGAGCTTTTCATTTAAATTCAATTTGGAGTATATTCCTTCGTCTAGCTGTCGAGAAAATGTTGTCCACCTAAAGTTGGTGTTAATTATAAGAGAGTGGCCTTTTCTCGTAGATATCCTTATTTTTCTTATCAGTTAATCCATCTTCATACCACGGCCCTCTATTGTGGAGTAAGTAGCCTCAAGAGTAGGCGGCATTGACAGCTACAGATGAAGGGGGTAGTACTGGTAGCCTGCCAGATTTTTTCCTATCATTGGATGGAATTAAAGTAAGGGGTACCGGTGGTTTTCTCTTTTTTGTAGCTACACCTACTAATATACTGTGGAGTCAGGGACTGTAAAAATGGAGGGGATCAATAATAATATGGGTATTTCCATATGCATGGAAACCCGAAACACTCACTTCGGCCCCTTTGTCTTTGAAATTGAGAAGGCCGGTCGGCCCGGCTGCGCGCACATTCAAGGGAGAATCCGCGCCATCTGAGTTTGCAATTTGTGTCAAGATTTGTAGATGGAATGTCAACCACCAACCACCACAATCCTTACAAACAGCCTCTTCCACGCTCTCGAGATTTTATATTTCAAGATACATACAACCACTCTGCAAAGTGTTCGTGATTCGGATTTCGGAGTGAGAAATTTCTCGATGTGATCGTTGCGGACCATCAAAAAAGTAATATCAACATTACGGGGCGCCACACTGCGTGCTGGTATTAAGACCAAATCACGAACACTTCTCGTCCTTCTAACCATCACTCAGCTCAATCCAGGTAGCTCATCTTTATACATTTAAACCAGTTATGATTATCAACACCCTCGTAACATCACTCCTGGTATGTTTGCCAGTCATATGTGCACACATGGGAATGAAGTTCCCCACACCCCTTAACTACGAGCTCAACCCGTACCGGGACCCCTCAAAACCTATTGACGGTAATTATAACGACCCTCTCAAACCCGACGGCTCCGACTATCCCTGCCGTGGGTACGCAAATCTCATGGGCACCCGGGAGGGCATTCAAGTCGCAACCTACAAGGCTGGTGAAACCAGCTACTTTGTGTATTTAGTCTTCACCCCTGATATAGCTCACTCAGTATATACATTTATCTAACTTTCCTTTTTTTTTTTTTTTGCTAGGCTCGAGCCAAACAGCCCTGCCGCGAACAAAAAGGGCGGGCCACACGGCGGCGGCAGCTGCCAGATCTCGCTCTCGTACGACCGGGGGAAAACTTTTAAGGTCATCAAGAGCTTTATCGGGTCCTGCCCGAAACGCAGCATTGACGAGGAACATAAGTTCAACTTCACGATCCCTAGAGAGGCGCCTAGCGGCGTCATTATTCTCTCTTGGTATGTCACTCTCCGCCCCCCTCCACTTCTTCCTTTGCTGGTATTTTGTCCCTAACATCTACTGTTGTTTGTTCAAGGTCTTGGTTTAACCGCGACCTCGAGATGTTCCAGAACTGCGCCAGCGTAAAAATCAAGAACGGCGGCAGCGGAATCTCACATCTCCCGGACATGATGGTGGCCAATGTCGGCAATGGATGCGTTAGCCCAACATGGACTACCGTTGATGGTGAGGATAAATACATTGACCTCATGTATCCAAACCCTGGAAATGTGGTGGAGTATGGTGATGGGAGATATCCAGTAGTACTTCCATCGGGGGAGAATTGTTCTGTACCACCTCCCTCTGCTGTTCATAAGAGGGTGACTGGATGAGCTCTTATCACCGAGAGCTGTATTCCGGCGCTGGAGACTGTAGGTTGTACCAAGGGGTACCGAAAGTGATGCAACGCGTTAACGGCTTGCGATTAATTGGGTGAGGTCTTATAATCTGTAGTGAATTCACAAACACCTTGTTTTCTTTATTTTGTTGCGATCAATGAAATCTTTATACTCTCTCTACTCTATATACCATATCTTGCTGCTTTATTAAGGCTAAAATTGGGTCACATGTGGTTGATTGAAATCGTGAGTGGTAAATTGAGTTGCGTCGTTGCATCACCCTTGGTACAATTGTTGGTTGAAAACCCTAACACACTAGATAGTAGGTTAAATATCAGGTACTTGCCTGAATACCCACGATCAGCACGTATTTGAGCCAGTTGAATATCAGCATAATTAAGAGAGGGCTACGGGCCTATATTTCTCCGTCATGATGGGCAATGAGCTGCAGCTATAGAGTGCTTTAGAGTACTTACAGCAGCTACGTTGTGATGTGAATTGAAGTTGAACTACCGTAATTAGCCTCTGAACCCGGTCTATGGCACTGCACGTGAACATCGCGGTGAATTGTAATCAATTAAAAGTGGGCCCCTGTTCTAGCCTCCAGCCTTTATCTACTACCGGGAAACCCAAATGTGCAGATTCCGGGGTAAGATGGCGAGCGCCGTTTTTCCCCAGCTCCCCCACACTCGCTCCCCCACAAAAGTACAATGTACCCCGCAAAACTAGCAATCGGATAAATCATCATAGCCGTGGGCTTCGGTACCGATTGTCCCGTATTTTTTCTTCGCTCTGTGAATACCGGTACGTCTTATCTAATGGGGGCCCTCAATTGCATCTCCCTTCTAGATAAAAGGCCAGATCCCACGTTGTTGTTCTTGTTCCTGTAGCTAGACGTGCTGTCCAGAAGCTCTCTCTCCCCTCTGTAATTGAACCCTAATCCGCAATTGCACGCTCTGTCCACGATGCTCCCCAAAAGCATCCTCCTCCAGCTCACCGGCTGGCTACTGGCTTCCCCCTTTGCCTTCGCCAAAGACCCCACAGTGACCATCAGCACCGGCACCCTCATCGGCCGCAACCTCCCAGAGTTCAACCAGGATGTCTATCTCGGCATCCCTTACGCCGCGAAGCCAGAGCGGTTCACGCCCGCAACGCTGCTGACAGAAAAGTCGAAGGAGGCGAGGGAGGTGAAGCAGTATGGCGCGTCGTGTCCATCGTATGGCAGTGACACGACGGTGCTGCTAGAGAAGGGTATGATCACCTTGGATGAGGACTGCTTGAATCTGAATGTGATTGTGCCGAAGGGGTATGAGAAGAAGGAGTTGCCGGTGTTGGTGTGGATTTATGGTGGCGGGTGGATGCAGGTATGTCTTTCTTTTTCTTTTTCCTTTTCTTTTCCATGCTGGTGGGCAGGTTGTGTGGGTTGGGTTGGAGGATGCTGACGGAAATGATTTGTGTTAGGGAACTACAGCGGATCCACGGTTGGTTCTTTTACAGATTATTTCCTGAAAGGTGGGTTGGCCAGGCTAACGAAATATACAGATACAACATGAGCTACATAATCGAGCAAAGCGCGGAAATGGGCAAACCCGTTATCGGTGTGTCAATGAACTACCGCCTCGGTGGTTTCGGCTTTCTGTACGGTCAAGACGTTCTGGTAACACACTCAACCCTAGCCCTAAACGTTGTGTTTCAATCATTGACACAAATCACCGAACTAGAACTCGGGAAATACAAACCTTGGCCTGAGAGATCAACGTGTGGCTCTGCAATGGGTCCAAAAGAATATCAAAGCATTCGGAGGTGATGCGGACAAGGTTACGATCTGGGGCGAGGTGCGTAAACGATTTATGTTGCTTCTTTTTTGGCTCCGGATTGCTGATTGGTCAATTAAATATTTAGTCTGCAGGAGCTTTCAGTGTCGGAAACCATCTACTGGCTTATGGTGGGCGTGATGATGGCCTATTCCGCGCAGGTTTGCAACCCAAATTTCCTCATTAAATGCATCCAGCACTAACAACACTCAAGCAATTTTGCAGTCCGGGAATGCTGTCGGCCCTCCCCACAACGACACTCGGTGGTACCAGCCCCTCTACGACCGCATCACGACCACTACCGGCTGCTACAACGCAACTGACACGCTCCAATGCCTACGTGAGGTGCCATACGAAAGCATCTACCCTGCCATGAACGTCGGATATGAGTGGTTCGCAGTAGTTGACGGCAACTTTGTCGAGCAATGGCCTGTCTTGTCCCTTCAGCAGAAGAAACTCATCAAGGTCCCTCTTCTGATAGGCACATGCACAGATGAGGGTACATCTTTTGGCGTTAGTGGAGTCGATAACGATGAGGAGGCTGTTGCGCAGCTTATCAGTAAGCTACTTCGCCTCCCGCCCTCCCGGCTATTTTCGTGCGTGGTGATTTGCTAACGCAGGAAATTAGCGTCAAAACGATGGGTGGTAAACACGTTCCAAGCCCAAAAGGTTCTCTCCTTCTACCCCGACGATCCAGCGGTAGGTTCACCGTTCGGCACCGGCAACCGCACATGGCCCTCTCTCGGTCTCCAATACAAGCGCTATTCCAGCATCGCCGGTGATATCACCATGGATGCGCCGCGTCGTCTCCTTGCCGAGACCTATTCCGCCAAGGGCGTCGACCAGAAGGTGTATTCCTACCGCTTCGACAGCCCGCTACTCAACACCACGAGTAAAGTCGGGGTCGGGCACTTCTCCGACGTAAGTTTCCCTCTATTCTGCCCCAGGATGCGCCGGGGTACTGACATATTCGTGCACGTAACAGATACCCTACGTCTTCTCCAACAGCGACAACAAGATCATCACCGTACTAGGCGACGACCCATCACACCTGAAGCTTGGACATCTTATGGCGCGTATGTGGGCAAGCTTTGTGACGGACCTGGACCCCAACGGTCATGGCGTCGATGGGATTGCGAAGTGGCCGGATTATAGGAAGGGGCCGAGCAACTTTGTATTTAGGAACGATACGAGCTATATCGAGGCAGATACGTATAGGAAGGATGGGATGGCGTATATTAATTCCTGGTTGAGGTAGTTGGTGTATGTAGGAAGTGTGATGTATATATAATGTATGTAGCTATATGTACTCTAGTTATTAAGATAATTGGTTGAGGTTCATGGGGTGTCACTCGGTGTTGCCAAGAGTTTTGTTAGGTGACGTACCGGCTACCGCAAACACTCGATAAATTCGCTATCGCTGCGTAGGGGCTCAGTTGGATTTCTATGAGAGAGGAAGTATTCTTGAGCCTCTCCCTTAAGGTTCTCTCACCAAAAAAACCCTGCGCAGCGATAGCGAATTTATCGAGTGTTTGCGGTATTAGAAGAGTGCAAAACAGGTGTCTGCACTCTGTACAAGTAGTCGCTTGGCGACTTGCGAAGGCTATAAATGTCTGGCACTTTCCTAACTCCAACATCAGGCAACTGGATAACCTGGGAAGAACGCCTAGCCAAGAGTCCAAACTACGGACCGTAAGAAGATTAGAATACCCGGCCAGCAGCGGGGTGAGTTGGACCTTGTGTTGACTCACGGTTGATCGGCTTTCTGTAAGATGCAGATATATGAGCAGTAGCCTATTACCCACCGCTGTACGTACCCGCTACATATGAGGGCGCGATGTATTAACTTGCCTACCGCTCATAGGGCTAGGGAGGCAGGCGAAGGGGTGTATACGGCATTCGGGCCCATATCCCTCAATGTATCGCACCTTTGAAAACCACCACAGGCGAGTCTCGATAGTAGCATTCTCGATAATAGCATATCCTCGATTGTAGTATATAGTTGGGCAATATAATCCCAAACGAGTCGGTACGGGCAAAGTTGTTCTCACTACAGGCATATTCTCGATAGTGGCACACGAAAACCCGTTCCCGATCATATGCTACAATCGAGACTCCATTGTAATACAAAAGAGTCATCATTAAAATATATACAACTCAAGCTCATGCCCATCAAAAAAAATCCATATACACAAAGAATAGCCGTCCCTGACAGAGACAAAAGAAAAAGAAGCATAAGGAGAATGAAAGAAAAACCCTCCGTAAAAATAAAAGGACATAATCACGTGCCTCATATCACATACATCTATTCTACAACCTCAGGCAAAAGCCAAAGTTCCTCATCATCCTACCCGCCTCTATAAAACCCCCGATCGAGAACGCAAACCCAATAATGACAATGATTGTCTCCGTCAGCAGCTCCACCAGCCTCCACCACTTCTTCTTCCCACCCTTCGTCTCCGCCACATCGAGAATCCCAAGGACCTGGCCAGACACCAACCATCCCATCATAAAGGTCCTCTGCCTCATCGTGCTGTCCCGCGGCTTAAACCTCGACAATGCACCAAGAATAATGTACGGCAGGATAAGCGCGCTGATGACGATTATAGATACCGACTGATGGTAGAAACGGTTCGACTTTTTAACCTCTCTCTTCTTGCGCTGATACTGGCCCGCGCCCGGAATGACGATTTTGGTGCAGTGGCTTGTCGACACCGGCTCCTTCTGCTGTATCATTGGCAGTCCATGCTGCGGGTTCCCCCTAGGCTGATCGAATCGTTGTGCCGCGAGTTCGAACTCTGCGCCTAGTGGCTCTTCAACCACCTTCCATTTCCTCCCTGTTTCCTCGTCGTTGGCGTCAAGCTCGTACGCGTACATCCCTCGCTCTTTGTGGCGCTTGAATTTGATGTCGGTCCACTCCCGTCGATTGACGTCTGGGATCAGCGCCCCTACGGCGCCGACAAACTCTTCCTTTGTGCGCCCGAAGGCCTCGACCATCACTTCACTCTCGATCATGAATAGGGTGTCGTAGTCCGCCTCGATGATGTTTGCGATCGCGTTGAGGAAAGACATGATTGTGTAAGGAATGACTGAGAACCCAAATGCGGCATAGCCGTAGCTTTCGACCTGTGCACCATAGGCGCCGTAGAGGGTGTATACGGAAAACAGAATCTGGAGGGCACCAAGGAAGGACTTTGCAGTTCCATAGGAGGAAGCGATAACTATTGTGCTGCGATCGGTATTGGGGTTGATTGCGCCTAGAGAGGTCCCTGGGGGTAACTTTGCGAAGCCGTACCCGTTGGGGAGATTGTATTGGCCCTGAACTTTCCATTTATTTGGGTGCAGTATTTCCTTCATATTCGGGGCATCGATACGAAGTATTGCCTCCTCCCTATGATGTGAGCCCGAGGACCTGTTCTTCTTCCTTGATTTTTTCGAGGGCTCCTCGAACGTGCAGCCGCGAATCACATCGCCGTTTTTCGGCTTCCATGCTTGTTGCCGCTGCACTATGCAGAGAGTCTCGGCGTGTAGCGCCTTGCCAATTTCGTCTTTCCCCAGAAAACGACTTCCTCGAGCGATAGTACTGGCAGCCTGACTAATACCAAAGAATGGGACGAATAGCGACACGATGGTGTAGAAGTAGTCGCGCGATCCCTCGTAGCCGGATGTCTTCTTGAACGTTGCGATACGCGCGATGTAGTTTGTCACAAAAAAGGACAAAATTTGGGTCCACGGCGCCGGCACCACACACAGCCCAGACGATGTGGATTTTATATTGCTGGGAACTGTGCCTGATGTTGTTGATCCGGTGGTCGTCGTTGTTTGGCGGGGGAACAGGGCCAGAGGGAGAGCGTTTGCGATGTATGGAAGTAAGCCGATGAACACCATCGCCGAGAGTGTTGAGCGCAAGCTAGACGCTGCAGGGAGCCTCCTGCGTAGATGCATTCCGTATTGTTTCTGTTCTTCGATCCCTTTCCTCTAGAATTCTGCCCCGCTTGATTCTTCAAAATCAGTTAGATAGGGTCAAGGCAGGCGAGCAAATTGTAACAACACGGGGGAGGGGGTCGGTCAGTAGGAGAGGGGAGAAGGGAAGGGATTGTGGGAGTCCAATATACATACCATACCTGCTTCCACAGCTCGTATGGGGAAATGCCAGACATGATGAGGGGAATGTTACTGCGCCTTAACTATTCTTCATTGGACCCTGTTGCGCAGGGTCATGTGTGTTTACACGTAACTAACCGTTTCGCATCTGTTGCCAGGCAACGGGGCGACAGGGCGACGGCGGGCCCTGCAGCGCCCTGACAGCCGCCTAACTAGCGGTGCAGGCTACCAGGCACTCTACTCTACTCGTAGTTTTCTAACGCCCATATGCAGACCCAGTCCAGTTCGGAAACGTAAAAAAACTACCTACTCCATAGGCTGAACGGGAAGGTGTAGTGTAGGTACTCCATGTAACCTGCACGCTCCCCCGCATCATCTTTTCTGGGCAGTGGAGAGGATGCCGAAGACCGAATCGCGACTCACTGCCGAGATACGTGGATGTGCCTAGTTCCATTCGATCTTGGCGTGGATACAATTTCAAAACCCGCACCGTTTCACCCCGAAAGTTGCAAACTTGAGTTGCGGTCTAAAACTGCATTTTAAACAGTATAGATATATCATTTTCAATTTCGAGGAGTTTCATACCGCCTGTGGAGGTACAGTATATATGTAGATGTGGAGCTCTTATCGAGAGCCTTTGATTTGTGGAATAGCCGCGGCATATTGATCGCCTTGAATGATATGATTTGGTGATGATGATCCACTGTGGATAGGCTACGATAATATGAGATCATCGACGAATCAGACTAAGGGTTGATAGAAAAGACTCCAGCTCCCCAAGGGAACAATCCAGTAAGTGACGATAACTGGCTTTCGGCACAGAGGTCAAGCCAACTGTATACATGTACATGTAGTCACATATAGAAAAGAACATAGTGTTGCCGTGATGCGTCCGCATACATTTTTGGAAAGCCAGATATCCAGTGTATGTAGGTACGTCAGTAAGTACTTCTACAGTGAGTGGCCTGGCCCTCTTTATATAAGCCCTCGCTTAGGCTCTGCTGGAGACTGGATGGCCTTGAGTGATCTTTTATGATCCAGAACCCCGAGTAATTATTCATGCCGCCCTCCTATCTTTTCATCCTAAAATCCACTTGCACAACTCACGAATGGCGCGTAAACATTACATCTGGTTCAAAAAAAAGTCAGCCCCGGGTCTATGGCGACGAATATGAAAATTTGATTTGGCGATATATTCCCGTGCGCCTAAAGGAGGTAAATGATCTCATTACGCATTGAATATAATGCCAAAGGACTGTATGCATGTATGTAGAGCTAAAGTATGTAGTGGGTGAGGTGGCAAAGTAACTCCGGTCACAAGTCATCACTCGGACTAGCGCAGCTCATGTCTGTTGAAAGGTTTTTTTGTTTAACTCATTAATTACATTGTCTGTTGAAAGGTGTCGTTCAAGGCAGTAAGATTATGGTGTCGAACAGGTGCAGGTGTCCAATAGTAAACTTGAAGGGCCCCGCTGTCAAGATGAATAGTTTCCTGTCCGGGTCCCTTAGGATAGCATGTATTAGCCTTAGACCTCGACATCAATTACAATAAAACTCATACTCGTCCTACTTTCAACAATGTCAATACGACATCTACGGCGTAGAATCAACGCGTCACAAAAACAAAGATTGGGTTTGGGTTGAACTCTCATATAATTTAAAGTTTTTATACAAAGAAGTCTCAGCACCTGGCGAGAGGTTTATGTTTCAGTAAAAGCGCTGTATTGGAACGAATGCACGCTTTGGGACCTCCCCGGGATATACCCCCTCAATCATCAAAACAGGTAGCATTGACGGCAAGGAGCCAATTATGAATACCTCCTAATAAATACAGTAATAAAGTTGCTCCTGTGCCAAACCTCGTCAAATGCGAGTGATAATCCATAACTAATTTGGGAGACGAGGTCCGGCGCGGGTTTGCCCTTGGAGAGGCAGCGATGAAAAGCTGTAAGCTAAAGTAAAGAATATGAACATTGAAGCAACAGCTCGCGCTCAGATGTGTGTTTACCCGGGATGGTTGGTACGGGGCCCTTATACCGATTGCACGATCACCAGATGGTAAACGGCGAACTGAGCGATGTTCTAAGGTAGATAGATCTGTCCCCTAGCGCCTGATTTCTTCTTTTTAGTCGACTGGTGATATATGATGGGCGTATTGGGGTTATTTTAGCATGGTGGCTCTCTTGGGCGCTTGGCGGCGGGATGTCTCTTTTGTGCGTTCCTGGAGAAGAGCACTCTTTATAGCGGTGGTTCTCTCACGAACTCTCTCTCTACTAGGCGGTAGCGACTCTTGTAATGTTTCTACGAGTGGTAGGAGCTTCAATCAGTATAAATAGCAGGCAACCACATGTAACTAGGGCTAGCCTCCGAACGATACAGATATATCTCCTCTCGGCACAACTGGTAGTACTAACGGCTCACTCATGAGTAGTACATGTAGGTGCGCAGTACTACTATGTACGTATATGTACTTTGGACGTATGACCAAGCAATGGTCTAAGTGGTCGGGCCGTATAATTTAGGTTGTAGATACATGTAATGAAACTTCTCCTGCAGCTGGAAGTGAGGTAGCTAAAATTAAAAAGCGCGAGTGCTACAGACAGACACCAAGTTTTAAATGCACAACGCAAGGCTTGTATAGATCCCTTGCTTTTTTTCCTTTCTAGATTTGAAGTGTAGGTAGATCGAGTGATAGGAGGAAGAATTTCGTTAGGACTCTTATATTATGCATTGCCGGGCACGAATAGCCTAAAGGACTATGGGCTTCTTCGAGGCTCAGAGAAAGCAATATATGAAGGTACAGTACCCAAAAAGGGGGTGTTTTCGCTACCACAGTAATACTGGATTTCGGAAAATGCAGTATCTGTGGGAGAATGCTGCATTCATAGTATTTGTAAATTATTCAGTAGTGATATGGTTGTGTGTGGACTACGCATTTTTCAAGACTGCGAATTTCAACATCCTGATAGTACTGCACTATTTCTACCGCATGTCAGGAAATACTACATATGTAAATACATATTTCTAGAGAGTGAATGAAATAAATGAGTATACAACAAAGTTTTGTGTATAAGTGTGAATAGTCTTTTGAAGCCTAACAACAAGACTGTATTCCAAAATACGATTCGTCAATAACTTACATGTACTCATTCTATCTTACCTATTAGTAGGATTTATAGATTTAAGTTTTATGTCTATATAGTATACTATATATATATGTATATGTAGTTGCTATTGCGGTTATGGCTCGGGTGATGATGGTACTCTCATGATGCGGATTTATGTCTTAATCACGCTGGCTGATGCTGGACCTACACTAGTAGTTTAGGTCACAGACTATGAAGGCTAGTGACTGGCGTGTCCGGTATGTCAAAACCTGGGTCTATATTCCTACGGTACCACTACGGGATTTTTGTAAATGTAGTATTTGAAACTATCGGTATTTGTCATCAAATACTAATAGGTATAGATACTGCACTCCTATAAATGAGGGAGTAAAGCTGCACTTCATTAAATCCGTATTTATAATAGATTTCAGCGGTAGTCAAAACACCCCCCTTTTTTGGTACTGTAATATTGAGTCATTGGAGCTAGGGCTTGAAGGGTCTTAAGGCTGAAGGTATGGATGACAATGTATATACGTATACTAGATTACGGTCTTCGTGGTCTTTGTTAACCTCCCCGTTGGTATTGGGCTAGACTCATCAACTTCGTATATATCACTTAATCATTCTCTAAGAAGTACGCTCCCTGTTAAGGTCCGACTCCTCTTTATCTTCCCCCATCGGTCAATTCTTTAAAACCAATATCACGTTCCGACATTTTGAAGTGATTTAGTTTGGCTTCAGTAGACTTGAATAGAATAGAGCGGACACTCATACTCTGGAGTCTTATGGGCTTGTTCGCGTTGAATCGACAGCGCGAGCCCTTCCTTCGGTGATTTTGTTGCGCATCGGCAACTATGGGGTCCGCATTAAGCTTTTGTTAGATCTACTATATATAGAGTGTATGTGATATTCGACCATTAATTACTTCATTAAAAATTCTGTTTAATTAAGTTTTCACCAAAACAATGATCCAATTTCTCTGACTTGGGAGATTGCTTCCGCTCTAGGGTGTATATCTACGCTTAAATATAGCTCGTATTCTTTAGGTCCTTGTCGCCCCCCTGAATACGGCTCTCTGCTGAACGCTTCTCGGGACTAGGTCTCAAGATTCCTAGTCTTGCCTGGGACACCACTGCCACCAACAATTATAATCTCATGGTATTTGGTGGGCTGAACTATATATATCTAGTTAGGCACCACTCTTAACGACTCTTAACGGATATTATTGTACAGTGTTGACGGTTGCTAGTCTGTGTGGGCTTGTTTCTTCTTTCCATGGTGCTGAAGTCGAGCGTCCTATATCTATGCTCCTTATTATGTATTATCGTTCTCAACACATGGCTTCAAAACAGCACTTTTAAACATTTAAAACTTCTGGGTCCTGTGGTGGATACTTTGTGCCACCGAATTTGGCTAAGGGATAGGGACTTCCCGGTCCTTTGATCTGTCGTATATATAGATCTCTCGCTCAACCCTACTCCTTACCAATACATGTAGCGTATTGACATTTATTCGTATTCACTGTATGTAAGTGAGGAATAAATTCGGTTGACCGGCGAGTGATATTCTATGATTAATCTGCGAGTTTTCTTTTCTTTTTTCCTTTTTGTTTAATCCATTAACTAATTGCATGCAGACTTTCGGCAATGATTAATTTGGATAAAAGACTAAAGTGATTATCTTAGGTTTTTCTTTCTTATAATTTATCTTAGGTTATCATTAGCTGATACTTATGATGCGTACATTTCAAGTGTACGCTTGCTTTTTTTTTTGTTTAACTCATTAAGGGTGTACGCTTGCTAGAAACTGGGCCGGTATGAGGAAATAATAGAGACTTTGCACAAATGGAGCCAGCTCCGTTTTCTGACAGCCTGATTGATGATGGTCACACCATTAGCCAATCAGATAATCAAAATATAGAGCTGGCTCCAGTGGCGCAAAGTCTCTAATAATTCGGATTTTCTTCACAATTACAGAATTCTAGAATACCCTTATACAATTTTACACTTACAATCACCACCCATGACGGGACACTTTAAGAGATGCACCAGCATCCAAAGTTCTAAAGATACCTACTAGCACAGTCGCTTGTGCTATACAGCGGTAGGTAATGAGTGATCGAACTCCCTGAGACAGAGTGATACATACCGTTTTGAGTAAAACGCCACCAAAGTACGGTGCTCGCAGGTATAACTTAGTCTGGCAAAAAATGCTGACCCTTCCTCGTGGGGGCCAAAAGGTGTGGCTTTGCTCAACTTCGTTATCAATTATTGGATCTGAATCAATCTCCCACCAATTGCCGGTCTGTATTTGCTATGGATTTTGGCCCCCACGGAAAAGGATCAGCATTGCCAGACTAAGGGATAACCGTATCTCAGGGCGTTCCATCACTTATTACCTATCGCTGTATTTGACAAATAAAGTGGCAAAACACTGTAATCGAGGTCACACTTCCCATTTGACAGTAAGTCAAAGCGGTGACTTTGTCAGACACGAGTTATCACTAACGGTATGGCCTGGAGCTAGATTGCCCTTGGATTGAGACTTTGTATACTGAAAGGTTGGCGGATTCTAACCCGACGAGGAACGGTTACATGTAGATGATGATACATCTACGTACACAGCCTTGATCCCTTGCAGTAAGCACTGGTGATGAAACACGCGTACGAGGCATAGATGATCAACCGCTAAATTAATCTACCTTGCACCCAATACCGGCCAAAGATATACAACTCTATCGGTTCGTACTGTATGAATAGATATGCCCCACTCTCGCCCTAGTGACCGATCCACATGTTCGCCTTAAGCTTCAAAGCCTTCCCAGTAACCATAGACTACGGTCTACATGCAATCAATGAGTTAGACAGAAAAAAGGGATAAAAAAGGCTTCCTAGTATCACGCAATATATGGCATTAGGAACCTAGCGGATCGATGGTTAAAGCTTAAAGGTAGGCTACTTGTAAACCTATATGACGGTCGTCATGCAAAAACGCACCAAGTCCACCTTTTTGGATGGAAGCGATATTGAACATGTCTGGAACGTTATGAATTTACGAGCATGCATGTACTAAAGACTGGCAATGCCATCTTTTGATAGTTTCATATCTCATTGCAAAAAAATATGGTGCGCACACTAAAGGTGACATAGCGGTATCTGGAAGTGACTTCTAGGCCAATCAGAGGGGGTATAAATTAATTGGTATAATTCTGTTCCACTCGGCACTGTCTTGGCACATTTTACTTACAAAATTGCGGAATTTCAAACTCCTAAGGCTTTTCAAATTCAAACTCATCATTATTACTATAGTTTGTAAAATTCGGTTTTTTAAACTTTTTTTGTTGAAAGGTCTTAGGGAATCGACTTTGCCCGCGGGCGCACCATATGGCGAGTAACGTATCTGCTGCATGCATATATGCATAGAATACAAGGAATGCTGTAACTAAATCCGATGCGATTGGACCCCACACGCGCAAAGTAATCCGATTTTCCGAAGAATGCATCGTATTTATGCATATAGTGCTTTTTGAATTACCGTTTCTGATGGGCTCTAGATTACATAGAGGCTGTACTTTCAAGATATGTACGGCGCCGTACCTACATGTATCTCCTGGTCCACTGACGCCATACTTCGAATCGAATGGCCTTCCGCAGATGTCTGGAACCTCAATCAGGTTTTCACTACTTTAGAAACCTATGCCAATGTGATTGAACTATACGTATCTTTTATCTTGCCCAGGTTGAATTGAATCTAACAGGGATTAATATCTCCCCAAAGTCTGCCGCCACCTCTTGCATCTTTTATGGCTTCCAAAGCTATAGCCAGCCCACAATAATATCTACATTTGAGATTGATCTAAAAGATTGTACTGGTTAGTATTAGTTACAATTATGGTACTTAAGGTCTAGGCCCTCGAATCTAAGATCCATACGTATATATAATTCATAGGATAACATGTATGTATCATACTACATATAACCTTATTGGTCAATTCAAGGCGCAGGTTATGTAAAGATACTCGGGGCAGGTAAAAAGTACCGGACAATGCAGGTTTTGTCTCTGGGCTTTTTTTGCAGTAGTTCACGCCTAGCACGCGCATCCATTAGTGAACCAAAAACCTGCATTGTCCGGTACTTTTTACCTGCCCCGAGTATATACATACATGTACATCTGATTGGTTATTTTTCAATGTGACCGCTTTAGCCCAACCAGATATACATATATGTACATGCTCGAGATTACTAAATGCAAGGCTCAGTTCGTACATGATGTAGGGGACTGCGCACATACACATTATGTATAAATTGTGCGTAGAGTCTCAAAGACGTATACGCAGTTAAAATAAAAATTACGCGTGAACAGCTGTTAACTACCAGCTGCGTATCTAGGCCTCATAATACGAACAAATTATTAACAATCTCAATTAAGCAAGCCTACTCTGATCACAGTGATATGATGGAAATTTTCTAAAGTACAGATGGGCAATTAAAGGAGCAGGCACGTGGACCTCTATATTGAAAGAATACATGTATATGCACTCAAGTAGTTAACTACATGATCTATAGACTTGTCCTTTATGACAAATTATGTTTTGTGAGTCTATCAAATCAATGTAATTAATAAGTTAAACAAAAAAAAAAAAAAGAGTCTATCAAATCAGGTTAATTGATGATCGTGAATTCAAGGGAACTCTGTATCTTCTCTTTATTTAGTTATGTCTTGTTTCGTTAAGACGACATCGAGAAATGAACACACACAAAATTCAAACTTTCAAGAGTTGGCATCTTTATTAAGATTTTGTTCCTCCATGCTACTAATAAGCACCCCGCAACAGCCTCCAACCCTCTCAATCTCCACATGTAGTTTCCTAGGCTCAACCAGATTGACGCAAGTTAACCACAACGTAGAGCCTAAAGAGTTCTGGAGATACACAGCCACATTTCCTCTACGCCAGGGTCTGAATGGACCGATCAAAATCCTTGCATAGATAGCCTTTTCGGTTGGCTCTTTATTCTTGTGAAAGTTAATACGGTACGAATTCTTAGGGCATATTTCCTAGTTTAAAGATTTAGTACAATATTAAATGAAATGACCAAGGAAATAGGTATTACAAAGGGAATTGCGGTATGCCAGTCTGTCTGATCGTAGGGCTGTACGGTCAAGGCTGACTTGGTAATGTTAGAGTCGAGTAGTTCTGTAAGCTCTTTCACAAAGTTGAGTACAAATGTACTATGCCTAACAGAGGGCTTTTTTATATCCTCCTATACATCTTTTTAGCACAAAATACATAATCTTTATCTCGAGTACTCCTCTTACATCTTGAGCCATGGTGATCATTAGAGCCTGTATTTGCAGAGTTCCGAAAAAGTTTGCAAGATGGTAAAGATTTCCATCACTCTGAAAGAACCCAATCAATCCATAGTCCAAATAGTTGTAGTGAAGAATACATACAAATGCATATGATCTAACGTGACGGTAATATAAAATGTCCTGTGTACGGATAAGGAGTGGTAACATCTGAAATCGGCGGAGAACATATGACACAATGATTCTCGCCATGAACAGATTGTAGGTCTACAAACATAAGTAACTAAAGAGAGTAAATTTCTAAACTATTGGAGAGACTTGCGTGAAAGGGACTGATAAGTTCAAAAAAATGATGGGCCCAGGCAGAAATCATGAAAGGATTCAAAGGCGGTTTGATTTGTATGTGTTTCTATTTGGTGTTAATCGAATATTCAGGAGTAAGAGAGGAGAAAACCCACCTCGAGCAATTCAAAAAACCAACATATAGCGGTACGTACCTCACCTGGAGTACAGTACCAAGGGCTGTGGACCAATTGATGCTGAGGAGGATTGAGAGGATTATTTGGATAGAGCTTGAAAGTTCCGATTTGGGCAGAACGTAGATGATATGTAGACTCTCCTCTTGGTCGGAGGGTCCGTTGAACATGGCATCTAATTGGTTTCAGGAATTGACTGTGTAGCTGGATTAACATTTCCGGTCCCATGCAGTTAAAGGCCTTTTCTTCGCTTTTCCCCTCAGAATATGTATCCATGAGCTCAACCAATATAGTATACGATTGCTTGATGACCCCAGTCAAGTGGGAAGAATCGGCAACTTGATTCTTCTGCATGGTGACATGATTGATCCCATGCATTATAACTTCTTTCAGGGCCTCGTTTTTTTCTAAAAGCTGGTTCAATCTCCCTTCTAGATTGTGATTGGAGATAACTATATGTCGGAATAGCCTTGCGTGATCACACTTCGTTGGTGCATTCAACAAACGCACAATGAGATCGAAATTCTCGACAACAGCGCTTGAGATAACAAAATCCCGCATTCGTTCTAGAGAGTACTCACGAGGGAGCAATTTAGGGGGATCATTATCACGCACTTTCTTGACAACTTGAAGATATGTAAGCGATAATATTCGTAGCTCGCTAAGGATTGGGGGGTAACTACGTTTTGCGATAGACTCATTCTGACGTTTTCTCATATCTCGGCTTCTGTTGATCAGTTTAGAAAGCCAGGGAGAGAATTTTTTTGTCTTTCGATTTACTAGACGTATGACGTTGTAGGCTTCTACATGGTCCTCAAGTAAGTACAGGACCTTGAACCACAAAAGGCCAATTCTCAAATCAGAGGCAGAGTTTGGGCCGTGGTATAACTTTCATCAGGAGAAGTTAGCCTTGACCTGAAGTTCTTACAATAAAGTTCGACACCTACTGCTTCCAGGGCCTCTATCTTTGTAGATACTTCCGCTCGCTGACTCTCTAAACCTGGCCCACCTGAGCGGACTTCACTAGTGGTGATCCTGTAAATGTCATTATAATAGCTTACTGCAGCACAGAAGTATTTTGTGTCCTTGGAATCTATTGTTATATGACCTTCACTGATTGAGAGATCTACCACTATAGACTCAAGTCAGAAAAACACACAGTGTAAGAGGAGGGGCTGTTTTAGGTTACTTCTGTTGGCTTGAAGAGGTGGGTCATCAAGGAATATGCCGCTGACATTGTCATGATCCAGAGTCGCTCTTAAGAGCACAGTACTCTTCGGACCTGGGGGCCGGAGCTGGAGAGCCATATCAGCTAGTATGATGTCGGTGTTTTGTTCTTATGGTTGTTGTTGATAGTGGGGGCGGGGGGACCTGGGTGGTGTTGACTGAAGTAGGCCATCAGTGAAAGCCCCAAGGGGGCTCTGGAAGGCCCTCGTTTTTTTTTTTCTTTCTTCATTTTCTTCAAATGCCATCAACCAACTTCTTTAGATGTGAATATTCTTATTTCCAGAAGTTTTTTGCTAGATGTATTTTTTCGGCTCAAATAAAGTTTAGGCCATTCAAATTGGGCTAGCCGATGTCGTCCCCGGGAAATAAGTTGATATAGGAACTTATGGCCACAAGACATGTTGCATGTTGATACTGAACTTTATATAACAATTGAGAGGAAGGAGAAACGTAGAGGTGGTATTTGTGCTGGTGCTCGTGCTGGTACTGACTCTGATAGTGGTAGTACATGTAGTAGTGGTAGTGGCACTAAATATAGTGTCTGGCCAGCAATATTTGATTTTTGTGTTTTTCAGCCGCGGGTGATATACGTGATAGAAATATAAGGCATGAGAGCGAGGGAAACAAACTGCAATAAGAGTAATAAATATCAAGAATATGGGGCGAAACACAGAGGAACTTGGACTGAGCCTCACTGATACTACGAGGACCGACTATACCACTAAAGTTAATGCATCACGGAAAGGTACCTATCAGAGAATCATTCTTGAAATGTATCATGGAAATGAATAAATAACGCATCTGGAAATGCATCTGGGAATGAATCAGGAAATAGGTCAGGGGTGGATCAGGAGAATAATCAGGAATTAGATCGATCATGAGCCTAAGCTAGGAGACTAAATTTTTGTTTTTCGAAAAAAAATGACGTTAGTTAGGATTGAACTCAAGTTACGTTTATGAAAGTTTATCACAACCCACTAAAACTTGGTTTTCTGATAGGTACAGTACTATTTGCTCTTCAAAGTCTATAACCTTAATTAGTTTGAAATTCGAAAGTCATCACAAAGTCGTCACAAAGGCATCTGAAAAGGTATCTCAGAAAAAGCATCAAAAAGAGCATTCTTGATACCTTTCCCTTAAAATTACTATGGCGGGATGCATTTACTGATTCATTTATTCCCATAGTGGGGCGATTAGTTTATTGATTGCATAATTGATAATACGTTAATCACAAACTGCGAGAACCGCACTATATAGGAATATAGGCCGAGACAAATATAAATGCACTTATTTTATGTAGAGTTTTTCAGCTTGTAGCACTGCTCGAGCTCTGCCCCTATATCGCACTTTACTTATTAATATTAGCCTCGCAGCTCAAGTGATAAGTCATGACGCCATAATCCAGAAACTTTGGATACAGTCGCAACTCGATATGCCGGATCTCAATACGCCGGATCCCTTGCTATCCCGTACGAAATCCTCTGGGATTTTAATTTTTTTTACTGCAAAATCAATTTGCTATCCCGGATTTTTTGCTATCCCGTACGAAATCCTTCGAATCTTGGCAATCCGGCATATCGAATTGCGACTGTACAGCCACTCATCAAAAGTTTTCGTGCTTCGGGTTTAATGTGACATGTCCAGCTCAAGTCAGGAATCAAAGTGCTCATTGATATGTTCAAAACCTCAACACAGCGATAGTCAAGGGTGGCCAAAATCAATATTAGACATTCATGGTATTTTTTATTCACTGCCACTCACTGAATACAATTATATAGATACATTTTAGTTCCTCAATTTGACCGCAAAATCAGGTAAGCCACATTACGCACTGACCAACTTTGATGTGAATCACGAACACTTTTGATGAGTGACTGTACATACAAGAAACTCTGGATCTTGGCCTTCCATCTTCAATCAAAAATGCTTCTAGAAGGTTTATGGCTACCGGGCGTAGAATTCACAGACTGCATGTTCCTGCATACCCGAATACTAACGCGTGGCATGCACCCATGTATCAACCAACAGCGCAACGCTTACACACATAGAGTACAAGCTCCGGTCTACTCTATGTAGAGCAGAAGACGAAACATAAATAAAAGACACCTGTCATCCCCACCGGCCGGCTAGACCGATTTTGAACAGACAGATGGCAGGTACATATCCCATCTGTAGGTATAGTACTCGGGGCAGGTAAAAAGTACCGGACAATGCAGGTTTTTGGTTCACCAATGGATGCGCGTGCTAGGCGTGAACCACTGCAAAAAAAGCCCAGAGACAAAACCTGCATTGTCCGGTACTTTTTACCTGCCCCGAGTACAATGTCCATGCAAGGTATTACTCTACGCGGCGGCTCTGTATTGTAGGTACACGTGGTCCGATTTCAAATTTCTATATCTCCGACCCAGCATGAACGGTCAAAGAGTAAACTGCTGTGTATTGAACCTGGCCGGCCCTAAAGTTTTATAGCCCATAGCTTAGACCTGTCTTTCCTCCTGCGCAGCTACCTCGTTACATATATACATGTAACCATACATTCTTCCCTTGCAACACAGACCTCCTTACAACATCCAGAGACTACAACATATACACATCTTTCCGCTGGGAGATCGAGAGCATCTAGGGCTACGTACGTATCTATTTCCATGCCACGCCCATCTTGAAATTCATACGTACGTACATAAGATTGATGACAACTACATATATACCTACGAGATAAAAAGTGAAGCACTGTAGGGCCCCAATGCTCAGTGTTGTTCGCGAAATTGCACTATTTAAGTGAAAACAACTGTCAAGTGCACCATGCCAGTTTGCAAAACTTAATAGGCCAGCTGAGTCCCGATGTTTCACGCCAACATACTACAACAATGGGTATGTGCTTGTTTTAATTTGTCCTACATCACTCAATCAAGAAAAACAAAAGGGCATTGTGTACCGTGGACTACTTCGATCGCTACCTTTGAGATTCAAACCGCTAGCCACAGGGTTGAACGAGGGAGCCCGCAGAGGGTCGTTTAGGCCACCTGAGAACGCCTTGAAGTTTACCAATTGAAGGGGTACAGTGTTTAAGAATTAAGGGGTAACAGCCAAAACCAAGGGTGATATCAAGGGGCTTCCCTGGGCTGGTACTCCACGAAAACATTTACAACCTGGGTGCTGCTTGAGCTCCTAATATCTTGAGTGGGAATCCCTAAGCTCGTTGACAAGCTAAAATGGTAGGCAGAAATCTAAATTACCCATGAATAACCACATAGGCTCCTGCCAGCTGGGTACGTAGATATGTTGTTGAAATCTCTGGAAATTATCCTAACAAAAACCAACAGTCGCCTTGGGGGTAACGACGAAACTGGTTGAACGATGAATATAACAACCGTATGAATACCTATTAGAAAGGTACATACACTCAGTCACGTAATTGCGCAAGACTTTAGCCCTGACCACCAGTACTCATAGCCCTCAGTTAACCAAGCGCTCCGAGTGGTAGTTTGAGCGGTGGTGGGATTCGTCTCTCAAAGCATATTTGACTCAGTGGCCGACTTAATGCAATATTTAGCGGAAAAGAAAAGTGAGAAATTCAGAGCTGATGTAGCTGTGCTGGCTTTCTGAGCTACAATGAATATTGAAGTGCCAGGTACATGTATTTTACCGGCATCTTCAAGGTAGCTTAGGGCCCAATGCTTAAATTGGAGGCCAGATGAGCATCTTAACATTTCTCCGAAGTCGTGGCTGTATTCTAGAGCAGTTTCAGATATACTGGCATAACGTCGTGTCAAGGCGTTGGACTGCCAAAGAAAAGTGTACCATGAAGTATCATATATCTTTTCTCGAGAGCTTCAAATGTTCGCATCAACGATTTACAGCCCAGATAGATCTAGAGTACTACGCAAAGAGAGCCAGCCTCATTCTCCGACAACCTAATTAGTATTATTAGCTAATTAGATATTCAAAAATATTAAATATACTCGTTTACATTCCAGCATAAGAGCCAGAAAATGCAGTTGCTCAGGTCAAGGATTATTTGTATTGCCACTCCATACAAATTATCCCTCTCTTCTTCACTTTAAACGAGTAGAGCTGGCTCCATAGAATTGACTCTAAATTCTACTATTCACTTGTATGATTGGCTAGATAGGAGAACTGGCACCAATTAGGTTACCGGAATTTGGAGCTAGAGCCTTTTACTTATCGCATAGGGTTAGGGATTTGTTAGTACGTAGCATTGATACGTACATAAACTTAATCATGAAACTCTACGAGCAGCCTCATCTGGCGAAGTAAAAGGTAACCTGATAATGTGTAAATCGGCCTTGAACAGCTGGTTTTGCGTAATGAACTGGCAAATGGCCACAATCGTAGTCTGCCCACTTAGTAGTCTCCCCACGTAGAGAGAGCCTTGTAGGTACATGTGTTTTGGGGCGGTCTCCAGCCACCACCGCCCCGGAAGGAAGAGCAGCTGTTACTCAGGTTAGAACCCGGCGTGCCAGCAAAAGAGGCAGGGTAACTACACCAAATCAAGTAGGGTAACCGCACCAAAGGGAAGCACTGCATTCAAAACTGCGCCGTGCTTACTAAACACCCCTGTCGCTGTCAACCAATCAGACTGCAAAAGCCTCCTCTAGTACCTAGTACGACGCCAAGCATCGCCGAAACCGGTCCCCGCGAGCCGGGTCTTGCCGATATTACAAAGATCTGCATGTCCAAGTTTCCCGGCGGGAGGCCGGGACGTCATGATCGGGTCGAGAGAGCGATCCCCGAAGCCTCAGATCAGGCGGAATATTCTAGAAGCCGGTTATTCAGATCAAGTAGTAGCTGCTGTGCCTACTACAGCTTGTGGTAATATTATTAGGGGAACCCTGTTGGCTTGACCATGTTTTAGTACCTCTCGCTGTAGGTACATGTACCTACATCCCTCACATACTAGATCGTCATTACGATACCATTCCAAATTCTCATACTTGGCCGCGCGAGTAGGAATTCGGCAATAGAAGAATGGTGGCTGGAGAATGGGCTGGTAAGCTTTGCTGTGTCCATACTCGAATACATATACAAGGTCTGGCATTAAGTGAATGAACAAAATTGGGTGTTAACAAATGAGAATCCGTTCACTCACTAAATCCAGAGCATTGTCCATATCTCCAAATTAATAATAATACTACATTATGAACACGCGAGTATGCCTCGGTTGATCAAATATAACTCCTTTCTTTCAATAGGATTAGAGCTAGTGGCAATTTCTATTACCAATATACGGGGATTTAATAACGCCAGTCATGGTAAAATCCCCAATTGGTATAGAAAATGAACTCGCAATTCGCCATTTCATATTAAAATATGACACCTAGTAGATAGCCTTCGGGCTGAGCTATAACTACATGTAGTAAGTATATACGGCTTTATTCTTCTTGTGAGCCATTGCAGGTACAAACTCTGCTCTTGAGAACTTCCAGTAGGCACTAACCCCAATCTCCGAGAGCCTCAAAGCCCACCAGAGCCCTGTTGAATGCAGACTGCAGAGCCATCTTCGGAGCCTCAAATGTACTAAACCCATAGCTAGTCTCCACACGTGCAAAATGGGCCGCCACAGTGGGTCATTGTTTTGGGGGGGGGCGCGGAGGCGGTGAAGCGATCAACTGCGTGACATGTTTGGTTTCAACAGGCCCTCGGACGCCAGCTAGAAAGCGTGTCTCATGGCGAGAACTCTGTGGAACTGGTACTCAATTGTGTTTCTGGAGATCGAGGGGCAGGGCTCGGGAGTCAGGACGAGGCCGGAGTACCACCTGGCTCGACCTTCAAAGGTGATCAGCGATGTTGTTTCGTTCCAGAACTGTTACATGAGGATTCATATGTTGGCAGTATTTGAAGTATTCACATCATCTCTGAGGAGTGATGGTGGTTTGGGTACTTGGGCTAGAACTCACCTCGTTGGCAGTGCCGTTTGAAACCACGGGGGCCATGGTGCCGATGCTGATGCCGTCCATGTACCTATGGCAATGGACCTACATACATACCGGAACATCCAGCTCTTACCCGCTGCTTGTGGGTTTTCAGATCGAGGGGGTGTGTGGTGTGGGTGCACCGCACGTGCTTTGGGAGAAATGTAAGTATAAAGGGAAAAGTCCCGGATCCCTCAGCAGTTACAACAGCTGCACTTAACATTATACAATCAGTACGTAGAATTATATATCCACCAGACAGACAGGCTCTCTGGCTCCACAACAAGTAAGGTCTGCGACATACTTCTCTGCATCACTGCAGCAGCTGCAAAACCTCAACCCCCTCAATCAATCAATCAATCAATTGGGCTGCAAACCAAACCTGCACTTCTCTGCTTTTTTAGCCGAACAACAACAACAACATCCACATCCATATATAACATCTAGGACACCGTCCATACAGACGCATCTACAAGCACATTAATGGGTCTCGGCCGCTTCCTCTGCTTCTGTTCCGGAAAGAAGGAGAGCCGCGATGGTCAACAACCCGCCGTTAACGCTCGCGCTAGAGGCCTAGATGGGGGTCATCCATTCATGAGCGACAAGGAACCGCCCCCCCCCCACCAGCCGCCCGCCAGTCACATCACCACCATTCACGAACCCCCTCCTCCAGCCTACGGCGCCCCCGCAGCGCCTTACGGCCCCGCAGCGCCCTACGGCCCTCAATTGGTGCCTGGGGTCCAACCCAGCCCCTCCAACCCCTACCACGACCCCTCAAACCCCTACCACAACTCCTATTATAGTAATAGTCACAGCCACCCACCCAACCCCGGCAACAGCCACTCCACAATGGCCACCCCCCCCGCTCCCTCCTCCCCGCCCATAGAGCCCGTCACGCGCCGCTTCTCCTTCCGCGCAAACTCAAGCGTGGGCGTGGACCACTACAGCGCGCTGCGCTACTTTGACACCGTCTTCCTCATCGACGACAGCGGGTCCATGCTCGGCCCCAACTGGCGCCAGACCTCCGCCGCGCTCGAGGCCATCGTCCCCATCTGCACGACCCACGACGCCGACGGCGTCGACATCTATTTCCTCAACCACCCGCAGGCGCACACGCAGATCCGCGGTGCCGCCGAGGTGCTCTCCATCTTTGGCAGCGTGCGGCCCTGCGGCGCCACCCCGACGGGGAAGCGTCTCGGCGAGATCCTCGAGCTCTACCTGGCCGCGTACCGCCGAAACCCGACCATAAAGCCCCTAAACATCATTGTCATCACGGATGGCGAGCCATCCGACCCGGGCCGCTTGAAGAAGTGCATTGTGGACTGTGCAAAGAGCCTGGATGAGCTTGGCGCGAGGGACAGGCAGGTGGGCGTGCAGTTCTTTCAGGTGGGGAATGATGAGGCTGCGACAGAGAGTCTGGAGGAGCTGGATAATGAGTTGGTGGAGGTGGAGGGGGTGAGGGATATGGTGGATACCATTAGTTGGAGGAAGATGAACGAGGGGAAGGGGCTCAGCGCGGATGGGATATTGAAGGCGGTCATGGGAGCGGTGGACAAGAAGCTGGACAGAACACAGCGCGCGTAGAGGGGTTCATGGTTTTCTTTGGGTCATTCTCTTTTTTTTTTTTGTCTTTTAATTTAAGGCTCTTTGTTCGTTTTCTTTGATGGCACCGTTTTTCACCTGCTCTTATTCTTCGTAATAATTTTCTCTCCTTTATTCCCTTTATTCTTTGTATATTATAGGGATTCGAGGGTTTTTTGTTTGAGCCATCATAGCTAACTGAATTTACAGTCCTAATTCGACGCACTGAAAAAGCAAAAGCCGTACAATAATCATTGACATAGTCCCATTTTAACCAATTGGCCCACCCAGTCCCCCTCCAAGTGCGCGCATCACCCATCTTACCCCACCTCACCCCCCCATCTGATACACGGCTGTACCTGCAGCGCGGGGCTCGGTACCATGGTACCGGAATGTAGACATACATAGAAAACCAGGCTCCTTCTCTGAAACAGGGCAAGCTGGCTGCGGCGCAGTGGCTGTGCAAAAACCCTATTTGGTTATGCTGAAATGCCAGAACATGTAGTTTCCCCCTTCGCGCCCCGCACAGCTAATGTAAGGCGAGATGAGCTGAGATGAGCTTCTAGTACGCTTTGTGGGGTTGGTCCTGCGCGTCATCTTATATGCGCCGGCTCCCTCATCAGATTGTCTGTTTGCTTGCGGTGGCGGTCGCTGATAGGCCTCACTCGGAGCCACTTCTCGCTCCTTACTCGCTCGTTCGATCGCGCTCTATTACCCCACTGCAGGGCCTCATCTACTGAAAGTTAGTTAAACTATAGTCGTGGTGGCCACTCGTTTTGAAGGTTGCCATTGTACTATGATTGGGTTATATAATTATATTGGACATTCGATGTGGGCTCTGATTGGTCGGTAAAGTACGTACTCGTTGGTTTGATTACTCAGCTGTGAAAAAGTCAGCGCATAGAACATACATCTCCTTAATGCTCTTGAGTAAGACGCTTGCTGAGAATATACCCTAAGGCACAGAGTGAACCTCCATTATATTAGTTTAGCGCGGCCGGTGATAGAAGAATATCGGTTATAGACTCATTACTGTACAACAGTGGGTAATAAGTCATCGGACGGAACGCCACCAAAATGCGCGTTTGCAGGCAAAATTGTGGCTAGGTCATCCGATGACTTATTACCCACCGCTGTACGGCAACTCATAAATAGGAGTCTGAGCAGCTTACTGGCGCTTAATTGGATAGAAGTATAATTTCATATCAGTCATGACCCAGAGTTAACTATGACATTAACGTGGGCAATAATCGGGCTGTGATGTGCTTCTCGCGGCTTGCTCAGAGGATTATAAGGTCGAAAAAGAATTCGGAATGAAGCTCTTCTCCGACCGGTGGTGAAAGTGTAAACTGACTGCATTGCCATCTGACTTCCATCAAACCTACAAGTCATAGATGTCAGCAAGTACAAATACAGCGATATAAACATGGATAAAATCACTACCGCAGTCCTTAGCAATGCCGGACCACTACGGCAACACTACCGTATAGTTCTTTAAAGCAGGGCATATTCTCACAATGCCGTACTGATCATGCGGTATCAACCAGTTATACCTCCATTTATAGTGCTTGTAATGTTTTCTGTTTCAACTCACGTGACCGGTCTGCCGCTGCACATCTCCGCCTTACATGAGCACTCCGCGGCCTCACCGATCCCCGCCGGCGATATGGTAGAAGGTTCGTTATCGAAAATCGTATCGTTCTGTATTAAACCATCTTACTTCCGTATACTCCTAGATAACCAAAGATGTATGTACCCTACAGCACATCTCGGCGCTGAGTGTACGCGTAACCCTGGAATAAGCAGATGCATGGAGTGGTACGTGTATGAAAAAGCTCTGCAGGGTAAAACTCTGTTGGTACCCAGTACCCAGATAAATAGCCCCGCTGTGTTACTGGCGAACCACAAAGGATAGCTGTCAGACACATTACTCCATACAGACATGGCCCGGAACAGCGCTAGGCCAAACACACTGCTAGACAGTCTCGAGGTAATGATTCATGAGACGACCCCCATCTCAAGTTTGAAATCTTCTAGAGTACAGACGGACATGTACGTCGAATACGTGTTCCCGGACTACACCCACTTTTAGCCGTTTCTTCCATGAAAAAGTTCTCATGGATCCAGGCTAGGCGGGTGAGGCCAGGGGTGGAAGGAATAGGTACCGGAACTTCTGTGCTTTCAAGAACAGACTTAAACTTACTCATTTTCGGGAGATATAACCGGCGCAGCCTTTTTTTGCCTAGTAAACCGTCAGGTATTCGATGTTGTAAAGTACATATATGTCATAGCAAACTCATATACGGGTTATAGTACAATTACATACATACCTAGTCCGGGCTCGTATGTAGTCCGCTAGCTACACGTAGCTATAGTAATGTGAGTCTTTGTATACATGTAATGACAGCTCCGGATCTCGGCCGATATTGGGTTCTAGGTCTTCTACCGTCTCTTAACGAATACTGCCACTTAACGAACAGGGGACTTTGGGCCAATAGAAATTGAAAGGACCGGAGATCTCGTAGCTTGACTGTTTGCTCCCATACTTGGAATCCTTGTTCGTCGAGTGGCAGTATTCGTCAGGAGACGGTAAAAGACTGTACTTTGTCGGATCAGACACATACCTCTCGAGGCAGACTGAGATATGTGTGCAGTGTGCTCCTAAGTGGAATATCGTGCAAGGCTGACTCCACGATTTCTACTTTGCAATTGGATGGCCTTCATTAGAACGACATCGTCATTTATCTTTGGATCACCATAAGAAGCAAATCAAATTAAAGTGCCGTTTCGGGCTGTATCCCGATATACTCGGAGTGATTACATGGGATGTTTCTTTTCGCCCTGGTTCATCCTTGTGCGGTATAGATACGTACTCGTTAATTTGTAATCAGCATATCCATACAGTAATTTGTGAGCAACGGAAGTTCTATCTGATACGTCAGTTGAAGCTCTCCTGGGACTGGCCGCTCTTTGTTTGAAAGACTGTAATTGAACTCACGTGGCTTAAGAAACAGAAACGGAAAACAGAAGGAATATACTTACATCCAGATTTATTTGGTGGGAATATAAACTTAGTATGCAAAGAAACGTGGACGCCTAGGCGGCCGTCATCGGTTCTTTGCTTTCTGGGTCTTTTCCCAGCTCCAATATTTGTTTCATAACGCCGCACCTCCCCCCCCCCCCTCCCTCAGGGCCAATTCAGTTGAGAACGTAAAATAGCGTTATAACATTAATGTGGACCTGATCAGGAAGTATCTTAATAATTATATATTAGTAATGTCATTGAAAGCCGTAGAATCTAGAATTTCAAAGGGTTATACAGAAGCTAAGAAGAATGATACTCCTCGATACTGCGAACAGACTCAGCCTTAATCTCTGAAATGATTCTTAGAGCCAAAGTACCAAGATTAGCGCAGTAAGCTTGGCACAAAATATTCCGCAGATACTTAAGTGAAGTTATTCTATCGAAATCGTTAGCTTGGGATTTTAGTGTGAGCACAACGACAAGAGCCCAAACCGAACTACCGTTAGAAGGCTATGCCTTAGCTTTAGGAACTTAAAATTTTATATCTTTTTCGGGGTCGAGTGGGTGCATGCATATGGCGTGATATGCCTCTATATTTAATCCAGGAGCCCATGATAATAGTTTGGTGCAGTTGTTTTAATCTCTATATTATCTGCGCTAACCAGCTAATTAATCCTAAATAAGTCATTAGGCCATAATCACGTTTGCTAACTCTGCGTCCCCCTCAAGTGCCGTATGGTCTTTTTAGGGTGGCGCGGCGATAAAGTTAATGGTTGTGAAATAACTTCACAAAACGTCAAGGCTCCAGATATTAAGTGCGTATACATTCGAGTAAGCGTCCCAGCGTCCCAGCATCCCTTAATATTCTAAAGTACTATAATATGGTAGTCTCCTGACATTCTAGAACGCCTAGTTGGGACGCCTAGCGTCTCTAATATCATGTGCACACATATACTTTTGTGATATCTTAAGTGATATCTTAAGGTTACTCAAAGCTCACTTGCGCAGTGAGCAGTGCAGTGTTACATCGAGATGCCGAATTATCCCCTGAGGGTGTGGTGACACCAAGTCTCATGTTGAGTGGTTAAGTATCGAGAAACTAAAGCCGTGTGGGGGATCTGTTATTTTGTTAAGAGAGATAACGAGATCTGACTTTTTCTTGAGTGGTCAGCATTTTCCGACAGACGAAGGGATACGCCGCGCGCCATGCAGTCCAATCTACCCCCTCCACCCGCTTTAGCCGAGCTCGTTTAAGAAGCTCGGGCCTGCAAACGATCAAGGTACTCGGGCTGGCCCGCGTCAGGGTGTGATGCTGATCCGAAAACAAGGCTGAGATAGCTGATCAACTGGAGGGACGCTCCTGACAGACCGCAACTTGATTGTACGCATTTGGTATGTCAAAGGGGTAGACCGCGATATGTAGACTGCTGCTTTCGACTATATGAGACGTCGAATCGAGGATCGAATCGAATCATGAAAGAGAATTGGCTCGATCCGATCACCATCGGCACTGGTGCTACTCCAGAGCACAAGTAATCAAGTCAACTAGAATGTATCCGGGAGCAGAATGGGATCGATGATGTCAGCTGCAGCGTTACGGCCGTGAGAATAACCCGGCCCTGACTGCGACCCTCACCTTCGAAGAGGACGCCAGGAGGAAGTGAAAATATTTCCACACTTCCAGCCAATCTCCAAAAATAGTCCCTCACGGGGCCTTAAGAATTGGTAGGCGACTTAATCTGCAGTCTCGGGGTTAGAAGAGAGGATTGACTTGAAACATGTGGTTATGAAAGCTTTGATAATATGACCTCACGAAAGCATACCTAGCCCTATCAGCACGAAACCACGCTGCAGTGCATTTAATTTGGCCTTTGACGTAGATATTGTTCATACTATTTCTGTGAAAACCTGGCATGAAAGATTCAAGGAGAGAAGTTTGGCAGGTAACCGTGCTCGTATAGAAAACAAGATTTATGTTTAAAATGCGAGTATTGAGTATACAGTCACTCATCAAAAGTGTTCGTGGTTCACATCAAAGTTGGTCAGTGTGTGATGTGGCTTACCAGATTTTACGGTCAAATTGAGGAACTAAAATGTATCTATATAATTGTATCCAGTGAGTGACAGAGTATAAAATGCCATGAATGTCTAATATTGACTTTGACCACCATTTACTGTTACTGTATTTAGGTTTTGAACATTTCAATGGGCACTTTGATTCCTGACTTTAGCCGGACATGTCACATTAAATCCGAATCACGAACATTTTTAATGAGTGGCTGAATATAGAGTAGGTGCACGTGTGTTGTACATATAGCTAGGCCTATATATGATGTGGGGGAACGACACCACCCTCCCCCAGCGGCCCAGATAACCAAATTGCAAAGATAGCTCACCCAGCGGAAGACTAGCATTAGAAACAAGGTAGGGTAGGCGATTAGGTGGGCATCTAGTATAATGCCTATCTTCTATTTTCTCAAATTTTCCAAACGACTCCGGCTCAGTACTAGTACGCATAGTTAGTGTTTGGTGAAAAGGAAAGGTATAAAGCACACCTCTCGATCTCCCTCTGCTAGCCAATATTAGTTGGTACGGCATTGATATTCTCATACATAGCCCTTTGGGCAGCTCCTGCTGCACTCTACCGCATACTCCACCATCGTATTCAACCGCTTAATACCATCATCATCACTCGCATTCAATCCTAAGTACGTATTGGTTGATGATACTTTTGGCACTAACGCCACATGCCATAACCTCCGGAATTCAAAAAATTAATGAATTATCAATTATAAAACTTATCTGTCGTTAAATTCACTATTCGATCTCCGACATCTTACCCAATTCCTTCATCGCATTTGGAATTAAACATCAATCCCCCGCCTGCATGTTTTTCTAAGGCAGTTAAAAGTCATTTATGGCCTCTGCTTTTCCCCATCAACACCTTCGGGTTCGATCTCCTCCATCCTCTTAACTCATACTTATACACCGCACACCAGAGTTACCAATTCAAAACGAATTGTCATAACCTTCGGGTGTATGCACACCACGATCCAAACAACCACCAGAACTAATCCTCTCATATCTGGGCGGCATATTTTCCGCTCCTTCTCTCGGCGGTTTCAGTTACTACATCACCTTCATCGACGATTACTCTCGCTATGCGCACTTGTACTTAAACAGAAGCCGGACGTAGCAGACGCAACAAAACAGTACTCGCCTACATTGAGAACCAATATATTGGATAAAAAGGTTAAAAGGTTTCGAAGCGACAATGTCAATCAAACCAATTCTAGACGAAGTTAAAGGGAGCAGCCCGTCACGAATGCACTAACGTGCACCCTACTCGCAACCCTCCCAGGCAACCGATAATATTAATTGGATTATCGGTCCTGAGCAATCGAGGGACGGAGGGAAACTAGATTCGGAATACTATAACCGGAAGTGGACCCAGCTGGAAAAAAATAAACGAAGCACCAATCAATCAATACTATAGCGATAAGGACCATAAAACAATTGAGAAGCTGCTATGATCAAAAACAGGCATTGAAGCAGCGCTGGCTATCTGAAAACGATTCACGCAATGACGATATGAGAGAAGAGAGGTAACGAAGAGCAAGAAGAGTCAAAAGAGGAACGAGGCTATGGTGGGACGGGCTGAGAGTTAGAAAAAGAAAATCGATGATATAACCGGAGATACATGTATCTACACCACCCCGATACTTCATGGTTTGTATGAACGAAAGAAATAAAATAAAACAATCAAAAACCGTCACTCAAGGGCTCATGACGGATGATTTAGGGAAGATCAACCTAGGAGCGGGTCGAGTCTCCCTCTCTTTTGATCCTCTAGATCTTAGTTTATCCCCTCGCTATTGTACAGCGATAGGTAATAAGTGATGGAACGCCCTGAGATACAGTTATACCTACAAACACCGTAAATTGGTGGCGTTTTACTCAAAACAGGCCCAGCCGTTCCATCACTTATTACCTACCGCTGTATGTACGTGTAAAGTGAGTTATGGTTTTATTGTCCGTTTAAAAGAGTTACTTTTCCCTCGGATCAGCTGGTGTATCCTTTTTTACGCAATTAATTAATTACATTTCATGTGTAATTTGTTCCCCTTCACATGCCACGAGAGTGATAACGGATAGGCCTAGGAACAACCCAAGATTTGCTTATTTAAGGCGTGTTCGGAACCCCGCAAAGCAAGAGCTCCGTTTTAGAAAAACAACGTTAACTGTGTTGTTAACTGAGTTCCTGAAAAGTAGGTCCTACCTACTTTTCAACTTAACAGAGGTTTCTCCGTTATCTCATCAAAACGGAGTATTGGATCATGGAGTGGAGCGCTGAACACACTCACTTTTAAATTTCACTACACGGATTTTTACCCCAAAGTCTGTTTTGACCCTTGAAAACGGAGTTTTCAAGGCATTCCTGAACGTGCCCTTAAACTACAAGGCCGTGATATAATTATAAGTTTTAATCCGCCATAACTGTAATGTATAACTACATGTAATTAAGTATACAACTATTCCTATAGTTACATATGATCCTCGCAATTAGTCAGCCAATATAATCGAGTGATCGATCATGACTCGCTTACCTATTTTTTGTTTAATTCGTCAATTGCATGCAGTTTTTTTTTTTTTTTAACTCATTAAATTGCATGCAGACATTACTCGGCTTACTTCTCACTTGAAATCCAAACTCTTTCGATCACAATAATCGGGATACATAGCTATCAAGTATCAAGTATCAAGTATCATTGATTCAAACCCCATAGTATGTACGTATATACATATATATATGCGTTGCGAGTAATCACACACTGCATATTACTAGTTAATTAAGTATTCTACAAAGCCACCTCAAGCCCTCACCAAACATCTCGCATACCAAAAGTAATATTAGAAATACTTACACCACAAAATCAAACAAACCACAGCCATGGCTATGAACGTTGACCCTTACTACGGCATCGACTTTGATCATTATGATAATGAGCTTGAACCGGCCCCACGACGCTACTCTATCCTAACAGCAATTCTAGCCGAAATACTGTTTGCCTTCTATTCCTGTCGGGTAGACCTTATCATAGTGATAGGGCTTACCGTATTTTGGTGCTTTTTTCTGGCTATAGTCTCGCTGGTTGTACTTGGTGATTTGTTGCGTATGTTGATGGTCGGGTGGGACTCATGGGAACGGAATGCTGCTGAGCCTGTATATGGCAGTAGCACGCAGAAAAAAACTAGGCGCGGAGAAAGGAGATAAAATACTTGGAGTATACGTGGGGAGCCTGAAAGACTCTGCGATGACGTGATGTGGCCTTTTTGAAGGTTTTGTGATTGGGGTATTTTCATGGAGAATGTTTAGAACTGCCGTGTGACTATGTATGGTTAGAGAACATCGACTGACTAATTGATAAATGATAGAGGACAAAATGAATTGAAATTAAAGGTTGCTGCCTACGTGCCTTAAAGTGCGTTAAATCTGGACGCTTCCGCGGCATGATCATCTCTTAATACTGGAGACAACACAAGGGACATGCATCACCAGGATTGGCAGGCCACAAATTAATTCCGATATCGATATCCTGTGGGCCAGATAAATATGCGAAAAGACAGTTACTTCCTGGAAGCTTCTGGTGTCAAACGCTTCTGAAGCCTCCCACCCCTTGGTGTGCACGCGAATCTTAGACTTATTCAGTATGAGTGGTTTAGGTGTCTTTTCCTGGCGCAAGAGTCCAGTGTTGAACGATAATAAAGCCCTTTCCTGTCTTCATCATATTTTAGGACCTACTCACCAACAAGATAAAATGGGGGTTTCAAGAGAGAAAGTCCAATAACAGGTCTTCGGATGAAATTAAGAAGTGTATTAACTTTGCCGTGGCCTGTTGCCGAAGAGGCTTGAAAACCATAAGTTGATGTGAATCGGGTGATAGATCATGGATGTTGCACCCCCTCGTCGCTTGAATTCATGAAACCCGAAAGCTATTTGTTAGGATATATTATCAAGTATCAAGTATCAGTAATTGTGTACCGCATCCTACAGTGTCCCTCACCACTCCACTGTACCCTACAGTATAAGTACATGCATGAAGCCATACCTGGTATCTCTCTATATCGCACACCAAACAGCGGCCTAGAACACGCAAATATATATCACATATCCGCACAAGCGCTATTTAATTAGTGTACATCCCTCAAGCTCTATCTACACAACACAAAACCAACTCAAGACTAGCCCTATAAATGGCCTCCTACTATAAGTACTTCTTCAAAACTGAACCCACCAACGCCTATCCTCTTTTAACCCAACTCGCAGCCGAGATTTCAATGGTCATGCACAACTTTTCGGACGAGATCAAGATGTTGGCGTTCACTATACTTTGGTGTATTTTGGTGACTATGGTATCGCTAATCCTATTTTGCGACTTGTTAAAGATATTGCTGCGGTGGAGTTGGGTGACAGTTGCTATGCCGGCAAATGGTAAGGCTGAGACGTACGGCGAGGGCGGTTGTAGAAATTCCAAAGAGTGAGAATCCCCACAACTTGTATGGGGAGAGTGAGATAGAGTTTACTGTTTATGTGGACCGTAGTAAAATTTCGATGCTTGCTGGTTGATATAATTAGCTCTTTAGAAAGAGATAATTTGGGGGGATTGAATTTGGAGCTGCGCTTTTTGAAGTATAGTTCCGTTCGAATCTGGAAGGGAACTATTGCTCTGCATGGGTATCGAGAGTATAATGGGTGGGCTTTGAAAATTCTCCTTGGATGTCTTGATTAGATTAGTGGCGTCGATTCCAAGTCCCTAACACTTCATCTGTCTATGCTGCTCACGTTGTTGTCACCCTATAATAGAGGGTCGTAATTTGTTGAAAGATCAATTGATTGATAAGAAATATCAATTATATATAATGTAATCGAGTGACTTGCCATTGTTGAAATAGCCGCGGGTTGCTCATGCGTAGTAGGCCCTTGGGGCGGGCCCTGGTAGGCTCCGCCTCTTCGTTAGCCATGCATGACTTCGTCCTTTCACTCTTCTTGCTCTCCCTGCCCTCTTCTTGATCACTTCGAAGCCGTTCAGCTCACTCATTCTCATCGAAAATACGATAACAGACACTCGTCCTTCCCTGTGGTCTCAGTTCTTTTGACCATCCCTAAGAATCCAGCTGCACTCCCTGTACCACTAACGGCGTTTCCGTCTAGATCTTGATGAAGGTGCGCTGCGTACATTTAAATTTAAATTTCCCCCGATTAGTCTAGTTACTTTTCCAGGTTAACCTGTCTAGATCGCTCTATCCTCAATTTTCGCTATCAAATGTTATAGATTGGTAGTAGTACTTCGTACTACAGCTAGCTAGTTCCCCTGGGGATTTATGTGGATAAGCTGACCAAGAAGTTGTGTCAGATTAATTTATTCTGAAGAATAGGAGAAGACCTTTGGGGAAGAATGACAGTGAATTCAATCCAATCTAGCTAGATCAACGCCCTGGGGTGGTCATCGGGAGTGTGAACTGCCTGATGGATAAATGGAATGTGTGCATTGTGCATTGGACTGGACACAGCTGAAATTTGACCTGTACATGACGTCGACTGGAACGCAGTACTATTAGGTGCTGTAGAACACGTAACAGATCTCCATCTTAAATTGACAAGCTTTCAAAATCATTCATCCCTGCGATAGCTCTACCCGGCTTTACCGCCCCCCTCCCAAAAAAAGAATTCTTGAAGGCATCAAATTTATATCTTCTCCTGTTGTAGAATAGTCGCTTGAGAGCAGTATATATACTGAGACTATGGTGTCGCAGAATACGGACATCAAGAAGCCTCAGACAAGCTTTCACATTTAGCCTATTGTTAATGTTTCCCCTTCCAAGATAGTACTAGTAGAGCAAGACTAACAACATCTCAGGCTCCAGCGCGTACCCGGGAATCCCTCCCACTGGCAGGGCCGTCAAAATACATGTATAGCGAAACGGTTGCCAAGTCTTCTATCTGGGTTAGGTTAACTTTATCCGGACCTCACAGGGAAGTATGTCGTACTTGTACTTTACATGCGGCAAGCTTTATTATTTCACCCCACAAATCCGCACGGAAAAGATAATTTATTTGGGGTACGCCTGTCCCTATGCTTGTTCACTCGTAATTTGACTGCATTTATCGTATTACAAAAGTAGCTAACTACATAAACTGAACGAAAACTTCCCTTTTCTTTTTTTCTCCTGCCCCGATTGCTAAGAATGGCCTGGCAGAGCTAGAGCTAGAGCTCAAAATCGGGAGAGGCAAATCAATAAAAAGACTAATCTTCAATTATAAAAACATTTCCCCCCCATAGTACAACAAATGAAACCAAACACTAGGTACTATATAATGTACACACTCAAACATGCGCATCCGACGGCCTCTCTATCACCTGAGAAGCCCCCTTCTCACTAGAATAGCTCTGAACAGGGGTCAGATCTGACATGACCTCGCCCGTCTCTTTGACATGGACTCTTGCAACCTTTGCATCATCACCGTCAAAGATCTTTGCGATCTCCTCGAGGGTTGGTCCCTTGGTCTCGACGTAGTAGAAGTAGACAACGATCAACTCGAACCCGATCCAGACACAGTAAAAGATGTAGTATTTCCAGCCGATATTTTCAAGGGCAACGGGGTTGACATATTGATTGAACACGAGAGCGATTTGGACACAGAGATTCATCAACCTGGTTTTTTGTTAGAACTTGATGCGCAAATTGAGAGAAGGAAAGGGGAAAACTTACATGAGACCCTTAGCACGGATGCTGTACGGGAGAATCTCTACCGAGTAGGCAACCAACAATCCAGACCAGGCGAAGTTGTAAGTAGTGTTATAGATAAAGATCATGGCTACAACTGCTTGACCTGCAGCTTTGGATTCATGGAGCGCGTACTGGGCGGAACAGATGGTCCATACGATGAATGCAACCAGCATACCGGAAGTTGAGGCCAAGAACAAGGGGCGACGTCCAAACTTATCTACGGAGAACGCAAAACTGATGGCAACAAACCAGTTCCAGATAGACAACCCTCCATTGATCTTGAATTGTGTGTCTGCATCTGTGATGCCGATGGTATTCATGACAACACCAAAGTAATATGAGACGAGACCGTTACCAGACCATTGGGAGAAAAGACCGGCAGTCATGATCAGAATCATTCTGTGGCGGTTACCCTTGGTGGCAAACAGTTCTGACCATCCAGTGTTCTTGCTAACACTCTGCTCCATCTCAATTGTGTGCTTGATTTCCTGGTACTGGAATTGGACAAGTGGGTCCTGGGTGTCACCGTTGGCGTGATATCTAGCCAGAACATTCAGGGCCTGTTCAGGCTTGTCCTTGGATAGGAGCCAACGCGGTGACTCGGGGACCATCCAAAGACAGGTGAGTTGGATTACTGAAGGAAGAGCTTGCATGATGGATGGGGATCGCCATGACCAATCACTCTCCATCTTGAAGGTTCCGTAGGTTACCCAGGTGGCAATGATAGCTCCAATGTGCCAGGTTGTGTTGTAGACAGCAGTGACTCTACCTCTGTGTTGGGGATGGCAGATCTCTGTGAGAAGGAGGGGAGCAGAAGCCTGGGAGATAGAGCAGCCGAATCCGATGAAGAATCGGGAGCAAACGAACATGCCAAAGTTCTGAGAGGCTGTTTGGATGGCAATACCGAGCATCATGAAGAAAATTCCAGTACAGATAGCAAGACGACGACCTAGAAAATCGGAAATGTAGGGCCTATAATCATTGTTAATTTATGAAGTCCACTGGATCTTGTTTAGGAAAACCTACGCGAAAGGAAGACCACAGATAGACCCAATACCCATGATAGCATTGAAAAGGCCGAGAATTGATCCACTAGGATGGTTAAAGAAGTCCTGCCACGCAGGGACCATCTGTAAACCGTTCATCATAGATCTATACATATCATTAGTATGCGCCGAAATATATAGTTTTTAAAACATACCCATCGAAACCGGTTGTTGCAGAACTCAAGATAATGATTGCACAGAGGCCATAAAGTTTTCTTAGACCTGCATCTTTGTACCAGGTAACCTCTGCAAACTTTGGTGCCTCAATCTGGGCTTGGAGACTCTTTTGGTTAGGATTAGGAACCATGGTGACTGTCTGATTCTTTCAAATTGATCTTTTGAAAGATCCAAAGAATGATAGTGAATGAACAAGAGCTAGTATCAGAAGCTGGGGAAGCGCCCTATATGTACCTTCCACTGCCATTGCTTTCATGGCCCCACAATATCAGAAAATTACACAGTAACCATGTCCCTGGGCCAATACTCAGTTCGACCCCAGAGAAATGTCGCTTACACGGTCAGTGTCAGGTTTCTCCGTGCGGGGGTTTACTCTTCGCGGGGTTTGTATAGGCCAGGCCACGCCGTACATCGACGGTCCGTCGGGATGAAGGCCCGTCATTCCGCCCCTCATGCAAGCAAGGTAGCTGTGACATAAAGGTACCGGAAGAATTGGCCTCCAAGTTTATTTCCAGGTCAGGCGGTTTTCTTTTATTTTGAGCCGCTTTCTGAGGCTAAATGTCGCACAAAATCTCTTCTGTGGCTTGAGTTGCTTTACGATTTTGTGGGGTCCATTTTTGCGGGCCTCGAAGCCGGGAATTTCTTATTTGTTTTTCATTCTAGAATATTTCATGTAGACGTACGTACATACATGTATGCCCTACAAATCAACCAGCCACCAATGAAATAGGATTAATTAACTTTGACACTAATAGGTATAACAAGCATATACATTATGCGCTGTAGTGATCAACTCCTTTTTCGCCCCCAGATATACCTAGGTGTAGTTATGATTTACTAAGGGTCATCTTCGCCGCAATTTATTGGTCAGGCCACACCAGCTGTAGTTATTGCCAGTGTTTTGATTTTGTGCCAAGTATCTAGGCCAAACTCGTATCTTTTTGTCCCTCAAGATAAGGATGCTGTGATATATTTTTTGAAAAAGCCTGATCACGCCTCCATTGGAGGTCAGATAGCGAGAAATCTGCGGCCTTATCTCCATGAAGCTGGTTTGTGATATGCACCGTTCCAAAGCTGATGGCATATATGGCATCCAAACTCTTGATACCGTTTGTTGGACCATTTTGTGTTTGATTTTATAGTAGAGCCGCCACACCGAGAGCCACAGAATTACCCACTTATTACTTGGTGGGGAAAGCTGGGGATTGTGGGGAGAATAGAGTTCAAAGAAAGATTAATATTTCCCCGCGAGATCGTTCATAAAATCTTAGGGACGACTCAGCGCTAGCAAAGTACCTACATGTACATGGTGTCAATTAATTGGGAAAAGATCGATTGGTGGACAGCCATACGTGAAGGCACAGTAATCACGCGTTTCCAGCTGCGCCATGGGTACGGCACGTCTATAAAAAATATATTGGCCTTTTCCCAATCTCGGCTAAAACCTGTAAAAATTATTTTCATGCGGTGTAGGTTGCCACTAGTACTTGGCGCCAGGTATTTGGGGGCCCAAACTCTTAGGTTACAAATTCCCGGGACCCAATTTCTTTCCAGGTGGGGTTGTTTTAATATCAAAAATATGTTGATCGGTTGCTTATTCCGACTTTGGTTCCTGGTATCGGATCTTTCGAGTTTTGAGCTTGTGATTGTGGCTTTCGTAACACACATACTATCATCGTACTAGTACTTGAGCGACGTCTATCAAAGCTAAACCTCCCGTGATATCCCGGAGATCACGAGTGAGAAAAACTCTCATACGAGTATTTATTTAGTTGTAAGTATAGATCAGAATCCCCTAGTTGTAATTGGGATAGCTTTCCTGGTGTTTGATCATGAACTCAAACCTGATGTCGCATCACAAGATCTCGAGCTCTTCAGCCTATAATAAGCTGAACTGAGCACAAGATCGAGGAAACTCTCGTATGTAGAGTGTATTGCCGAAAATTTACTCCCGCGGCCGTAGTTCAGTAGGTGCATCTGTTTGCCGGGTGGACATCATGAAAGTACGGTAAGTAGTAGTGTTGATAAACCTATTATCTGACCATTATCTTCTATGTATTTCATATCTTATGAGAGTGACTGTCAGGCACTTCCAGTCGTGCTATTTAGGATCTAACATTACACAGGTGTCGCTTGAATACCCAAATGCGGCTATTTCGAGCTATATTACAGCGTGGCGCGCCCCCCCGCTTGTTCTTTGCCTGCACTAACACAGACAGAGATTGCCTCCTGTAGAGACCCAGAATAGTAGGGTTCATGGTGTGTACCCCCTAGATGTTGGGCCGAACTCCTGGTAGTTCCATGGGTACATTTAGTGAGTACGTGCAATATGCTCTCGAGCTAGCTCAACCAGAGTACGTGCATGACCATTGCCGTGTTATCCTCTAGAGTGTTGTATAATACACACAGTATCTGAAATGGAGGTAAAACTGATACCACATCAGTACGGAACCTCGAGAATATGCCGCTTTATCTCCGTATTTCAACGAACTATACGGTAGTGTTACCGCAGTGGTGCGGCATTGCCAAAAACTGCGGCAGTCATTCTATCCATGTTTCTGCCACTGTACATGTAGGTACATGTACTCAGAAAGCAGAAATATCTGCTTAGCGTCAACCAATGCACACGTACAACGGTAGGTAATGAATGATGGAATGGGCTGAGACAGGGTGATGCCTGTGTTGGGTAAACCGCCATCAAAATACGGTGTTTGTAGGTATAACCTTATCTCAGGGCGTTCCATCACTTATTAACTATCGCTGTACATGTGTTGAGCTTGGAGCCAGGAACTGAATATACCATATGTAGTTTGAAGAACGTTGTGCTACATGTATGCAGGCGCCTAGGCTATTACAGCCATATATTCCTTCCATGGCCAATATTCCTTCTACAGTCAGAAGTTCAGTAGGTACGAAACTACATGTAGCCTAGCTACGCCATTAACCCACTTTATCAAACCACCCCTATATATATATCTCAAGCCCCTTAAACACGTGGATCTTGGCTTCTACAATACAGCTCTCACACTGCAGCTTTACTTTGTGCTCTTGTAATTGGTAGGTGCTGTGCATGCGTCCCGTAGTCTTATCGTGAAATTAACCTCATATTTGCCTACATGTAGTGAGTATAACACCATACTGCACCGTTGTCAGTTACTACATACTACATGTACATGTGCACTTGAGCGGTTAGCGTAAGTACTTATATTATCTAACAACCAATTATTCTGATATACCTCGAATACTACATTATCTGTGGGTGGCTGGGTATGATTTACTCGCTAGCCCATTTGCAAGAGGTTGGTTACATGTGCTACCACGCACCGAGTGATATTGGGTGACTCAGGCACACCAACATCTTAAAGGTTAACATTTCATCTGTGCAAAACTACATGTGCCTATAATCTTCAATACTTTATTAAATATGTTCAGAAGTTATATGTTCACTGAAAACATATACTAATCAAAATTTCTGCAATCAGCGACACCAATATTCCAACAAACCCTGCAGCGATCTGATTTCCAAAGATAATCCTCAACCTTATTTTCATATAGTTCACAGCTGTATATACTGCGCAACATCACATACGGTACCTGCATTGATATTTCACGAGCGTCTACATCCAGATATGCAGAATCAATGTTAGGGTCAGGGATCAATTGTCCTCCCGCCCAGCTAGTACAAAATTGACTAAGCATAGCAACAGGGAATACCGGAAACCCAAGCCGAACTAATTTACATGGTTCGGTGCTAACGTGGGGTACATTACTATCACAGCACACCTTCTCTCCACTCTTTCTCACTGTCTTCGCCCCATTTCTTCTCCCCACCCCCTCTCGCCACCGGAGACACATCTCTTAAATCGAGATATGACGATCCCATTCGCTCGTTTACTCATGATTGCTGCTTAAACGAACACACACTTTGATTGAACTGAGGGGTATATGGAGTGCTTTGTATCGTGATCAATGCAGTTCATCGGTGATAGAAACGCCGATGGCGCGGAGTAATACCTTATCCCATCATGATCAGTACCGACAGAATTGGTTACTGGATTTAAAGGTCTATTATGTAGTACATGTACTTGCTTACCAGCAAAAGAACCAGAAAATGCAAGTGACGGAAACAGGGATTATTTATGAGAGAACGAGGCCACTCCATACAAATTATGCTTGTCCTGAGCGACCGCATTTTCTGGTTCTTTTGCTGGTAAGCAAGTACATGTATGCAATCCTATATGTACCTGCAGCGAATGGGTAGCACAAGTAATGCGAATTTAGGGTTCGTTGACAGCTGGCCGACATGGTGGTTAATTAATACCAGTTCATAGTGTAATTATGATATTGTGTTTTGTTTATAATTATTATATTTGAAGTAGATGTCTAGCTGGTCATTGGCCATTCGTAGCGAGATATATTTAGTTCATGTAGCACAACACCGGCATAGGTGGCCGACTGAAGCTGTACTCGGGTGTGTGCAAAAGTGATCAGAACTCGACGACTATTGGTTATGGGTTTGCAGAAGCCACAGCGTGGGAGCCAATAATATCTGCCAAGAATTTACATTTTGAATGGGGGAAAAAAGTCATCAGAACTATTTCCAAATCTCCATCAAAAAATCTGGAAAAAACTTGAATATATATAATGTTTATCTATCAGCACCTACTCTATTTTGGACACACATTTGACTGTGTAGAGTTAACTTTCAGCAGATATCAATGGAACTGAGAGCAAAATTTGGTCCCTAGAGTTCCTTGGGGCATATGGTTGATATAAGCCCAGGGTGGGCCAACTTGGCACACCAGAAGGTTCTCTCAACCAGGGGCGGTTCTGATCACTTACCCTCACACGTACACCCGAGTGCAACAGTGGGTAATAAGTCATCGGACGGAACGCCACCAAAATGCGCGTTTGCAGGCAAAATTGTGGCTAGGTCATCCGATGACTTGTTACCCACCGCTGTACCTATGGGCGCTGGACATAGGTTAGGGTTTTACGGTGATTTTTACCGAGCATATTCGAGTCTACATTACACCAGAAACCACTACCTGGTATAAGTCAGAAAAAACATTATAAAGAATTCAGAGATACATGTATGTATGTCAATGTTTGGTTTTCTTGTTATCCTTAGAGTCACATAACACATGTCTCTACGCCGGCAAACCAAACTGACCAAAGAGTATAGCACATTCAGGATTGCACGTAGCTCTAAAGTAACACCGTATAACAAGGAATCATACTTTGTCACCCCGACACCTTCCCTTCCCCAATTACAAGTACCCGCAGCAACACAGATAAGTACACGTAGCTAAAGTGACCTTCATCTCTGTTAATCAAGTAATTAGTCTCTCATTCTAGTTCACAGTTCATGACCTACATGTATTTATATCAAGATTTCGTTCTGACAACACTCGATCGAGTGACCGAACATGACGCGATGTATACTCATGGATGATCACTCGACTCAACTCGGTGAGGAGGACCGACCAGCCAGACCCAAGGTTCAAACAGGCATAGATTACGGAAATATTTTTTTTGTTTAACTCATTAATTGCATGCAGACTTTAGTCTGTAATATCGCACTGCCCCAGAACTGCCCGTTCTCAACCACCGCCTCGCACAAGTGCCCGTACTAACTGTCACACCGTCACACCCAAAATAAAAGAAAACAGAACAAGATAGCACAACAAGATAGCTCGTAACAAAGTAAAATCGCTTCAATTGACTAGTTCCCCTTCCTTACCCATAAGTCCGCCCCATCCAGATTACCGAAATTATCGCTGCGAGCCCGGGAGTAATGTCTCACCTACCAGGCAAGGGACGGTCATTCTCTGAGAAACATACAGAATATCATGGCTATATATGCCAAGCTCTAGATGAAGCATTATTGTGCCTCTATTTGCACGGCGCAGGCTTTATGTAAGGGCTAGGGTCCCTGATATGCCCTCTCTAGCTCTCTGTGATAGTCAAACAAGACAACTAAAAAGTCGAGATTTTCCGTATATACTCTTTATAGTGTAACATAGATGTATGTTATGTCGACACGTACCTATCGTGTTGACACTTGTCATTCCAACATCTATCCTATCCGATCCATGACTATATGACTAGACCAGACACTCGAGTACTCGCTCTTTCTCCATTAAACAAACCACTTAACGGCCTTTTCAACATAGATCCATGGGGCTACGGGATACTCTACGGAATAAAGAAGTGTCTAACTGGCTGTAGTGAATGGAACGAGAGAATTACTTTTACTCATGAAAGCACTATTGTGAACTGCCAGCTATACGCACGAAGAAAAATACCACTTCGTGATATGTTGTTGTTAGGTAATATAAGTACAAGGTACTCTAACTATGAGATAGTTTTGTTAATAGAGACCAAATTCCACAAACCAGTTGAAATTAGTACAGGAGTCTAGATTTCTCTTGATATAAATATTTATAATACAACCCATCCTTATAAGTAGCACTCGATCCTTTTATACACCCACCGATCCTACCCAGACCAGGTCACCCAACCTTACTCTTACAACCCTAGGCCGATGAGAACCAAGCTAAATAACTCAGAAAGTAAGCCTACCAGAACCTCCTCTGACATTGTTCTCTACTATCTCGGGCTTACTAATTTTATATTTAACCTTCGCCGCCGGGGGTCCGCTTCCATTTCTCCTCCTCGCAATTAAGAATACCCCGAATGTGACCAAAATGACAAAGAACGCCACACCGCCAAGAACCCCGCCAACGATGGCACCAACATTCGTGATGGTTTTGTCGTTATCGGCATTTGTGAAGTTGAAGCCGGTGGGGAAGTCTCCTCGCTGTGGAGGGGTGGTTTCGGTGCGGAGAGAAGAGACCTCGCCCGGCGAGAGATTCTCAGGTGCTTTTGCGGCTGCCTCGCGGAATTTTTCGAGTGATTGCTCGGGAGTTCTTAGAGGTATTAGAGCAGAGATATTTAAGGAATTAAGTGAAACTCACGGGTTGATGGCGCCAACAAAACCTTGCTGGCAGTGGCGGCCTTGGGAACAGTAGAAAAAGATGGGGTCAGGGGTGGTAACGTTGATGGTAAATGTAGCCAACTAAATCATATTACTTATATTAGAAAAAATTCGCAGCTAATGAAATACCAACGAACAAGTATATAGGAATACTCAACTATCTCTGTATTGAGAGGAAGGGGATGAAAACCAGAGAAAAAACCCTTTCCTGTTGAATTATCCATTGGTATGCATGGGTTATTAAAGTCCGCCTGTACCGCCGAGTGATTCTACACATTCATCTGTCATCAGTATAAATCCCACAATTATACAGTAGCCAGAAGGAAAAGGTCAAAAAAAAGAAAAGCCAACATACCAACGGATAGAACTGGAACTGCACCCTATCACCCACATCCGCAAACACCTGTTCCGGACTGAATCTCAGCTTCAAGTCGTTCTCCTCCCTCCCCACCATTACCACAAACAACCTCTCCCCATTGCAACCGCAAGCGATCAACAGCTGTAAAAGAATGACGAGGTGAATAATATAGTATTCATTCAGCATGGCCAGCAGCATCATTAACTTCCCCACGCATCTCCATGTGCGTGCGGATAGAAGAGGTATTTGTATTGGATTTTTCCCACCTCTCTAGCTCTCCTCACTTGCACCTACGTTATATTAAATACCGAACTAAAGCGGTGGCTAATCCTGGTAACGTGTGGTTTCATTACAGTTTCGGTCGATGTTTAGCAGTTGACGGAGGACCGGGGTCTGGCCGGGTTGATGCACGTCAACGACTGCAGTGTTTCGCTTGGGAGATCTTGCTTCCATTCAATGGTGGAGTATCCCACAGGTACTACAGTATCAAAATTAATCCTCCTTGGTGGCGATGGGAGGCGGAGACATAAGTGCATACCACGAGCAAACGTAAATCTAGAGGTACGTGCATATAGGCACTTTTATAGATCTAGCTCAAGAGCTGACAAGTATCCAGGAGCGCTCCACTCATGTAAACCCTGTCAGCCTCTTGTGTGGTTCCTGGCAGCGTGGGTGGGTCTCAGTGGCAAGCTCCGCTCAAATTCTTTAGGCTACATGTACCTACACTCCACCTGAAGACCAGGATGTGGCTACATCGCTGGCTTGCCAATAGTGGACTCTCTCCCATTATAGTGGATTCTTCCCCTATTTTATATGCCACAGATATACATGTATTTACCGACAGCTAGCTCCCCCTCCGCACTCTATTCAAGTCTAAAGCACATCTATCGGACCCAAGCTTCGTCCCATACAATACACGCGACACCCCTGTCCAAGACAGAGATCTGCCAGGGATTGAGACTATACCTAGAATTATTAGAAACAGGGTTTGTATGGCTGGTTGGGCAAATATGACTCCTCCCATATACCTACATGAATAATCTTACCACTCGCAGCTGAATACACATGTGGCTTGCTCGCAGCTACAGGACTAGAATGTCTCCGAAGCCATTTGCTTGGCCTGTCCAATCTGTTTCAAGAGAATTGCGTATGCTCTGCTTCCAAAGCAGGGGAAAGCTCGCGGCCTGGGTTTATTACGATCACCAACGTTAACGATGGCCAGTTGTAGCCATGGCCTGGAAGGCGAGAGGTTTAACTAGCTAATATAATGCTTAAATCTAGGTAAGGAGGCTCGAACGTTTTCTCTAAGTTGATAACGGCGGGTAGTGCGGTGAATCAAGTTGCTCAGATAGGGTAGGTGCGGGGTTGGCATTGGCTTGATATGGCATCTGCTCAGATATGATGAGCCGATACACAGCTCCCACCGCAGTACAGTGTTGTGCAAGGCATCAACTAAGGAGGTAGTAGTATCAGGCTCTCAAATATGATTAGTGCTTCATCGAAGGCCTCCCTCAGGCAGTATTCCTGCAATTGGGTTTTACTCTTTCTCACCAGATCACTCGGTTGTGTGCTTAGACGGAACCGCAGGTCTTGATTAAATGACTGGGCTCTTTTTTGTTGTGAAAGGTCCCAGTCGTTGGCTCGCTATATGTATGCAGGCGGGATAGAGCAGAGCGCACAAGCGGCCGGGGGGTGTTGCATAGGCGAAACCGGTATCCTGTCAGGAGGAAATAGTAAAAAGAGAAAAAGTCCTGTAAGCTGCATATTAGGAAGCGTTGTGATATATTAATGAATTAAACATAAAATAAAAAAATGGAAGTATTGTGTGTTGCAGATCGTACTAGCGAGTGATAGGCCGTGATTCGAGTTATCTACTTTTGTCAGTGACTCCCGGTCCATGAGGTCCTTGCGGGAGATGCTGGCACGAGACTATTAATGACTACTCTTTTGGCGTCTTGATATCTAGTCGAAACTAGAATTATTTAGACCGATCATGCAGTAGTCTGTAGATGAATGTACGCCGTAGCCGGGCTGAAAAGATCCGTTAATAGTGGATCGAGGCAGGCTATAAGTAAACGATTCCCGACCTATAGTTGGTATATATCTGCTATGGTAGATATCGATAACAATAGGTTCTCGCGACGGTACACCGCTGCGACCACTATGCGCACAAGAATGTTTCCCGCCCGACCATGAGCACTAGCTACTCGATACATAACTCTGGCTGCGCTATCTAATAAGTATATAGGTATACTGATATATAATGTGACATTTCAAGGTTTTGATTAACCAGAGTACAACGATTGCTTTTACCTGGGTGGCAGGGTTCTCTATGCATGGCTGTGGTAGTATGTGTAGTAGGAGTTTAGGTAATTTTTGTGGCGGTTCGATGTCGGTTTTTTATGGTAGTCATAAGCAAGCTTCCCAAGTTCCCAGGGCGTAGACCCCACGTCCTGGCGCGCAGCCTGCACCCCGATCGCCTGGCGCGTCAGGCGTCGCCAGAGCACAGCAGTCGTGCCAGGCTCCACCAGGTGATATTACTTACGTTAGGAAAGCATTTATGGTGCGCGCCAGCTTGAAGGTGACAGATTGCGACGACATTTCAAAAGCCTAAGGCTTTTCAAGAAAGATGTTAAAATAGATGTAGAAACATAGAACTCTAGTGCAAGAGCTAAGTATTAATTCAATTTTTCTCGAATTTTGATATGAAAAGCCTTAGCAGTTTGAAATTGTGGATTTTTGTATGTAAAATGCGCCAAGCATGCGCTGAGTGAGACCTGGAGGAGGTAATAACATACCAAATGTGCAAGTGCTGGTTCTAGAACAGAACAGCCAATATTGTAGATATTTTTGTAGGGTTTAGTCAGTCATCCAAGGAGTATATAGAATATTTAAATCTCATGTTTTCTTGAACACATAGTGATCATACTTACGTTTCCATTGTTTAAAAAGATATAAAACAGTAGATAATTAATATAAAATTACATGTATCTACTGTATTCTATATTGTTGATACACCTCTTATCTATCCTGATTCCGGAGGGTACTATAATATTTTGTATAGTTCTAGCGCTAGACTTAATCTAGATGAGTACAGTAGTTGCTATAGAGGGGAAAATAATTTGACTGCAACATTATTGCCACTTTATTTATTTGCTATAACTCCACTAATATTCAAGTTAACAAGTTATTTTAAGAATAAGTTACTGAGTAGTATAACTTGAACCTTGCACAATTGTTGTAGGCAGAGTCGATAGAGCTAGAAGAAGAGGTAGTTGTCAATACAGACAGGAAGGAGGTGTCGAGAGAGGCAGAGGAGGAGGTACGTGTCGAGGTTTGGGTGGGTCCTCGAGGTGTAGAGAAAGTGTCAAATCTGACGTCATTAGCTGGCTATATTAATATTCGCAATATTAGCGCCAGTAGTATGGCAGAAGATCACCGTCAAAATAGAGTTACATCAGCAAAAAAAAAATCCTGCAAGACGAATTGTACGTCCAGACATACCAATTCGTCTTTTGCGCCTAGTATGCATCCCAAATGTGACATCTCGTCGAGTACTTCTCTACAGAGATATTGCGTCATATAGTCCTAACTAGAAGTGTATATACTTTACAATTTAATGTCTATATATATCTTACTCTGACACTCCGATCAATATATAGATCGCCACCTACGCTGAGCTAGGTTACTCTCTTTAAGAGCATAACAACGGAAATGATCATTTTGTCTACAAATTTTGCCCGAGTGATATTTCATGACCGATACGTTCGCCAGCAAACCAGCAAATACATAAAATAGCGAGTTGAGATTCCGTTAAGCCTTGTACAACCCCCCTCCCACCACCTCTCATAATTTACACACGAAGAGAAGAAAAAAACCCACAACCAGAGCCGTTAAAGGAAAAAAGATAAATGTATACAAGTAAAGTAAAGCGCCCCAAAGCAAAAAAAAAAAAAGAAGAGAAGAAAAGTATTGCTTTATTTGAATTCATGAACCAGGAACTTTTTTTTTGTCCGCTCTCCCCCTCCCATACTGTTGCCAACCGCCAAAAACACTTGCAGTACTACGCTACGGAAAGATTAAAAGAATAATAGGGATATAGTCGGTGATTAGTACTTCCTCCTTTTGGCCTCCTCTGCTGCGGCCCGTCGCACGTCTGCGCCGCTAGCCTTCTCCCACACGTTGCCACCCCACTTGATGGCGCGCTCCGCAATGGCAGAGGGTCTGTCGATGGCCGGGCGGACGTCGAGGTAGAACACCGGCTCGCCGGTGGGCTCGGGGGCGCCAGAGTAGTAGTCGATGACGTAGCGGACCTCCTGGCCGTCTTCGCGGAGGACGTACCAGTCGTGTCTGTCAAACGGCGGGGGTCTTGTGCTGTCAGCCACACGATCCACTACGCGGGGGGAAACCAAGGAGAAGAGAAAAGAAAGAAAAGAAAGAAAAGAAGGGGAAAAAACATACCCGTATTTCTCGGGATACACTCTTCCTAGCATCTGCAGGATCCTCGCCTTTGGCGTCAGCTCCTTACTCCTCCCCTGGAACCTCAGCAGCCTCGGCCACGGCTGCTGGCCGCGCTCGCTCTGCATTTGCATCTCCCTCTCCGCATCCTCCATCTGCTTCTCCCGCAGCGCGTTGATCACTCCGCCGCCAAATTGCCTCTCCCACTCGACAATCTCGCCCCACGCGCCCTCGTTGAGAAAGTTGTGCACGGCTACCATGCTCTCGACGGCATCCTCGGGGATGTGGTCGTTGCCCTTGCGCTTCATGGCGTTGTACATCTGCTGCGGCGACGGGTACTCCCAGTTGCCCTCGGCCCTGTCGGCGCCGCGCGGGATCGACGACACCTCGCGCTCCGTGGGCAGCACGAGCTTCTGCCCGGGAGCGCGCGTCTGCGGCAGGTTGGAGAACATGAAGTTGAGCGGGTTCATGCCCGAGTCCGAGGGCTCCTTCTCGGCGCCACCGGGAGGGGGGACGTAGGGGCAGGCGGCGGCGTCCTTGGGGGGCGCGGCGGCGGTCTCGGGCTTGTGCATGGGACATGATGCCTGAGGGGTTTTTTTATTTTGTTTAGCTGGGGTCAGGCAATAGAGGGAGCTGGGGGTTTGAGGGGGGGGGGGCTTACGGGGGGTTTGCCACTGGTGGGGTGGTTTGGGGGATTTCGGCGGGGTGCGGGAGCACTGGCGGTGGGTTCAACGGGGTCTGCCCAGAACCAGCCCATGGTGAATTAGATATAGTCTGACGGAGGAGGAGGGAGGTTGAAGGTAAAGTTGTAATTGGTTTTGGCGGCGGGCGCTACTCTTCAATGTAGCTGTGAGAATTGTTTCGTGTTCGTGTCGAGGTGGGGGGGGGGGGGATCTGGGGTTTTATTTCCACAGTGCCGGGGGGGAGGAGAAGGCGGATCGAAGGTTGAGGTTGAGAACGTTGGTGCCACTGACCTGGACGGCGCCGCCAACTGACTTAGATCGCTTATTCATCCCTCCATCCGATCTTTTTTTTCTTTTCTTTCTTTCTCCCCGATCCCGGTAACTCCCGTGCTTACATGTACTCTATATATGTATAATACAACATCCATCCCGGTCCTTTAACCACGAGAAACATAGACATTGGTAACCTTCGCTCAATGTACCTACTGGCTGAGTACACAGATATGCACGAGCGGCAGAATCAGCGGGTGCCCACAGCAGAGCTGGCAGTTGTCACGCCCTAGATGACTCGGGCATATACTTGTGCTGGGAGGGAGGGAGTCCTCTCGGGGGTGCGGTCGTGTCTCGGGAATGCGGCGGTCGGGTTATGACATGCAGATATATGCTGCTGACAGACGACACCCAGAGCCGGCTGATCAATTGATGTAATATCAGTCTGGCTCTTGTCACCCTCAAAGCTGTCTAGGACCAGCTGGCTGCACGCACATCTAATATTCTGCAACAAGACCGCACTGCACACCCCTCCATCAAGAGATCATGCAACTACACGCTTACCAGCATAAGAACCAGAAAATGCAGTCCCTGTTTCCGTCACTTGGTTCTTTTGAGGGTAAGTTGTACCTTCGTGCCGTCGATCACAGCATCACAAGCTGCAACGTTGGTACCTACATATTTACCAACGACCAATGGTCTGACTTGACCACTCCCGCGATAGCTACACCACCATGGGCTGTGGATCGCAACAAACAATCCAATTGACTCCCATCCCGTGTTTATATGTTGTGTGTACGAGCCTCACAGCTAGTGGACACTTGGGCAACACTGCAGTCGTCGAGACGTCGAGCCCCCACTCATTGTCAATGCAGAAAGCCAAAACAATGAAAAATGTCTGTCCTATCAAACAAAGAGCCATATAAACAAGTGAGCCCCGAGCATCTTCCCTGGTTGCAATGCCACGTACTGATTGGTCAGTTTGCACAGATATACTTTCCACCTGCAGCGGCATTGTTGGAGACAAAGAACATGTCTACATCCCCCCATCCATCGAGAACCCATATACTTCAAAGACCCAAGGGCCCTAGGACTGCAGATGAACTTGTATTTTTTCCCCTTCTCTCTCTCTCTCTCACCCTCCCGGACCAGCACGATATTGGCCCCTCGACTTCATTCCTGAGGAGAAGAGTAAAATTTTAAAAAAAAGGGAGGAATATAATATCCCTATAATAATAAAAAAAACCCTTAACTGAAATCTGTCCATTCCGTTTTCACCATGACAGGACTAGGCTTCATCCCCGACATCCCAGGAAGCGGGCTTCCCACCGAGCTGGCACCCCCCCAGACCGCCACCCTCATCCCGCCGCCTCCACTGCCCCCACCCCGGCCGCCGCCGCAGCGCCCTCAATTCAAAGCGCCGCCAGCGCCTCCGGACGAGTTCGCCGACCTGCCGCCACCCGTGCCGCCAACGGCCGCCGAGCTTGCGGCCGAGCAAGCGGCCGAGGCTGCCGAAATAGTCAAGATACGCGCGCAGCAAAAACTGGAGATGGACCACAAGATGACCAACCAGTCGGACCTCTACGACCTGCTCATGGCGCAGCAGGCGGCGACGAAAGCCGCGCAGGCGATTCGAGAGGCCATGGGCCTTGACCCGGAGCAGGAGGATGGCAGTGATGTCTCGGAAGCCGGGGGTCCGGCAAAGAGTCCGCCGCCTGAGCGAGTGGAGCCGTGGTGGTCGTCGTCAGACGGCTCGAATCCGGCAAACGTGACCGCGGAGGAGGCGGCGGAGAGGGCAGAGCGTCACACGGCAAGGCTTCAACGAGATGCAGCGCGGGATCAGCTTGTTCTTGCAGAGGAAATACGGATCAAAGCGAACAAGGCGCGGCGAAAGTCTAAAAGGGAAGCTAAGTTGAAAACTGCGCAGGAGGCGCAGGAGGCGCAGGAAAAACAGGGCGACAACCAAAAGAAGTCCAAGACCAAGTCCAAGACCTCGGCGGAGCTGGCGGCAGATCTGGCGAAGGCCGCTGCGGAAAAGCTGGCCGCCTCAACGAAGACGGCGGAGAAGGCGGCGGCTGACGCGCTGGCGGCGGCTGGGGAGAGGCGGCGGCAGGCAGAACTGAAGGCGCAGCAGGATCGGGATCTGCTATCGGACGACAATGGGACTGATGATGATCCGGCCGTTGAAGGAACCCCTCCACCGCTTAGTGACGAGGATAGAGCCCATTTGGCGATGATAGAACGGGAAGAGGGGCGGGCTCAAGCCTTTGCGGATATGCTTGATAGCATGTCGTTCACGCTCGAAATTAACCACGCTCTCCAAACTATAATCTGCCCTTACTGCCAACTGAACATCAGTGCATTGGCGTATGATGTAAGTACTTTTCTTCTTCTTCTTTTCTTTTCACTCATTGCACTTGCGCGTCTGGTAAAAGGGTCTTGAGTGGTGCAAACAACCTCCCACCCCCACCCCTCACCCCCAATCTTGAAATGAATTACATGTAAAGAAATCCGGCCCAAACCTTGGTGTCCTAACATTCCTACTACTACATGTAATTTGTCGCTTGTATCCGAGTTACATGCTGACCCCAATCCCACTGACCCCCATCATCACTTCCACCCAGCGCTTGCATTGATTCTTCAAAAGTACTAAAAACAACACTTTAGGAGAAAAAAGCCCATCTATTAGCCGATCTTGCCGCCGAAACTGAGGCGGAACCGTATCCGCGAGCCGAAGAGATGATACACGGGCCGGGAGCGTTGGGTATGCATTCGTGTTTAATCCGTTTTTTCCCATCTTCAAGCCCTCAAGCCCTTCTCTCTGGCCCAAAAAAACGTTCCATTTTTTCTAACACAATGCACTTGAACAGATCTGGAATACGATAACCATGCAATAAGGCGATGGATCTATACCGACCAACGGACGCATTGCCAGCACTGCGGTATAGAGTTTACAGAAGTTGGTATGGTTCGTATCACTCAAACTACAAAAGGAGAAGAAAAAGAAAACTCCAACTAATTATAACCACAGAGGAAAATCTGGTTCACAGGCGCTGAACGAAGGGCACAGATCCCCAACCTCAGGGCCGCTTCAGAATTGCAGAACAATAACCACAGGATACGGTGCCCGTACCAGAGGCGGCAGGAGGGCTATAATCATCTGGCTCAGTGGGGGAATGCCAACCCGCTCGACGGACGGGACCATATGACTCTGCCGAGGAGAAGTAGAGCTGATTTGAACCATCTATATGCGCAAATGGATGAGATGGGCGACGACACTTATGGTCTTGAACTCATTTATGTACGAATTCCTATGCCCCCCCCCCCCACAATTAAAACTCTTACTAAAGGTTGAAACAGAACCAAGTTCCCCGAAATCTCTCGATGGATGCTGTTCGTACTGCTATAGTGTTTCCCTATACCACCGAATTGTGTGACTCCCAAGCACAACAGTATGCAAGAGCAGTCCGCCATGTGTTCTGTCCCTCTTGCCGCAGAAGGCTCCGCAGGAGGCCGTATTCAATAGACGGTGAGGAACGTCCTGCGGCAGAGGTAATACAAACTGTTTCCATGACATTTCCTCTTTGCCTTGGCCTTCCCTCTCCTCCTCTCCTCTGCTCTCTTCAATTAGACTAACTCTTGGTGTAATCCCACAAAGACACTTGAAGAGCACAGGGCAAAGTGCACTCAAGTCCCTCTACCCGCAAACTTCATAGGATGGATCTCACTTGAAGTAAACCAGTTCTTGGGCAAACTACGGACCGCATACCCCGCAAAGGCAACTCTGATAGCGATCTCTGAGCAGGTCAAGTGGTTTCACAGATGGAGATTAGCCGCAAACAGCGCTGTCCGGTTCACTATTACCGGGATAGGTTCTCCAGACATAGCCGCGGGCTGGCCTCCGGTGCCACTGCCCCGTTGCTTCGCTGATAACAATGCTGTAGTTCTGGCCACCACGCCGGCACTTCCAGTCCCCCGTGCCATTCCTCTCCGCCCTTATCGTACGCATGATGATACCACGAAGGATGAGCCAGAGGACGAGTCAGAGTATGAGCCAGAGGATGAGCCAGAGGATGAGCCAGAGGATGAGCCAGAGGATGAGCCCCAGGAGAAAGAGAAGAAGGAAACCAGAGAGGATGATGACGATCGGTCATCGTCCCTTGAGCCCGCCTCAGACGACACTGATCTTGAAGAAGACGAAGAAGAAGAAGAGGAAGAAGAGGAAGAAGAAGGTGAAGAAGAAGAAGACGGTGAAGAAAATAACGAAGACGAACCTCAAGACGAGGATGACGAGGATGACGAGGAAGAGGAGGCCGACGACACAATTAGCGAGATTAGCGAGCCTAATGAAGGTGAGGAGGAGGATGACCTCCTTCTCAGAGAGTCTGATACCCTCAAGAGCCACGCCCGCGCCTCCAGGAACCGACGCACTGCGCTAGTCAGCCAACAGACCGCCTTACAGGCTACTAGAGCGGCAAACCAGGCCAATCTCGACAATCTCAGCGCAGAGGCATCAGCCAGAGCAGACTTAAGGGCGGCATTGGACCGTATCGAGAGTTCCACAGGTCTTAGTGCACAACAACTAAAAGCAGCGGCCAACCTAGAGACCTCTAACGCAAGCGGTGCTGCAGTTGCTGCTACTTTCAGAGCGGCGATAGTGGCAAATGATTTAGCGCTTCAAGCCCTTGCTAGGACGATTAGAGAAGCCGAAACGGAATATGCGGGAATAATTACGAGAGTAGAGAGAGCTTTAGCTGCGGAGAAAGCAAGGAAAAGCTCTAAAAAGGGTGATAGGACAGACGCCGAGAAGGCAGCAAGCACAGCAAGGAGGGCAGCCAGGCTCGAAAGGGCACAAAAAAGGGCAGCTAAGTTGGTTGAAAAAACTGCCAAACGAAATGCCAAAAAAGCTGAAAGGGCCGCAAAGGCGAAAGCGGAGGCGAAAGCGAAGGCGGATGCGTTGGGCGCAGATGCAAAAGCGAGAAAGGCAGCCACGAAAGCAAGGCAGGAAAAGAAGGCAAAAAGTAAGGCACGAAAGAGGGCAAGGAGAGCCCTCAAACTGGACGCACTGGCGAAGGCAGCCAAGGCCGTTGCGGATGAAATAGCCAGGAAAGCAGCAGAAAGGGCAGCAGTACCTGACCCCGATCCATGCCCGATTATAGAATTCCTGTGTGGCAGATTAGCACGGCCTATAAATCCGGGAGCTGGACTACGATTTTCCGCGGAATTTAGGAAAGTGACCTCACGCGCGATATTAGACAGACCACCTGGTGCTTGGGTATCTTTCTTGTTTCCAACGTACGACAATACAGATTATGCGCCAGCGCCAATGATAACCCCAGTAACACTCGCAGCATTCGCTGGTGGAAACCAACCTCACCAGAAATACAATACGGGTATAAACTACTTCATGAGGCACCTAGGCTTCTCTGTTCCTCAAGGGGCAGCCAGTCACGTACACACCACCCCTGCCAAAGCGCTTATTGCTAGAGGAATTGCCCCTAAAGCCTTAGGCTTTATGAGCTGGTTGAATCCTGCCGATATCAACCATAATCACATCACTAGGATGTTGACATCTTTGTCTATATTAGGCAGACAAGCACAAGCAATCACGATACATGCCGCCTTGGTTGCTGCGATAGGCGCGAGAGGTCCTGCTCTCTCGCCAGCCCCAGCAGTACTAGCCGCGTGGGCAGCAGCAGCTAACCTCACGCCTGAAGCTATCGCGGCGATGGAGGCTGCATCGATACCCTTAAGACTAGCTCAGATGGCTCCTCCTGCCCCTCCTGCCCCTCCTGCCCCTCCACCTCCCCCACCTCCCCCACCTCCCCTCCCCACCTCCCCCAGCCCCAGCCATGAGAAAGCATGGACTCCTTCTGTATGAGGGGACAAGCTATTACGCTGCCAAGAGGATGAGGTTGGGTCCAGATGTCAATCCGTTATTACACTTGGCTATTGCCTCCGCGCCCAGTAAACCACTAGAAGCAGACAATATCAGGCTTAAAGCTCTTGCCGCAAGGTCTAATATGAAACGCTATATATCGCCACATGCAATTGGAAGATCTGGTAAGCGGCGTAAATGGTACTCTGGGGAAAGCGTTGAACCCACAAATTTATTAGTAGTGGCAGAGGCACAACAAGCAATAGTAGAAGATGATGATAATAATGATAATGACGACAAAGATCACGGTCAAGACCAACCTGGGGCTGATGATGGTGAGTCCCAAAGTAGTCAGGACCTGGATCAGGAAGAGACCGATACCGACGATAGTGGTATAGAGGAGGAAGATGAAGGGTCAGGAGATGAGGGTGATAGTGATAGTGGTATAGAGGAGGAAGAAGAAGAAGAAGAAGAGGAAGAGGAAGAGGAAGAAGAAGAAGAGGAGGAGGAAGAAAAAGAAGAGGGTGAGCAAGAAGGAGAAGGTGAAAAAGAAGAAGAAGAAGAAGGTGAAGAAGAAGGTGAAGACAGTGAAGACAGTGAAGACGACAGTGAAGCCGGGAGCGGAGAGGCAGGTATTGCGCAGGAGAGGCCAGGAGTGACCTCCGACCTGGGCAGGGATTCGGAAGATGAGCCAGAGCTTAACGAATCATCGGCAGAAAGCGTCGAAGGAGGAACAGATACAGAAGAGATCGAGCGAGGAAACTGTGGTAGCCCAGAGAGACTCCGACCTGCGATGGATAGGAATACGGGGAATTACGGCCCACGAAAGCCTCGAGCTAAGGCCTCCTCCGAAGAGCAGTCTGGTATGTCAGTACAATCCGACGCCGACAATAGCAGTGATGGAGGAGCGTCCTCCTCCTCCTCAGACGTCTTTCTGTCGGTCTACCAGAATCCAGCGAGCGTCTTACTCCCCACGGCCCCAATAGTATCTGGGAAAAGCCCGTCGAAGCCCAGCTTGCCGTCAAGCAGGTAAGCAAACCCATAGCAATATAGACTTTCCATCCCGTGAGAATAAGAACAGTATCTATGTGTTTCAATGTACAGCATGCTAACCCAGATCGACCCAATCAGGACAGGCCAAAAACTGCTGGCACGCCCGGGAATAGCACCCTACACTCCTCAACCCCGCCTGCTACGAATCTCCGATCCCGCATTCCACCGCCTATATCAAACATGAACTCCAGTCAAAAAAGAAAGGTAGTTGGGAGGACTAACCCACCTACATTGGTTGATTGTATTTGATTTCTATTTCTATTTTCTTATTTTTCTTTAATTTTTTGCTCCGTATAGGATATTTATTTTCCTCCATAGAGGGTTTTTAGAATACTTTGTGGAAATAAATCTTGTTCATACACTATCACTCGGGGTATGATGCGATCGTATTTGCCTGCAAACCACATCTCTAAGATGCCATAAGATCAAAAAGTCTATGCTCAGCACCACTGAGGCTATCACTGCTCAGACGAAGGGTTTTCCGATGAGACCAATTTCGTACAGGGCCGTTGGTCGTCAATGCCAAGGCGGTCATACTTTGTCAGCAATACCCTCATTCTGACCCTAACCCTTGGTGCATGGACCCTGGCCTCTGCCCCTTCTTCCCTATCTTTAGAATTGAGAGGGAGTAATAAGTTGTGGGAGATATCAAAACTATAACTCTATAGCAGTCGCCGCACTACGTAAAAAGCTCTAGGCAGGACGTCGGGTGGGCTGCGGGCGCTGCGGCATATGGCAGCACGCATAGACCGCTCAACCACACCCTCCCCCAACATCCCACAACCAACGTCTCTCATGGCCACGATTGCATTCCTCGCTTATATATAGTTGTGATGCGTGCTGATGAGTATCGCTGAATGGGCTGCCTAAGTATGTAGATAGCAGCAGCTGAACAGAAGTAAGCAAGCTGCTGCTTACTTCGTTCATGGTGCCCGTAACTACCGATCTGACACTGGAAACTATTGCACAACGGTTGGGCATATCCAGACTGACTTGACTTGCCAGTCGCCTTGCAGCGCCTGTTGACGGAGTTATGTAGATGAATTATGCAGCTTTCGGCGTTTGCCAAGAAAGACCCAATGGGAATTGGAGGTCTTGGCACAACTACATATACTCGATGGATGCCTGATTAGAGTGGTTTTGTTGACAAAGATGGGGGGTATTTTGGAACGTCCATTAGTGACCGGATCTGGATTGCGAGTGCCTTGGGCAAATGTAAATATAACGCCAGCCTGTGACAAACAAAAGACGTGTATGTATCCTTCTCTATCCAGGCTCATGATCTGCCTCCCCATGTATTAGTGAATGACATCCGCGATAGAGAGCGGTGGGCCGTTATTCTAGAGAGATAGCTGTGCGTTTTGACTCTGCTTGCGCCGTGCAAAGAAAAAATGAAGCTTAGATAGATAAACAAATAAGTAAATAACCCGCCCCTCCCTTCAACCTCCTCCCAGCTCCCCCGACTGAGATTACTACAATGAATATGCGCACATGCACCCGCACGCATCTCATGCAAGAACAAAAAACACATCAAGCTTAACGGTCGACAAATTGCGGTAACAACCCTAGAGGAAATGAAGGATGTTGAAGATAGAAAAAACTCCGTCGCGAAAAAGGGAAATTACGGATCAGGGAATCATGATTGAAGAAGGAAGGAAATGCTCGAGGTATGTTCATCTCAGCTTTTCAGAAGAGCAAATAAAAAATAAAAATATAGAAAGAAAAAAAAATGGAGAGAAAAAAACATAAAATAATGAGAGGAAAATAACACCCATATGATATCGCCGAAAGTCCCACTCCCAAAATGAAAGAAAAAAAGAAATTTTATGCCGCTTGTCAGTCTGGTCCGCCGTACATTGTACCGCGGGAAATAACCAAATTCATAAACAGAAAACCAAAGTAAAAAAACACCCCGTCACGCCTTATCGTGACGTTTAAACCCTTCCTATCCCAATCCAGTTATCGCGGAACATGGTAAACACTCGAAATTAACCAAATAATACATGCAAAAATAAACAGCCTTGAAAACAACAGGGGGGGATTTCTTTTTTTTTTTATGCATTGTTAAAAATCGGAAATATAGCAACCTGAGATTCGAATCCTAGATTAAAGGTCCCCCAAGTGCCATTGATGATCCTCCTCCCCCATTTTCCCCCTCTGCTCTAAGCTCTGCTTCTCTCGATGATTCCCCTTCCTCGTCCCCTGCAGTTCTATCCGGACCATTCCGGTCGAATCTATCCATCATCATACGTTCTCTGGATCTTTCTCGGAATTTACTCTTGAGTTCCCATGTGCACTCATCACCCCCCCTTCCGAGCCATTTGCACAGATAGTCGTATGGATCAATGGAGCCTGGCCCAGCCTGCCCTAGCGGGCCCGGGTCATGTTGCCTCTTACCAAGAACCCTCTCCATAATCCATTCGTTTTCCCCTACTTGTATCTTTTCGTTGTCCTCTTCCTCGTCCTTGACCTTCGGATCATCTCCATGTACCGAGGATTCCGGCGTGGTCATTGGTGGCGGCGGGCTAACCAGAATGTCCATAGGCTTTGAAATTATTAGAGACTCCTCAAATGCAGTGATCAACTCTGGGCCCCCGGCATCCAAAAAGTCTTCCATAATCCTCTGCTTCGTCATCCATCTCTTTAGTTGCTCTTCAGAATCGTAAAAAGTGACCAAATATATCACCGTATCGCCCTCGACTGTTTTGTGATTAAGGATCTCTTTAGGCCTCCTCTCACAAGGTGTTGGTTTATTTGGCCAGCAAGATGTGCAGTAAAAGTTTTGCTTGCAAGATTTGCAATTACAAGATGTCTTGCGGGGTATCTCCTCTTCCTGCTCTTCTGTCTCTGTACCATCATCGGAGGAAGCGGCATTGGTCATTGATGGAGACGACGTGAGTGTGCGGCTCCGACAATCACCGCACACATCTTTGCCGCAACTAAGACAATCCTTCATTCCAGCCCTCCCAGTCACTGACTCCCCACAGCCGGGCACAGGAGATGTTGAATCGTTTGAGAAACAAAATATTCTCCGGCAACCGCCTTCACACTTCCGGCAACGGTCCAACTCATGCTTTTTACAAATTTGTCTCTGGCAACCGTCGCACATGTCCCAGGTAATAGAGCCCATACAACTCGAACACAAGATGTCCGCAGGATTGGCTGCCGTGGCCGAATCACAACAAGCCTGGAGGAGATGCATGACGGGATTCGTTTCCGAACTAGCCGCAGACGCTCCAGGTATTGGGATCGGCGCCGTTGCAGCATTGTTGTTATTGTGAAAATTGTGGGCTGCTGCCGCTCCCGGTATAGGAATGAACGGCTGTGTGTTCTGGGCGTTTTGGATTAGGGGGTTGTTGGTAAGAGATTCATCCGAGTCTACCGATGAGGGCGAAGGGCTAGCCGGACGAGCGTACGCGCAGTGATGGCACAGGGCTTTTGCACAATTCGAGCAGGTCATCTGTTGTACACAAGCCTCGCAGCGATCCAGTATGGCTACATCGCAATTGTCACATGCTATCCCTGTACCCTGAGTTTCTTCAAATCGTCGGCGCTGGGCGTGCTCATGGGGAGATAACAGGGTCAAATGCGGGGTCGCAGTGATGTTTGCTACCTGGTCCATAAGTACCCTCCACCGCTTATCGAAAGGTACACAGAACTTCTCTTTTCCTCGCCTCAAGATTTCCCTTCGCCTCGGACATCTCAGTTTGGGGGTTGGACACAACCCCAAGTCGACCCATATCCCCAGCTTATCGGCCAACGTCGTCAGGTACCTACTTGGTTCATCTCCGTCCGCTGGCTTACGATCGATAAGAAATGGCTTGCGACGCACACCACGAGCTTTATAGACGTAAAGTGATTTCAGGGCTCTCTTGGGAGAAGTCGTGGTAGAAACAGATAGTGGCTCGACAGAATCCTGGTAGACAAGGTAGGGCACTATGTGATGCTTTATCGATACCTTCCTGCACCCTCTCACGGAAAGGTGCTCTAATGTATTTTGGCATCTGTCCATGATCTTCCCGAAAAGAAAATACCCCGTGACAGCAGTCCAGTCGAGAGTCAAGGAGGTTATCCTGTTCTCTATTGGCAAGGTTGCAAGGAGCCGATCCAGGTTGTAGACTGTCCCTAAGCGATATGAGTCGAAAGATAGGTTCTCCACAACTGGGAGGCGAAAGTCAAGATGTGAGAAGAACAGCGGATAGCTGTACAAGAGTTGCCGAACATGCTTAGAGGTCTGGGATAAAGCGATCTTTGAAGGCGTATGTAGATGATTCACAAGGCATTCCAAAATTGGTGTATAGATCGTGAGAAGCGCCTCCAGCGGGGAGAGGTGAGCTTGCGGGGTGAGCACGAGCCCCATGGACATGATAGATTGGTGGATGGGATATGTATTAGAGCACAGGTCCAGCAGTTATCCGTGGTTCGGCAACAGACAGTAGCGAGATACCTGATAGATAAGCTTAAGGATTAGATGAATAAGGAATTGGGTGGTTGAATGATGGCAAAAGGAAGAGCAGGAGGATGGGAGAAGGAGGAGCAGAAGGAGGAAGGATGGAGGAGAAAGATGACTGATCCGGGTTGGGGGGGTGTCAAATTAGAAAACGCAACCAAGCATCAACAAGCAGAAAGATAAAGTCTCTTTTAGGAAGAGAAGGAATATCTAGAGCGGGGAAAGTGTAGAGTAGACACTCTTTAATTAAACAAGTTGGGATAAAAGGGCTATTGGCGGATACTGGTAGCTACCATTCCATGTAATGCCTCATGATGGTGCTTTCAAGAAGCAGAAGCTCCTGCGTGCTGGCATCCATTGTATGTACATACATGTACTTCTACACCGATACCAAGCTCCTAAAAATGCATATTCTCTTGTTAAAAGGCTCATGTGGAATGCATCAATTTGAGTGAACTGTATCTTCAAGTCGGACATCATATCCGTACACAAGCATCGATTTCATCAGTACATATCAGTTTTGATAAATGTATATGTAGGGTATTACGAGAACGTTTCCCGACACGAATCACACACACGTTGGGCCTGCCAACAACACTTCCCACCTGGTCCTCTGAGAAACTACATGTATGTATGTATGCACTATCATTCGTGGAATTACCCCCTTGTGACTTACCCCAGTCAACAAAACAAAGGAAACCGTTCCTCTGCATTCCACTGCAGAGGCAATCTTCCGAAATCGTCATCCGAACTTTCGGGGGGAGTGGAAAGCGGGGCTGATTCGGTGGTGAAAATCGCTACGGTCGCTCAGAAACGTCGGCAGAGTCCTACAGATCCCACTCTCCCAATTGTCCATGGACATGGATGTGGTTATAGGTACATATCTAAGGAATTGAAGCCCAATATGTCATTGTAGGTCCGCCCATAGCACCCGCGTCCAGCAACGTTTCAGCAATTGGGAAACCTAGCGATGTATGGGCTCTGCCTCAGGGACCGAAACTATTCTCATTCTATGTTCTTTCCGTTTTCCAGTAACGCATTTTATTCGGCGGCTAGCAGATATTCTGGGCTGATTTGTTATTTAAGGTTTGGGATATCCCTTGACCCTTGTCGAGGACAAGAGGACAAGGTTTAGGGCTGAGACACGAGTCACGTGCAAGTATCGAGATATTACATGTACATGTAGTATCTACATACTTGCATCTGCCTATTCAGATCTACATAAACAGAGCCTGTGGGGCAAAAGGTAGACCCTGGGCACCTACTTTAGAGAGACCGATAAAGATATCGAGATACTCACTCCACAGTAAGATACGTTATCGTAGCTGATAATGATCATAATTCCAGCTATGCTAATATCATATTCTCCTCCTATATACAGGCTTAAGTATTCAGTAAAAGGCCGTAAAAACAACCCGTTTTTACGGCCTTTTTCTGGACGCCTTAGTATGTTCTCACGACAAGACTTCTATTCTCGATAATGGGATGGACACATGCAGTCCAGACTTTGCGGCGGGTGTTGGTACCACGTGTACGGCATCTCCCATACGGTGCCCAGATTCAGAAAGGCCCGGCCACTTAACCAATTTCCAAACCAACCTACACGGAAGAGGCTTTTGACAGTTCTCGTATAGCTCTCTGCTAATTGGTTGATATGTACTTGCAGAGGAAGGTCTAGAAGATGGTTGTTTCCATGTTAGTTATTCAGATGAGGGGGAGATGACTGCGTGTAACATCTCCATGTCCCATTAAATGATTCGAAGCCCAGTTTGAGGTTATATATGTGTCACTAATTCGTATTAGTTGTGCGTAGCGTGTGGGTGTCTTGTTTGACGGGTACGCTGGCCAATTGGATCAACCCTTTTCTAGGCCATCAACTCTCAGGTCATCTTGCAATGGCATGGCCAGGTGCTACCGACTAGTAATGTGTTTCCCTTTCAGCTTATGCTTTGAGTATTCTGCCCTTATTCTGACTTGCTCATTCGTTCTCCCCATTCATTCCCTTCAGGTTGTGGTGCCATGCGGTTCCATGCGGTTCCGGAGTTTTTTTGTTCCTCCACCAGCGTTGGACGGTGGACTAGAGTTATTTTTGTTTCTTGCGGGCCCGCTGGCTCCCTAGCTTGCCAACAGACTAGCCTAAACACTCGCTCCCAGTCCCGAGGCAATCTCAGTCCACCGCCCCATGCTTATCACCTGTCATTAAGGTACAGCAATAAGGATTCCGAAGCTAGACTCCCCTCTTCATGTTTAAGGCACCCTGGAGAACGGTTATGCCAATAGCGCCTATTTTCGGAGTTAAAAATATACGATCGTTAAGTATCCAAGGTCGACTCAGAACTCGTCTTAGGGTAAGAATCTCAACTTTTACTCTGCAGCTGTCCTCGAAATGGGGTCTCTATGTACAATAGTAGACGCTCACCCGCCTAGTGGTTGCGATCCTCGAGGGCTCTATGTTGAACTTAAGCGTTAACATTGTGAACTGGAGCGAAATGACATGGGAGATCTAGCTAGAAGAATATATCAAAGGGGCTTCTGCGGTGGATTTTCTCTGCACCTCAACGATTTCTAAGTGCCTCTTCTCCCATTTCTTTCTCTTCACAAACTTTACAATGTCTCATACCACCCGCTTCAATTCGAGTCTCCATTTTCAACATTGAATAAGTCCCCTAATGAGAATGATGATGAGAGAAACTGGTAACTCATGCTTGTACGACAGTCGTACATCAGCTTATGCCGACCATTTATCAAAACTCACAGGACAATCCCTCCCCCTCCCTCCCCCTCGTCTTAATGTTACGGCTCCAAGATCGCGGCTTGTCAACTCGATTCTAGATTTACTTACTCTCCTCGGCTGACGCATAAATAGATGAAACACCAACCAATCAACCACCATGCCACACCGTCTCCGTTTTACAATCTAAACCAAATCCCACAAGAGTATAGAGGATGTTTACTTATTTGTACAACCGATGGTCAGTCATGAGCGCTTATCAACAAACAAGAGAGAAATCACCATCAAATAATACTATATCTACCAATGTTTGAACCATATCCTAAATCATGTGTATGACACATATCGCCTCTCAAAGCGTTACTCTAACTGGCGTATAGCATGCTCGAGGAACTAGCAGAGGCCGTACTAAGTCGGCTATACGGTTACACACAATAACCAGATGACACAACGGAGAGAGTGCCGATCTAGTAAATACACAAATGGAAGATTGCTAAATCTCTAATATAAGCGTATCTCTCTACTAAGAACCTCGATCGACTAAAAATATCAAAAACATGGAGGGTGCAGATAAAGCAACACCTAGCACCAGCTCTTCACGACCCGCCCAGAAAGAGTATATTGGCGAGTGATATACCATGAGGGAAGCTACTACCCACGAAATACATATCTAACCACAATTGTTATGATGTTCACATGCAGCCGAACTACACTATCTGTGTATCTAATCGTTGTCAATTTCATGAAATGTTGATCCGAGTGAGATTCCATGACGCATCAAACTTGAGAGTCTTGCTGATTCATGTCTAATTCGAGCGTTCTATATTCTGTTATCACGATATATCTAATCTAGATAAAGTATTCTCAGTATGATTGATAATATGTTTATAATGAGCACAAACCGAATAAAGATTTTAATAGGAGCGATCTACATTAAGGCATCTATTACATCCTCGATAACTACACCCGCTGAAGGATTTTAGCTAAAACCCGTCAACCTAGATCTCTCTTGGGCTTTAATTAGACCAGCAATCATTTTAGGTAACCCAGACATTTAGAGGTTATATTCAGTAACACTTTTACATATACCTGCGCTAGATGAAGCAGGATATATATATTGATATAGGGCTCGAGATTAGGGGAAGACTCCCACAGTGTTGTCTTTTACTTGCAGACCACGCATATGTGCCAGATAAAGCCACAGTGTAAAGTTTAAAAAGTTTAGTCTCATGCCATTAATACACAGTATATAGCAATAGACTTCGGTCTTAGAACTCTAAAATCCGATCATTTATCCTTTTCCACCATCGGCCACCTCGGCAGCTTCCCGTTGACATCCAGCGCCTCCAAATCTGCTCCGTTATTCACCAACAGCTCACATGCTGCGTTACTGCTCCTCTTCCTCGCACAGATATGCAGCGGCGTTCTCTTGAATTTGTCTACCAGGTTGATATATTTATGTGAGCCTGCCCGCAACAACATCTCCACGATCTTTACAGATCCACACCTGCAAGCCAAATGTAACGGCGTCATCCCATACTTATCCATCGCATTCAGTCTCGCACCACGTGCTACCAGCTGTCGCGAAACCTTCACATTCCCCAGGCGTGCTGCAATATGAAGCGGCGTCCGTCCAGTATGATCCGTTGGATCAACGAAGACTCCCATCTTCAGCAGCATCTTCGTAACAACTACGTTACCCCCAGTTGCGGCATAATGCAGCGGCGTCATCTGTGTCGAGTCTTGTCCTTCAGGGTCGTCTTGAGATATTTCAATCTGCTCCTCCGCAAGATCATTTAAACAATGCGCTGCAGCGATCATAAGGACTGTGCGGTTGCGTGGGTCCTGGAATTTAAAAGGGCCCCTACTTTTCATGATCACTGCAAGTCGGCGAACAAGTTCCTTGTGCTTGTACTTCATAGCATAATCGATTGGTTTCATTCCTGAAATATCCGTCATATGCGTTTCACCTCCTACCACGACGCTGTTAAGGAGAAGTTTTAGGACTTCCTCGTTGCCGTTAATACACGCGAGGTGCAACGCGGTACGGCCGGTATAGACATCCTTTCCAGCGATTACTATGTGGGCATAGAGATCTGGATTGTAGCCGGTGAAAGATAAGATCAATTGAACCATTCCTAGGTTTCCGGTCATACATGGATATAGAAGGATGGAGGGGAATTGAAGTTTGGTAGGAGCTTCCTCGTCGAGAGTTCCTTCGATATGGAGCATGCAATTACTGTATGTATCACAGGTACATTTGAAAGATTTGAGGATACTTTGAGTCGTGCGGTAGTCGCTATTTCTGATTGCCCAATGCAATGCTGCCGCTTCGGAAGCTTGGTCATAGAATTTAAGCTCTCCGTATTCGAGCAAAAGGCGGAAGGTAGGTTGTCCTGGATTTTTATATGTGACAATTGTTTCATCTTCATCGTCCTGAATTACTTCTTGGGCCATGGTAATCTTTTGAGAATTCTGCAGGAGGAGGGAGGTGAGACGTTTATCGCCGGAGGAGGTGGCATAGAGAAGGACACCAAGTCCCTCATAGCCATTGCTGATGCGCGAAATAAGATATGGTTGGAGGAGCCTGACGAATCGGTATCCCCCTGTACAGATAACTTGGTTGACCCAATGGAGGGAAAGATGGTCAAAGACCACGAGAATGAGGTCGTCTGGTAAATTGTTGAGAATTGATAAAGTTTCCATGGTGATGGTTGGTGATGATGCAAGTTGTCATTTACGAAGGATGAATGTATTCGAGGGAAATGTGCAAGTACTTATAAAACCCTATCAGTACAAGTATTACGTATGCTGTTCCTCATAATATGTGATGACACAATGCTGATCACATGGATTGTATACACATGTATTTCGGCTTACCTCATTTGATAGTACCGTAACCACATACATTCTACCCCAATCCAGCCCAACAGTTCCATATATCGACCAGGCTATGGGGCCTCACGTAGGAGAGCCTTATGTGTAGAGTACATATAACCTTACAAGTAAACCTACTACAGTATACACATCACTTAATACCAATCACACCCCGTAAGAAAAATCCTGTATCTTCGATCATTGATCTGGATCTTGCCCGTGATTACATGTAATTCAAACCCGAATTTCTCATATACTAGTCATTTTCAACCCACATTTTTGTGCTTAATCTACAAAACGAAAAGAAAAGAAAGAGAGCGCAAAATACAAGATCCTTGTAAACCATTAAGTGCATGATCAGAGTGATTTTATCACTAGAAGAGAAATAAAGAGAAAAAGGAAGAAGGGAAGAAGAAAGCCAGAGAGACTACCTCTTCTTCTTCCCTTTCCCTTTTGTCCCGGGTCCCTTCGCTTCATCCGCCGCCTTAAACTTTTCCCTCCTTTTTGCCAGCCTCGACCTGACCTTGACACGGTCCTCTTTCCTCTCCGTCTTGGTCAGATACCTAAATTTCTTTTTTTTCTCCTTCGGCTTTTTCTTTTTTGCCTTCTCTTTCTCTTTTTCTGCATCCTCTCTCTTCTTCTCATTCGCCCTTTCTGTCTCGCTGTCTACTTCTTCTGTAGGGTCCATATCCATCGCCTCGATCGTTACAGTCGTGAACTTGTCTTCATCGATATACTCCTCCTGCTTATTCAGCTCCTCCGGCTCCTCCGGGTCCTCGGAATCAGAAATATCGTCACCGGAGGAGTCGGTATCGTTTTCGCCATCTGTATCGCCATTTGCTTGTGCAGCAGCTTTACGGGAGAGGGACTGCAGTTCGGCGATATGTGATTCCAATTCCTCTTTTCGGGAGTCCCGGAGCTATCGTGAATCCAGTTGCAATTAGCGAATGGGCAAGCTAATTGTAATGTCGAATGATACTCCGGTATATGTACCTTTTTGCGCTCAATGATCCTTTCTTCTTTTTCTCTGCGGACAGCCTCCTCTTGGGCGAGTTTGATCCGTTGGAGCTTTCCTGCGAGAACCCGTTAGACCTTCAACTGCAAGAGGGAAAGATATTCAGTATATATGCTGGGGAAACAAACGTTTGTGGAAGCCGGTGAGATATTCCCGTCGTGCTGTTGCGTCGAATGTGAGTGCTTCGGTTGTTCCGGATTTCCGCTTCCGCGACGGTGGTACCATCAGCTTCTGTGATTTTCTCATTATGGGAGGGAGTAGTAATTGGTGGTTGTAGTGTGAGTTCGAGACAAGATCACCAAATAAAACTAAAATCTTAAAAAATTACTGGTGCACAGGAGGGCCGGGTAAGCTTATGGGTATATATCTGGTTCAACTAGAGTAGATTGTAAGCTTGTAATCTAACCACATATGGCTTTGTGACTACATACTACATAAACGACACCCCCAGCTACAGAACAATGTCAGCACCTGCCTACAAATTGACTCACTACTTCTTGATCAACTCGGTGATATACTGGGAACACAATCTACCCCTTATCCCGGATAAGCCTAGGTACTTTTTGCTTAACGATCGGGAAGTCACCGTACGAGAGATGAAGGTCCTGGCTTCGGTGTGGGAGCCCGGGTTAACTTTCGGCCCCTTCACCTACTTTACAAAGTCAGCTATTCAAAATGCACTATACCAGAGACATAAAGAGAATGGCAAGGTATATCCGTTAGGCGGATTTCTAGACGGATTGACCGTCAGGGTGTTGCAGCAATTTGTGGACTATCTCGAGCTCTCTTACTCCTTTAATAATGAGAAGAAAACTGGACCGCACGAGACTAAGGATCTTAAAAAGGAAGAGACCATGGCCCTCGAATTGTGTTCACGAGACCCAGAAGAGAACGAAGGAGAGGGAAAGAAGCCAGTTTTAGATGAGCTTGAAGGCGATGAGCTACTAAAGAAGATTGCGGACAACCTTCAGAAAAGGCTAGAGGCTGTTAGGAGATATAAGAAAGTGTATAGAGAGGTAGCGCTTATGAAGGAAGATCTAGCTAGGAAGGAGGAGGATCTGAAGGAGTGTGAGAGGGTCATTCAGCTAGAATCGGCGCAAGTATAGATAAGGGCCGCTTTATCCAAATATCACTACATGTATCCGCTGAACTTCCTGGAAGAGTATTCTACACACACATGTATGTAGCTATAGGACGTTCACGTACATACATGTATCTATCGGTGCACGTGCACACGCATAACAATAATATTAAAACTCTCCCGGCCGGGTAACTGTTTAACCATGAATGAGCTTTCGAGGTAAGGTCAAACCGGCTAATCCCTTCCAGGATAAGCTCCCGCAGTAAGCTCTACACGCAAGGTTCCAGCAGCTGCAGATACCTAGCTCAGGCCTTGAAGCTCCAGCACTCACCCATTCACACCACTGCATACACACACACACGTACTTCAAAACATCACAAACCTTTATTGCAATATGTCCTCCACACGCCCCGGGCCACCGCAGTCACGTCCCCGTTCTCTCAACGTTAACGAGATCTCCAAACATTTATCCGCGATCGAAAACCGCTGGAACGGCGTCGACACTACAGAAGACGAAGACGCCCAATCGGAAACTACACAGACGACCTCTACGCTTGACGGTAGCGGCATGGATACTCCCCGAGCATCAGAGTGCCAGGATGATGATGAAGAGGATGAGATGGTGACCAAAGTTATTGCGAACCTCCAGGCCAAGATCGAAGCGGTGAAGAGACACAAAAAGGTGGCGGCCGAGGTCACTACATTGAGGAAGCTTCTAGCTGAGAAGGAGAAGGATCTGGCCGAATGCGAAAGGATTATGACCCTCGAACTTGGACAGGTTTCGGGGTAGCTGTGATATTGGGGATGATGGGCCTGCTTTGATATTGTGGGAGTTTGTGTATAAAAGTGCAGAGATTTGGATTTCCGATGGCTATTACGTGCTCTAATGGTACTCGAGTACTGCTGCACTAGTATTTTCTGGGCGGGCCTTTTTATACAGAGTAGATAGAGCTACCAATACCACAAAGAAAAGGACTTATTTCCTTGTTCTTTTCCTAAGTGCATACATATGTCTTTTGTGACCACCTGACAATACGGTATACAAGGTATAGAAAATACTCAAAAGAAAACCGAAACAACTGCCCAGCCTTCCCGACAACCAACAACTACAACTTTCCCCAATCACAAATCTCTTAAAAGCTTGCATCACAATACACAAATCCTCGTCTTCCATATAGCTTAGTAATCACCCCGCTCCAGTCACATTCAGCATCCCATCTAATCTTTTGAATAGCCACGCCATTCCACCTCCATAAATCCAAGCCCCAGCAAACATGCAAGAACATCTCGAACGCTACTACAAGATCGATGGCACAGACTACTGGGAGGGTGACCTCAAGAAGGTGTACGCCGGTACAGCCACATTCTACATTTACAACAAGCATCTCTACACCCGCCCAGAGCTTGAAAGGCTCTGCACCGCCTGGGGCCAGTGCTGCAACATCAACGGCCATCGCTACACTAGAGAACAACTGGAATCATGGCTATCCATCATAAACAACAAACCTGCACGGGCATACCGTCTCAGCGGGATTACATGCACTGATAGATCGTTGGAGCGAGCATTAAATCGTTTCAAGCACTATGAATACTCCTGCGGGATCATGATGGGTACTGTTGGAGAGGAAGATGTGGTTTCGGATGAGGAGAGCGAATACAGTGAGGTGGATCTACCCGCGGTAAAAAGGCGTAAAAAGGAGGGCATGGGGAAGGAGGTCGTAGAGAAGGTTTTGGCGAGCTTGAAGTCTAAGATCAGGATCGTCAAGAGGCACAAAATGATTGAGATCGAAGTCAAGAGGTTGAAGAGATTGTTGGCGGAAAAAGAAGCGGACTTGGCTGAGTGTGAGAGGGTCATGCAGTTGGAGATCGGCCAGGTCAATACTAACTAAAAAGAAGAAAAAGAAAGAAAAACTAACAACATCATGGTCTGTTGTCAAAAATAGTAGGATCGGGTTCTGGAGTTTCTTCACTTATTCTTTCTTCCCCCTCCCTTTCTTACATATATGAGCATATTAACTGGTTCATACTATGATTATTGATACAACATGTGGGATTTCCTCACCTTTTCTCCCTTCTTTTCACTTACTGATCTCTCTTAGGCCTATCAACAATACTGACGGAAAAAAAAAAATGTAGGCTATGTCTTCTTGAAACAATATTTTCTGCTGCCCTCTTTTTCTTTTTCTTTCTCTAATACCCGATATATCCGGCATTTTAGCATGTTAGTATTGGGCGTGTACTTCCACTCTCTTCTCGTTTCCTTATCTGCTTTATGCCAGAATCTATGGTGGGTTCTATATATTATCCTTCTCTAAACCATTCATCAAAAAGATATTCGATCACAATGGATCACTCGGCACCTGCCAAGTTTCTATTTTTATCAATCCACTGACTACGCAGAGATCCCTACCAAAACACATAAAATGCCCATGATCCTACCAGATCACAGTAATATAACACATTACCCACCAGGAAACTCCTTCCAAAACCCAGGCATTAAGTTCATAACATCGGATCTACGCCCGTCTCAACCGCTTGATGGTTCCCCATCCCCTCCACCGCCGCTGAGTCCGGATTCCTCAGCATGAAACTCCTAGCAAAATACTCGTTGGGATGGATGATGGTTTCTCTAAGCCTGGCGCTCCCAGTCTCACTTTCCTTCTCTTTCTTGAGTTCTCGTGCATGTGCGTGCTCAAACACTCGGTTACACGCTATATGGAACTTTGTTGCCTCCACGTCGGCCTTTACTACCTTAAGTAAGTCACGGTCATTTATACCAGTTGAATTCAAGCTGGCAATGAGGTTTTCAACGCTGAAGTGGCGGTATGGGCACCCGTGGGCTTGACCCGCGGTTGGTGCATGGTCTGTGAGAATCTGCTGGCAGGACAAAGGCTTGTAGTTTCGTCCTGTGCCCTGGAGGCCGTATGCGTGACGGATATTGTAGCGGTACTCCTTTGTGAAGTGATCGTCTGTCATCAGTGAGAAACTTTGGCGCCAGAAAATGAGTGATTCTTCAACAGATAGGCCAATTCCCTTGAGAAAGAGATTGTATTGGTACCGTCCAAAGTGCTTGAGATGTTTGTCGCGGCGAAGGGTAGTGTGGAGATGACGCATGCACAGCGGCATATACTTCACTAGACCGTCGATGGAACCGGCGGTGATTGTGGCCCCGTTGAGCGTGGTTGTTTCGGAGTTGGTATATTCGGATGTTGTGAAACCCAATGAAAGGTGCTTAAGAATTGGGATAAGTCGGTCGTCCTCATTAAGACGGGGGATAGCCTTGGCCGTGCGTTTAAGGTCCTTCTCGAGATTCTGAGTAAACTCTAACAGTACGAGCGATATCTGCTGCGACACAGGCACATATGCTTTTCCAGCTCTGAGCAAAACACGGCGCTGCTCTACAAGATCACTAACTCTCTCCCAGTCGACTTTGAAGAACGATTCCTCGGCTATTGACTTCACTCCCATCGCAGCAACCAAACTATCCCGCATAGCTCGCTTCTCATCGTCGCCAACTGTTTCCCAATCAAAACCCAGGCTAGAAATAAATGCAGACCTTTCCCGGTGGTCATCGGACATGAAACGGAGCTTGAATAGCACAGTCTCAGCCCTGGAAAATCTATTCCTCAGCTCTTCATCCTGCGCGAATGCAAGACGAAGGATAAAATGCGAATAATGGTCCTTCCGACGCTGTTCTTCTTTCGGTGCTTTTGCGGTATTTGCGCTAAGTGGGAGGTACTTGTCTAGCAAAGGGGTAATGGTTTCAGAGAGCTCGGCCGGGGTTTTATTGCGGTAAAGACAGGATTCGATTTCGCCGAGAACTACGCAATGTAAGTTTTCAGATTCCTTATGAGAAATCAAGAGATACGGACCTCGCAGGCGATCGATTGCCCATTGTTCAAATTGCTCCAATGTTACCTCTGCGGTAGGAGGTAGTTTGTAGAAGTTGAGACGATGGGGGTATGTGGTTTGGCCGAAATCGGCAGTTTTAGCGAAATTCTTCTTTGAGTCTATAGGGCGCCGCTGCATGTTGATGTTTAATGAAGATAATCGTTTTTTGCTTCCAGATAGATGTAAAGAAGAAGACGACGTGAATGCTTTCACGGACAGGTGGTTGGGAAGACGCGTCGCATAAAGGCCTTTTAGCCAGGGCTAGGGTTATTCGAATCGGTTTCAAACGGCTACACTTTTAGGTATAAACTGAAGTATTTATGTACATATAGTTATAACGCTTGATACATGGATCTAATACGCAATGACAGGTTTTTAAAATGTGGATCGGAGTTCTATTCTCAGAAGTTCGGTCCTGCTCCATAACCCTCAGGTGTTGTTCTTGCTATGTATGTAGTTTTCCCTTTTACTTCACCAACACAACATACATGTATATAAGGACATCCATCATACCCTCGAATCCATATTATATCTTACATACATGCTTGTGCATGTATTCAGGACCGCATCACAAAAGGTCACTCACCTATTCTGTCAACCATTCTCAAATATCCACACATCAAAGCATGTTTCATCCCAGGACAGAGCCTCATACCACCAAAGGCCAGGTTGCTATGCACGCGTGCCCCCTGAGCTTATTCCAACCTCGTATTCGATACAAGCTTCCACTCCTTTCTCTCACTCAACTACGCTCCTTTTCTATTCAAAGAAACTCTTGAATTCGCTGTGTACTAGGCATTTTGCGCCTGTTTTCTGTGCTTTCATTCTAACAAATCATGGTAAATTAATCGTCACCGGCGGAGGGGAGAGAAACAAAGAGCTGCAGAGTTTAAGATTTCCTAACAATGTTCATAAACAGCTCGCCAAGCTTACCGGCCTGATGATGCTCCTTATCGCATCCGCTGTTTTCCTGTACTATACTGTCTGGACTTTATTTATTGTATGCTCCGCTTTGCCTCCTTTGCTTCCTCTTTGGCCACTAGCTAATTAGATGTTTGGGGTAGCCATTCGTTGACGAGGGTCATCCACTCCATGACCTCTTTCCCCCACGCGTCTGGGCTATTCGTATCCCAGTGATCCTAATCCTCATTGGAATTGCTGTAGTTGGCAGTTTCTTGAGCGTCGTTATGATCAGAAGCGGGAGGAAGAAGGCTGCGAAGGAGAAGGCGAAGGCTGCAGTTCAAGGGAAGAAGAAGAACTAGGTTTTTAAGAATGTTGGGAGGGGGTAGTGGCATAAAGATAGAGGGAGGCGCATGTTATATATGTTGGAATTGAGAGTGGAATGATGATAATCCTGAAGCATTGCGCGCAAACATCTGGCATTGATGTTTAGAATGGCCAGGGCGAGCCTTCTTATTATCGCGCACCTATTTTCATCAATTTAGTTTGTGATGGAAGACAATTAACCTGCTCTTGCGGATATAGAAATAAATCGCTAGGCCAACATGAAACCATAACCGGGTTATCTATATTACACAACAAAAACCACACCTCCAACCCCTAATATCCAGACTTATGCGATACGAAACACCTGACGAGTCGCTCTTCTCCTTTTTATTAAGTCTGGGTTGGCTCCGGAAGGCGAACGTGATAATCTACACAAGTGATCAGTAAATTCGTACAGCAATATGCTTGAAAGTTGAAAGTGTTTGTGACCTACCTGAAGCGCAAGAAATATACCTCACCCAAGGCAAGCTAGGGTATTGAAGCTTTGGCTCGATAATCTTCAGATATCTCACCTGAATACCACTTGTGGTGAAATATGGAATTTCAAATTTAACGCTTATGGGCCTCTTTTTCCTTTCCGGCTCTGCCTCTTTGACACTCGGGAGACCAAGCTCTGCTCTCATAAGAAATTCCTTTCCTCCGCCGAATTGCTTGATCTTCCAAACGATAGCGGACTTCTCGGGAGCATAGTGGACCGATCCGATATTAGTGCGGAAACGGGGAGAGTCAGCATCATCAGGCACAGGGACGATGATCTCGACGTTGTTGGCTGTAGAACGACGTTTGAATTGAGCCTTTGCTTTTAGCATGTACTCGATCCGGGAGCCAGAATGAGATTCAATCATGCATTCAACCCAGATAAGGGGTTTAACCTATCGTGAACAGTTCATCAGTTTTACCCCTAATCTTGGCGATATTAAGTCTGGGGTCAAACCTGAGTGTTCAACCGGTAGCTCATCAGCTCAAACTCCCCGTCTGGTGGGATAAAGCTGATGGTTCTGTCATTTTCGAACCTGGAAAGTCTCACACACTGGTGAAACTTAACATCCTCCATTTCAATTGCCTTCCCTCTCGTTGTCCTTCCTGTACTTTCAAACATCACTTTATCATTCAACCCTAATCTCAACTCCGGCATACCGGAGAGGTAACACTTCATCTTGATAGCTCCCAGAATCTCCGAACGCAAGACGTTCCCATTACTGTTAACAAGGAGATTGAGAGACTCGATGACGTCAAGGAAGACTTCGTTCTTTCGGTACCGAATACCTTCGGATCGCCAAGAAACAGCATTAGTTACGGCTATCGGAGGTCGGGCTTGAATCTCAAGTTTGTGAGATTCTTGGGTAATATATCTGAATCGGATAGTGGTTAGCGTCGCCAGCATAGCCTAGGCTTATAAGACTGGATGTAGAGAATCATACTCTTGGAGAATTTTAGTTTCAGTAGTTTGCGGATATCCAAAATCCATCATTTCATCTAGCAGCTCGTAGATGATAACGAAATTGTCCCTGATACTTTCCTCCTCCAACTCCTTAAAATACTCAGTAAAAACCTCAACTATCCGGTGTAAAAACAGCAATATTTCAGTCGCATTGGAGTTTCTCTTCGTGAGAGCCAGAACATAGAGATTGTTGTGCCGTATATAGAGATACTACCCAGTCCTCCAGAGAAACATCAATACCTAAGACATTCGTCGCGGGGTACAGGTGGGGATGACTGGCAACATACGTTAATCCCTTCATGAGAAAAACATGGTGGAACCGCAGAGCTTTCTTCCTCAGCTTCTAAAAGAAGGATAGGAAACTTCTCAACCGCTGACATAGGGATATCTCCCCGGTAGTTTCGAGCCAGAAGGGTCTACAGACAGCATTCAGCCACGGTTAACCTCAACATTTGCTGGTGATATGTACCTTGCCCTTGAGATCAAGGAAGAAGAGAGCAGAAGCCATAGTGTCTGCGCGAAAAGAGGATAGAGGTATGTTGCTGGGAAGATGAGAATGTAAGGGAGCTCTTCGAGTGCTGAGGGTGGTTCCTGAGCCCGGGAGTCTTGTCTTTACAGCTTGGTTGCTATAAGCTTTTACCGAGGGGGCAATGTGGCTGGGTATGCTGCAGCTCAGGACTAGCCATATTCACTAAACCTAACCCTACACATATCAATTGTGATGGCAACCACATTCCCTGACATACATACCTGCATAGCGCAGTCAAATCGATTCCACCACAGCAGTGAAATACGTAGGTACATCAAGCCCTTTCTCATTAATCAAGATGTAAAATACATGTAGTTTATGTTCATCAAGACTCAATCCCTGGCAGCACTGGTTCAAGCGGTCTTCCGGCATTCAGTTTTTGCGATAAACCGAAGGTTACCCGGTCCTAAGTGTGACTCCTTGCAGTGAACATTAGGGTTCAGCCCTTGCAGTTTACCACACAAATCACACAATTCGAGGAACGCCCACCAAAATATTCAATCTTCGAATTTCCGCCCCACCACCGACGAACGACAACACCCTACGACCCTAGTAATACGCCAAAATACTCGTCTAATACTCACGAGAAATCCAGAAATATGGCGTAAGCTTCACCATCCGGTTTACGAGAAATTGGTTGGGAAATATTGAGGGATGGGAAGAATGAAATGCTGATGGATATATTGGCCACAGCTCCGCTCAGTCGCAAACAATTTCCAAGCGTCGCAAGTTCGTTGCGGACGGTGTTTTCTACGCCGAGTTGAACGAGTTCTTCACTCGTGAGTTGGCCGAGGAGGGTTACTCAGGTGTTGAGGTCCGCGTCACCCCGACTGTCACCGATATCAGTATGTTCTTTCTACGACCTTGGAATTGGAGGTATGCTGGAGGTACGATATATCGACTAATATGCGGTAGTTATCCGTGCCACCCACACCCAGGAGGTTCTCGGAGAGCAGGGACGCCGCATCCGTGAGCTCACCTCGCTCATCCAGAAGCGTTTCAAGTTCCCTGAGAACTCTGTTTCTCTCTACGCCGCTAAAGTTCAGAACCGTGGTCTCTGTGCCGTCGCCCAGTGCGAGTCCCTCCGCTACAAGTTGCTCAATGGACTTGCTGTCCGTCGTGCGTGCTATGGTGTTTTGAGATTTATCATGGAATCTGGTGCCAAGGGTTGTGAGGTCGTTGTCTCCGGAAAGCTGAGAGCTGCCCGTGCTAAGTCAATGAAGTTCACTGTAAGTTTATCACCGGACGGTATCAGGGCGCGAAGAGGGCATAACTACCCCGATGGTCCCGAAAAAAACTGGGCTAGAAAGTTTGAAGCTTACTGGGATTTTTTTTAGGATGGCTTCATGATCCACTCTGGTCAGCCCGCCCGTGACTTTATCGACTCTGCCACTCGCCACGTTCTTCTCAGGCAAGGTGTGCTCGGTATCAAGGTCAAGATTATGCGCGGAAACGACCCCGATGGCAAGTCAGGGCTCCAGAAGTCTCTTCCCGACACTGTTACTGTTATCGAGCCCAAGGAGGAGGCTCCTATCGGACAACCTTCATCTCAGGACTACGTAAGTGCTCCAGAGTTCATATCCTCAATAACCGAAAGGTTCTGATAGACGTGTATTACAGGGTGCCAAGGCCGAGGCTGCTCGTGCTGCCGCTGCCCAGGCTGCTGCCCAGGAGCAGGCTGCTGAGGAGCAGACTGGTGTTGAGACTGGTAACGAGGGTGCTGCCGCCGCTGATTACTCCGCCGCTGAGTTCAACGAAAGTGCCCCCCCTATTGTATACGCTACCACTACTACTACTGAGTACGCTCCCCCCCCGGTCTCCCAACCTGAGGAAGGTGGTGATGATGGATGGTAAAAAATAAATAAATATGCGCTTTGGTTTGGTCGTTATGTGATAAACGAATGTTCCAAAACAAAATTCAATCTTTTTCTTGTTTCTCAAAAGGTGTATGGCTAGGGTTTTCTTGTTTCTTTATTTCTTGTGAATTTTTGAGAACTTCAGATATCACGCAGAAATCGTTTCCTAGCACGCGTTGTACGACGTGAATCTATCTGACGCTCGGAGACTTCCGTCGAGTGATAACCTATGATCCTTAATTCAGTCTTGGCACATCCCAGAGCCTCAACGTGTCCTCCGCGTCACTCAACTAACGCAGTTACAAATGCCATCCTTTCACCCCTAAACGAAACGAATGCACACAGGGGGATTCCCTATACTAGCAGCAGCGCAATGTCACAAAAAATCTCTACCGGCTGGTATTTTTTTCTTTTCACTCTTGTCGGCGCATGTTGCGGCTTGATATACACTGTCTTCATAGGTGATGGGGAACCACTTATTGCATCGTTGGGATTCAGCGGAATTGCATTCGCGGCAACCTTTTGCCTGATTAGCTGGCTCGGGGATGCTTTCAAAAGAGTAGGATTCAAGGGGAGAGATGTATCAAAGCCAGACCGGAGGGAGCTGTAAGAGACTCCATGAAACAATTGGAAAGAGAGGCTTTGGAGCAGGAAAACTGACTTTGAATGTTTAGACCGGAAACCATGGGAGCTGTATGTGCTGTGGTTTACTTAATGACCATGATCATATTCATGCCGTTTCCTTTCTATGAGTACTTTGTCGCTAGTACAAGTGGCGGGGGAAACCGGGACGTCACCGTGGAGCTCGAGGAGGTCGAGACTGGACGTCTACTTCACAGATTTCCACACAATAAACTTGGCGAATATCTCTCAGCACTGCTTTCTCTCCAGGGAATGGTCATACTAGGTGTTGCTGATGATCTTTTTGATGTCCGCTGGCGACACAAATTCTTCCTGCCAGCTATAGCAGCAATCCCAATGCTCATGATCTATTATGTCGACTTTGGCGTAACCAATATCGTTGTGCCTACACCGCTTCAACAATATCTCGGGACTGCACTTCTAGACTTATCTTGGGGATACTATGTCTATATGGCTGCTATCGCAATTTTCTGTCCCAATTCAATCAATATCCTAGCTGGGGTTAATGGTATCGAAGTTACGCAAAGTATCGTGATCGCCTGCTTTATCGCGCTCAATGATCTGCTGTATATCTCTGTTAAAGGCCACCCGGCGACCGATTCGCATCTATTCTCGCTCTACTTTCTTCTTCCATTTCTGGGTGTATCAATTGCACTATGGTGGCACAATTCATATCCATCTAAAGTTTTCGTTGGAGATACATTCTGCTACTTTGCAGGCATGACTTTTGCTGTTGTTGGGATACTCGGGCATTTTTCAAAGACTCTCCTCCTTCTCTTTATTCCACAAATATTCAACTTTCTGTACTCCGCACCACAACTATTCCATCTCATTCCCTGTCCACGCCACAGGCTCCCCCGTTTTCGCGTTCAGACAGGGCTAATGGAAGCTTCCCGCGCCGAGTTTCCGAATCCACCAAAATGGTATATCGCACTCATGTTGACAACGTTGGAGAAGGTTGGGTTAGTACAGGTCTGGAGAAGCGGAAATGGTGTGATTACAGAATGTAGTAATCTGACTATCCTCAACTTATGGATTGTAAAAATGGGACCTATGAGGGAGGATAAGGTTGTGATGGGCATTACAGCTTTACAAATCGCATGTGGGGTGATTGGTTTACTGATCAGACATAAAGCAGCACTACTGGTATTTCCGAGCGATAACTTGTATTTCTCCTTTTAGAATCTATTTCAATTTGGTTTTTATCGTAAGGTTTGTATGTATATTGCCCTGGTTGTTCACACGAGGCCTCTAAATGTTATTTTCATTTTTATCATAAATGTACCTACTCCTGGGCTTTTTTAGAAGACTACATAATAGAGATTAATGCCCATTCAGGAAAATACACTCGGGATTTGTGGCAAAGGGGCGCTCTTCGCGCCGCAGCCCAAAGGCCTGTAGGTACAACTTGAAGAGTGATAACCTATGAATCGGGAGTGTTTTGGCGAGCAAACACGCTAAAGAAGCCGAGAAAAATAATTTTCTCTTCGTGGCTGTCGAGTGACAGGCCTGGAGTGAGAGCCCCAACTTGCCGATAAATCACGCGAAATCTTCCATTGAAGCTCAAACTCTCAAGCTCTCGCTCAGCACGCAATTGCTGTCTTCCTGTTGTCCGTCCGGTTGCGTTGCCAAGCCACCGCTTCCCCTCCCAGACACGGGCTGGCAATACTATGTTACCCCGCCTGCTTGTTCCTTCTTCTTCTTTCCCTTCCCTTTCCTCGACATTAGCTACTGCTCGTCCGGCTACTCAATCCTTCAAGCTGTCATCCAGAAGCGCATTGGTATCATTTCCTTTCCAGTTGTGTATTGATAAGGTAACTAATTATTCGTTAAGATTGCTAGACATTTGTCTAACCCTTCAGCCAAAATGTCCTATTCCGTCAGAAAGATTGGGGTTCCCAACACCCTTGGTACGAATTGCGTTCAGTGACACCAGATTCAATCTTAAGACACGGTTTAATTGACTGTGAAACTCTAGAACACCGCATCTTCGTCGAAAAGGATGGCATCCCAGTGTCTCCCTTCCACGATATCCCGCTCTACGCCAAGTGAGTTCTTCACTTCGGAGCCACTTCTGCTGTGAAAACTCTAACACCATGGAAATAGTGAGCAAAAGACGATTCTTAACATGATTGTTGAGATTCCTCGCTGGACCAATGGAAAGCTTGAGGTTTGCACCCCACAAACCGAATGAGATGCACATATACTAACGCACCCCATAGATCTCCAAGGAAGAGCTTCTCAACCCCATCAAGCAGGATGTAAAGAAGGGAAAGATCCGGTTCGTCCGCAACTGCTTCCCTCACAAAGGCTACCTCTGGAACTACGGTGCTTTCCCCCAGACTTGGGAAGACCCTTCAACAATCCACCCAGAGACCAAGGCCAAGGGTGACAACGACCCGCTCGACGTTTGCGAGATCGGTGAGACCGTTGGATACGCTGGACAGATCAAGCAGGTCAAGGTTTTGGGTGTTATGGCTCTTCTTGACGAGGAGGAGACCGACTGGAAGGTCATTGTTATTGACGTGAACGACCCGTTGGCCCCTAAGCTTAATGATATTGAGGATGTGGAGCGCCACCTTCCTGGCCTCCTCAGGGCCACAAATGAGTGGTTCCGTATCTACAAGATCCCAGACGGCAAGCCCGAGAACCAGTTTGCGTTCTCTGGAGAGTGCAAAAACAAGAAGTGAGAATCCCTTGACAGTAACGTTGTATGATATTACTAACGTCCCATGCAGATACGCTACTGACGTCATCCGTGAGTGCGCCGAGGCGTGGGATAAATTGATCACTGGAAAGAGCGACCCCAATAGCATCTCTCTGTAGGTTAACCCAGCCATCTATGTTTCGTAGGATCAACTAATCATGATAAATACAGTACCAATTTGACTGTTTCCCAGTCCGGTCACCACCGTGTTGACCCCAGCTCGCTCCCTCCGATCCCTCAGGGAGAAAACCTTGCACCGGCTCCCATTGACCCAAGCATTGACAAGTGGTTCTTCATCTCTGGTGCCGCTATGTAGAGCATTGACTAGGCTCGTGGGGCATGTTGCCGTTTGTAGGGCTTATTTGAACTTTGGATAAACCCACAAATAGATGTATGTAGCGGGAATAGGGATAATTTGAACACTTGGATACGTAATATATTCGGGATTTCTTCATGTGTATACCCCACAGAAAGTGTGAATTTCGTTTCTTCGTAAAGGGATAAGTTGGTTCCTCGTAAGTTTATTGCTCACAATATAAAAAAAAACGAGATAATATATTGTTATGTATCCTAGAGCGGTTGTTGATAAAAGTTATTGGAGCTAGTAAAAATACAAAAGCGGCTGTTTATTCATTCGCCCCAAAATCATTAAATACTAAATTTAGATGAGCAGCCTCTCAATCTTATCCTTCAAACCTCTAATCTGTCCTTGGAGCTCTGAGGCCTCATTAGAGGTAACAGAGGCTGAGATGACAGCACGGGAAACACCGCATGCACGTCCGAGAGCGATCTTGGAGGGGACGAAAACGTAAGGGACGTTCTTGTCTTCGCAAAGAAGCGGGAGATGGAGGAGAATCTCAAGAGGAGCGGTGTCCGCAGCAAGGACAATGAACTCCGAGATACCACGGTTGAGAGTCTTGGTGGCTATCTAGGCGTTAGTGGAATGCTAAGGTGAGAATAGTGGGGTGAAAATACCCTCGTTAGCACCCTTTTTCAACTGACGGTAGTGAGATGCCTGCTGGACAATATCCAGAATCTGCTGAGTCAAAGCAGGATCGGCGAGAGGGAAAGCTACAGGGAGATGTTAGTTGCGAGGCATGGTGAAACTGCGATTGCGCGAACATACCTTTCGGGTTCGGAGCAGACATCTTGACTTTGATTTTGTATTGTAGGTTCAAAAAGAGAGGCAAAGGGTTCCTTGCTCGGACGCTCGCCCTTTAACTGTTTATTTGGGGAAGTGGTGGGTGGTGGATGAAGGTTGAATGAACGATCTTGGTGAGGCTCTAAATGTAATATTTTTTTTCTTGCTAGGATTTTGTGAGAATCCCTGTCAAGATCAGGGCGTGCCCTAAGACACCGGAGGCATAGAGCGATTTAAAATATGTATTAAAAACTCTGATTTTGTAGGCATAATAATCTAGTGTCATTTGATTAAAACTCCAATCAAAAACCTTGTATAATTCGCTGTCGCTTTCTAAGAAGCCAAGTTTACACGTCGTCATCCGGTGGTTTAAGCCACCCATCAGCGGCAACCCAGGCAAGCCTCTCCGTCTTCATCTCCAAGTTCCAACCACCTTCCCTACAGAACCTTTCAGCCAACCCAACATTTACAGACTTAACGACAACCCTTCGTTTTGACTTATATATACTTTACCTTTCACGTTCTACGAAAAACACTACAACACTCAAAATGACTGATCTCTGGTAAGTCCACAACACCTGTATTCGCCCCCTTTCGGATCTCGGTATAAGACGGGACCGCCAGCTTCTGGCGATTGTCACGGATCTGCTGGAAGAGAGTGGAATTTGTCGTAGTCTTTTGAAAGATTCGCCCGCTAACGTGTTTTCTGTCTTCTCTATAGTCCTGTTTATGCGGTATGTGTTCCTTGACGCGACAAGCAACCACTGAATCTCAACAACAGCCCAATTTACCCGACTTTCTCCTAGAATCTTTGCTATAACACGGACTTTTGACTGACGCGAAATGTAGCCCTTTTTCGGTGCCATGGGGTGCACAGCCGCCATTGTCTTCACCTGCTTTGGTGCCAGTTACGGAACCGCGAAGGCTGGTGTTGGTATCGTTGCTGCTGGTGTTTTGAGACCCGACTTGATCGTCAGGAGTATGTTTCCCCCCCCCCCCCCCCTCTGTTTTTCCTTCCATTTTCCCGTACCGTTCCTCCCTTTTTTTGCTTTTTGTGAAAACAGTAGCGAGATCGGACACATTTTAAACTCGAACGTCGATGCTGATAATGCGTTTTTTTAAGACATTATTCCCGTTGTCATGGCCGGTATCATTGGTATTTACGGGCTCGTCGTTTCTGTATTGGTATCATCTGGCCTGCAACAAAGAGTTTCGCTCTACACCAGCTTTATCCAACTTGGCGCCGGTCTTTCCGTTGGTCTTGCTGGTTTGGCTGCTGGTATGTCTATTCATTCCACTTTATTGTTAAAATCCCGGGTAGTACTAACGCGAGTCACATAGGTTTCGCAATCGGTATTGTCGGTGACGCTGGTGTCCGCGGTACAGCTCAGCAACCAAGACTCTTTGTCGGAATGATCTTGATTTTGATTTTCGCTGAAGTTTTGGGACTGTACGGTTTGATCGTGGCGCTGCTGATGAACGCCAAGGCCTCGACCGACGTCTCATGTTAAGTAAACAACGAGGCTGGGCTTCTTTTGCTGGCAAAGAAAAACGTCCCGGATCTTGTGGACGTCATGGCAGGAGCAAAGGAGAATTAGAGGACGATCAATGTAATCTTTTTGTGTACTACAGTGGTGGCGCGGCGCACTTCTATTGGTCTTATAAGCATGGGAAACGGATGGAACGGATGGGATTGGTAGGGAGGAATATGATAATCTAGCGAAAGACAGGAGCACTGTTTTTTCCGACCCTCTTATTTCACGGGCCAGGACTGAAATCAAGGGTTGGGATACCAGGTTGTAACTGTAGTTCTTTTTTTTTTTGCTTGCGTGTATGGAATTTCTGTGTCTGGTTTTCTGTTGTATGTGAAAATAGTGTTTTTGGAATTTTTGTGCATTCTATTTGGTAATTACAATGCAGGCACTGCTGCTCGCATCCTGTGCCTTGCACCGAGTGATTGAGCGAGCCGCAAACCTAACCCTGCCCTGTTTTGATATTGTGCCAACCCCACCAACATCTGGTCCGGCGCCCCCCCAGATTGCAAAGACGAAAACAAAAACACAGACTTTTTATATATCAAACAGCACACCCCATTACGTATTCAAAGGAGAGAAGGAAGATGGCACCGTGCAGCGCAATCAATCCACATCCATGCCATCGCCCGCACCAACCTTCTGCCTCCTCTTTGAGACCTTGACCTTGACCTTGACCAGCTCTGGCTGCTGCACCACCTCCTCCACCTCCTCCTCGCTCTCGACGTCCATCATGCCATCCTCGGCCACCACATCAGCAGCGGCAGCAGCAGCGGCAGCAGCGGCAACATCCGTCCGCTGGTCCCTGGGCAGCAGGTGCTGGTTCTCGGCCACGAGCTTTCTGTTTGCGTCGCGCTCGCGCTGCTTGTTGCCCGCCATGCGGGAGCGGTAGAAGACGCGCTCGCGGCGGGCGCGTATCTCTTCGACGCGCTGCATGGCCGTGAGCGTCTTTGCGACGAGGTCGCGCGAGTAGCGGGTGGGCACGTGGCGGCGCGCGGAGAAGGTGAGCGTGCTGTCGACGACCATCTCTTTGCCGGCGGACTTGCGGAAGGCTTTGGTCCATTTGAGCTTGCGGGGGTTGCCTGGTGGGGTGTGGGGTGTTAGTGGGGTGGTGGGGAGAGGGAGGGGGAAAGGGAGGGGAGGGGAGGGGGAGAGGTACGTTTCATCTTGAAGTTCTTGTGGCATTTGGAGCGGCAGAAGCGGAATTCTTTGGCGTCGTTGCGGACAAACATGATGCCGTGGCCGGGGTATATGGGCCCCGAACTGTGGATGTGTATGTGGTTCGCATTAGTCTTCTTGTTTCTGGTTCTGTTTCTGCTCCGTTTCTGCTCGTGTTCTCTTCTGCCGTTCGCTCATAGAGGGGGAGGGGAAGGGTTGTGCAGCGCAATTGCAGTTAAGAAAGAAAGAAAGAAAGGAAAGACGTACCAGAAGTGACACTGGTGGATCCTCATCTTGAACCTTTTTCTAACAGGGAACTATGCTCTCTACTTTACTTCTTCCCCCCGCTGGCCAATTCCTTCTCCTTCTTCTTTTCTTCTCCTTCTTCTTCTTCTCCTTCTGTGCCTTGTCTGCCCTGTCCGAGTGTCTGCGTGTAGCTAGGCGGCGTCGTTGTCTGCTGTAGCAAAGCAGGTTTGGTGTTGTCGTTGGCGGTTACAAGAGCTTTCACACCAAACATTTTTTTTTTCTCTCTCTCTCCCGCTGGTGCTCGTGGTAGCGGGGTCTTGGCACACACACACACACACACACGCCTGTCTTGGCGTGGGGCTGCTCGGGATTTTGGTTTTCGGCCCCAGGATCGCCGCCCGCCGCGGGTGTCGACAACCAAACTCTCCCTCCAAACCCTCTCCCTCCAATGCACACGGACAACACCCAACACCACACCGACCACGCCCACGACCCGGCGCCCCACACAGACGCAGAACCGCAGGCAGAAAACACAGCCAGCACCACCACCACCAGTAGCACAATGTCGGGCGCAATCCTCATCGGCTGCGGCATCGCAGGCGCTGGTGCGTCTCTCCCTCCCTCCCTCCCTCTCTCGCCACTGCTCTCTGTACATATATACACATACTAACTACCAGCCACCGCTCTCCGCCCCCGCCCCACAACAGCCCTCGCCGTAAGTACCCCGTCCTGCACGTCACTCTGCCAACACAAGTGCCAAAAACAGGGCCGCATCGGACTGCAAGCACTCAAAAAGTACAAGGCCGCCTCCGGCGCCGGCGTGGCCGGCGCATTTGGGAAGGCGTTCTACAAGGGCGGTTTTGAGCCCAAGATGAACCGGCGCGAGGCCATCCTGATTCTGCAGCTTGCGTTTGTGCCCACTCTTTTTTTCTTTTTTTACTTGGAGGTGGAGGTGGGGCCTGGGCTGATTGATGGTTGGTGGGTGGGCAGCGAGCGCAACATGACGAAGCAGAACATCCGGAAGCGGCACCGCGAGATGATGCTGCTGAACCATCCGGACCGCGGGGGCAGCCCGTATCTGGCGGGGAAGGTTAATGAGGCGAAGGAGTTCCTGGAGAAGCATGGCTAGTCGGGGGTGTAGATATCTGGACGATGGGATGGGGCTGTGCTGTGCTGGCGGGGGGGGGGGGCGTTTTGTTGTTTTTGTATATTACTGTAGGAAAAATCGATGCTCTCTTCTCTTCTCTCTTGCGCTGGGGAACACTCGACGGGGCAGATGGGAGGGAGTGCAGAACTTTTATATACGCGTGGGCTGTCTATATTACAATAAGGATTCATTACATTGCTGGAGTGCTGGACGGACAGAGCGCCCTCTCTCTCTCTCTGGTCCCTCTCTGCTCTCGTCTCTCCTCTCCTCCCTCTCCTCTCTCCGCCCTCTCTATGCCACCTTCCTGCCCACATTGCCCACGCCCCTGCCCACAATCGTCACCACGAGATTGCCACCGTCGCCGTCCCGCACGGCAATTTCGCTGCCAAAGAACGCCTTTAGATCCCTGACCACGCCCACAAACTCCTCCCCCACGGCCTCCCTCCCCACCACCACCCTCCCCACGTCCCCCTCCACCCCCATCATCATCATCGTCAGCACCGTCATCACGCCCGTCCTCCCCACCGCGCCCGCAATCCGTATCTCCTCCAGCAGCGCATACGCCGCGCGGCGCCCCACCTCCTCCGCCGCCTCCGCCGCCCCCGCAAACGCATCCGCACTATACAGCACCCCCGTCCCCGTCTCTGCCACCAGCGCCATCCCAAACCCCACCCCCGCCTTGCGCGTGCGCCCGCCCGCGCGCGCCCCGCCACCCGCACGCTCAACCGCCCCCTCCTTGCCATAGTCGAGCGGCACGGTGGGCGCGCCCTTGACGTCGCTGTACACATACACGTCGGCCAGGAAGCGGTTGAGCACGGCGCGCGCGGCACCAATCATGCGCGCGCTGTTGCCGGCGCTGACGCCAGTGACGGATGCGACGCCGCGCACGCGCTTGACGCGGCCGGGCGTCTGCAGGTGCAGCGTGCGCGGGAGGCGCACCTGGTGGGCGTGCGTGAAGTGGACCTCGCCGGCGCCGGCGGGGCCCGACGACCGCGCGAGGATGCGCACGTCGATGTTGCGAGTGATGTCGAAGTGGGCGTAGAGCGGGAGGATGGCTGTGCGGAAGGTGTCGATGGAGTAGTCGTCGGCGGTGGCGGAGGTGATGACGCCGCCGGCGAGGGTGATGTTGAGGGGGGTTTTGGCGAAGGGCGCGAGAAGGGCGAGGAGCTCGAGGTAGTAGGTGACGCCGCGGGAGCAGTTCTCGGGAAGCGTGTGCGTGTAGGGGGTGTTGTTTGTGCCGGCGATGAGGCCGGGGATGAAGAGGAGGGTGGTGCCCGTGACGGAGATTGTGATGTGCGTGCCGTTGGTGACGGCGTCGAGGAGGCGGAGGAGCGAGAACTCGGAGGGCGTGAGGCCGGGCTTGAGCGAGTTGGGGCGGATGGAGCTTATGTGCACCGGTGTGCCTGTGAGCGTTGCGAGCAGGAGGCGCCGGCGCAGAGAGGCGTGTGTGGTGAACTTGAGGGGGGGCGTGCCTGTGGTCATGGCTGTTTTGTCAGTCCGTGGAGGTGAGGGCAGTCCGTGACAGTCCGTGACAGTCCGTGGCAGTCCGTGGAGGTGAGGGCAGTCCGTGACAGTCCGTGACAATCCGTGGAGGTGAGGGCAGTCCGTGGAGGTGAGGTTGATGGCTCGGTCTGCGGTGGTTGTGGTTGTGTGTGGTTGTGGTGGGGCCTTGTGCGCTGCGGGAAAAAAAAATGAGAGGCTCTGCAGGCAGTGGGCGTGCCAAGAAGAGGCTTCTGCAGCGGAGACAGCAGCCCGACCAAGGCAATATTAACACTATAATGCCGTGTCTACTCTGCAGATAACTGCACGCTCTGCCCGACAGAGCGCGGATCGGAAATCATGTAGTTCAGTCGAGGAGTTTGTGGTCTGCAGCTGGGTCATGGCGTCTCACTCGGCGCTGGGCTCTCGCTCGTGGATTGTGCTCCAACTCATCGTGCAAAGGGGCCAACTTGGGTGTGCAGACCCCCGTGACGATGCATGGAAGAGGGAAAGGAATGTGTCTGTCACCACTTTCGATCCAACACCGCTGTACATACATACATGTCTATGGTTGATGACCTGCCCCCCCAATTACCCACTCTCCCACTCTCCCACTCTCCCACAAGCTACATGTACTACCCGTCAAGACCACAGATGAGCGTTCGATCTATATATACAGTCCCCCATACCTCCACCCTCTCCACCCACCCACCCAACCCACACGCACACACACCAGCCTCCACCACTGTACACACAACCAGCCAACCAAACACGACCAACGCCCACCACATCTGCGGAACCCCCCAGCTGGCTAGCCACTATTTACCACCTACATATACAGCTACCTAACCCTCTCCCCCACCCACCAACATCCCTGGCAGTAACCAAACCAAACCAACCAGCCAGCCAGCTCTATAGCCATCCCAGACCCTCATGACCACCACACTCTGAGTTTCGTGAGGAAGCTCGAAGCCCAGCTCTGGCCTTTTACCCCACTTGCATACGTACGCACGGAAGGCCCCCCCCCGCGGCGTTCCGGGCGGGCTCTCGGTCTGCGGAAAGGTACCATCGGCGCCTGTATACAATTACAATTACAATACAAGCACGGTGCGGTGCGGTGGAGCCCATTGTGTCCCGTTTCTGGCCAGCGTAGGTACGCCACCGCACCGGTGCTCGCTCGCCATGGCCGGCCTACAAATGGCGGTTCCTTAAAAGCACCCGTAAATACTCCCTCACCACCATTGCCCGACAGCTCTCTGTGGGGGGTGCCGGTTGTGTATGTGTATGTGGTCTGACCACGATACCAGACCATAACCCCAGCACCACCACGCCGCGTACGGATAGAAGCACCGTGTCAAGATCTTTACTGTGTCTTCGGCAACCCCACCCACCCAGCCCTCTCGTCACCAGGTCATGTCTGCTAATATAATTGCAATCGACCCACTGACCCCCACGGCCACCCCTTCGCAGGGCAGCTTCCGAGTTATGTATATAGCCCCCCCAGAAAAGAAAGTTTGGTTTAGTGTGCGAGCGAAATCTATCACAGGATTCATAGGAATAGAGTAGTGCTACGATCTACACGTGAATCGCAACAAAATGGCTCTATCGTGTGTTTGAAACGAGAAGCCTTGGTAAGCATGGGCTTCACGCAATCGACGGCCCTGTTTAGCTGTTCCTCATAGGGGCTTTGGTTTGGGGTTGCAACGAGGCCGCGCTATAAACCGGTAATCTAAGAATTAAAAAGAGCTTATTAAAAAAATTCTATGCGGATAGGTAGGCGGGTATCATATGCCACTGCCATACGTATTTACACTTGTTGGGTTATAGCCAATCACGAACTATCACTCACGCTCCCAAACTCCCCTCGCAACAAACGCAAAAAAGGCCAGAAAGAAAAGCAACCTACAGCTACACCCCCATCCTGCCAAACACCCTATCCAGCTCCTCGCCCCCCTCCCTGTCACCCGTGCCCCTCTGCCCCTCACCCCCCTGCTGCTGTTGCTGCTGCTGCTGCTCACCACCCCTCCTCACGGGTTCCAGCATTCTCATCCCCGTGTCCAAGTAGCCCGGCGCAACCCTCCTTTTCTCCTTCAGCTCCCTCTCCGCAATCCCCTTCTCCCACTCGGCGACTTCGGCGGCGGCCTTCTCGCGCTGCGCCTGCAGGTGGGCAACGAGGCTCTGGCAGCTCTGGATGACGACCTGTGGGGTGGTGGTCATGGCGCCGGAGGGGGAGACGATGCTGGGTGGGGAGGGGGAGGCTGGCGGGAGCGTGCTGGGGAGCGTCTGGAAGGTGTAGGGGAGGGTTACGGCGGTGGGGAGGTGGATGAAGGGGGAGACGGAGAGGGGGAGCTGTTGCAGGAGGGCGTGCGCTGCGGGAGCGTTAGTTTGGGCTTGCAATTGGGAGAGAGTGTGGGGGGGCTTACATCGGTAGTCGTGCATTGTGGGTGCAGTTGTATCTGTGGTGGTTTGGGTGAATGCAGTTGTATCTGTGGTGGTTTGGGTGAATTGTGTAGTCCGGCCTGGTTTGGGTGTTTAGAGCTTATCGGTGAAGCTGTTATCGAGTCCAAGTCGTAATGTGGCTGTGCACCCGCCACGGCCACACTTCCCCACGTTCGCCGGTTACCCTACCGCCCACTGCCATACTAAAAAGTTCAAAATTTCAGACCCTGACAAAATTCGATATCTTCATAGCAATTGAACTCCCAATTGCTCCTCCACCACAAACCCTCAAAATGGACCCCCCCTCAAAACGCACCAAGCTCGACTCCGACGACCTCCCCGATGCCCCCGACGCCCCCCCAGCCACAACCGTGATTGCCGCCTCTCGCACCAAGCAGACGCTCTCGGCCTCCGACGAAGATGTTCAGCAGCGGCGCACCCTCTTCGTCCGTTCGCTCCCGTACTCGGCCACCTCGGAGGCCCTCTCCACAAAATTCTCGTTCATCGCCCCGCTCAAGCATGCCACCGTCGTCGCCGACCCGCTCACAAAGCAGTCCCGCGGCTTCGGCTTCGTAACGTTTACTACGGCCGAGGATGCGCGGCGCGCCGTCAAGGAGCTGCATAACACACTCTTTGACGGGCGCAAGATGACTGTCGAGATTGCGGAGCCGCGGCACCGTGACGAGGCCGGGAAGCAGGCGTCCAAGGAGAAGAAGGAGAAGAAGGAAGCGGAAGAGGTGAAGCGAAGGGCACCTAGGCTTATTGTAAGGAACTTGCCGTGGAGTGTGAAGGATCCACAGCAGCTTGTGAAGGTCTTTCAGAGCTATGGAAAGGTCAGGAATGTCATTATCCCGAGGAAGAGCAGCAAACCGGGGGCCGAGATGTGCGGGTTTGCCTTTGTGACGATGAAGGGCTACAAGAACGCTGAGAAGGCCATGGAGAAGACGAACGGGATGGAGATTGATGGCCGCATGGTGGCCGTGGATTGGGCGGTGGAGAAGGACGAGTGGGAGAAGACCAAGCAGACCGACGAAGCACCCGAGAATGAGTCCAAGGACAAGGAAGAGGCCAAAGACGGGGCCAAAGACGACTCTGGGGACGAAGACGATAACGGCGGCGTCGGTGTCCTCGAGGGCGAGGACGCAGAAGACATGGACGAAGCCTCCGACGCCTCCGACGACGAGGGCTCCGACCTGCACATGTCCGACGCCGACGACGACGACGACGAAGAGCCCAAGCCGCAGCTCAAGCACGATCCCAACGACAACTCGCAGGTCATCTTCATCCGCAATCTCCCCTTCACCACCGACGATGAGTCGCTGCACGCCCACTTTACTGAACAGTTTGGACCTGTGCGCTATGCGCGCATCGTCATGGACCGAGAGACGGAGCGGCCCCGCGGCACCGGGTTCGTCTGCTTCTACAACCTCGAGCACTTCGAGGCCTGCATTGCCTCTGCGCCGCGGCCCAACTTCGCCACTGGCGCCAATCGCTCTGCGACACTGCTGCAGGACGAGTCCGACGACCCTACGGGAAAGTACACCATCGATGGCCGCGTGCTGCAGGTCACCCGTGCCGTCAACAAGAACGAGGCCTCGAAGCTGCAGGATGCGAGCGCCCAGAAACGTGACAAAGCAGCAGGCGATAAGCGCCGTTTATTCCTGCTCCAGGAGGGAACCATCCCTGCGTCGTCGCCGGCGTTCAAGACGCTCAGTAACACGGAGAGACAACTGCGTGAGGCATCGCTGAAGCAGCGTAAGGCGCTGCTGCAGTCGAATCCTATGCTGAATCTATCGCTGACCAGGCTCTCTGTGCGTAATCTGCCGCGATCAATCACGGCAAAGGAGCTGAAGGCGCTGGCCAGGGAGGCCGCTGTCGGTTTCGTCAAGGATACAAAGGAAGGGAAACGTCAGCCGCTGTCGAAAGAGGAGCTTGCCCGCGGCGGAAAGGACGACAAGGAGGCTGAGCTACGCAGGAAAAAGCAGGGCAAGGGAATTGTCAAGCAGGCCAAGATCATTGAAGAGAAGGCTGGCAGCGGGAGGTCCCGTGGTTATGGCTTTATTGAGTACTCGTCGCACCGGTGGGCGCTGATGGGGTTGCGATGGCTGAACGGCCATGCAGTGCTGGGGACGGCGAAACCGACAGTTGAGAAGGGGAAGAAGCAGGAGCCTGTGTCGGCCGAGGATAAGAAGAAGAGGTTGATTGTGGAATTTGCAATCGAAAATGCGCAGGTAGTGCAGCGCCGTAACGAGAACGAGCAGAAGGCGCGGGAGCGCAGTAGACTTGTCGCAGAGGGGAAGGCGAAGCCGCTGGAGAGCACGAAGGAGAAGAAGGCAAAGTTCGCGGCAGAGGCGAAGAAGAAGGTTGACTCGGCCAAAAAGTATGAAAACATCAAGAGGAAGCGGGAAGACGAGAAGAATGGCCGCAATGCAAAGAAGCCAAAGAAAGACGGCGACCCAGAGACCGCTCCCTCGAAGGGCGACAAGAAGGATTGGGAGGCCAAGAAGGACGAGAAGAAGGCAAAGGCCGCAAGAATCATTGCGAGGAAAAGACAAATCAAGAGAGCCAAGAGAGGTTAATAGGACATTCTTTTCGTATGTTTATCATCTTGTTTGTAGATATAAAAGTTTGGCTGCTCTTTTCTTCGCGCTGTAATTATAATATCAGGGATGGGTTAATTCCGAGTGAGCACTTATGACCGGCATGCTGCCAATCATCAAAAACGCATCTTTTTCGCCCAAGCGTAGATCCAGTCACAGCTTACTAAACCAAGCCCCCTCCAATCACGCCGCGCCAGTGACAATTTCTCCGACAGTGACATTCCGCCATCCAATCACAGCCCACAAATGACATCCCAGGGAGATCTTACCAAACGTCCGTCCGATGTGGGCCCTGTCGATCAATCCACCCGCCGCCGGGATATGTTTTTTTTTCTCCCGCTCGACCATATCACTATGTAGATAGGTAATCAGAGGCCTGCGGGCGAATAACATATTTCATACGACCCCCTCCTATGTCAGCCCCGTGAGATCTCTCTACAGATCTTATAAAACCAGTCAACCGTCCTTGCCCCCCCTTCCATCCACAATATGCTCCCACGGCTCCTCGCTCTACGCACCCCATCCCAGCTACAGCACCTCTTACTCCTTCGACCTAGACTCTCCGTCTCATCGCTACCACTACCCACCCAAATCCGTAGAATAACCCTCCCCGGCCCCATGAACGGAGACGCAAAGATCCTGAGCTCTCTCACCGAGGCCGAGATCACAACAAAATACCGACCATTCCTGCTGCCGGAGGACCAGGCGGCGGGCGACTGGGTGTCGGAGCTGGAGCTTGATGCGGTTACAGCGTTTGTGGAGGAGCATAGGCGCAAGGAGGATTACAAGCCATTGAAGTTTTTGGTCCTGTATGGGTCGTTGCGTGAATGGTATCTTCTTTCTTGGGGCGAATTTAGGCTGAGACCGTAGTTAACATGTGAATAGTTCCTACTCTCGCAAAATGGCCTACGAGGCCTCCCGTATCCTGCACCGCCTCGGCGCCGACGTCCGCGTTTTCGATCCGCGTGGCCTCCCTGTCAAGGACGATGTCCAGCACGACCACCCAAAGGTGCAGGAGCTTCGGACACTCTCACAGTGGTCTGATGGGCACCTGTGGTGCTCGCCCGAGCAGCACGGGAACCTAACCGCCGTGTTCAAGAACCAGATCGACTGGATCCCGCTCGCTACAGGCAGCGTTCGCCCCACCCAGGGACGCACGCTTGCGGTCGTGCAAGTGAACGGCGGCAGCCAGAGCTTTAACACGGTTAATGCGCTGCGTGTGCTGGGAAGGTGGATGAGGATGTTTACAATCCCGAACCAGAGCAGTCTACCAATGGCGTGGACGCAGTTCACGGATGAAGGGAGGCTGATGAAGAGTGGGAATCGGGATAGGCTTGTGGATGTGTGTGAGGAGTTGGTGAGGGTAAGTTTTGTATTGAGACCGAGCTTTGATATGTTTGCGGATCGGTATAGTGAGAGGACGGAGAAGAGGGCGAAGGAGGAGAAGGAGAGGGCTGAGAGGGAGAGAAAAGAGAAGGAGGCGGCAGAAGTGGAGTCTGCGCAGGAATTGAAGGATGTGAAGGCTTAAAAGAAACTTGTATTGTTAATTGCTTAGATTTTCTTTTCATACAGGAGTCAATGATACCTTGGTTGGTTTTGGTTTTGATTTGTCCTAACCGGAAGATGGCGTAGCGATTATTTCTCGAATTGATCCTGCTCATATTAATAATCTTTTCAAAACTTTTTAAATAAGACTTGTGTGAACTCATGGCATGATTACTTTAGTTTCATCACTTATGGGAATATTCACGATGGTGATGAATATGAAAGGTCAGAGTGATGGAAAAATACAAAACCACCGCCTAGGTTTAGTTACACACTGTGTGGCGAGTCCGGTTTTGTTGGACACAGCCAAATCATGACGCCTCACTCGACCGAGTGAGTGATCACTGATGATTCCTACATGGAAGTTGTTTTATCCCGTCCATCAGCGGCCCAATTTGTTTGAATGACCCCCTATACATGCCAGGAATTCTTAAAGTGTTGTTGATCAAGGTCTCGCTATCCGGTGTCTCAAGGTTCTATTTCTTTGTATACTCGGATGCAGGATGATGATTGGGTTAAGTCCGTGCCGCAGCTTAACTTTATAGGACCTTAAAACTAACATGTATGTTTAACAGACTTTTTCTTCTAACCTGCGCCGCAACGTGAATTGTAGTTTGTTCGGGTGTAGGTGCGGTGGACGGGGCGTCTCTGGCTCGGGCCGGGTCCGGCGGGTTTCTTTTCTTTCCTTCTTTTTTCTACTTCTTTTATATCAGTACCCAAGTGAATTTCAGTCCAAAGTGCGCATACATACATAAACATTAAGATGTATGCCTGTATCCTGAGTTGACGATAGAGTCTTAAAAACACAATATAAGGCTTAGTGATCATGATACCTTCTTGAGGTATACGCGGTGTCATTAGTAACATTGAGAAAGGCAAATTCCTTTCTTTGAAATAGACATTCCTCAACACAGGATTGGACCAGTATACACAGAGGTCCCCTCAGAGAATCAACGAAGACCATCTGCCTAATAGCCACCACAAGGGTGGCAGCACCCAGGACCAAAGAAAGTAGGGTCTATTATAAACATATAAGCGTAATAATTGTAACAAGGAGCATTGGGCTAGAACCGGTTTATGCTGATGGCGAAACTTGAAATCCAACCTTTTATCTTCTGGCAGTTTTTAATCTGTTCAGCCAATATTTACTACCAACGGGGGAAGATAATGGATGACAACAATCAATCGTCTTTGCTACATATTCGCTGTAGAATATATATATAGCAGTGCTAGGATAGACACAGGTGAACTGCCTAAAACCCCTTTTGAATAGGCCAAGGTGGAGCCACCTGGTTGCAATTGGGGGGATTGGGACCGTTGCGAGTCAGTTTTATAAAAACCGTTTGAGCGGTCGTTCTCCATGAAATAAGCTTGACATATCGAGGTTCAATTCTGGTCTAGTTTAAAGATGACAGGCATGGACTTCTTCTCTGGGTTTTTCCCGGTAACCCGGGCTGAGCCTCCTCCGAAATCCCATCCTCACGTTTCCCAAGAGAGCAGCCGCCAACAATTTTCCTGGACGTGAATACCAAAAAAGATATAGATAGCTCAGCGATTCATACATCCTTATGGTGAGATGTCGTAACAACGTTTTCGCAGTGAGTATATGGTTTACGATCTATTCCGGAACTGTATGTGCGACTTCCATGCGTCCAAGCTAACCGCCTACATTCAATGCGTTACCATTATATTATAAAGTAACCGACTGTTGTAACTATGTTTAGTAGATGGGAGGGCCAACTGCGGGTATTCTGAATGCTCGATGTTCTCGTATGGGCAGGGGCAGGATCTGAACTAGCAGAAAGGATAGCCTATGCCTGGGCCGTGGAGTCCCAGTGCTAAACATAAAGGCAGCGAGCTATGTCCCGTTGCGTGTGGTGTCTTGGGTATGGACCATGTGGTGTAGTAACGACCTTAGAGGCATAGGGGCTCCAGATCCATCTACCCAAGAGTATTCTCTAAAGTCTAACTCCACATCTTGCAGCCTGAACTACCTATCCTATCGGTCATTCTATTATATGCTTTTAGCTACTCGGTACCCTGGCCAGATCTTTTATTCCAGGGATCGAGGGTCTTCAACCCGACGGAGATCATTAGCCTGGTCCTGGTCCTTGAGGCTTTTATGTGAGAGCAAGCCCTATTCATCTAGCTAAGATGATCGAGCCATATCTTAGGATGCTGTGTGCTATTCACAAGCTGAGGCGTATGGGGCTGGTCTTGTGAGTAATTATCTCCAGCCATGACAAGCTATCTGCTAGATGGGCCAGCCAGTAAGTGGTGTTTTGGGGATAGAAGTGGCCATATTGGCTGCAGAAGTAGCAGGAATAAAATCGTGGTTGTGGTTGGGAATCCTTGCGAGATGGCATCCAGGTGAACCCGGGTTTCATATTTTGACGTGTTTACCAGGTACATGTAGGCTCCGTATGGTATGTAGGTACTCTACAGGTACATACAGCTGCGGTATGATGCAACCACCAAAAACAACCCCGTTGTCAAAAGCCCGATAAAGAACGGGTCGGCGCGCGCTGTGTCAGTCCAAACTAGCTAGGGTAGAGAATTTATCGCCGAAACCCTGTCGGCCAGGCGGGCACGGCAACGCGGCATCGGAACATAGGCATCCGCGGTCATCAAAAATCACTCAATTCCCGTTGCGTGTAATGTATGTACCTACATGTAGGTACATGTAGGTACATACACAGCACAGCCGAGGCCTCAGCCACAGTGGCGGTAGCACACATTAGGCCGCGCGGGAACGAGTTTGACTTACGTACCCCTCAAGCCCTTATTCCTCATTCCTTACGTGAGGCTTGATGTTCTGGCAGACGACAAGCCGGGAGGGGAATGTCAGATCTCTAGCAGCACGCACTTTGCTTTATATCCACACACAGCTGAAGATAGATACATAATAACCCACTGAAGAGAGAGAGAGCGAGAGAGAGCGAGAGAGGATACCAATTCTATTTAAACTTCAATAGGTATGTAGAGTACATACTCGGCCCCTCGCAACATTGTGCAGTGTCAAGCAGGGATTCTAATTTAGAAGGATTCTTTCCCCCCAGCGCTCATTTGTCCCCCAGAGAACCCGACCGAGCGCTTTGGAAAGCAGAAAGGGGAACACAGCCGCTTAAGCGTGCAGCACCAACCAACGGCCGAGCTCCACCAATCCCATCGAGCAAGGATCCTTCCAGGGCGTCATCTTCTCCCCCCAACTCGGGCTGGTTGAGAGGCTTTTGCACCCACAGTTCCCCCATTCCTTGACATCAACTCCATTCCATTTCCCGACAGCGTGTCTGTTTGTTCACTCTACTAGTACCTCTACCTCGTAAAGCTAGGAATACAATCGACAATACTCACAGAAATCTCTCTTCAATAACTGACAAAGGAGAGAGAGAGCACGGCCATAGACCTAGAATCGCCGACTACTATACACCTTACCGCCCGCAAACGATAACCCCCCCCCCCTCTCATGCCATGCCGTCCATACTGAGCAAGGAAGACAAGACGGTCGTTAAACGCGCAGTACCTAGTCCATCAAACAATATCATCACTGTCGCTGTCGCACGACTCTACGTGAACTATCCAAATAAGCACAGATGGAACTTCACCGGAATCAGTGGGGCTGTGGTACTGGCCGAGGACTTGGTCGGACATACGTTTTTCTTCAAGATAGTCGATGTTATTGTACGTGTTATTTGGTTCTAAGGTGGGGGTTGAGGAGAGTCACAGCACTAACTTTACCAAACAGAGCAACAAAGGCGTGATATGGGACCAGGAGCTCTACGAGGGCTTCAAATACAATCATGACCGAACCTTCTTCCATACTTTTGAGCTCGAGGAGTGCATGGCGGGGTTCTCCTTTGCGGATGAGAAGGAAGCTGGGAGGTTTCGCGACAAGGTTGAGACCCGAGAAAAATACGCAAAATCGAAAGGCCGCCCCGCTGGATTCAGCATGCACATACCGCATCCTCACATTCCTCATATGGGGCGCAGCGATAGTATTTCTCGCAATTCACCCTCCCCCCCTGCGCCAAAGGCACAAAACGGAGGCGATGTGCCGTTTTCAATAGACAACCCAGACCCGGAGTTCCAGGCACTCCTAAAAGAGCTAATGGACATGGGAATTACGGCAGACCAGATAAAGGATAACGAAGACTTTATCAAAAGTTATATCGCCGAGAAGGAAAAGAATGCAGAGGCAGAAAAGCGCAAGCGACTGTCGAATGGGAATGGGAATGGAGTGCATGTAATGGAAGTACCAGGGTCACCAAGGGGATTTGATAGAAGTGGGAAAGCTCCTCCACCGCCGCCGCCTGCACCCCCGAAATCTGCACCCCCACCACCATCTGTGCCGCCTCCGCCGCCTGTGCTTAGGAATGGCATTGGTCAACTGAGTCCTCAAGCAACTGGAAGCTCGACCAAGTCACGAAGGGGACTACCACCACCGCCGCCAATACCCAGGGGGTCAAGGCGTTTGGCTTCTCAATCGACTGGCTCGTCACCGCCCCCCCCATCGTCCCGATCTCCGGCTCCGCCGCCGCCACGAGCTGCATCTCCACCTACCCAGCCACGATTTGTGGTCCCCCCTCCGCTTCCTACTGCTGGTGCCTATGCCAATTCAGCTCCACCGCCCAGACCACCACTACCACCTACAGAAAGGGCACCGCCGCTACCACCGAAGACACCACTGGAGGAGAACACCCCAACAAGGTTTGCAGTTCCACCGCCTTTCCAGCCACCCAGCCGGCCTCCGCAGGCTCCCCCCCAGGCTCCCCCGCAGCTTCCTCCACAGGCTCCTCCACAGCTTCCTCCGCAGGCCCCTCCGCAGGCCCCTCAGAACCGAGGGCCACCAGTGCCTGTTCTACCATCACGGCCAGCATTCCCAGCACCCCCACCTCCACCTCGGCCACCGGTAGAAGCGCCTCCACCAACAATTCGAGGTTACTATCCCCTATACTTTAACACAGAAGTTATAACTAACTCATCTAGATGTCCCACCAGCTCGTCCGCCGCCCCCGCCGTTCCAGCCCCCTCCGGTTGTTGCGGACCCACCACCAGCTCCCCCACCACCTCCGCCACCCCCACAAATATCCGCCACGAATGGTTTCCCCAGCGGACGTCCCCCAGCACCTCCCCCACCACCTCCTAGTATGCCCGGGTTTAGTAATAACGCGCCGCCTCCAATGATTCCCGGGTTTAGTTCGGGCGCACCACCACCACCACCACCACCACCACCACCACATCCTTCCGGTGTCATGCCCGACATGGGTAGGTTGATGCCACCAACACCTCCGCCGCCGCCACCTGAGTTTAGCAATTATGCCCCTCCTGCACCACCACCACCTCCGCCTGGGATGGCTCCTGGTGGGCCACCTCCACCGCCGCCACCCGGCTTTAGCAATTATGCCCCTCCTGCACCACCACCACCTCCGCCTGGGATGGCTCCTGGTGGGCCACCCCCGCCCCCGCCACTACCAGGCCGAGACGAAGGCGCAGCACCGTTGCCCAGCAAGAGTGCACTGCCCCCTGGAGATCTACTAGCGTCTATCCGAGGAGCGGGAGGAATTGGTGCGCTGAAGAAGACAAAGACGGTCAAGGACGCAAGTGCCCCGGCTGTCAAGCCGTCAGCTACATCAGCACCGGCCAGCAACCCAATGCTTGCGTTGCAAAAAGAGCTGGACAAGAGAAAGACCAAGGTTTCAAACCAGAGTGGCAAGTTTTCCTGCGTTGATAACTGTGTAAAAGGAAATACTAATATAAGATTAGATGATGAGGACGACGGCGAATGGTAAAGAAGCAAGTGTGCACGATGAAGTAAGGGGATCGAAGCAGGGCGCTGTAAGTTTGAAAATGCCGTTCATTACTGGGTCTGCTCCCAGTGGGTGGGCAATGTTTGTTTTGAGCGGGCCGGTTTATTCTTTTTCTCTCTGTTTTTCTGTTATTGATCGTTTTTCTCTCTTTTCTTTTCTGCGCGCTCTTTTCCTTTGTAATTTCCTCTTTTTCTTTTTAGGAGTGCCAGGTTACGCAAAAAAGTTGAGAGAGTTGGGTTTGATTCACTTTGGAACCTTAGTACATAAGGGGGCCTCATTTTTTTCCATCTTTTTTCTTCTTTTCATTTTTCCTTTCAAATGCGGACAAAGTAAAGCAGTGTGTGTAGAGGAGGACGGCTTTATTTTTTCGGGAGGGGTTTTCTATTTTATAGCAAGCGAGTAAGCAAGCGAGATAAGTAGCTGTAGGGCTAAGCCGTGGGTCGGGTTGGACGTCCGCCTTAGCTACAGCCAAATGGGCGGGCGGAGTTTTTGTAAGTGTTTGAGAGAGAGAGAGAAGGGTTGTGAGGAATATAAAATATCAATATCAATACTCTGTAGAGTAGTTTACCAGATATACTCTACATCTACATACCCGTCCTGCGCAGTGCTAGCACTACAGGCTAGAACCACAGTATGTAGCAGTACTACATTGATATAGATGCACAATATGTAGGTGCCAAGGATATCAATCTACTCTAGAGTAGTGTCTCTCAATGTATGTATCTATGTAGGTACATATGTAGGTGCGCGGTTTTCGTGGTGATTATCCGATAGGGTACCGGCGTTGACCCCCAGGAGATGGCCCGAGGGGACGCTGTGAGCACAATTCCAATCATGGAGGTGATGATGTTTTCTCGCGGGTGGTTTGGTTTGGTTTAGTAACCTTAGTAAACTGGCTTGGCGCATGCTGCCCCTCCTCCAACCCCCCGTCCGCTTGGCAGGACGTTACCCACATCCATACAACAAAAAAAACCCTTTTCCAACGTCGCCGGCCAGTCACGACTCACGACTCACTAGGAAGTGAAACAATCAACCCTGCCGTTTTTTTTTCTTTCCCCGACGAATCTACTACTGCCAATCCCGCCCTGCTCTACGTTACGGCCGCCTTTCCAATTGGAAATTGGTAGTTTCTGGACCTTAGAGAATCCGAAAGACAGAGAAGAGGAAAGAAAAAATCCTCGGGTGGTTCTTTTGATATTTTAGCTTAATTCATATACATACATACATACTCTCGATCTAGGCCGACGTTAGGTTTATTCAAGTAAGGTTTGTGAGGCCTTTCTATATTGCAAAAAAACCAGAACCAAACCAAGCAAAACCAAAATCTAAAAAAAAAAAGATAGACTTCCGATGAAGTGGTTCTTGTGAGAGGGCCTTTTCTTGTTTGTTTCCCCTCTTTATTTATTTACTTTTTTTTCTCTCTCTCTCGTCCAATTCGTTAGAGAAGACACCTTTTTATGTGTGCGGGTGACAGCGGTGACGGTGGGGCTAAACGTGAAGCTTGTGGTTTTAGGACGCCGGTTTCGAGGTTCTTTTCGTATCGTGCGACGCCCGCGCCTGTCGATCCTGCCAGTGCTGGTTCTGCTGCTGCTGCCCCTGGGCAAGAACAACAAGAACAACAACAAGAAGAAGAAGAAGGAGAAGAAGAAGAAGAAGAAGTAGCAGAGGAACGGGGAGAGCAAAGACAGACTGTTGTAATTGTTGAGCCGCAAGTGTCTCACGTGCCTGGAGTGATCGTCGAGTCTTCAAGGCAAGAAGAAGAAGAAGAAGAAGAAGAAAAAGAACAAGCCACTCGTCGTCCTCCTCCTCCTCCGCTCCCGCCGCCCCCGCCGCAACGCCAACAGAAACCACAAAAATCCGAGACAGGAGCCGCAACACCTTCTTTCTCGTCAGCAGCATCACCATCATCATCACAATCACCATCATCATCACCATCATCACCATCATCACAATCACCACCACCACCACCTCTTCTTCACCAATCTCAGACAGACGCTGAAGAAGAAGAAGACGAAGAAGCAGCAGAGCAAGTCAAAGTCATCTCTGAATCTTCACAATCCACTGCTCCTCCTACTGCATCTACACCATCATCATCGTCATCAGAATTAGGATCACCACCATCACCACCATCACCATCACCACCACCACCACCACCACCACCACCACCACCACCACCACCACCACCACCACCCTCTGCCTCGACCCCACTAACCCAGGGACCAACCCAAGCACCACCATCACAAACCCCACCACAAACCCCACTACTACCACTACTACCACTACTAACACCCCCGCCACCCCGCCCACCCTCTCCCCTCTTTCCCGCCCCGCCACCCCTCACCGCTGCAATGGTCCGTAACATCGTTGTCCTTGGTGGCTCCTCCCACCCCGAACTCGTCGCAACAATCTGCCACCAGCTCGGCATCCCCAACGGCCGCATCACGCTCTCCAAATTCGCTGTCGGCGAAACCCGCGTCGAGATCCAAGACTCTGTCCGCGGCAAAGACGTCTTCGTGATCCAGTCCGGCTGCGGCCGCGTCAATGATGGCGTCATCGAGCTCCTCATCACAATCTCGGCCTGCAAGACCGCCTCCGCCAAGCGCGTCACCGCCGTCCTCCCCCACTTCCCCTACAGCCGTCAGTCCGACATCCCCTATAACAAGGTCGGCGCCCCGCTCACAAAGGCCCCCACAACCTACGGCGGCGGCGCCCGCGGCAGCGAGTACACGTTCGAGTCGCGCCCCGGCACCCCCGGCCCCGTCGACTTCCCCATCCCCGGCGTCTCCCACGGCGACCTCGAGAAGGGCCTCTCGCGGCTTGCGCTCGAGCGCGGGATGGAGGCGCCCAGCGGGCCCGGCACGCCCAAGAGCTCCATGACGCCGCTGCTGCGCCGCAGCAACACGGCCGAGTCGGTCAATGGGCTGCGGGGCAGCGGGGCGTCGAGCGAGTGGTCGCCGCCCAAGAATACGGGGTACAAGCAGTGGGTTGCGCAGGCGGGCACGCTGGTGGCGGACCTGCTCACGTGCGCGGGCGCGGACCATATCATCACCATGGACCTGCACGACCCGCAGTACCAGGGCTTCTTCGACATCCCCGTCGACAACCTGTATGGGCGCCCGCTGCTGCAGCGCTACATCAAGTACAACATCCCCGACTACCAGAACGCCGTGATTGTGTCGCCGGATGCTGGTGGCGCGAAGCGGGCGACGGCGATTGCGGATGCGCTGGGGATGGAGTTTGCGCTGATCCACAAGGTGCCTTTTCTTGCTTGCTTTCTTTCTCTACACTCCCCCAGCATTAGTGGTGTCCGGCGAGAGAGAGGGCGAGGGAGGACTGGGTAGGCTAACGGGCAGCAGGAGCGCCGCCCCACACGCATCACTGACCGGCAGAACGCGACCATGATGCTCGTCGGCGACATTGCGGGCAAGGTTGCGATCCTGGTCGACGACATGGCCGACACGTCCAACACCATCACGCGGGCCGCGAAGCTGCTCAAGGGCAAGGGCGGGGCCACCAAGGTGTATGCGCTCGTGACGCACGGCGTCTTCTCCGGGGATGCCATTGAGCGGATCAATGCGAGCGCCCTAGACAAGGTCGTGACGACAAACACGGTCCCGCAGGACGAGAACCGGAGGAGGTGCCACAAGTTGGAGGTTTTGGACGTGGGCGAGGTTTTTGCGGAGGTGAGTTTTGCTGTTCTGTCTGTGTTTTCAGGAGGATGAGAGTGCTGATTTTGAGGATGGGGTAGGCTGTGAGACGGGTCCACCATGGTGAGAGTATCAGTGTACTGTTTAGGAACGAGTAGTGCGCTGCTCTGGCTCTGCTCTACTCTACTCTACCTTACCTTTACTCTACCTTTTCCGTCAAGTCGCCATGCAGCGCCGGAGAAAACGAAGGAAGAACACCACAAAAAAAACGAGAAAAAACGGAAAAAATCTAATACAGGATGGGATACAGTTATAGCTTTCTTCTTTCTTTCTTTGTTTCTTTCTTTCTGTCTCTTCCTTCCTTCTTTTATATTACTTATCCCCTTTTCATGTACTTTCCCTCATTTTCTTTTCTTGCTCATGGATGGACGGATGGAGGACTTTTGCCAGTTTCTTATAGCATGTAGCCCGCTGCCTCGGTCAGTGGGCAGGCGGGTGATATTCAAAAAAAAAGAGCAGACGCAGGCGAGGAGACAAGTGTGTGTGTGTGTGTGCGTTTGTGGTATTAGATTTCTTGCTAGCAGTTTCAGTTGCAGTTCCCAGCAAACACAAGTAGTAGCCATGGAACAAGAGGATGAGTGAGAATACATGACGCTCAACCACCAGCCCAGCCCAGCCCAGCCCAGCCCACAGCCACCGCAGCAACCCCACCACCTCTTTTCCCGCACCGCAATCATTACCCCTCGCCCCCAGCCCCACACGCAGAGCCGCACCGTCTCCACGGACCGCACCTCCCCCGCCCACGCTCGCCCACGCTCGCCCTTACGTCATCAGCCACACGGCACCGCCACATATCGTCCGACTGACTGCATCATCATCATCATCATACAATTGCTACTTCTGCTTGCAGATAGATACCTCGCCCTCCAATCCAATCCAATCCAGCCCAGCCCAGCCCAGCCCAGTCCAGTCCAGTCCACCCATTGACAACTCTCCAACCCCGTCCAATCCAGTCCAATCCAATCCTCCAGCAGTCCTCACAACCTCACCTCACTCCAACATGCAGGCAACAACAGCAGCAGCAGCACACACCGAGCACCCCCCCATCCCCGAGCTCTCAAAGAACCCCCTCCCCCTCTCCGCCTACCAGGAGGGCCAGGTCCGCGACCTCTACTACGCCCGTGTCCGCGCCCGCTGTGCCGACGAGATTAAGCGTTTGTCCCCCTCCCCACTTCCCCACTCCACCCCACCACCAAGTCCAACACAGAGAGAGAGACTCGAAGAAAGCAACAAAGAGTAGAAGAGAGAGAGAGAGAGAGAGAGGATGCAGAAGAAAGAAGCAAAGCAAAAAAGCAAAAAAGCGGTTCACCACCACTAACACCCTACCCCAGAATTCGCCGACTGCGCGCGCAACCGCACCATCTCCGCGGCGTGGGCGTGCCGCACGCCGCGGCAGGCCATGAACAGCTGCATGGTGCTGCACGCGACGCCCGAGGCGCAGGACGAGGCGCGCGACGAGTGGTTCCGCCGCCGGATCGAGAAGCGCATCAGCGAGCGCGAGAAGGTCATGGGCGACGGCACGGTGCGCGGGAACCCGCCGGCGGCGGCGGCGGGCTTCACGCAGTTGGGGAAGGGGAGTGGGGGGAGATAGGATACGGTGGGGGTAGGGGGAGATGGTAGGGATGTGGGGAGGGCGGGAAGGGGGGTTAATTTCTTGTATAGTAGTGGGTTTTAGAGAATATATTGGGTTGGCTGGTGTTGATGTGCTTGGTTTGGAGTGGAGGGGAGGGGGTAATTGTGGCTAGGGATTGAGCTTGAGCTGTTGTGTGCTTAGTAGTTGTAATTGTTTATGATTTGAGCTGAGAGACAAGTACTGATTTGAGAGTGAGTGTGCCAATTGACAATATGCACTATGCTACCGACTGGCAGCACCGATTGAGGCCACCACTCATAAAAGCTCCCCCCAGGATTAGAAATTACAAACAAAATGGCCCCTAATTGAGACCGCCGTGATGGGTGGCCACGGTTATAAGATAGCGGCACTGGTACTGGTTACAATACTCAAACCGCCAGTGCTCACTGGGGGACAAATATAGAATGTACCTTATCTATCACCAACACCACATGTATTAGTTTTATACCGTGCTCCCCGTTGTCAGTCATGATGTATGTAGCTAAGAATACATGTGATTCTGCTAGCCGTCGTAAAGATCACACCTGGTGTACTGATTGGGTGTACTGGTTAAGAGTAACTGATATGGCTTCCACTAATTCTAATTATACCCACCCAACCCTCTAGGGCTGCGCGGTTACGGAGGCCGATCTACTAGTTGGATATACTCAATTAGATTTGCATGATTAGAACACCCCCCGAGATCTATACCAGGAAGAAACACAAGCCGCAGAAGGAAACGGGAAGAAAGCCCCCAAGAACCAGAAAGCAAAACACCTTTAAAAAGAAACAGAAACCCCCCCCCCCACTACGCATCCACCATACTACTATCCTCCTCCTCCTGATCCGCAAACAAATCCCCGCCATCATCCAACTCCATCTCCCCGCCCCCACCCCCGCCCCCACCACCCACCCCCTCCCCAACCCCACCCCCAACCCCACGCCCACTCCACGCCCACCACCCCCTCCTCCTCCTCCTCCCCACTACTCTCCGCCATCCAATCCTCCCTCGTCTCCGCCAGCTCCCAGCTGATCCCCGTCAGCGAATACTTCTCCGGCGGCAGCCGCACGCCAAACTCCTTCCCCACGGTCGGCAGCGCCACGCGATTACGCTCCTGCGCAATGTCCAGCAAAAACTCCTTCGGCAGCGCCGTGTTGAACTGGTGGTTGATGCGCGACGCCACCGACATGCGCAGGTCCGCCAGCGTCACCGACGACGGCGGGTTCGGCCCACCCGTGTTTGTGGTGCTGTGGATGGCGTCCGAGAAGAGCAGCGCGTCCTGCAGCACGGACGACGTGTAGCCTGTGCCCCCCCATCCCACCCCACCCCCATGTCAGCATCCCAAGATGTCATTTTCGAGGTGAAGGAGGGAGGGGGTACGGTAAGCAAAGTCCATCAGCATCAGCGGCACGCGCTCCTGGTACGACGACACCCCCATTGACGCCAGGATGAGGTGTATGATGCGCGCATCGCGGGGCTTCCGCGTTCCCGCCGGCGGGGCGTCCGCCGCCGGCTGTTTTGCGGGGTCGTCAGTGGTGGTGGTGGTGGCCGTGGTAGCGGCTGCGGCGGTGGAGGAGGAGGAAGGCTGCTGCGGGTCTGCGTCTGCTCCTGCGGCGGTGGCGGCGGCGGTGGTAGCGCTGCCGTTTGTGTCGGCCATTGATTGTGTTTGTTTTGTGGGTCTCAATGGAGCAGGATGGATGGATAGTATGGTGGTGAGAGCGCGGGTGGTGAGAGGTGTTGGTGGTTGGAGGCGGTCACGTGCAGCGGGCTTGGCGGACCGGGGTTCGGTTTCGCTGGTCGGGAAGCAGCACGGTTGATCATTGGCCGGGGTGACGCTGCTGGGCGGCCGATCATTGGCCGGATAGCTGTGAGGTAAGGCCGTGAGGTAATGATCGGGCGTGCATCTTCTTTGCAGAGCGCAGAGCCCAGACCGATCGATGCCACGGGCCAGCGTTCAGCTGGTCACCCCACCCACCCTGAGCGATACCCCGCTACGCTAAAGAAAAAACAGGGCCTGCTGCCTGCCGTGACAGAAAACCTGTGTTGGCCAGTCATTGACACACATCCACATCCTTTTCACCACCACCGCCCAATATCACTAGAGCAGAGCTGCTCGGTCAATTGCACAGATACACACCCAATTGCACTCACTCACTCACTCAATTGAATAGATACAGATACAGCAGCTACATACAGACATACAGTCTACATACACAATGTCGCTGCCCCTCATAGTCGCAATCAACCCCTTCACCTCCTCTCCCCCCTCGGGCCACCTCCTCTCCCCCAGCACCCTCTCCCACATCTCCCAAACCCTCCTCACCGTGACCCCCGACACCCTCCCACAAGCCCTAGAATACATCTCTGCAAACACCACCGCCCAGACAATCTCGGTGAATGTCACCTCTCTCCCCTCAACAGATGCCATCCACTCCCTCCTCGACGCGGGCGCAACCCGCCTCTTCGCCACCTACGAGCAGCTCTCCACGCTGCAGCCCCTCATCAACGACGACTCCCGCCTCGCCCTCCTCCTCGACACGGCCCACACCTCAAAAGACACCATTGTCTCTGCCATCAGCGACACCAGCGTCGGCATCTATGCTCACAGTGTCACCGACATTGACGCAGTCGCCGCCTGGCTAACCGAGTACGGGTCGGGCAACCGCCCGCCTGTGTATGTCTCGTTTGCCGCACAGCCCACGCTTGCCAATGTCGTGCGCATTGCGAAGCTGGCGGCCGTGCCCATCTTGGACTCGGCGTGGATGACGGTGGACGGTGGTGAAGGGCTGCTGGGCGTGGCCGAGGTGATGATGGCGGGGGTCGGTTCGGACCGCGAGGACGGGCTGGTAACGACGCTGGTGGTTGATGAGCGTGGGGTCGCATTGGGGCTGGTATATAGCTCACTGGAGAGCGTGAGCGAGAGCATCAGAACGGGCAGCGGTGTGTATCAGAGCCGTAAGAGGGGGCTGTGGTATAAAGGTGCCACCAGCGGGGCGACGCAGGAGCTTGTGAGGATTGATGCGGACTGCGATGCGGATTGTCTGCGCTTTGTGGTGCGCCAGAAAGGGAGTGGTGAGTCTTTTTCCCTCATAACTATCATTACTCTCCCAATTATCATTACCGCCCCCCTCCTCCTCGCTCATAACTATCATTACTCTCCCAATGATCATTACCGCCTCATAACTAACCTCCGCAGGTTTCTGCCACCTCGAAACGGCCACCTGCTTCGGCCCCTACACAGGCCTCTCGCACCTCCAAAAGACACTGCAAGCCCGTAAGGAGTCTGCCCCCGCCGGCTCCTACACCGCACGCCTCTTCTCGGATGCGCAGCTGCTGCGTGCCAAGATCCTCGAGGAGGCCGAGGAGCTCTGCGACGCAAAGACCAAGGACGAGATAGCGTTCGAGGCTGCGGATCTGTTCTATTTTGCGCTGACGAGATGTGTGGCGGCCGGTGTGGACCTCGCGGATGTGGAGAGGAATCTGGACCGGAAGGCGCTGAAGGTGTCGAGGAGGAAGGGTGATGCAAAGCCCAAATTCCTTGCTGCTACTGGAGACAAGGCGGAGAGCGACAAACCCGCACCCGCAGAGACACCCAAGCCCGCAGAGACGCCCGCAGAACCGCTCGACCCCAACCGCCCCATCAAGATGAAGCGCATCGATGCCCAGTCCGCCACCCCCGAAGAACTCGAGACGATCCTCCGCCGCCCCGCACAAAAGACAAACACCATCATGTCCATCGTCACACCCATCATTGACTCTGTGCGCACAAACGGCGACTCGGCCCTCGTCACGCTCGCCCAGAAGTTCGACCGCGCAACCCTCACCTCCCCCGTTCTCCGCGCGCCCTTCCCCGACCATCTCATGGCCCTTTCCCCCGAGACCAAGGCCGCCATCGACCTCAGCTTCGCCAACATTCACACCTTCCACGCCGCCCAGGCCGAGTCTGAGCCCCTTACAATCAGTACCATGCCCGGTGTCCGCTGCTCCCGCTTCGTCCGCCCAATCGAACGTGTCGGTCTCTACGTCCCCGGTGGGACTGCCGTCCTGCCCTCAACAGCACTCATGCTTGGTGTGCCAGCCATGGTGGCGGGATGCTCTCGTATCGTGTTTGCGACCCCGGCGCGGCCTGATGGCACAGTGACGCCCGAGATTGTATATGTCGCGCACAAGGTCGGTGCGGAGTGCATCGTCCTTGCAGGGGGCGCGCAGGCCGTGGCCGCCATGGCGTATGGCACAGAGTCTGTGCCAAAGGTGGACAAGATCCTCGGCCCCGGGAACCAGTTCGTGACGGCCGGGAAGATGTATGTCAGCAACGACACTTCTGCGGGGGTGTCGATCGACATGCCCGCTGGCCCCTCCGAAGTGTTGGTGATCGCGGACCGCAACGCAAACCCCGCGTTCGTCGCGAGTGACCTGCTATCGCAGGCGGAGCACGGCGTTGACTCGCAGGTTGTGCTGATCGCTGTGGGGCTCGATGATGCGGGGCTCGAGGCGATCGAGGAGGAGGTTCACAAGCAGGCGGTGGCCTTGCCGCGAGTGGAGATTGTGAGGGGTGCAATTGAGCACTCGGTGACGCTGCGGACAGCGACGATAGAGGAGGCGGTAACACTGAGCAACACGTATGCGCCCGAGCACCTCATTCTACAGGTGGAGGATGCAGCGAAGGTCGTGGAGGGCGTGGTGAATGCAGGAAGTGTGTTTGTGGGCATGTGGACTCCCGAGTCCGTGGGTGATTATTCGGCGGGGGTGAACCACAGTTTGCGTGAATATCCCCGATATCTATACTCTCTCTCTCTCTCTAGATATACTAGGTAGCTAACAAAGCCAACAGCAACATACGGATACGCCCGCCAATACTCCGGCGTCAACCTCTCCACCTTTGTCAAACACATCACCAGCAGCGAGCTCACCGAAGAGGGTCTCCGCAACGTTGGCGGCGCGGTCATGCAGCTCGCAAAGGTCGAGGAGCTCGAGGCCCACCGCAGGGCCGTCGAGATCAGGCTCGAGTGGGCTGATAAGCAGAAGGAGAATGCCAGCAGTTAGTATTGTAGATTATAGAGAGCCTGTGATTTTTGGTTTAGCCTTTCTTTTTTAAAAAAAAATGGAGGTGATGGGAGGGTGTTTTTAAACTTTTTTTGTTTCTTCTTTTTTTGTTTATTAAATGTAGCTAGGGTGGCAGGTGTGAATTGATTCCAGGGACTGACGTGTTTTGCTTGTTCTGGCCGTTGGGATGTTCATGGACGATCACTCGGGGGTGAAATGGTGGTGAATTTGGTGTTGATGACAATGCCAGCGTTCTCAGTACCGCGTGAGGCCGGCCAGTCGCCCTGTTGGTGTTTGGGGCCTCTCTCTCTGTGCTAGGTCTGGAATTTCCCTAAGAAGACGGACGGCCTAGGCTCTATCCCTCGAATGAAGAAGACGAGAGTCACGATGGCTGGATCAAGTGGCTCTCAAGACTAAACACATATATATGCTTGACCGAGATTACATACAACCACCTGAACACCTACCGAAGATAGACAACATCAAGAACAAGATCTAGAGCAAGATTTGCAGCCCTAGAAACTCAGCGCCCTGATCTAGAGAGCAGAGAAACAGCGACTAGCGGCCTCGTGTGGTAACCTTCAAAACTACATGTACCCCATGTCGATACACACACAACTCAACACAACTCAACTCAACACCTACAGACCCTCCACTCCAGAGTACACACAAAAATGAATAAAATAGATCAACAAAGTAATGTCCCAGGCTTAAGAATTATGAGCTGCAACTGCAACGCAATCTCGCATCAGAAACCAGTGTTTGATCTTGGATTAAATTCGTCGTGGTATGTCTGGTCAGGTAGGAATTAGCCGCCAGACATCCGTAGAATGACGATCCGATTAATGGAACTTTGTCCGGGATTGAACCCAAGACCGTTGATGCGTGCAGATTTGGTATCATACCAATTGCGCCATCGGTCCATAAAGGGCGTGTAGGTTTTCAAGGATTGTGAGCAGGGATGGTTATCTTCTCTTTTCTTTTTTTCGACTGGAATACGGAAAAGCGAGAAACGGGGGGAAACTGAGATTTTGATATTCTATTCTGCGCTCGAATATACATAGGACAAGAAGGAAACTATCAACCTGCCCCGGTTATATCAGACCGATCGCGCACTAGGGCTACACACTAGGATCAGTTTATAGTCACGAATGTCTCGAGCATTAAACAATTGCGGGCCGCAACGGAAACCATGCAGCACGCATCAGAGGGCTCGAAATAGATCTTGGAATTATCGTCGTGGTATGTCTGGTCAGGTAGGTATCTTAGTAGAAAGCCGCCAGACATCCGTAATGACGTTCCGTATCAGATGTGGAGTCACGGGAGTAAAGAGAAAGAATATATTGGAATCGTGTTTATTTGCGTGTTTCTATGGTTGTGAAGAGAGGTGGTCTGGTCGAAGGGGTTGCTCAAAGATGGGGAACATAGCTGAGATTTTATATGTTTGTGCTCCCCCCCAAGTATGTCTTGGCACTATGGAATATGAAAACTTCCTCTGGATGAAACACTTGGCAGTTGTTGCCAGCACTTGAGGGCCTAATATTTCTTCGGACAAACACCCAATGCCTTTGGTTTCCGCAACTCCACTAAGGCCCTTGATTGGGTATTCGGGGTTGGCATACTTGTAGAAAGTTCGCCGAGAATTTCTGCTGGCTGATCGGCTGATCGATTCCTCATAAGATCAGTTGTCAAAAACCATCTGAACAAAGTTATGACCGTCTAGCACAGCGCAGGATTTAAAAGGATGAAGACCGGAAGTTGTGACGGTTCGAACCTTGAGTATCAGCCAAATAAATCCTGGCTGATATCGTTGGGAATTGACCACCAGATAGTCAAAAGTCGAGTGCCCTCTGCGAAAAATATTTCCATGAGACCAGGATTAATTGTAGGTCTCGAGGCCTCTAATTGTGAGGACAAGTCGAATTTTTACGTCCACGACCTCCTTGCTAGAACCATTCTGCGGCTTGCCTACCTCGCAACCCCAGAAACACTATCTGGCAGCTGAAACAATAGTTTTTTTTGTTTTTTTGTTTGTTTAACTCATTAAACAATAGTTATTGTCAATTCTTCACTTGAGATTTTTTTATCAACTGAACATCCCCTTCCCGGCCTCCAGAGTTGGTCAGATAGTAGTTATACGAGCTAAGATTCAGTCCACAATATGACCGCAATCAGTAGAGCGCCAATATGAGGTAATGGCGGACTGTGTGGTAGAAGTTCAAAGAAAGAGACAGCAAATAAAGCCTGTTCATGATCACGGTGCTATATATCTAAAATGCTGCAAAGCTAGCTTATTTCGTCAAGGACAGCTATTAGTGTGTCCTAGCCCTGAACTCATTACCCGCCCCGTTTTCTGGGCCGTGCGTAGTGCTTAAATGAACCGCCATCCTCACCGTCCTCATCGTCCTCACAAACCTAACCAACTAACCATCTCTGCCCATATCTGCCCATATCTGCCCACTTCCATCCATCTCAATCTATCACCACTCACTTAATTCTACACCCCGCGCATGAGATTCTCACAGATAACCCAGGTCAACCTACCCAATGGAAGGCTGAAAGTTCAGACACAGGGTGACCTACGAGGCTGAGAAGTTGTGATGACCCGTCCCGATGATTGGCGCAGCCCCGAGCGCATGGCATGCTGTTCAGACAGCAACAACAACGAACGAGGTCTCCATGTGTCTCCTCTAATGCTGGATCTTTGACTACCCAGCCTGGGGTCTAGATGGAACGTACTTACTTACTAGAAAACCTCAACCAAATTCTAAGCTTTCCTCCATTCATGGCTCGGATAAGGCCGGGGGGAGCGTACTGAGTGCGAGTGATTCTCTGTGATGCGAACGGAATTATAGCTTCGCGGGCAAAGCAAGACGGGTTATGGCATCTCGGTCTATCTTATAGATAAAAGTTGGATAAACTAAACTTTTGGGTTCATAAGTTCGAAAGCCTTAGAAGCAGCTACTAACATATTCAATTGGCAAGACTGAGAATCACTCGCTCTAGGAGTTGCTACAGCGCGCGCTCCCGTTTTGATTTTCGGTATACAAAAATCGAACAGAGACGAAGTAAGTGCAGTAAGGCGCTTTATTTTCTCTCTCGTGCTGGCAGGAATCAATCGCATTTCCTTCAGGATTTGGCATGGCAAATATCGCTCGACCAGGGGTGTATCTCAACAACGTACTATTTGGTTCAATGAGACTGATTATCACGGATAACGTCTTGAGGTTCGATGGTACTTTGACTTATACCAGACGAAGACACTCTCATCTAGATGCAGACGTGCAGGAAGCTTTTCTTACGCTGACTTCTTTGGGCAAGGTACTATCTCTGCGGAAAAGTTCCTATATTTTACCCTCTTACCAAAACTTGAACGCGACCCGTTGTCTGAGTTCGTCCGCCAGCATAAAGATGAAGTGACAATTAGGCACAAATTACTTCCTAGCAAGGCGGCTATGGACGTGTCACGAAATGGACTAGGAAATGGCGAACAAAATTCAGATTTCCTGAATGAAAGATACGTTATTCCTAGACTGATCGGCTACCTAGATAACTAAGGTAATAATAACACACCACCTTTTACAGGTGCACAGTGTATTGCACCACAGGAACATGTATAGAAATGATGAACCAAGTTATATTTTTGCCATGTGGTAGGCTATTGTTAGTGGTATACTCGAAGATCACCCAATACCGATATTTCTAGGATATACGCCCATGGGCTTAAAGAAGCAAAATACTAGTAGAAAAATGCTTGCTGATTGGCTTAAGTCACGGGAATATGCATACACCATCAGTTTCCTCCCACCACGTTGCTTTAAGCCCATGGGCGTATATCCAAGAAACATCGGAACCTAACTCCCCGCGTCATAGGAAGCGGCTCTCCCGCGTTTACTCCTTACAAAAAAAGCTACGATTCAGTTTATCATTATTTTTCACGCCACACGGAATACTTTTCAAATAGTGGTTCCGGGAGGCGAAGCCATGTCCGAGTGATATTCCATGACCAAATCTCAAACCCATCACCGGCAGTTAGTGGAGTCACTACTAGTCGTTATGATGGATAAACAGTGCTCTGCATAAATTTTGTCCATAAGAAAAGGAAGGAACATCCACTCCGCATTTTCTCATCTACACTATTCTCAAGGGCTATATACTGGCACAGCCCCATGAATCCCTTCAGAACGATTATGAATACCACGATAAAGTATCTTTCACAATAATACTTATAGCTTATAGGCGAGCTCTGATATGTGCTTCGCTCTGTGTGAACCTGGGTTTTCTGCACTGAAGCGGGAACCTTATCGATTATTCTCATGATAAGCACCAAAGGGAAGCCGCTCTTCCCGTGAATAAGCACAATTATCCAATGCTTGCACAAAAATGACCTTTGGGTATAAGAATCATATTGATTTTTAGAAAATTTTCTAAGCCACAGCAGTTCTGCGTCCAAAACATGAAAATGGAAATACTACTCCTACATCTAAGAGCCAATAGCACATCTCGGGGTATAGTAACAAAGGGAATTAAACAATAAGACAAAAACAAAAGAAAAGTCTAACCAGCTCCCTCTCACAAAACTACAAGTACACATACAAGTTTCCTATCATTGCAGTACTAACTTGTAAGCCACATCCTCACGCCAAAACAGATCAATGAATCATAGGGCATATTTAAGCCGCAGGGGCGCCAGTTCCGGAGGGAATAGCACCAGATGGAGCAACACCAGATGGCATACCGCCCGATGGCATAGTTCCGTTCATGGCACCACCAGCACCGGCATCTCCACCACCGAAGACAGTATCAGAGGCAACACCACCATCCTCAGTAAGAGTAGCGGCAACTGAGATATCGTAGGCAGCAGTGCTATTGATACCGATAGAGATCCAGGCAAGGATACCCTCACTAACATCGTCGCCAAGGTAGACGTACTCTGGGAACGGGTCGTAGTCATTGTCAGCCTGGCTAGGCGCCCACATATCCTCCTCGTTGGAGGTGACAGCCTGGGTGTTGGTGTTGTATGGGTAGACAGTCTCAACGGCGGAGCGGAGAGTCTCGTCCCAGAAGAGCTGTCCGACGTGGGTGACGTTTCCACCAGAGAAGGTCTGGTTGGCCTGGACGACACCACCCTGGTGGGCGACAATGTGGGTGTGGGTGGCACGTCCCTGGTAATGGCCGGGGAAGAGAGTGGTGAACTGGGTAACACCCTCGTGATCAGTGTTCCAGAGACCACGGAGGAAGGTCTTGTCGATGTTGGTCAAATCGGTGGAATCACCGTTACCACTGGCGACAATGCCCGAGTAGGTACCCGTAGAGTTTGCGTTCCAGATGTCGACATAGATGCCAGGGACAGGCTCGCAGGTGTTGATATCAATGAACTGAATATCAAGATAGACATCGACACCCTCCTGGTCTTCACGGACGTCCTGGCGGATGTACTCGCCGGTTACGTAGTAGGGACCCTCAGTAACCTCGGGGGTAAGAAGACAGGCAAATGAACTGCCAAAGAGGTAGCTGGCGGGGGTGTTCTGTGAGATACCAGTCTTGTTTGAGTGGTGGTCTACAGCCATAGCAGATGCCAAGTCACGGGCCTTGTAGAGGTGGTCTGGAAGAATTTATTAGTAATTGATATCATGGGCAGGTATATCATTATCTTGACTTACTGGACTCAATGCCACGCTTCTGGCGGAGCTTCTGGGCGAGCTCATTGCGACGGGTGACAGCGCGCTCCATCAAGGCACGGCCACTGAGGGTCTCTGCGCAGGCGGCGAGAGAGCGCTTGGAAGCGTGCCAAACGGCATCACGCTTGACGAGGTTCTCGGCCTCGTGACCTCCAGGGTGAGCTACTGCTGATCCAACAAGACTAGCGGTAGCGGTGAAGTTAGCTAACAAAGTAGTGATTTGAACCATTTTGATTATTGAGATGTTGTTACAGATATAAAAATGCGAATTTAAGATTGTGAAAAGATTGTGTGATTGTGCGATGTTGCGAGTGAATGGTACTGATTGATTGTTCTGATGGCCTCCATTGAAGTGCCAATCCTCAAACTCTTATACATTTCGGAATGGGAGGTGAAAGCATTAAGTTCTCCTCATAGAGTGTTCCTATTACGCAGCATCTTGCAAGGACTACGAATCTTCAAAGATACTGCAAACGTCAAGATCTCAGTATATTGGCAAGGGTTGCCAGCCAGATCCCCAAATTAGCGGAAGGTTCCTTTCAATAGAACAATCTAAAAAGACGTTGGTTAGCAATAGGAGACAACTGATTCGCAAGTCGTCGCTTCAAGGTGGAGCTGTAGTGGCTATGGCTCGGCGAAAGCTTGCTTTGGGGTTAAGACAAAGTCGTCACCAAGTACCCACATCTCCCCCACATGTCTCCTTTCCACGCGTAAAGTAGAGTAGAGACGTAGGTGGTACGGACAGGCTACTAAGCTTCCCCCCAAAGGTATGCATATTCAACGGCGGTTGGCTACCAGCCTCGGAACTTGCCAGTACTCTTCTTTGAGGCTCTAATTATCTAGGCCCACTCGCCCTACCTCAACCCCTACCGGATGGTTAACCGGCGAAGCCCTCTCTCTTTTTTCTCTGCTTAAACAGTGCTGGGAGCAGGGGGGTTGCGGCCTAGTTACCGATCCGAGTGATATGGTGTGGCGGGAGTGACGCGTCCGCTGCCGCGCCGCGACGACTCTTTCTTGGCATAGCTCCAAACGGCCAACTTCGGTTTCACAGCTTGGGTTTCAAGCATAAATTATAGTACCTACCTCGGCGGTCACTAAACCAGACGCACAACTTGCGTGAACGCAACACCATGTTTTTGGCAATCACGATAGTGTTCTACAAGCCAATATCGTAATGTTTCATGTTCATTGTATTTACTACAATATGTACCTGCATGTTAGTTGGCCATCACAGGTAGTTGAAGTGTGCTGTGGGACGGAGGTACCATCATCAGCCATCACTCGAAATATGGCTATGCAGGCTACACGTATTCAATCATTACATGCAATTCAATTGAGAGAGATCAAGGAATAAAGTGAACTTTAGGACGTGCACTCCTAGAATAAATTTAGTTATTACCTCGAGAGCAACTGCACACCTCCTACCCAGACTACACTCCCAAACAGACGCGTAAACCACCAAAATAGGCTGTAACAGAGTATTCCCTCGGGTGGCGAAATAGTTCAGAGATAGCCTAGCTTCAAAGCGGTATAGCTACCCCTATGGTACAGTTTCAAAGTCCTCCCCCCCTCCCTTTGAATATTCGGGGGTTTTTACCATTACGAGCCTTCGCTGCGGTTGTAGTAGGACCTAATCTACTAACACTACTAAAAACACTTTTAGAGAAATATTCCCTACTTTTCGTCTTCACTCATAGAATAGATTTCTGGTACTAGGTGTTGATACCCAAGAAGAAAAAGAGCCATCACGTACTCATGAGACAATTTACGGAACAGAAAGCTTCATCATTACTGGGGGCCATTTATACGCTCAGTCTAAGCTAGGCGGAAAAGCCACGGCCTTGGTTCAATTGAAAAAGTGAGTTAACTAGTGAGGTTAAAGAGTTGTTGCCAATTGGGTTTTTCAATTGTCTTGTCAGTAAAATGAAATCTCATATGCGATAATCTATAAAGATCAGTAATTTCAGTACATACGAACCGAGAGCATCTGTTTATGCAAGGGTTGTCAACTTCCTCCTACACACCCCAGAAAACCATGTTACAAATCCCACGAGTCTCATTCGTTCGCCCGATACAAGTTTAAAAAGGAAGAGTACTAGGATGTGTATCTTTCGGTCTAAGATACGACCCAGGGAAAATACACAGACCAGAAGATCGATCGGAAGGCCCATCCCAGGCCAAGTTAGTGCATACATCATGAGTTCACTACCAACTCTGTATGCCTACCGAGTGGGTGACAGTAGAGACGACTCAATGCCCGGATAGTAATCCACCCGCTTTGACATGCCCTGACACGTCCCATATGAGGAGAATAGGTACACGCGTTGTAGGAGAAAACTTTTCCATCTGTCATCGGCGTCTTTCCTAAACCAGATGTTTTGGTCAAAATGAGGAAACCTTTGAAGCTGTATTCCCTGCAAGAGACCAATTCCCCCACCCAGACCAAACACCGCACTCTTGCCAACCAGGCTGCAAAATTCCGTCTTAGTGACTGGCATACCGACCACACTAAAAGTATGGAGAATGTCTTTCATTATTCTATAGATTCTGTTGCAAATGAGGTACAATAGAAGCCAAGTATCTTGGCTAAATAGACAAGCTTTCAAAACGTGGGCTGACTCGAGCTCGAGAGCTAGAATATATCTGGCCAAGTGCCTTGGCTATTCAAGCTTTTGGTGGTGGCCGACACACTTGGCAGAAAATCATCGGAAACTTTAGGCGCCGGAATCAACGATTTATCGGCCTCCACAGGGCTTTCCGACTTTTGACCAAAGCGGGAATATATGATCATCCGGCCCGGGGTATTATCTTATCAGGGGTTACCCCCCTTAATTGTGGTGGCAGTTTAGAGAAAACCACAGTTCGGCCCAGCTCAAAATCAATTAGCCTTATGGGTACTAGGTACGTATATTGAGTACTATTATATTCCCCTATCGCAGACGCGGTGAAACCAGTATCTATCGGATTGATAACAGAAGAGGTGTGTTTATTATCCTTTCGGCATGTTTTAGGATGAGACTAAACTTTTGACCTTATGTAAAATATACTAGATGTATGGCGAACTACTGTTGTCTTTGGATATTTAGCCGGCTTCAAAGCTTTGGATCCAATCGTTAATCAATGATGTCTACGAATATAACCTCAGGCTTCAGGGATTATGAATTCTCGTAGAAATGTTCAAGACCTTCTAGCCTGGACCAAAACACCCCGATGCAATGATATGTAGAATATGAGAGAGATTCCATGGGGATTCAGATACTTGGGGTGAATGAAGAACCATTGGGTTTGAGTCTATCTCCTAATGCTCTTTAGTCCCATATAGGATGAATGGGTCACCAAATATCGTGTTCATCATCGATCCAGATGCTCAGGGTAGGGAAGAAGTTAAAGGGGTTAAAGGACGACAATTATTGTGGTGGTGGTGGTGGTGGTGGTGGTGGTGGTGGTGTGTCTGACAGTAGAACATAATGGCGTTGTCAAAACATCAAACAGCACATACTTGGCACAAACGAGGCCAAGGATTCTTACTGTCTTCTCCGAGCTAGTATAAGCCTAAACCCGAGGTTGGAGAAGGCCGATACTTTCCTTGCTACCAAGCACTTCAAAGTTGCTACGCTGTTTTAATACTTTGGGGTCCCATAGGTAGCCAGCCTCCCCCTCTCATTTCAGACTTCTCCCAGGGCTGAAAAGTATTGAGTTTACTTCTCTCCTTCTTCTTGTTTTGTCTTGAGTGTCTAATCGGGTCGGCTGTTTCCCTCTCACTTCCCCCACTTACGTATCATTGGTTTTGAACACAAAGATAAATGAGAAAATAATGTAGGCAGCTTACGTATGTTAATTATGGATAGTTTCAAAGCTCATCCTCGAAGACCGTCTTCACTCCGCTTCTTATAAAGATTGAGTGATAGTAATGGTTCCATCGGTCCCCAACGCACTCACGACCAGAGCTAGGAGCCCCTCCTTATCAGCAGTCAATATATTACCTGATACTTAGCGTTAAGGTAGACCGAGGTACTTTTATACACGTGTACCAGCCAATACATCAGCACTTTACAAAGTTAAAGGAGGCGAAAATAATGGACCACTTTACTTCGAGCGCTGTCTGGATGGATTGTAGATATTGGTGTTCTGCGGACCTGTTTATTACCCACTCTGCGTACAGTATCAAGAAGCAACCCAAGAGATTCATTGGTGTTCTGCAGTACAAGCACAATGTGATCTGCGATACCTAGAGATGAAGGGTCTACAAGACCGAGGTACCTTGGAGAACATCAAAAGCCGAGCTCCAAAACCTGAAACAATCACAGCGCTCAGGAGAGCATAGGGTAAGCTTCGAAACATACAAATGGAATTTTATTACATCAGCTCGATGAGGATACCAAAAAAAGGACTAACCTAGTGGAGGTATACATTTACGAGTAATCTCTGCGACACCTGATCAGCAATGGGTGCAGATCTAGTCTCAGAAATCATGAGTACCTCGAAAACTATTTCTCAACATATTTGTTGGGTTCGAGATGGATTGTATTAAATCCTTATACCTAGACCCAATAATAGAAAGTTTCCCCAAACCAGGATAGACACTCACACCCTCAGGCACTTGTGTTGCGGTTTAAAATAGATACGGCTGGACAAGATCTAGCCTGCACATCCTTATATCACACTATCTTCAATATATCTACATTATTCTTATCAACAATATGACAACATATGGGTGGGTTGTGGGTCATGAAGTATCACTCGCCGCCTTTTGAGTTCCTCGACAGCGAGAGCTCACGAGTAGAGACTTAAACACATTAAACTGGGCGATGCTGGATGAGTTCTTTCCTGGGGAAGTCTGCGAAGGTGCCATATCATGTACACATCGCTTAAAGGATACTGAGTAATATCACCTGTCTGCTAGTTGAGAGGAATCACAATCCCTCACTCGGCTTATGCCGATCGTGACTGATTCTAGACACCTTGTGTATTTAGATTTGGAGAAAACCAGTGCCCAGGCCGCATAGAAATGGATTTACTGTAGATTAAGTTAAGTGCCTCTAATGCATATACACTTGCATCAAACCTGATTAAATATAGTCTCCTCTATTCGAGCGCCTTCCAACCAAATCACCAAAACTAGGCCAGCAGATTGATGATACTGTTTCCCATTTTTTTCCCTTTATACAATGGCTGGCAGGTAGTAGGTATATAGATAGGTTTCCTCATCATCCATACTTCCTTCCCCGGTCCCCAGGACTAGTTACTAGAAACAACATATTGACGTTATCTCTAATTTTTTTTGTCAACTTCTTCAGATTTGCAGTATGATAACATTACTACTTTTTGATCTGAAGTTGCCAATCCCCTCCAATGCCAACCAAGAAAGAAAGAAATGTAAAAAAAAAAACGAGAAATGAAACACCGGGTTTTTTTTATTGCATTTAAAAGACAAGAGCGGCGCCCTTGGTCTTCTTGTCACCACTAAAGAGAGAGGAACCAGCATGTCAGTACTGTTTTTAACACCAGCTGCGGGAGGATTATAGCGTACCCAAGCTCGAAGTGCTTGCATCTTTTCAGGGCAAGCTGGGCCTTGGTCTTGCAGACAGTGCACTCCAGCCTCAACACGACCTTCTTGGTGGTCTTCGCCTTCTTGTGGAAGATAGGCTTGGTCTGACCTCCGTAACCGGACTGCTTGCGATCATAACGACGCTTTCCCTGGGCGAACAAGGAGGCCTGGGGAGTGGAGGAGCTTCGTTAGTCTAGGTTCGGGGGTGCTGACATGCGGGGAAATGAGAGCGAACCTTTCCGGCTTTGTACTGGGTGACTTTGTGCTGGGTGTGCTTCTTGCAGGACTTGCCCTTGCAGTAGGTCTTGCGGGTCTTGGGGACGTTGACCTAGAGGAGTCAGGAGTATTATTAGCGAGCGCTCTGAGCCATGACTCTCGTTTCCATCATATATATCCGGTGGTGACGAATGTGCTGTTTTCCTGTGTCTGGAGCTTGGTCCCAAGCTCGTTCTCTGCCCAAAACCACCAAATTGCTTCGAGGTGAATTGCGACAATTGGCACGATCCTGATGTATATTTGGGGGACGTATCGAGTTCGTTGATAGGTATTTGTGTGTCTTTGACGCCACTGGCAAAACCGAGTGCGAATCCCGTTCGATCCCCCCACATCCATCCCTTCCCCACATCTGAAAACCCCAGCAAAACCCCGAACCTTGAAACAATTCAAGTTCCGCTACCTCTCATCTCTGCTCCAGGAAAATGTCGTCCCTCTCGACCTCGGTATCGCGAAAAATAATCCCGGTTCGGCATCCCCAGAAAATGGACGGACAAAAAAAAAAACGAAAATTGGACATGGAGAATCCTTACCATTTTGAATCAGTGGATATGAATTCGGGGGTCGTGAGAGCTCGTTTGGTGGTCGGTGTTGTCGTAATCGGTTGTCCAGGCGAAGAAACGTCGTTGGCGCGTTGGTGGTTGCTACGGCCATCGTGATCGTGGGGCGGCGCTGTGATGTGTGTGGGTTGTTTAGGGTTTCTGGGACTGCTTATCATGCCTGTACCCTAATCTGTTAGGATGCGGTCTGAGATATACAACCAACCCAAGCTACTGACACATTTTCAACTTCAGAAGACGGTGAATTAGAAACTAGGGCTGAATTCGAATCCTTAAAAAAAACCCTTTATAAGATCCGCTTTACAAGCTCTATTGGAAACCCTCCGCCGGGGATCAATAGAACTCCCATCTTATCTCAGGTTAAGATGCTACTATTACAGTTGCTCATAGCGGTCCCCTAGCGTGTAGCCCTTATTGGGGTTATTTAACGTGTGATGGGATTAAAGACCCGCGACTAAAAAAAGATGAAACAGATACGGGCAGAGTAGAGTGAATGAGACGATTAATCGCTACCTTTACTGTAGATTTGTCAAGGTATTCACTGCTCCGTAGACGAAAATTGAGCTCTTGACATACATACATGTATGTTCCAGATATTGCGCCAGGCAAATGAGATCTGATAAGATCTCTAATTGATAAGAGTTTCCAACGTCAAGAAGCTCGGCCCAAGCAACCAATCCCAAACCACAGCTCTCACCATGATCAACGCCGTACTAGTATTCAACAATAACGGCCAGTCACGTCTGACTAAGTTCTATTCTCAGATTGTTCGTCTCTATTTTCTGCTCAACCTTTCTCCAAAATAACGAACTAACCGCCTTCCAGGACGTCTCACTACAGCAAAAGCTCCTCACCCAGATCTTCTCCCTCGTCTCGAATCGCCCAGCCTCCGCCTGCAACTTCCTCCCGTAGCTCTCCCTGCTCAATAATACTTTCATCCCGTGCAGCTACTAACTCACAGCTCTCACTACTAGCCTCCCGCCTCTCCTCGCGGGCTCTTCCTCCTCAACATCCTGGAACACCGGCGCCGGCGACGAACCCACAACCCTCCTATACCGGCACTATGCCACCCTCTACTTCATCGTAATCAGCGACTCTCTCGAATCCCCCCTCGGCCTCCTTGACCTAATCCAAGTGTTTGTGCAAGCCCTCGATGCACTCTTCGAGAACGTCTGCGAGCTCGACCTCATTTTCAACTTTGAGACGCTGCATGCTACGCTCGAGGAGATGATCATCGGTGGGTGCGTTGTCGAGACGGATCTAAGCAAGATTGTCAAAGCTGTGCGCGATGCGGGAAAGGTTGCGAAAAGGCCAAAGGAGCGGAGCATAGGCGGAGGAGGCGGGTCGGGCATGGGCATGGGGAGAGGCGGCTTCATGAGCGGGGGGGATGTGTGGACTGGGAGGTAGGCGGTAATGTGGGTAATTTGCATGGCGTTTGGGATAGCCGGGGTAGCTGGTACATACGTAGATATCAAGGTATAAATATCATAGAGCAGTCCTTGCGTTCCGGTTTGGGAACCTAGTTGACTACGAGGAAGTAACATCTAGGAACAAGCAGCCAAGTGAGAGACGCAGGAGGTACCTGCCAAGTATGCGCATGAACTATGCTGCTCTTAGATGCTGCGCAGTTATATCCATAAGTCTGTCCGAGGCCAGTAGCAGTCGGGGTTAGGGTCGGAGCTGGAACCGATCCGGCTCCTTCTTCATGACCGAGTAACAGTATATGCCGAAACTGGGTTACCTTAAAGACAGGCCGGCCTGGGCCATGAACGGCATAGTGCTGCTCCAAAGCTTAACCTTTTTGCACAATGCCGTACACTCCCTCACAAGCTCAAGAAATTCACCCAGCACAGGCCCGAATCCCATAGATAAGCTCTGGTTCACTAGAATATATCTCGAGTGCCCATTCGAACCCATCAGTGCGCAACAGTGGCTACAGCCAGGCGCCAATAGAGCCCTAAAAGGGCACACTCTGCATCCAATAACTCCATTTAAACATTTGTCAAACAAGTAGCCTTTCGCCAACACACAAGAAGCCCTCACACCCGAGTGAGCATCCATGACCCTGTCCCTCCATTAGCACCCCCCATGATATGACCATGAGCCCAAGACCTGGTAGACATCGAGAGCCTATGAAGGTCCCATGCCAGAGGACTTTCAGAACAGCCTAGCCGATGCCGTGCAGCGCATTGCATGATCATCAGGAACAGCAGCGCCCACATCGCCATCGACGTCAACCTAGGTAGCGTAGCTGAGTACCTACAATGAACCCCCTCCCCTATACGGCCAACACGCCGAAACAACTTCCTAGCTTTGCAAGCTTACAAGAGTAATCGAGTCGGGTCCCTTCCCATGCTCCAATTTGTTTGATCTGCTAAAGAGCACCATTGACGGTGTATCCAACATGGGTTGAGACAGCAAAAGGTATGACGACATGAGGCTCAACCAATCTTGACGCAGGTGATCGATGTCTATATTTCTTTTTTTTCAGCAGTGAGTCCCAACCAGGTGGGAGCCCGCATAGCAGTGCAATTGGTTCGAAGCGGGGACCAAGTAAGCAGGTAGCTATGGAAGGCGAGGTAAGGGGATCATGATCATGATCATGCGGATGTGGAAGGGGGGGAAGGGTGAGGGGAGCTGAGAGGTTAGTATATAAAGTCAATGACTCTTCTCAATTCTAGCTCGCTACTTCAGAACACTTGAGAGAACTCGGAAACCAGAGATATTGCTCGCACACTACTCCCACCACCACCTACCTACCTATCCACCTGCCCACCTTTCTACAACCCCCATCTCCAACATCAATTCACAAACCAAAGCAGCCCACATCCCACCATGGCATCAGCACCTCACGACAGCACCGGAACCTCCACCCCCTCCGTCGGAGACCCCACCTCCGACACCTTCTCCGTCTGCGTTTTGTAGCCCCCCCCTCCCCTCCCCCTCCACACCATGAAGCCTACACTAACACACCCAGCTGCGGCGCCAACGCCGGCACCTCCCCCTCCTACACCACCGCAGCCACCGCCCTCGCCACAACCATGCACGCCAACAACTGGTCCCTCGTCTACGGCGGCGGCACCGTAGGCCTCATGGGGACCGTCGCGCGGACGCTCCGCTCCCTCGGCGGCAGCGTGCACGGCATCGTGCCGCAAGCCCTCGTCGCCTTTGAGCAGGGCGGCGTCACCCCCGACGAGGCCGAGTACGGAAAGACCACCGTCGTAAACGACATGCACACACGCAAGAGCATGATGGGGAAGCTCTCAAATGCGTTTGTGGCGCTCCCGGGCGGCTTCGGGACCATGGAGGAGCTTTTCGAGGTTGTCACCTGGAACCAGTTGGGCATCCATGCCTGCCCCATTGTGTTGTTCAATGTGGACGGCTTCTACGATGGGCTGCTGGCTTGGGTGAGGAGTGCTGTGGAGGCCGGGTTCATCAAGCCAGGCGCCCAGGGTATCATTGTCGAGGCAAAGACGGCGGAAGAGGTTGCGGACAGGATCCGGGATTATGCCCCCGCGTCTGGGAGAATGAACCTCAATTGGGGCTTGGAGTAGATAGATTACATGTAGTTGTGATTGTTTTTCTAGCTAAACAGGTTTCCTTGGTTACATATGGCTCACAAGAATATGGTTTTTCTTTTGATTTACGAAACTATGGAGTTGGGGGTTGTTGGGTCGAATTTTAGAATTCTTGCCTGTCACTACATAGTTACCAGATAGTGTTTTATCCTAAAGAAAGAAACCCTAATTCTCCATGAGCCTAGAATTCGCACAAGACACAAAAAAGCAATCACTGGCACTTGATGATATCATAGCTCTGTTGTTCCATTATTCACAGAAGACAGACAAAAAAAAACTAGAAAAACTACAGGAATACGAACTTTTCTTTTACTCTATTCTGTTGTATCCATAGTCTCCTCCGGAGCTGAAGCCTCCTCCTCCTCGGCCCCCCTCCCACCCCTACTGCTCTGGACATTCCCAAGCTTCTCAAGCCACTCACCCACCTCATCACCATCATAGAGCTTAAACTTCTCCCCGCCAACGCCCACCACGGCAACACTCGTATTCGCAATAGTCAGCTCCTTATCCTGCGCCAACGAGTCCCTCAACGCCTTCAACCCATGCAGGACAAGCTCCTCCCTGCTGCTATCCGCAAACTCCTCATACATACGCTCCAGATATGTCCTAGCGCTCTGCGAGCGAGCCCCGATGGACGCACCACGGTACTCGAGCACCATCCCCGAGGGCTGGAACTCCCAGAGGTGGGGGCCAGTCTCGTCGACGCCGGCCACAAGCAGGCCAACGCCGTAGGGGCGCCGGCCGTAGTGCTGCGTGTTGACCTGGGCCTTGTCGGCGATGGCGTTGACGACGCGGGCGACGGGCACGGGGCGGTTGTAGAGGAGGCGGGAGGACATGGATTGCTGGCGCATGAAGTTTGAGAGGACGCGGGCGTCGGGGGCCAGGCCGGCGAGGGCTACGCCGAGATGGGTGTCGATTCCTGTGAGAGAGAAAAAGAACAAAAGCGCACCCCACTCATCAGCATTCCATCCTGAAGCTATTCCATGGAGGGAGGTGTGTGGGGGCAGGGGTGCTCCAAACCGATGATCTTCTTCTGGTAACTACCCAGCTCCTCCGCGTTCCGCTGCGCCAAACAGGCCCCGTTAGCAAGGTGCTCTTATCCCATTCCATCACGGGAGACAATACCTTGAGGGCAACAAGCACGGCATGTGTCTTGCTGACCAATCCCACGGCGACGGAACCCTGTTTTATAGCCTCGAGAGCATATTCGACCTGGAAGATACGGCCCTGTGGGGAGCTATTGTCGAGGTGGCTGTTAGTGGGGGGGTTTCATCTTCTCAGCGGATCAGGGAAGAGGGAAGAGGGAATTACAAGGTGACTGAATCGTTGTCGTAGTTGTTTCTGAACATTTTGAATGTTTGGATGCTCAGAAAATGATGGATGGCGGGGTGATGGATATGCTGGCGATGCTGTGTGCGTGGGGTTGAGGTGTTGAGGGTTGACGCGGAGGTTTCCTAGTTCTGAGCAATACGTAGGTGTGGTAGATTCCAGAACGGAAATGACAGGAAGCAGGGAATAGCGAGTTGATACTGGAGGGAGCAGAGTTGCAATTATTACTGTATGAGCTCTAGGAAGTTCTTGATAGAGCTCCCTTTCCTCGAATACCCCAAAACAATTGACAATAATTAGCAACTTTGACAGGAAACAGTCAATACTACACACCTGCCCCGCTATTCCCCCTGCAGCTCCCCTCCGATAAGATGCTGTCTGGTTATCATCTGTCGTCCGGGTAAGCTGCAATGGCGGACTTCAGGGCGGGGCCGTTTCTTTAGTGGCGGAGACAAGCGAATCGTGTGTAAAGATTTCAAAGAAGGATTTCTAAGCTGTTTCTCCACGGAGTTTTTATCCCACCGCCAGTCCTCTCTCCGATAGATAATTCTCACCCCCTCAACTCACAAAGATATAAAACCATTCTCTGTTCACCAAACTTCTCAATTACAGTCCAGAAAAGCCCACTCTCTTTTTGACACCTAGCAGAGTACATATTACATATACATACCTTGACTCACGAGACCAGTCAAAATGTCACCACCAGCAGTCCTCGTCGACACATCCTCTGACTTTTCCCTCCCCGCCTCCACCCCCACAGGGCGAACACTCCTACTATGCCCGCCGTCCATCTCCTCGACCCCCGCGCTCCTCGAGTCAGCCCTCTCAACGCTACCACGCGACTCCACAGACGTCCAAATGCTTGACCGCCTCGCCCTCGGCCTCGTGTCCCTCCCAGCGGCAGCCTACACCACCGTGCTACTGCTCTCCACGCCCGCCGCGACACCAGAGCCTCCAGCCCCAGTACTAGAAAAGGTCTTTGCCTCCATGGCGCCGGGTGCCAAATGGCGGTCCCAGAACAACACCCCAGTCAGCGCGGACAAGCTGGCACTCCTCATGGCCGGCTTCCTAGTGGCGGACGACGGGTCCCTCGTAAAGCCAGACACAAAGAGCGTGCCATTGAAGCTACGACGAAAGGCCGACGGCCCTGCGCTAGTGCCGAAGCCGGCGGCGGCGCCTATAGTTGTGGCGGCGCCAAGCGGCGTTGGGTTCATCGATTTTGGCGACGACCTGGATGGCGACGACGACGACGACGAGCTGATTGACGAGTCGACGCTCCTTGACGGCGATGATCTCGCAGCGCCGATCCAGCAGCGTAAGCCACCCTTCTCTCTCCCTGTCCCTGTCCCGGTCCATCCCGAGCTGCTGCTGCTGCGCGCTTTTACTAACACAGACTAGCGGCCGAGTGTCGGCCCAAGCCCGGCAAGCGCAGGCGCGCATGCAAGGATTGCACCTGCGGCCTCAAGGAGAAGCTCGAGGAGGAAGACGCCACACAGCGCTCGGCTGCCGACAAGGCGCTCGCGGCGGCAAAGGAGAAGGCCGCGGCCGGAATCAAGCTGAACGCCGATGACCTGGCGGAGATCGACTTTACGGTTGAGGGCAAGGCTAGTTCGTGCGGGAGCTGCTACCTCGGCGATGCATTCAGGTGCGCGGGCTGCCCGTACATTGGGCTGCCGGCGTTCAAGCCTGGCGAAGCGGTCATGCTGGAGACTGATGATCAGTTGTAAAAAAGAAGTAGAAGTAGATACCTTGGTGTTGTTGTTTTATTCTGTTTTTTCTTTTTATTTCTTTCTTTCTTCCTTTCCTTCTTCCTCCCTCTTTCCTTTTTTTTTCTCTCATTGGTATTGTTTCCTTCGTTTCTCCCTTTTGTGTGTCTAGTTTGGTTTGGGTCGGAAAAGTTACAACTACAACTATACAGGGTGACTAATTGCATTTGCATGGCTTGTTGGCTCTTGCGCTCCCGTTTTCTTGCATTACATAACTTCTTCCTCTTCCTCATCTTCTTCTTCCGTGTCGATTATAACTATGACTGCATGTACCACTACTGTACCCACATATACATGTGTTGCCAAAACACCTCGTCTGCTTGACTGCTTCCGTCCTGGTTGCTGGTTGCTGCTGGTCGCTACGGGCCAGTGACTGCCATGCGCGCCGAGTGACACTCCATGACCCAATGGTCTCACGACGACTGCAAGACGTCATGGAAACCCAGAGTCATTATATAAAAAGACCACCACTAGGTTCTTCTTCTTCCCTCACCTTAACAGCATCTCACACCCCCAAACCAAACACCACGTACCACCATCACCAGTAAAAACCACCTCCTCCACCACCAAAATAAAAATGGTTCCTTTCTTTGTAAGCTGATCAAACCACCGCACCCACGACAGTACTGATTGCGACAAAGACTAACGTCGCTGAAAATAATAGACTATAGTGATTTGCGAAGCCATTGCTCTCACTTGGGGCTTCTTCACCATGTACGACAAGAGGCTTACGGTTCCGTTTGTATCGGTACTTTGAGGCGGCGGGCCGGCCAGCGGGATACAGCGTCTTTTTTTTCTCCTTTTTTTATTTTTGTTGGGGGGAGTGAAGCTCACGGTGAGCAGGGGCTATGGGCAATGGCACGCACTCACTCACAGATGAAGATATTTCCTAGCTAGAATAACACAACCTGGCGGAGCTTCTGTAAGTACTAGTTATTTGTACTACATACATATACGCGGTTTGCCTGTATATACACAATTCGAGATAATAAGATCGCGCATTATCCTGCAAGTCGAGTCGATGACCCTGACAACCCGGTAACCCGGATCTAATGTGATGCTGCTGCGCGCGTGCATTTGCATCACCAAAGAAGCGCTGCAAAGCAAAAATAAAAAAACCGAGATCTCTGCCAGCGTTGCAATACATACATCATCCAGACCCCTCGTGTCACCATGATATCTCCGAGTGATGATCCATGACATCGGCACCCCGGAAAATAGAACGCCTTTCAAGACAAAAACAAAAACAAAAAGACTTCAGACAGGTCTGCCCTAGACTCGTTAACGAGACCAAAAATCTGAATCTACTACATGTACATAGAAGCTTTGTAGTCTCGAGCCGATCACCAGTAGCTACAATGCAACTGATGTATGTTATTACATATCTCCCGGTCTCGCAGTCTTGGCAAAGCCCGCAACCCCCAAGCGCCTCGCGTCACTCAGCCCCATCGCCCACCCATTCCAAGTTAACGTATAACCTCAACACCAAACCCACCCACTACGACACCACAAGCCCTCCCCCCCACGACCCACCACCCGCACCACCCTACCACACCAGCACAGCACATCCCAACCACCACCCCACCACCACCATGGCCGGCCTTAAAACCATCATCGCCCTCTCCTTCGTACCCACCCCCTCCCTCCCCCCACTCTCCCGCCCACTCCATAATTAACAAACACACGCACAGGTCCTCGCAATCGGCTTCCTCCTCGTGATCCTCTCCTCCGCGCTATTCGGAAACTACTTCCCCCTCTTCGTCGTGGCCACCTACTGCATTGCGCCGCTGCCCAACGCAATCTGCTCGCACTGGGGCTCCGAGGACTTCATCGACAACCCGGGCTCGGGGCTGCAGGACCTTGGCAGGTTCCTGACGGGCTTCTTTGTCGTCATGGGCATTGGTAAGTAGTAGCACTAGTACTAGTACTAGCAGGAGGTTGGGGGTGAGGAGGAGGAGGAGGAGGAGGAGGAGGAGGAGGAATATGAGCTAATGCAGAGACGTGTTGTGTTGTAGCTTTACCGGCGGCCCTGGCACACTCGGGCATCATCCAGATTCCGGCCATGGTCATGTCGATTATCGGCGGCCTGCTCATCTACGCAACCATCATCTCGTTCACAATGTTCTTCCAGGAGGAGTCGGACTTCTAGGCAGCTAGTGTAGTAGCAGTGGTGGTGGCAACTCGTCCGGTTCGGGAGGGAGGGGGGGGGGGTATAACGGGTAACAGGCCAACATGAGCAGTAGTAGTAGTAGCTCTACTACAGCGAGACAAACCCGCAGACAGTGGACAGTAAAATGACGGCAACAAGACTGACAGGACTGGAATGAATTAAAAACGAGAAAAATAACTTGACCGGGGTTTCGGCGCAGTGGTGAATGCATGAATGAGTATTGTACCATAGTTATAACATCTTCTTCTTTTCTTTTTTTTTTGAAGCCTATGGACAGGATGGGAGGAGGGGATGGAAGCTCAAGGGACTGGTTAATTGGTTGGTTTTTGCTTTGCGGGACAACGGACGGGGGCAGCGGGTTGGGTTTTTTTATTTTGTTTGTTTCTTTTCTGTGACTCCTAGGACCTTAGCGGGGTGGACTGGCAGTCGGCGTGTGCAATCATAAGTTCCTCACCACCTTTTTTCTTTTGCTGTTTCATCAGCTATCTAGAGTGATAACTACATGTATGAATGTATGCTATAACCGCCAAGAGATCATCGCTCTAGCGATTCTCCACGAACAATCACTCGCAAAGCCAAGACATCAAAAAGGATTAGCCATTACACAGCAGCCTAGTGCGGTCAGCCTACCATACATGATCTTTTAGCACTCTATCCCGCCATCCCATCAAACACAGATTACCTGTCTGCGGCTTTCCACCCGGACAAAACTAATAATCAATATCCTCAAAACTCCGCAAACACAAGTGAGCCAACAAAAAAAAAAGAGAAAAAAAAAGCTAATTACTACTCTGTGTCCAAAAACTTAGAACTAACTAAGATACAAAGCAAGCTTCAATTACTTCACACACACCCTACCATACTCAGCTACCTGATAGCCCTCTGCGCCTTCCAAGCCCTGAAAAGCCTCCCAAGCTCCTTTGTAGCTCCCATGATCAACGGAACGCCAACAGGCCCCATGAGCGGCAGGTAGACAGCGATCTTGTGTTCCTCGGGGAAATACACCTGGCCAACCATACTCTTCTCGAAAAACGCTCTTTCGGCCTGAATGGCAGCGTTCTTACCTTCTTCCAAAGCACCACCCTCGCCGGCAAATCGGCCGTTCTTGAGCTCACGGCATGCATTCTTCAATGACAGTAGAGTCGAAGCTACTGAAGTAGAAACCGAAGATGGGATGGAGATAGATGGGAGAGCGAGCGTCAACCTGTATAAAGAACCAAGGGTAGAAGATGCAGAGACAACGAGCTCAGCAGATCTTTGACGGGTCAAAGAGTCAAGTCTAATGGGCAGCGATGCTGGACGAGTTGGCGCCCCAAGGAGTGAGAGAAGCTGGGTAGCAAAGAGATCAAGCGCTGGCTTCAGCGCTTCTTTACTCAGGTGCGATGTAAGCTCTGAGCCGGGGGAGCTGCTATTTGGAGAACCGTGGTTAGGGTTCATAATCATGACACCTCCCCACTGGGGCAGAAGAAAAGCGTTCGTGGCACTGTCCGAAATCAGAAGAGGAGATTGATCCTTCGACGGAATGTAAATGATGAAATTGATGGTTGGGTAGCTCGTGATGCTGACCAACGGCCACTCGGCGCTGTTGATAAAGCTACTGAGGTCTTCTTTCTTCAATACCCACTGCCCATTTTCCTCTTCCCCTTCGGGACCTGGAACCCAAGTTGGAGCTACACTCGAAGACAGTGATGCGTAAAATTGGATCTGAGAATCAACAGTAAATGTACTAATTCCTCCCAAAGCGTCAAGAAGTGGCTGCAGATATTCAGAAATGGCATGTTCGACATCCCAGCTATTTGGTAGCCCTGATGCAGTAAAGAGAGAAAACGTCAGGTGGTACGTCGGAGAATATCTCACTATTCGGCTCATCTTGCGCGTTATGTCTGCTGTATTTACCTTGACCTTACCCAAGCCATTATTTCCATTCGAAGTACTGGACGATGTTGCAGGAGAAGAGGAAGGATTCGAAGTAGTCGATGCTAAAAGATAAGAAATCATCTGCTGTTCCTCAGCAAATATCTCCTGGAGAGTACTGGCCACAAATGCCGAGAGGCTTGTTGAGGGATTGTAGGACGGCGAATAAGATAGGTTTATCACACGTGATGATGGAGTTAAGTTATATGAATGGGGTTTTCCGGCTGGGCCAGGTGAAAGCCGTAGAGTCGCAGCTACAACTTCCTCTTCCTCTTTCTCTGGCGACTTTGGCGCATTCGTGGAGAGCCGAAGTCGCAGATGATGAGCAGAAAAGTCATTCGCATCATCAAGCGCATGTTGCACGGTCTTCAGCAGGTTTTCGGGGTCCGGTAATAATGGTGCCTCTACATCTATGAGTAGCGGAAACTCTGCTCTGCACGCCTGTTGACCTTTAGCTTCCTGCGCCATGAAAGGGGGATAAATCGACAGAAACCCACCCTCCCATCAGCCCAACTTTGCATCTCCTTTAATGGAAGCGGCGCCCGGTATATGGCGGTTGTAATCCACCATAATGGTATTCCTACAGAGATAACCACGATCCAAAAAGATAGAATAACGAAAGATCGATTGCGAATGTTCTCGGGGGTGTCTGGGGGGGGCGTTTTTATTACTTTTGAATCGACCGAGGCTACTGCATTTAAAGAGGGTTGTTCTACCGCCGCTGTAGATAGAACGTTGGGAACTTCAGAAGCCGCACTGGGCCCCGATGTGGAGGTCATTATTATAGTTTGGACGTGATTGTAGAAGGTAGGCTACACTGGTGTTGAGGCTCAAGTGTCGCGGATCGCGACACCTGGCAGTAACAATGGAGATCACGTGCATATAAATTATATCCCACTTTAGGCCGTCAGGCCGAATCGCAATTTCTTTACCGAACTTGATATGGCTAATAGAATGTGCTCATTCTCTCCTTGGCTCTAGTAGATCAAGTGGAGCTCTCTAGCGTATAGTAGTATCCTTGAATACTCAGAGCGTTTATCGGAGAACATTGACTACATGTATATCAAGTTCAGTAACCCATTGCGATTCGGCTGACAGCCTAATTAAGGGACACTTGCACGAGAGATACCACGACTTCCCAAGGAAGGTGAAAGTACCGCGAATGATGGTCCACTCGCCGCAATGGTCCAGTCGCCGTTTTTCTTGTTAGCTCTTTACCGATTTTATGTAGATTACCCCTCAAATATCCCTGCCGAGAAAAACGGCGACTAGGCTATCGCAGCGAGTGGGTCATCATTCATGGTACTCAAAGTTCTATTGAAGGGGATAGAAAATGTTCTATCCCATAGACCCCCCCCCCCCCGCGACTCGAAGATGGTGTTCTATTTTATAGAAAGATAAATCGGGTCTCTCGGGCGGTATAACGCACTCTATTGCTTGTAGGAGGTCGTCCACTATTAGCTGCTTGCTTACAGTTTACTCGGCCGAGACACCTTCGGGCGAGAAATTCCCCATTACAAAGAATTATCCAGGAGCTGAGCTCCGAAGAAGCCTCTCGATGTTAGACTAAATGTGAGGAAACCATAGGGTCAATTGATGTGGATGGATATCAATATCATAGTTATAACTTATCACATTAAAGGTTATCTGCCTCAATCTCACTGTAATATTATATTGAAATAGTATGTTTCTCCCGGTACGACGACCGATTATACCTTAGCAATGGTTCACAAAAAATCACTCACTGCATACATGTAGTATTGCTAATGCTAACGCTCCCGAGGCTGAAACAGGCACACAACTTCAAACTGCAAAATAGATGATATGCATACCCGCCTGTTTCGGTGAGAAACGGTGACGTCATGATATAAATTAGTATGTACATTGCACATACTTAATAATGCTTTTACGATTATATCAACAACATAGAATGATTAACAAGAAATTTCGGGACATGAGTTTGGCCGATTATCTCTAGAAATGGCGAGCTTAAGTCGTACAAGCTGGCCTGAGAACTTAGATATAAAGTTTGCTGTCCTCCTCTTAAATGAATCCACCACAAAATAGCAGAAGTTCAATAACGCAACATTTTAACAATCCACTTATCAACTTTCCAACCATGAGCAAAATCTTAGTCGTCTTCGGTGCTACTGGCAACCAAGGCGGATCGGTCATTAGAAATGTCCTCGCAGACCCCAAATTGTCAAAGGAGTTCAAGATCCGCGGGATAACTCGTGATCCTTCAAAGCCAGCAGCCCAGAAACTAGCAGAACAAGGAGTTGAAGTAGTCGAGGTATGCTCAATGTATCCCAGGATTCAGAACAACAATGTTGGAAGACATTCAACTAAAACCATAGATTGAATAGGCAGATTTACTCGATAAAGGGACGCTCCGCAATGCCTTGATCGGAGCGCATTCAGTTTTCGCTGTGACAAATTGTAAGAGTGTATTCCTCATAATTTTCAGCCTCAATTCCAATAAAAGAGTTTGGGGGCGGCTAACGAAGAACAGACTGGGAAAAGGCATCGAAAGAGGTTGAGGTGACACAGGGGAAGAACATCGCGGACGTCTCAAAGGAGATCGGCGTTGAGCACTTGATTTGGTCCTCACTACCTAATGTCACGAAATGTACGTCATCTAAAGATCTGCATAGCCCGTAACTCTTCTTAACCATGGCCTATCACAGTAACCGATGGGAAACTGCCAAATGTCCCTCATTTTGATGGCAAAGCTGAAGTCGAGGAGTACATCAATGCACTCGGGGTTCCGGCAACGTTCTTCCTAGCAGGATTCTACATGCAGAACCTAAAGAGCGCAATCAAACTGGTAAAGCCATCCAACCCTTTCTTTCCCATGCTATTCTAAATATACCGACCCATAATAATACTATGATTCTAGGGCGAGGATGGGAAAAAAACATTGGCGTTCACTTTCCCAGGGGAAACCGAGATCCCGCTTTTAGAGGCATCAGCTGATACCGGCAAGTTCATTGCAGCGATTCTGTCTTCAGACTACGCAAAGCCCAGAGGAAAACATATCTTGGGGGCATCAGGCTGGTTCACTCCCAACGAGATCATGGCTACATTTGAGGAAGTCACGGGACAACCCGCAAAATATGTGCAACTACCTGAGGAAGTCTTCAGAGGTTTCCTGCCAGAGGCTTTTGCAACTGAAATGCTAGAGAACTTCGCACTGGTCCGAGACTATCAGTATTATGGCCCCAACGCCAAAGAAAATCTCGAAGAATCACTGAAGGTATGAATCACCGCTTGATCGACAGAAGCTACGGCGTTCTATCCTCTTGCATCCTATGTATCTGATCCTTACTCGTTAGATTTTGAACCAACCCCCCACGAGCTTCAAGGAATTCGTCCAAAGAAATGGACCTTGGGAATAAATATGATGAGAGAAAGGAGCGGTGGAAGTCATTATTGGTGTGCCAGGCATTTTAAGGCTCGTTTGAAATGCTAGCTGTGTGAAGTAATCATAAGGAAGGAAATACAAGAACCAATAGCAGCTTCTATTTCAAGCTGTGGGACCAGGTGCAGTTGATGATCTATAATTCATTCTAAGCCGCAGGCTGCCCCACGGCCTTGCAACTTAAGTGACTCACATTGATCCAGATTTCTTTCATACATGAATCTCAGAGAATAGACATGATTGCTTTTCAATCCTACTAAATCCGCTTGCTAACAGTGCAGGATAACCAAGGAAACGACGGTACAAATTACGCAAAGCAGGCCAACTGGCGTCATTATTTATCACTCGAGTACATGTTTCCTGTTGCATATGTCCACAAAGCGTTAAGGATTGTGCCACGGTGTTCTGGGGTTGCTGTCAAACTTTGCAACGGCAGCCATCTGCAAGCCGGGGTCTCCAGGAGGTCCGTGGAGAGCTGCGGAATTTGCCAATCTGGTGGTTGTGTATCGACGACCAATGAGCCATCCGGCTAGTGAAAGTCCGTACTATTGGCCCACAAGCGACAGCTCGTGGATCGCAGCACGAAATGCATAGGTCTTGAGTTATATCTTGGCATATAGATATTACCCCTTCTCATGTCCTAGCCTTCTAGGAGGGCACGAGCCGGTTGATTATCACTATTGCCATCATCATCAACGCCCCTCACCAGACCCTCAGTATCTGACCGAACAGCATGGCAGCCATGGAGTCTGAGAAAATAAGGCAACCACGAGAAAAGCTCAATGCAAGGCCCCTCGCAGTTTGGATTCTTCTGGGTGTCACAATGGAAGAGAGAGCAAACATTTTAGATGGTGGGGTTCATTACCTATCTCAAGCTACTTTGCTAATGCCTAGGTGTCAGTTGTCCAAGAAGTCTATGACAAACATAGACTCGTTGATCAAGACACCGGCTTCACCAGGATCCCGAAACATATTCTCGCCGAAGCGAAGTCGGATCTGATCAGGAGATTACCATTAGTATTCGAGAAATGCGAGACGGACTGGTTTGCAGATTGGGCATTAAACCGACGACACCTAAAGAGAAACAGAGGGAGACAGAGCACCTCGGTACAACAGCAACAGCAGCAATTTCCTGACGTTCCGCCTCTTGGGGGAGGTGATGTGCCACCTAGATCTAATGGGTCATCAACTTATCCTGGAGACACAGGTATGTACTCCACACGATCATTGATCAGCCCTTAGCTGCGCAACAGCACTAACAAAACAATGTCTTCTGTCCAGGCCATTTCCGACCTTGGTAGCTAGAAAAGTACAGCTCTTACGGTGGCAGGCGACATGAAATTTTCTCTTGTCGCCTTTTGATTTTTGTTTAGGCCCCCATTTTATACTTCCAAATTGCCGAACTTGGTTTTGTAGGATAGACTTCATGGAATTCAATCGGAAGGGGAAAATATATCGACGATAGCTACTCGATAGGTCTGATGATTGGGTTGTATTACGAGATTTAACATAGCTAAAGCCAAGAGAAGCCATTTTATACTTACTGATTGAATTATGCGCTATAAACTCGTTCTGATTGAATGATTGATGTAACATTATGTTGTTATTGCATCCACATATGCCGGCTGATAGTTGCGACTTGTTCTACTAATTCATGGAGCTTCCCGAAACAGACCTTGATTGGCCCTAGGATATTTAAATTTTTCTCCTGCATGCAGCGGATTTCTAATCATCAGCCTTAGTTGAGAGCATACCTATATTACCTCTAGGATTTCCTAATGAGTTGGAGTGTTGTTTGTGAATTATAAGAAAAATTATTAAACATTAACGAATTAACGATATGACATGTATTATATAGAACATCGCGTCATTCTTGGTTGCCTCATAAACCATCACTCGCAATATGTCAGCATGGACTGTTCCAGACTTTGCTTTGCTTAATTCATTAATTTGGACTGCTCTAGGCAGCCCTTCAAAAAAAATCTTTGCTTTATCCAACCATTGACTGGGCGAGAGAAATAGATTGCGGGTATGTAGTGATGCACTTCGCTCTCGTACTTGCCGCTTGAGATGTCCTGCTGCTGCTGCTGCTGTCTGCTGCCTGCTGCCTGTGTGCCTAGTTTTCCTGCCTTCCTGCGGCATCGAAGACCCATAAGCGAGCATAATGATGAGTGATGCTTTTATATGACTAGATGATCTCGAACACGTATAACTATACGCGGCGGGCAGCCTGGGGAGTTTTTCTTTTCTTTTCCTCCATGCTGCTGCCCCTACGATCAGAAAGCATCTGCCTAGAGTATTATTAAGGTATTGGCAGACCGATTGGTGTGCTGGGCGGTTAACTAGTCGAATAGAGTAGGTACTCAAAGAAGCAGAATTGAGAAGACATGCAATGCATACATGTACGCATGTCTCTCTTTTTTTCTTTGCCAGTCCAGCCAGGACTATGGGACTGCACTTAGTAAGCTTGGCCGGTCAGTCTCATATCTGCCGTTCGGGCCGTGGAAGCCTATCAGAGGATCGAAACAAATTTCCAATCCCAGGGAATTCTCTAGAACACAGCAGACTTTTATACTTGGGGACCCGGCCAAGAAAAATTTTGATCTGGCCAGTCACAGTTTCAGATACCGGCCTATCAGAGCTGCATTATAACTTTGCAAAATGGAGTTTCCAATCCCAGGAGATCCGTCTGGTATCGGTACCCAGACCGCCGGGCTTCGAGGCCAACCACAGTCGCAGCTAAAACAAACCCCCGGTAAGTCCCAGGTATATAACAACACCTATTAGAATCGCGAACCAAGAATTTCCATCCCACGGTATTCTTAAAATACCATTAACCTGATTGTGATTGCATCGGCCTGGTCATGATTGGGGATTGGCGAACAAAAGCAACCACGAGCAGCATGCCAGCCAGAGGACAGATCAGTGATAAGGAGGATGAGGAACATGACAGGGAAGAAATTTTCAACATTGAACATCAACCCCCATGTATGTAGCAGAGATACGAACGAGCCTGGTGCATTGCAGCAAACAGGAAGGTGGGAGAGAGACTAACCTGGGCAGGGCAGACAGACGAGACAGACAGACAGACAGACAGACAGACGGAGTCCAGATAGACAGACAGTCTAGACATATGCGAGAGTGTCTACTCTGCATGCACAGGTCAGGGAGAGATGCTGTTTTAACCCACTCTAGAGTACGATCCGTAATCGATAAGTTCCACTGCTTATCTGGTCCAATTAATGGAGCGAACTATCGCTTATCGCGTTATAGCCCTTGAATGGTCGTTCAACGTCATGTAACTCTATCTTAGCCTCCTATCCCATCCCTGTCCTGTTTAGCCCTACTCTAACTGGTCTCGTCTTCTCTGCGCGTGTTTTGATAGCTCTTTTTTTGTTCTTTTCGATGAGGATACCATAGACTGGTAAAGTTCGCTCGTCACTGGCAAACTCGGTGATTACATTATCTTTAGCAATTACATAACTTTCTCGAGATATGAAACACCAGCCAAAAGCGTTAAGAAAAGTAAACCGTGGGATATCTTGCACACCTCTTCTCTGCTTCTTTGTGAGATACAACTCAGACTGTGCATCCGATCAAACCCCCCAAACCAATATCAGACCCTACACATTAAAACTGATTCACCTTTGTTCAAATATAAGAAAATGGGAAGGTGAACAACAAACATCAGGAATAATAAAGGATTGATGCCACAGGAAAAAGAACGCGATGAAATAAAAACACAACGACGAGTGCCAGGAACGATGTTCCGATACCCATCCGCCTGAAGGCGTAAGATATAAAAATCCCTAAAATGTCATTATATAGATAAACTGGCTCATTAGATCTTGCCCTGAAAGATCAAATAAAAAGGGCTTGAAAGGTATAGAACAATATAAACAAGAAGCTGAAAACCCAAACACCGTCCCATGATCGCCATGACCAGTAAACACAAAACAACAGGAAGGTCGGACGCGGAAAACAAAAAGGGGTCTAACGACAAAAAGAAAATTAAAGACACTTAGCCTCGAACCCTTTCATATTTCGAGTGAGACCAAGGTCACGTATGATATGGGATTGTAGCCACCATCTATCATACGCGATCAGATTCCTCAATATTAGATATTTCGTTCGCAGACTCCCAGAATCCGGCAGTGTCATCCACCGGAGTCCTGCACCCGGAGGAAACGGACGAAGAAGATGCTGAGGTCCACTCGTCATCTTCAGAGTGGTAGTCACCATCGAAATCATGAAGGCTGTAGGTGAGATCGTAGGAACAGTTGTTGCCAATTTCGACAAAGTCGTAATCCCAGCGGCATTCCTTATCGAGTTGGGTTCGGGGCAAGAATTTGATCTTGGCGACGTAAAAGACAGCACCAGCGACTGCAAAAAACGATTAGTTTATTGTCAATTGGGTGATAAGGGACGGAACGAAACATACGCAAACTACCAGCAATCAAATCAACAGCATAGTGGTGCTGGAGATAGAGCGTTGCCCACCAAATCCACGCGGTGTAACCATAAAAAACCCATCGAAGACGAGGAAAGACTTGTGCTAAAAACAAAGCTTCGATGGTAGCCGATCCAGCGTGTAGGGATGGCATGGCGCCAAAAACCATAGGAGACGCAGTGAATGATGATGAGTACATATCAAGTCCAAAGAGCTTGTCAATGCGAGCAAGTCCCGCGGGAGAGCCAGGCATGGAATAGTTCGCCGGGGAGAACCCGTGCAGATTTTGGTACCCTGGTAATAAGGATCAGCAGTGTTTCAATAGTAGCAAAAAAAAAAAAAACTTACATGGCGGTGCGCATGGAAAAAACAACTGGATTGAAACACCAATAATGTTCATGTATCCAAAGCTACTAGAGAAAACATTCACTGTTCCTGGTGCGCCCCAGACGAAAAGCGCTGCCGCTGTAAGAAAGGGGCCAGCGAAATGGATAATCCCATATGGCAACCACGCCAAAACATCAAGGACCGCATTCTGATGGGCCGATAAGATGTTGCTAAGGTTTGCACCGTATATGATGTTTTCCAGTGCAGGAAGAACACGGACCCAGATATGTGGACGAATCTCGGCTGGGATAAATCTGTTGAGAGTTAGATGTTGGCACGTGACCCGTTGGGGGAAACTAATTAATTGCTTACCTGCAAGAGAAAAACAATACCAACCAACTTACTACTGGAAGAAACGGCAACCAAAACTGCCTTGTAATAGGCATGAGCATAGCGAGCATCAAAAGACTTGCTACTCCAGTCTTTATAAGGGGGCCCGGGAATTCCATGATGGACAAACAGAAGATGCCCAAAATAATGATGAATACATATTGACCATCATAAATGGACCATTTATGCGCCCTTAGTGATTTGAGAGTATCTCTTGGATCATATGAGGTTTCTAGAGCTGCCAAAGAAGATCCAGGCGCCTGACCGCTTCTCATGCGAGATCCAATTTTCCTCTTCATCCTCTTGAGACCCGGTATCGACGGCCATCCAACCAAAGTTTGTTTGGTGAATGTTTTAGAGTGAGTATCCAACATTGCAGGAAAAAGTTTTGAAGTTGGAGACTTCATCGCGTCGAATGGGAGAGTCCTGAGATGGTTGCTAGGGAGAGTGTTTGTTGATGAATGGTTGTTGCTAGACCAGAGTGCTAGCTCGGGGGGTTGACGTGAGATGGGAGGAGTGAGAAAGGGTGAAGGAGAAGAGAAAAATGAAGATATATGAATGCAACTGCTGACTGGCCCGGAACACCGTCGACGCGTGGAACTCACGCTTTTGTCTGCCACGGAACCGATTTACTGGAGGCTGGGCGACAAAGGTCAGAATAAGGTACGAGGTGGTACAACTGCGCCACGAGTTACCGCTTACGCATAAATAACGGCCAGCCCTGGTTAGTGCTGGTAAATGTCCAATCTCCCGCCGCCCCCTTAAGGTAACGCCCACTGCGCCTCGGCAACTCGTTGGCGGTAAATCACTCGCTTCACAAATTACAACCTTGTTGAAACCGGGTCCTAGGCATTCCGAGCAAGACTTTTCATCTTTGATGAGGAAAATGGTCCGTCTTCCGGAATCCGAAGACCGAATACGGTTCGATCTCACGATTATTTTTTTTCCGGGCGCCTTTTCACAAGAGCCTAGGCCGATAGAGTATGTAGTTGAGGCATTTGCTAGCAAAATTGTAGTTCCGGCGCCGGGTGTTTTTCGAAGATATTTCAACCTCATTAAAGCTGGAAATCCATTAAACATGATTCAGTTACCAAAGCGAAATGAGGGTTGGGAAGAAACGCACGAGTGATGAGCGGTGAAGTGGTTGGATTCCAACGTTGCAGCCAGCCTTATGACATTACGCGACAACTCTATTCTATTCGTGCGACACACAAGCCTTCTTTTGACGTATGTGCCTATGTATGTATGTACATACATACATGTAGATATCTAGTGGACAATGACGCGTTTCCAAGTGCATAGCACACACATCCTCACTTCGCCTCTTCTCTTCTCGTATCAGATAAGGGAATGTTGGGGCTGAGGTTCTTCGGCGTGACATGAACCGTGTAAGTAGACACCTTAATTGCTCTATTTAAAATATTTCTGTATGTATGTACACAGAAGTCTGAGGTCCACGGCTTTGTTTGGCCCGGAAACGGTTGATCATATGTTGAGACAAGGGTCCAAATAGGTGCCGCGCGGTTCCACCACCACTCTATTCTTTGCTTAACTTATGCTTATTACGAAGAAGGCATCATCCAATCTTGGCTCCCGAGATTTTCATTTGGGTTATCTGCCACAGCGCGGGAACGTGATTTTCAGTAGCTGGATAAGTACATAGGTATGTACATACATGTAACTCTGCGGAGTACCGGGGCGCGGGATAGATAGGCAGTCACTTATATTCGCATGGGTACTACCTACAAGGAGCTCAAAGTTTCAAGCCCACCTCAAACGAAAATAGAAACGCGTATACACGCATTAAAGGTTGCAGCTTTTCGTTTTGCTGTTATTAAGCCAATATCAATAGCTACATGTAACGACAACGCTTCTGAATGATGTACTACATGTAAGTACGAGCCCATGGTCAAAAGAATCCGGTTGCGCATCTAGCAACGGCAACTACCCACAAACAAACGCCGCCAACGATGAGTTCTACTCCCCCCCGCAACGGGCCTAGTGGCCACTGGACAACACCCACTCGAGTAAGAGTATATACTTTACTTGAAGATGGGCACTCTCAAGCTGAGGTATCTCAAAAGACCGGGGTACCACAGCAAACCATTAGCGACTGGGCCCGAAACCCTCATCACTCCCGCCGCAACCACCACCGCCCTGGCCGCCCCCGCCGACTAACAGAACGCGATATCCGACATATTATTATGATCATTAGAAGTGGCTGGGAGGGAAGAAGGCTTTGCTGGAGGAAATTAGGGAAAGCAGCCAATCTTGACGCATCACCCCGTACAATTCAACGTGCACTAGCTCGAAAAGGTTACCACCGATGCAAGGCTTGCAAGAAGCCATTCCTTAGTCGTGAAAATCAACAGGAAAGAACAGCCTACGCCAATCAACACTTAGGCAAAACAACAGACTTCTGGCGTTCACATATGTATTCTGATGAATGCACTTTTGACACCTCCGCTCGTGGCTCAGCATGGGACACACGACTTCCAGGTGAACGATTTCATGAAGATTGTATTCAATATACTTTCAACAGTGGACGGGGGTTTGTTCATGTATGGGGAGCGATCAGTTACAATTGGAAGTCAGAGCTAGTGTTTTTGAATGGCACGGGTAGAAAAGGGATTTGTGCAAGGACTATATGGAACAAGTCTTAGAACCCATAGTTGCGCCAGCCTTTATGGGTCTGCTTGACTATAATGCATCTACAGGTGGTCTATATGTTGAAGATAGGGCGCCATGGCATGGGACTAAGAAGGCACTGGTGGAAGTCAAAAGAATACTTGATATTCCTCTCCATTCTAGACCTGCTCAATCCCCTGACCTTAACCCAATAGAGAATGTATGGAGGATTATGAAACAGCGGATTAAAGCAAGGTCTCAATTTCCGAATACTGTAAAATTAATGGCAAAGGCAATTCAGGAAGAGTGGGATAGGCTGAGTCAAAGGATTGGAATGGGTTTATTGATAGCACGCCAACAAGATTGCAGGAAGTAAAGAAAAGGCAGGGACTTATAACTCAATATTAAATGGTGAATGTATTTAACTATACTCAAGCTTTATCTATTTTAAATAGGAGGTAAATATCTCAGCCTGTTGTTGAGATACTTCGGGGCCGGTGTTTGGGGAGCTCCCCGTTGCTATATGCGCTACCGGGTTTTTTTGACCGTGGGCTCGTACACGCGATGTTGTCTGATGACTCTAGTAACGGTGGGGGTTTATGTAATGGTATTTACCACCGCTCTACCAAGTTTTTACTCTCTCGTGTAAAAGTGCATGTAGGCGCACGCACTAGTACTCTACTCTATGTACTTCTTAAGCATAAATCGATACACGCCACCTACGTACCTACGTATACATGTACTCTAAAACCAAATGGTCATACAAGACTGCGGAATCTCAAGAATAGACCCTTTGCGCAGATAGAGCTGGCTCTAAATTCTACTTGTATGGTTGGTTGATGAGAGGATCGACACCAATCAGATTACCAGAATTTGGAGCTGGAGTCTTTTGCGCAAAGGGTCTAATAACGAATCTGACTGGGTTGGAATACCACTTACCCATTGGTCAAGACGACCAAAAGTTATGCTTTGGGTCTGTCGGATTGAGGCTCAACAAGTATTTGGCCAATCCGAAGTTCGATGAGATTTGCGGTATTTCTGCTTGTGTCACCCTCATGATACTCATATCTACATGTAGGTATGTACACGTACCTGACGTTTTTGAGCTGAACTTCTATTTTACATCTTATCCCTTGAGCCATCAGCCCGAGCCCCAATGCCTGCTACTAGCTGTACATACATGTAGTTAGTTGATAATCATGATCTTGTGAACGCCGTAAGAGAAAGCTATGAGCACAGCATCGAACATCCACTAGCGTGTGAGCATGCGTAGAACTGAGAATACCTACATGTACTACATGTATGTATTTAGGGCTAGTAGCTGGCATTGGAATTCGGCCCGACGGTTTAAGGGATAGTCAGTACATGTAGCTTTACATGTAGTGATAGATCCGCCTAGTCTATTTTATTACAGGAGAGCCCCCATTCCCTCATTTCCTAAAGTTGCGAATGTAGTCACACGCGAGCGAAGCATTTATCAGTATAAAGGGTTAGGGGTCAGGCATGGACAGCCAATCATCAAGGTTTGGCACGAGTGACAAATCGTGAAAGACTATGGCCTTCATCGGCCTTATACTTACTCGCGTCGTGTGTCCCGGCCGGTCGGGACGGCTCGGCCTTCTCGTTACTATACGTATATAGGGGAACCATAAGGGGCCCCGCCATACTTAGTTCTATTACAAAAACGCATTAAGCCCACGATTTTCTATGGTACCCAATAGCAACTCAGGAGTAGATACCTACAGCGACCGGAATGATCTATGGAAAAACAGAGTGAATGGTGCACGGGCGCTTCGCCGTAAAATTATGACCCCCTTGTTTTTCATCACTGTGCATATATGTATATGTAGGTACAGACATGTATGCATGGCACGAGAGATTGCGATGTGAAAAAAATAAAGCAGAATAATCGTGCCGTGTCAATGATATTATGTCATCACATCAGCTATCACTCGGAGGGCCTGCGGCTAACCTAGTTAGGATATTAGTTATCGTAGTCTATAGTTGGCCTCAGGCATATATCACCCTGATATTCTTAGCAAGAGCTACATACATGTATATAGTTTCTAAGATGGGAAAGAAGTTTCATATGCACTTAGATATGGCTTCTTGTGGGGCGCATAGTCCATGCTGGAAGTACATATCGGTCGCTATCATCGATCTTTAATACCTAATACCTACAGTACCAAAAAAGCGGGTGGATCCTGTACCGCACCTAGCAAAATACTGCAAAACTACAGTATTGCTACGGTATTGCTACGACGGTATAATATTTAGAATTCCGATTTAATTCGGAAGTTTTAAACAATTCCGTATTGATACAGTACGTATTACATCCCCTTTTTTGGTACTGTACTTTACAATGTGCAGTACTGCTCACAGAGCTCTAGTACAGCGGTGGGTAATGAGTCATCGGATGACCTAGCCACAATTTTGCCTGCAAACGCGTATTTTGGTGGCGTTCCGTCCGATGACTTAATACCCACCGCTGTACATAAGTTTACGTGTATTGATAAATACATGTATTGACACACAGGCCCTTAGTCCCAAAACCCACCCCCAACCTAAATCCATTGGCGCCAGGGACGATGGCTGGGCGCTAAAGACTGAGGAGTAGATCTTTTGGTCTATTCTCCTTCTATTTAAATAACAATTACTGTGCTCTATGAGGCGTGTGTAGGCGTGGCGGTTTGTACTCGTGCCTAGACCAGTGTGTTGACTCTGAGAAAGAGAGAAGTTTTACATCTACTTAATTCCGGGTCGCCCACCACTTGTATTATTGTTGGGATAGGTAAGCTGCACGAGCCATGCGTACACCACAGCCCGTGGCAAATTTAAGCTACTGGTGCTGCCACGTGCTAATTTTCAAGAGCCTCGTAAGGATAGATTGAGCGGTTCCGCTTCTCTCCTTACACTATAAGTTGTAGGGAGGCCCGAAAGCTGTGATACATGATTAACAGGACTATCCCTTGGACGATTGAAACATTTGGAGAATCTCTCTCATGCATTAGCGTGCCCTACCTAGGAAACGATCTACTACAATAAAGTAGCAACCTGCGCATTTTTTAGCATCTGTGAGTATTCTGAAAACCGATAAATGCAGCAAATTGCTACCCGGATGTTTTCTCAGCCAAATTCCAAGTCACATGACTGCCAATACACGCTAATGCATGAGAGAGATTCTCCAAATGTTTCAATCGTCCAAGGGATACGTATGGTTGAGATATATTAGTAGATTTCAAGCACATTACCTTAAACTACGGTCTGAATGTAATTAATAAGTTAAACGAAAAGAGAAAAAAAGCACTCGTCAACAGATGCAAATTGTAAGAATTATTCTTTCGAATTAGGTTTCCCAGATGAAAGGGGAAAAAAGCCATGAATTATCTAATCGCACACGTTTATTTAAAAAGATCCCTATCCTTTACAAGAAAATAACTAACAAGGTGACTATGCACCACGTAATATACCCCCATAATTCGCCAGCGTGAAGAAAAGAAAGTGATAGACAAAAGGTAGGGTAAATGCAGAAAACCGCGCCATCCCACGTTTCGGTACATAAATACAGAACTTACCAGAAAGAGCACCATCCTAACAAGAAACAGAAGTTAGCAAAGAATGTGATGTATATCGGCCGAACAAGAGAAAAAATACCAATATAGTGCTGGCATAAGTTCTCTAAATTGGTTGCTTGATCGATCAACCTGGCAACCTGTTTGGGAATCTCTAGCTCCTCTCCCACCTTAAAATCCGTACCTAAAGGGCGTTAAGACCGTTATAGCTCAAAAAAGAAGAGGAAAATAAAAGGAATAACATACCTGTTAGTTTTGCTTTAACACGCTCTAGCACCTGGAGCGCTCGTTCGTTCTGCTGTTCCGGTTTTCTTTGTTCTGTGCAATTATTAGAAATTTACGTGCGTCTGAGATTAGATAACTGAGCCTACCATGATCTTCACCATCCACAGAGAGACTCCTAAGCCTCATAATCTCTGCTGGATCCAACACCGTCATAACACTTCGTCTCCGCTCACCAGGTACAGTCGGCCCTATCTCTGCTGGACTCTCCTTTGTTCCCAATCTCCAGTGCATCAAAGGGTCATGCATAAAAGCCTCTAGTACAGCCATAAGTGATTCCTTATTCTCTCGCAATACCTTCATAACTGCCTCGCAAGTAGTCCTGAAACTACCCTCGATGTTACTGACTTCCATGGCATAGGTCAACATACGTGTCAATCTAAATGGTACTTTCTCGGGGTACTTTTCTCGATGCATCGCGACCTCGAAACAATCACCAAAATCAATATGAATGACTTTTCCAGTGATTCTGTCAAGCATCAAATTGGAAGGATGTCTATCGCCGAGCCCAAGAATGTATCCAGCCATTGACATCACACCCAACGACCTGGTGTAGTTGGTACGGCGGTCGAGCCACGCCTCAGAGCTCTTGCTTTTGAGCCATAGCACACGGTATAAGTCTTGGCCGGTGGTATTGTCTAGAGCATACCCAAAAACTTCAACCTTTTGCATAAGCGTTAGATTGTCGTAATCAGGTGCCATTTGTAGCATAATCCTGTGCTCGATGTTTAAAAGAATCTTCCTGCTCTCTCTGTATTCTCTAATCAACACGTGAAGGGTATCACTGTTTGGTACCCATCCTAGCAGACCCGAGTTCTGAGAAAGCGGGATAACTGGATACTGCTGGATATTTAGATGACGCTTGAAGCACTCCGAGTCTACCGAGAGCAATGTATTTACTAATCCGAAAAGTTGCATCACACGTTCATCCTGTCGAATGTCTTCATGTCCCTTCAAGACGTATTGATAGGAGTTTCCGTCGCTTCCCTTGATGGTAAATTTACGCGGCCTCTGCTTGGAAGAAATGACACTAAAAGTGGGTTCAAAGCCCATAATCCTGACAATGGCTTTACCAGTTTCGTACGTTCCTGTTGAGAGTTAGCGTCATAGCTTATTTAAGAAAATATATTATAATTACCAGGGACCACCAAGTCAAGATTCTCAGCTACTAGAAGTTTTGGAGATACGTATTGTAGGTCTAAGGAGTTGAGTTGAGGCAGTTGTTTTGTTATTTTACGGAAAACCTGGATTATGTGAGGTATTAGTAGTTAATAAGCTGCATTGATTTACTCAATCTCAACGTGACCAGTGAACGTACCTGGTAATAAAGATCCCATGCTTGGTTGAGATCTCCGACTTCATTGGTCCTCTTATATGCAACGCAACATTCTTTTGCCTCATGCAAGTCTCTACCGAAGGCTTGATGGAATGAAATTTCCCTTAGGGTTTCCGGTCCCTATACCATCTGGTTAAAGCATATTCCTGGATATATAGTGAGTAACCCACCTTTTCTAGCATAGTGTGTAACGGATCAAGAGTCTTGAACATCATTTCAATATTATGGTCTCCGAAATACAGCCTCGAAGCTTCTTCTAGACCTTCATGCCAAAGCTCATGCCATAAGACCGCAACCCGAATCAATTCGTTGCTTACAATCTCTGCTTGATCGACCAACTTTTGACTATGAGCTTTCATACTGTCCATTATTTGGGCGGCTGACTTTTGACGCCTAGACAAAGAGGATTTTGATGCGACAGTCAACGGATATACTAAAGCCTGCGGGTGTGCTCTTCCGACTTCCGCGAGGAGTTGATGGATCGAGTGCCTAACTACTGCATCCGGCTGGTTAATTCTAGCAATAAGTTGTGGAATGACCTCCAACCAAGTATCGATGCTGACAGAGTTGAATCCTTCTGTGACAGCCACGTTCACCTCTGGGTGCCCACCGTGTGCAAACCACAATGTCAGTAGCCGAAGAGTATCTTGAAGAGAGCTTCCTGCGGAAAGTGAGATCGACCGGAAGAACCCGTTCACAGCAGGTATGACATGGTCTCTGACCATTTCTTGATTCAAGTGTGTATTTTCTCTACCCTCTGCCGCAGTGGCTGCAGTGACAACTTCAAAATTGGCCAGGGCCCAGGCATGCCAGGCTTTGTACCAATCCTTGTGGAACTGAGTTGCTTTGTGATATGAGTCCAAAATCTTGTAAGCGGTGTGTGGTTCCGCATGCCATGTCTTGTACAACGCAATCTGCCATTCGCCCTGCTTTAAATAACACCTTGCAAGAAGACGAGTATGTTCATCTTCAATTCCAGGGATTGAGGCTTGTTGTGGGGGAATGCCATGATGAGCCATACTATTGGCGAGATTCATCCTCAAGTCTCTTGAAAGCGAATCGGTGAACTCAAAGAGATGTACGATTGCCTCTTGTTGTTGACCGGTAGCCCACATAAACTTCAAGCGCGCATATGTCACCTGAGGTGGTACTGATGTGCCCGAAATATTACCGATGCTTTCGTTCTGTGGAAGTAGAGAATTCAACGATTTCTCCGCGAGGCCTATTCTTCCACTCTTTCTGCAAAGATTTGAGAATTTAATCCACATGTCCATGTTCTCTTTTGGCGAAATTACAAGTGCACGGACTTTCAGCATTCGTTGCCAAACTTCGACATTTCTCTGGCAGCCTTTGAGGCGCTTTGTCCAGGTTCGTCGCATAGTCTCCTGCTTCTCTGGCTGGTCATTGTTCTGTTTATATGTGATGATTTCCTCCAGTTCTGCCAACATTTGGACCCGAACGATCACACTATAAGCTCGATTGTAACTCTCGCCAACTAACGCACTGAGTTCTGTGTCAAGGCCTTCCCTAGCCTTCTCAATATGTTTCGCCGCATCTTCGAACTGATTTCTGTGAAGTGATAGAATTGCACCAAAGAAGCTCCTGTCGGGTGAATGTTCTTTCATGACCATGATATATTCATCCATCAGTTCCCACTGACCCAATCCCCAAGCAGCTGCTGCTGCAAGTGGTGCGATATGTCGTTGTGTCTCGCGACCAGCATGCCTCCATTTGTCCTGTGCAAGTTGTGATAAATGATCCCATTCTCCCAATGCATGTAAACATCTCATTTTTCCCATAGTAATATCAAATGAATTAGGTTCAGTCAGCTCCTTCTCTTGATAAGCCTTCAGAGCCTCCTCCCATCGCTGTAGTTTCTCAAACCACGACTCTCGAAGGGGGACGTCGTTGTAGACCTGGGCTCTTCGAAGAATACCAATGGCAGCGTCAGATTGTTGTAGTTGATTATTAATGCTGATAAGTGCTTCAATGACACTCGGCTGTGGTTCTTGGAGGAATTCCAGTTCCTTATAATGTAGCGCCTTAGCATAGGCATGGCATTTTGCAGCATACATCCCTAGTGTTCGAATGTCAATTGGAAGCGCTTTATCATCGTGCTCCATAAATTCGGCAAGATTCAAAAGAATCTGCAAGATTTCAGGCGGAATGTGTGGCGAAACTAAGGCCGTCTCAATGGAGCGAACTAACTCTTCCTGTAAAGAGGTCAGAACGACTCCACACCAAACAATATCGTGGGTATTTACCTGGAACTGATCATACAACTCTGTCCAACAGGATACGAACGCAGCATTGAACAAATCCCGAGCCAATGGATAGTATGCCCCCGCCAGTCCTGCACATGCCCTCAAGGCATGAGAGGGTGACTGCTTCAGAAGTTCAACGCTGAATCGACGGATCCATTCCTGCCAATCCTCGCGAGTTGATCGTTGAGAAGCCTCCCATGCATTCTTGAGATGTTGCTGATTTACTGGTAGTTTCTTCGGTCCGAAATCCGCAAAAGAAACTTCGTCTGCTTTCTCACTAGGGTCATTGTTAGCCATATGAATCCACGTATAACAGGGGAACGTACACATCATCAGGGCTTAGATTTTGAGGCAAAGGTTCACCCTTAAGCACCTTCCCAACAAGTAAGTCATAATTTCCATGAGAAATCTTGTTCGCCTGTAAAATCTACACAAAGTTAGCACAAATAAACCGCGGAGCGTATATTGTACCACATACTTTGTTAATCATGGGGATGAAATGAGCATAATCATGGCCCAGCTGGAACACAAGGGCACAAAGCGTATCCAATGCCGTAACTCTCAGATCGTTACTCCCAGACATCAATACTCTAGACAGTGGGTGCACAATCCTCGACGCATGGTCAGAAATGTTGACCTTCCTCGACAGTCTTGCCACTGTTTCCATTGCAACTTTTCTTGTCTGTGGCTTCTGGCTGGGCTTCTCAAACATTCGAACGATAACTGGAAGGATAAGATGCATATATTCCTCACTGCTAGAGCCGAATACAATAAAAGCGTGGAGAACCTTTTCCTGCGGCCCAGGGCGATTGGGATCGGCCATTTCAAGAACCTTTAGCATTAGTGGAAGTAGTTGTGCGAGATAGACCTTAAATTCCCCTTCTAGAGAATGCGCGATAGCCTCAACTAGTTGAAGAATTGTAGTCTGCAGAGTCGGAGTGGAATCCCAATAGTCTCTGATGAGCTGTAGAATATCTGGCAAAAAATTCCTGATATGCTGTTTCACGATCGAAACCAAGATACTCAGCTGGTTGAAGTATGAATCCAACTTGCTAGCAGGACAAGCCCGAGTAACAGACAGAAATCCGGGAATAATCTGACCCAAAAACGGAACACACTTCAGCCCAAGAGTCTTGAAAATGTTCATGATAGCATCAATGACGGAAGAGTGGTGTTGACTGAGGGAAGGATCTTTTAGCATGTTCATGAGAGAGTTGATAACCACAGTAGGATAATAATCTTCATTCGAGGGGGTCAGTCCAGTCATAATCAAAGACACGTCTGTGACTGCATGAACTTGATCGGTCGAGATAAGTTCGGAGGTTCGCTCCACAGTTTGATGTTTGTAAGGGTCCAAGGCCCCCAAAATACCCATCAATTTGATTGTTTCCTTCCGCAGTGTGGTGTTCTGCTCAGTTTTGACGATACCTACCAATATAGTGAGGAGCTGGGGGTACTGAACATAGGGCTCGATTACATATCCCGAGTTGCTAGCCAATTGGCCAAGAGTTCTTAAGGCAGCATCTCTTTTTGCTGGCGAGCTTTGATCTTGTAAAGTCTCAATGATAAGCGGCATTAGCTGCGGGATATATGGAACCATATCCTCTCCGCCAACAGTTGCAAGCTCTCCTAGAGCTGTCAAAATGCTTGAAGCTACCCCTGCGCTGGGATCACGGGCCCGAGGGAGAAGCACCCTAACTATTGGCTCGACGTATGGTCTGATGAGCTTTTGCGATGCAGCAACCAAGTGACTGAGAAGCCTTGCACTTTCTTCTTTATTCCGCGGAACATTGGAGTATTCCAATTCTGTGAGCAGTTGGATAAGGGTTTTTCTAAGGGAAGGAATAACATATGCAGGATTATGAAGGGTAAGCCGTCCAATGATAGTTATCGCGGCCTCTCGAATAGCAAATATTTCATCGTTTAAGGCCAAGAACAGAGATCGAACGTTTTCTGCCTTTGCAAGATGCCTATCAAAACGAGCATCGAGCGAGAGCAGAACCGTTTTACGGATATCAGGGTCTATCCAAATATATTAATAATGTTCTTCATGACGGTTCATAGATTAACAAACCTGAGTCGGCAATAGCCACAGTTAAGAGTTTTTCCATTACTTCACCAACCACTTGGATTGCATGATTACTTGTTTGATAGCAGATTGGATCTCGCACAAATAGTTGACAGCAAGTTAATGCAGCTGCTTTTCGAACCTCAATGTTGTCGTCTTCCACGTATTTCATGGCAATATCACGAACAAATTCATTTAAAATGTGATCTTTCCAGTTAGATTCAGATCCCTGTTATGTATATCAAATGTCAAGAAAAAGAAGAAAGAAAAAAATGGCTTACTAGTAAAATCAAAGCTACCAAGGGTGTGAAGTGCTAATGTGATTTCTGCATCCCTCTCCTCGGCCGTCATACCGTCTCTGGATTGCTTCGCTGCAATTGTCATGGATGGTTGGACGGTTGCAGGGCTCCCCAAAGGTTTGAATGGCCGGCCACAAAGAACCATACTGATCATATTGAGAAGACGGTCCTGTATTGTCGGTAGGAGAGGAGGAAGGTAATGTGATAAGTCGACCAGGGCCTGGGTAAGCTTCACACTAAGGTTGCAGGAAAATATTAAGCCGAGTAGATCGTGCATATATTTAGTCAAAGCCTGACCCACTGCCGTGGCCAGCATACTAATGCACTCGAATATCGGCGCTTCCTGTTCTGCCCTCTGTGAGCGATTTCGTCCCTTAATAGTGAGACCATCCTTTATGCTGGCAAGTATTCCATCAAGATATGGGCTCATGCTGCTCCCAACTGCTAACACCACCTCACCAATTGCTTTATAAGCAGAGCCACGCTCGTCTGAATCTTTCTTCTTGAGCTGTGATTGAAGATGCATCATAAATTTATGCAAGTAGTTGTTGACAAATTCTGTTGGGTTGTACTTTGCTAAACATGGAATCATCTTGATAGTAAGTTTCCGAATACCTGCGTCACGATTATCTTTCAATCGTAAAACTGTATCACAAGCCTCTCGGTAGCTGTCCTGCATAAACATCCCTGCGGAATCCAATAACTGTAGGTAGATCAAGAGACTCCCGTGTATGCAGTCTGCTGAGGCGGACCGCAGTCCTATTTTTGCCTCCTCTAGAATTTTTGCATACCACATATCCCGGTTTGTTGTGTCGCGGTGTTTCATGATTGCCAGACACACACCCAAGGCCTCCGCAGCTGTCTCCCTAATCAAAACCTTCTGGTCCCGCAATGCCACCCATATTAGGTCCAATATCTGACCAATGAAGCCATAAATCAATGTTGGCGAGCTTCTCGCCAACTCTCTCAGGAGTAATGCAGAAGCAAAGCGTCGATTCTCCTGGCGGTCGATTTGTAGCCACTCAAGAGCCTGCTTGACCTCGCTTTCCACTAACTCAGAAGTCAAGGTTCCCCCTGGCGCTGCAAGTTGCCCTAGGGTTTTAGCAGCAAGAACCATGCAATGATTATCGTTCCCCCTCATTATACTTCGTAAGTAATTCGCGTATCGTGTAGTTTTTTGGGTGCTATCATCATGGTCGACATCTATGAGCACACCGAGGGCTAGAATCCCTCCAATCTTATCGGTGGTGTCGCTACTGTGGATGAACTCCGACACTCGACGATTTACCTCTGAGTGATATCTCGACAGCTGTTCGCTGGAGTACTCTGGATGGATCATCAGCACCCAAACGAATTAAAGGCAACCGCGACGGAACTGGCAAACCTCGGGAAACAACTTCCAGGTGTATCTTCAACTCATTAGTTGCCTTCTGTCTTACTTCTTCATGTCTAAATCGCCACCGAGAGCTCGTTAGCAACTTCAGTCTCAAGATTTGCCGAGCCTCACGAGTGGGATATCGAGCGCGTACTTGCTCCGTATGTCTGTAAAGATTCTCCCTAGCGTGTCCAAGTGAGGGGAAGCCATGATGGCCTCGAGAAAGGCGGTTTTAGGAAATTAGATGTACAACCCCAAAGGTGTGAAATAGTCGTATGTTTAGAAGAGCTCGTTGTGATACCAGTTGAGCAGAGCTTCTGCTGATGTGCAAAAGCAGGCTAGTGACTAGAGACGTGAAGTTCAGGTCTTGGCATGTGACACCAGTGGCGGAACCGATACGGAGCTTATCACGAGACGGGTTCGAGTAAATAAAGGAGGGTCTTGAAATTCGCAACACACCGGGGGGGCTTTAAAGTACAGAAAGTCGGACAGCTTGGGCCAGTTTTAAGCAAAGACTTACAAGAATTCAACTAATAAGAGGTACAGGATTTTTTGTCCAAGTGCTCGACTTTCTGTTTGAATTTAGGTTGGAAGGGTTGATGGGAGCATCGCATGTAAATATTTCAGACTACATGTAATGGGTTTGGGTAGGCGCGTCGGGTGGCTGTGCCACTCTCTGGTATCTCAAGCCGCAGACTCCTTCTAGATACATGTAGAGTACATAGAGTACATGCAAAACTGTTCGTGATTTAGGGCCCGTTCGGTTGCACCCAGATGTCGTGATATTTGTCCCAATAGGGAGAAGGTCTTAACATATTTAGTAAAAGATATGCTTTTTAGGTTAAATATTACTATATTTAAACGCGTAGTGTGACATATCTGTAAAGTTGAGATCCAAAACAACGAAAATATATAATACATGTAGTTCATGACACTATTTAAAAAAGTATAGTATTAAAAAAGGGTGCAATACGTACGGAATTATATAAAACTTCCGAATTAAATCGGAATCCTAACTTGATGTATTATACCGTAGTTTTGAAGTATTCTTCTAGGTGCAGTACTGGATCCACCCGCTCTTTTGGTACATACTGTAGTGACATTAATCACACATTATCACTCGATCCATGTAATAGCAATAAGATGTAATTACATGTATGTGCCTCATATACGCTTGTATTTCCGAGGAGTCGCGCGGCACGGGTACGTGGTACTTAATACTTATAACGCATCACTCTTGGTTTATGTAAACGTGTCCAAAAGGGCGGTCTAAATAGTCAAAACAAATAGTTTCTATATATGCCAGATATATACTATCTAGGGAGAAGGGGAACTTTTTTTAGAAAGCAGACGCAAATAACACGAAAAATAGACACCGCCCGCCAATTTAAATATTACAAAAACCAGAAAGTAAAACCTACTCCGTCTCGATTTCAGCAATCATAGGTGGTTAAAGATCTTGGTATGTAAATAACTTTGTGTGCAGTACGTTCATGGCACGTATGGCATCTGCCTGTTTGATAACACATGAGATGTTGATTTCGCTAGCACCTAGAAAAATCTGCATGTTAGGGTCTGCGAGTAGAGAGGTGTAATAAAGATAAATTACCTTGTGAGATCATCTCAATATTCACATTACTCTCAGCCAAAGTACTGAACATCCTCCCAGCAATACCAACCATCTGCTTCATGTGTTTCCCTACCAATGAGAGAATAGTCAAATCGCGAATGACATCGACTGTTCCGTAGTGCTTTAACTCATCAATTGCTTCTTTCAAATCGTTCTCCCTAACCTCCGAATGTAGTGCCATAGATACATGCACCTCACTTGTCGAGATAAGGTCAACTGCTAACCGCCATTTGTCGAGTGTAGAAAAAATCTCTGCAAGGAAACCATGTGCAAGGGATTTTCGATTTGAATGGACATTGAGAACTACGATATTATTCTTGGTAGTAACTGCAGTTGGGCGTTTGTGTCGCTGAACAAGAAGTGGATCATGTGTTTTAAGGCGCATATGCCTTGGGGGCTCTGTAGGTGTATCTTCGCCTTTGCGATGGATGGTATCAGGAAAGATGATCGTGCCTTCACCTGCGGGATTTTGAACGTTTTTGATACGGATTGGGATCCGCGCGCGAATTACTTGCTCCATGGTGAATGGGTGTATAACCTAGGCCGCTTCATCAATTTTGTCCATCTGTCCAGACATTTTAGAGGGTGATTTACCTCTGAGCCGTAATATGTTAACTCTGCAGCCTCTTCAGGGGTAATAACTGGGATCAGACGTGCTGTTGGGACCTTCCTAGGATCCGCAGTGAAAATCCCATCGACTTCCTTCCACACTTGAAGTTCTTCGGCATCGAGCCCAACCGCCAGAAGTGCACTGCAGAGATCTGTGTACCCTCTGCCGACCGAGGTCAAGAGACTGCCGGGAACAATACCAAAGTAGCCTGTAACTACTGGTACTCTATCCCCACATAGCTGTATCCTTTCTGCCAATTGCTTGGGAAGATAGTCGTAGAATTCTTGGTCGAGGCCTTTTTTGACTGTATAACTGCTAGGGATAATGCTATCTAAGTTAACATATTCCGCATCGACTCCTCTATCTCGGAGAAGAGCTGTCATGAGCAAACATGACAACTTTTCCCCGGCACCAATGATAATGTCCTTTGTCTTCGGGCTAATTTCGTCGATGATCTGGAGGCGATAGTTGTTTAATACCTTGCGCGTCACTAATTCTACACAGTAAAAGCCTTATTACGAACCTGGGCGGCGCTGAGGAAGTTGAGCAGCTTTCCACATTCTGTCTCTATATCATTCTTGAGCTGATCAAGTATTTCTTTGGATTTTATAAGCTCTGCGCCAGCGTCAACATGGCTTTCCCGGATCGCTTCGACAATATCAAGGTATAGTCTTGAGCCGGGTTTTAAAGCTTCCTCTGCAGCTCGGAGAAGTCTAGGTGACGTGAAGTTAAACATCAGTAATGAATCTAGACATCAAATAATCTGGATGACTCACCGATTTGTGGTTCCTTCCGCCTTTGTATCTGTACTTCTCGCCGAGCACACAACTGCAATTTTATTCTCACCGAGATGTGCCCTATATTTAGTGCCAGTAATTAGAAATGTGCTCTATAACTGCGGTTTTAGCCACGATTGAGGGAAGAGCTCTTACCGCACGATATCTTCGGCAATTTTCTCAGCGAACTTGCCCACGCTGGTACCGCCAAATTTTTGGACGACCCATCCGCCTGAAGCGTCGTTTTTTTTCATCTGAGGGTGCCCGTTGGTTGTTGGAGAAGGTGGAAGGATTTCAAGGGCCATTGTGGAATCTTCTTTTTTCTTTGATATGCACTGCGTTTTAGTGTCTTTGTTTTTTAAGGTGGGATGAAAAGATCAAAAAAGTCTCAAGGGAAATGTGCGGGGGTATATATTTAGCGAGGTTGCGACAGGGGCGATGTTGCAACTACCCCAAGACGTTTGCAGACTGGACCTGGTTTGTAAGTATACAGATCTAGACGATCGAGCACACTATATAATAATAATAATAATAATAATAATAATAATAATAATAATAATAATAATAATAGGAATCATATAGGCTCAGAAATTCACGGTTACCAATTATCAACATGGAACACAAATGTATTTACGAGGCTTGGTGTACGTAGCTACATGTAGACAGCCACATATCCAGAAGAGTTGGTGTTAGACAGTGTTTCGTATCCAATTGATTAATTACTATATCAGATTAAGTCCTCTACATTAATCCAATACTGTGAGACTAAGGGTATACGATAGGTTTTTCGTGATCATGAAGGTTATGTGCACTATACAGTACCGTAATATACATGTATTTAAATGTACATATCTATTGAGAATTTGCTGCCGAACCGGTACCTTTCTGTATCAAAATTTAGAAAGTTATGATTAATATCGAACGAAGAGGAGAGTAGAAGCCCCGGTCCCAAGCTCACGATTTCTATCTCAGAAATTCTATTAAAGCGCTCCTATAGGCCTAGATGGCCGGCATCTTTACAGCAATTATAATACTTAGATTGAGCTCTTAAACTGATTGGAGGGCTTGAAAATATTCTAGCACTGGTTTGAGTCGACCATACAGAGCTCAAGGGCCTGAGTATACAGGATTAAGTCTTCGACCGCGGCCGGCGCCAGCTGCAGGTTTAAGCTATGGCCAATCATCAGTGCCTAGTATCCGAGTTTATAATAATGGATATGTACTACATGTAGTATACTATATATAGGTGAATTTATTAGTCTTCGTCATGCTGATGGTCTAGATCTATTATTTATAAGCCTAGATAACTTGCGATAGAATCATTGGCCCTCTGTGTTACTCCCAGGCCTTTATTCCCTCCACGAATCAAGGCCAAATGTCCAAATCACAAGTTCTTAGGAGCTAAGGAACATATTTATTCCAATCAACCCCACAGCGCTGCATGAGCGCCTACAATAGAGCGTATTTGCAAACCGTCAATTTCAATTGACACTTCAAAATTGACAAATTGACAAATTGACAGTTCCCCTCAGTAGCCAAAATCGATCTAGTTCGAAAATCAAGCAATTCATCATGCTACCTGTGAAATACACTGTTGGAACTGAAAGTTCATACCCATGATAATACATGTAGCTTCGGTAGTAACAAAACTGGGTACTTGTGATCCTCCTGGTGTATCTCACAGCACACCGCCGATATTAAAAATTAACAGTCCCGGTTGCTATTTCGGAGCCCCACAATTTGAAATTGACGACTTGCAAATACGCTATAGCATTCATAAGGCATAAGTACCTAGTACTCTACTTAGGCGTTTAGTAAAAGGTCGACGGTGATCGCCCCGTTGCAAAACCCGTAGGTAGCTGTTTTCACTGAACACCTTAATTAGTATGTATCTCGTACATACCAACTCAACTATTTTGTGTAGCATATGCATGCAATAAATAGTAGTCCACTTTAAAAGTGGTATACACATATATGTATGTACCCGTAATTTCACAGAATTTGTGAACACGACCTTTATTGCATACACACAAAAAACCTCCAAGACAACATTTTTGTATGGCATGCAGTGGTGGTCGTGTTCACAAACGCTGTGAAATTACGGGTACCTACAAATTTCCATAAGAATGGCCTCATCGGAACGAAAGATGGCGTGCTTGCAAGGCAATAGCATCTTGCTACTATTACCGCGATAGAGTCACTCACAGGGTGAAGGCGGATCCTGTCTGTGAGTGACTGTACTTAGATTGATTGGGTGAGAGCTTTGTGATATGAAGTCGATTTAGTGGGGAAAGCCAGAAGATAAGAGTTCTTAGCAACAAGATCGCCTTCTCATCTGCGGTGGAACATGTCTCAGTAGTTGAACGAATACCGCCAAAACTCGAAAGATTGGCCATCTCCGCCCAGGGATTATCTCTAAAACGATTGGCTGAAAGGTACCGATCAACCTTAGAAGTATCCGTTTGTAGTAAGTTTGATCTTGTATAGCCAATTTTTCGAGTTTTGGCGAGCTTAGTCTCGTGCCCGTTGCCTCGAATGAGCCCTCGTACTACATATAATTGATAGGATCATATAGCCGAATTCGAATTCGCTTGCCATGGGGGAATATCTTAGAGGTATATTAGTAATTATATAACGTGCACGGAAAAGTTTAAAAGGTCTATAATGACACGGTTTTCGGTGAACGTGCTGTAAAGTAACACGGTGCAAGATGACACAGTTTCCTATGGTACGAGGCCGGTGGCCGAGTTGTTTAATACAGTTGATTGAATGCAGTTTTATACAGAATAGCCCCAGAATTTTTTGCGCAAAGGCTTCACTTAAAGGTGCCGGGGTTCGGCGCAAGGCGAAGCAAGATAGAAAGACAGGAAGCTAGATAGACGCTTATGTACCGGGGTCAACCATAAATACCGAGAATCTGATAAGTTCTTTGAGCCGTAGATCTGGGGTAGGTACGTACGATATTAGCTGGACGACACTCTTGAAACTCAATGCCAAGTGGTTACCCATGTAAAGGGGACATTCTAAAAATCACGGAGGTCAGATAGTGCTTCAAATTAGGGACCACCTCGCGACCGCGAGTTACAAATGGTATTAGAGGCTTTGCGCAAATGGAGCCAACTCCCCTTCCTGGCAACCTGATTGGTGTCGATCACACCATTAACCAATCAGATCAGATAATCAAAAATATAGAGCTGGCTCTATTTGCGCAAAGTCTCTATTATGATAATTATGGAGGGCCTTCGGCCCCCTGTCCAACTCCCTCTACACTTATGGAGGGACCTTCAGCCCCATCAACCTCCCTCCAGCTCCTGTTAGTGTTGCCCCCAGTTAGATCATTGTATTCAATTCATTGCTGTCGGCGCATATGGTTGGGGACGCCTGTAACTGGAGTGCTTGTGACATTGGTTTCTGAAGATTATTTTGACTTTAGGCTAAGATTGAGTGCTAAGATGTGCTAAGACTGAGGTTTGACACCGCAGACCCTCTAAGCTTACTTGATAGGGACTGTTATATCCACATTGGGTAGTATTCTGTCCCAAATAGGAAATTACGGGACTGACATTCGTTTGGCTCCCCACCAAAAACCCAACTTTTAGAAAACTAATAGCTCCACCACAGCGAAAAGTAAAATTAATCTGACTCTATTGGGTTGTAGAGAAGAGGCAGGGCTATTACTCAATAGAGAGAAAAATAATTTAGGGTGTGGTAGCCCGGCTACAGGCGTCCCCAACCATAGAGATTAGAGAGTTTGCGATGCAGGCCTAGGTCGGTCATGCAGGGGAAATACCTTACTGGATCTGCATGTAGAGTGCTCACTTACCGGAGGTCTAAAATGTCGGTTTGGAGATTTGAAATCTCGACCCATGAAAATAGAACAAGACTATGGGGGAGAAATATCATGATAAACCTCAAAAAAACATAGTGTGAATAAAAGTGAGTTTTCCAGCTTTCTGTTGCATTTGAACACTAGCGCGACCTCAAATCCGCAAACTCATTACACCTACCCAGGTCTGTTTTCAAAAATTGACTCTTGCGGCAGCCTAGGTTTGCTCTATTCGATAGAGGGGGTTGGCTGGTTGCTATGCAGGGTTAGGGATCTAGTGAAATCTTAAAGCTGTCATGTAGTGAAGATCAGCGATCTAGGGTCAAAAGAGAAAACTAACGCAGGATTGGTAACTTTTCACGCTGATCTTTTTTGTTCTTACTAAATATCTGGTGGCTTAAACTCTCTATTGCATATAGTGCGATTCTCGAGAAAGGGTAGGTGTGTCAACTTGGCAGAAACCGACCTTTAGCTCGAAATAAGCGTGGATTAGGGTCTTTACTTGAGGCTCTTCCTACAAAATCAATTGCCACTCAAGTTTACACACCCACCCACTATCGAGAATCGAGCCATACTACTCTGTACAAAAATACGCCAAGATCCTGATTTTGGGTGTATGCAATAGGAAACTAGAGTAAGAGTAGCTAGGTGCATAAATGTACAGTCCTTCCCGTGTCAACGGCGAACCCGACTCGGTGACGAATGATGAATTTTTCCAGTCAAGCTAGGGGGTCGGTGCGCCCATTCGTCACCGAACCGGGCTCGCCGTTGACCTAAGAACGACTGTAGACGCTTTATATGTATACATACCGTATCTTCCGGCGTGCCGGATGTTACAGGATTTTGTAATATCAGGGGACCAAAATCCGGCCTCTTGCAATCGGATATGTATAATGTAGCTTATCCGAGTAGACTTCTTTCAAGGCGTTTCAAAGCAATGTTACATCTTAGGAGACTTTTAACGCTTATTAGAGATTTTCATGCATTCCCCTCCCAAAAAGAAACCACTCAACGCGTGGCGGACAGCACGCGTTCCCAAAGGAGATGTAAAGCAGAAAACGCGACTCCCATCTCCTTCATATTACATCAAGGGGTCTAATCATCCACCCAAGCTTGCTTTCAACAATTTTCTTTTCTGCACTTAACTTGCTCTGTTTTGTTTTTCCACAAATATCTGTCACCTTAATTCGCGACTTGCGCCTCCGAAAAGACTACCCACAACTACCAGAGTCCCAGTTTACTCGCGCACAATGCCTGCCGCAACGAAGAAGAGAAGAATGCTCACATATGACCAGAATGGTCGTCTTAAAAAAGATAAAGATACATCTGAGGCTTCGAACGCCAAAAAACCTAGGGTTGAAGAGGAGACGAGAGCGGTTGGCGAGACTAGGGAAGCTCGACTGGCGAAGGCATCGCAGAGCGCTAAAAAGAGCAGCTTCGAGGGCGACCTAGAGAGATTAACACAGGAGATCCATGAATTGAAGGGAGGTGAGTTTTATCTTCACGATGACATTAGTCTGGATTTAGGTTAATATTTGCGAACAGGTAATGCTGAAAGGGATCAAAAGTGGGCAAGGCCGGATCTAGAGCCTGGATGGGATCCTGCTACGGAGAATCTCATCTTTCAACAGATTGATGTTGAAGAAGGGACATTGAACGGAAAGACCAATCTACGGTTATTCGGTGTTACGGAAGTACTGTTTCTGGGTTTGTTGAAGGCTTGAAGAGAAATTGCTAACAGATCAATAGGATGGGCACTCCGTACTTCTTCACGTCACTGATTTCCTTCAATACCTCTATGTCGCAGCTCCCATAAACTTCACCCATGAACTTCTACAGGACTACAAAAGAGCGCTAGAAATGAAGCTTTCCAATGGCTACGATAATATCATTCACACGGTTCAACTTGTCATGCGCCAGAACCTTTATCACTACACTGGTGGAAAAAACTCACCATACATAAAGATTAGTGTAACGGATCCTAAATACGCCAGTCGGGTGAGAGGCTTGATTGAGCGTGGAGATGCAAATTACAAGAAAATGTGGCCTTCTGGAGAGATTATGACTTTCGATAATATCCAGTATGTCATGCGATTCATGGTCGATACGAACATCTCTGGTATGAGTTGGGTGGAAGTGCCAGCGGGGGACTATCACATGCTTCCGAAAGGGGAGTTGACCTCGACCTGCCAAATTGAAGCGAAATGCAGTTTCCGAGATTTGATTGCTCACTCGGTTGAAGGAGAATATTCAAAAATGGCGCCTTTAAGAGTGTTGTCATTCGATATTGAGTGTGCTGGTAGGAAAGGTGTCTTTCCGGAAGCAGACAAGGACCCCGTTATTCAGATTGCAAATGTTGTTACACGGTATGGCGAAGATAAGCCGTTTGTTCGGAACGTGTTTACGCAGGACACTTGTTCGCTCATTATCAACACCCAAGTATTCGAATTCTCAAATGAGGCTGATATGCTATTGAAGTGGAGGGAGTTTTTAATTCAGGTGGATCCGGACGTCATCATTGGTTACAACATCGCCAATTTCGATTTTCCATACTTACTAGATCGCGCGAAGCATCTTAAGCTCCATGATTTCCCTTACTGGACTCGTCTCTCGAAAACTGGGGCAGAATCGAAAAAGACGAATTTCTCTAGTAAGCAAATGGGAAATCGTGACACGAAGGCCACAAATACCAACGGCCGTCTTCAGCTTGACCTTTTGCAATTGATCCAACGTGATTATCAACTTCGTTCATATACTCTTAACTCTGTTTGTGCCCACTTTTTGGGTGAACAGAAAGAGGATGTCCATCACAGTATGATTACAGAATTATTCAATGGAACGCCTGAGTCCCGGAGGCGTCTTGCAGTTTATTGTCTTAAGGATGCTTATCTCCCCCAGAGATTACTTGATAAACTCATGTGTCTGGTTAATTACACAGAGATGGCCCGTGTTACCGGTGTTCCATTCAATTACCTCCTTGCCCGTGGACAGCAGATTAAGTTTCTATCACAGATCTTTCGAAAAGCTGCCGAACAACAGTTGGTTATTCCTAATCTAAGACAGGAAGGCGGCGATGAGCAGTATGAAGGTGCTACAGTTATCGAACCTACTAGAGGTTACTACGATGTTCCTATTGCAACACTCGATTTTGCGTCTCTATATCCTAGTATTATGCAGGCGCATAATCTTTGCTACACAACACTTGTCAAGAAAGAGGTCGTCGAGAGACTTGGGTTGGAGAAGGATAAGGATTATACGATCACTCCGAATGGTGATTGGTTCGTTAAAGCCACCGTTAGAAAGGGGATGGTACCTTTGATTTTAGAAGATCTTTTGAGCGCTAGAAGGAAGGCCAAAGCAGACCTGAAACACGAGACGGATCCATTTAAAAAGGCTGTACTTAACGGTCGTCAGCTCGCTCTGAAAATATCTGCGAATTCTGTTTACGGTATTACCGGTGCTACAGTTGGGAAACTGCCATGTCTCCAGATAGCCTCCTCTGTTACCAGCTATGGTCGTCAGATGATTGAGAAGACGAAAGAGGAGGTTGAGAAAAAATACACGATCGCGAACGGATACTCCCACGACGCTCAGGTCATCTACGGTGATACTGATTCCGTGATGGTGAAATTCGGCATGGGGGATCTCCCTACCGCTATGAAGCTAGGTGAGGAGGCTGCACAATATGTGTCGAGCAAGTTTATCACACCGATCAAATTGGAATTTGAGAAGGTGTATTTTCCGTACTTACTTATCAACAAGAAACGTTATGCTGGGTTGTATTGGACCAGAACCGATAAATATGATAAGATGGATACTAAGGGTATTGAGACTGTGCGAAGAGACAATTGTAGATTGGTACAAGTCTGCATTGAGACCGTGTTGAGAAAAATGCTGATTGACCGAGATGTCGAGGGAGCACAAACGTTTGTTCCCATTTTTTTTTTCACATCTAAGCTACATGTACTAACTTGATATTTTTGGTTGCAGATACGTTAAGGACATGATATCAGATCTGCTGCAGAACAGAGTCGATATGAGCCAGCTGGTGATCACCAAAGCTTTGTCTAAGTCAGACTACACAGCCAAGCAGGCGCACGTCGAACTTGCTGAAAGAATGAGGAAACGTGACGCCGGTTCTGCACCTACACTCGGAGATCGTGTCGCGTATGTCATCATCAAAGGCGCAGGTGGTGCAAAGAACTACGAGAAATCTGAAGATCCGATTTATGTTCTCGAGAACTCCGTCCCTATTGATACGAAATATTACCTCGACAATCAGCTTGCGAAGCCCTTGACTAGGATCTTCGAGCCTATTCTTGGAGAAAGGAAGGCGCAATTACTATGTTAGTCATCTAGCATTTCCCTTCATTGCCTACCTCCTATGCTAACAACTACGATAGTGACTGGAGACCACACCCGTACAATCTCAGTTAGTGCACCCACGGTTGGTGGACTGATGAAGTTCGCTAAAAAGACCCAAACCTGTATGGGGTGCAAAACCTCACTCACAAAGAATGCCGAAGCCGATGGTGCTGTCTGCGAGAATTGCAAACCACGCTTCGGAGAGCTGTACCAGAAGACACTCCAAAAAGTATCCGATTTAGAGGTCAAGTTTGGACGACTCTGGACACAGTGTCAGCGTTGCCAAGGGTCAATTCATTGTGAAGTCATTTGCTCTTCAAGGGATTGTCCGATTTTTTATATGAGAATGAAGGCGAGGAAGGATATTGAAGATGCAGGGAAGGAGCTAAAGAGATTCGATGTGGACGTTAGTTGGTAGAGGGAGATGTAGGATTACATCTGGAACTTGTGTTTTTTTTTAATCGTTTTTAATGGATATCAAGAGATTTTCGGAACAGTATCGACAAAGCCTTGTGGCTGTAGGGGGGGCGGTAGTTATTAAGTGATACATGTACTTTGTCATCAGTTCATCTGTAAAATAGAGGTTTGATCAAGGGAAAAATTGGAGCTCTTGAATCTTGACCGTGTAGGCTCAACGATTATTTGAATAGAGGTATTGTTACACAGGCCGTGTCTATTGTAGAAGGTATAGTTATGGCGGTATTTCTAGCTTCAAAGTCATTATATGCACGTATCATAGATTTTAACCACCTACAGCTATAGTCCCTAAGTCGCGTTAAAACCCACACCGATGCTATGTTTTCTATTTTCAATCAATTACTGTCGTGCACAAGCTCTGTTATCAGAAGTTACAAAGGGAAGGCATCTACGGTGTGAAATAAATAAACAAAATTGTTTTTGAGGGATATGCTAGTCCTCATTATGTTCCTTATAAGGGTGCCAATCAAAATGAAATTTTTGATTTTTTATAAATAGAATAGAAGCTGGTTTGAAGACAAGCTCACTGAAACTTTTGCACTTGAGAATTCTAGCTGGAGAAGAGCTGCTCTCTCGGGTTGAATTATCAGACACCATAAAAAATGAGGGAGAAGGGAGCCAAGCATATATCTATGGCTCGCTGTGGCATGCCAGACCGTATTTTGGCCATTCAGAAGATCTTCCGGCCACCGAGAAGCTTTACCACACATTTCCTCATACAAACTATCCCTGTCTCTCGAGTACTGTACTCGCCTACCAACATAAGAACCAGAAAATGCGTGACAACGTCAAGGATCATTTGTTACAAACAACCCTTCAGCGTTTTCTGGTTGTTACCCTTGTAGGCAAGTACCTACATGCGGGTTAGGGTTTGTAGCGCTCGACAATCATTGAGAATAAAGTAAAGACATACCGCGCGTGCGACTGACCCGAGTGCGCCACGCGCGGTATTAGAAGATATGTTAACATGAAGCTACTCTACTCAGGGCATAGATCAGGCACTGGAGATAAACTCTATTTTTTACTAGCTAGTCAAAACGTTATTGTAGAGTAGAGCATCGCAGTGATCCTCATACCACGCTCTAGTTCATATTCTTGTTTCCAAAATGTTTCATTCAGGAGTTCGAGTTTCTTTAATTTGTACAGCGAGAGGTAAAGTTATTGTAGAAACAGGGGTCTAAAAACAGGGTTTGTATGGATGGTCAAGCCAATAGGGTTCCTCCCATATTTCTACAATAATCTCATCACAAGCTGTAGAAGCACTAGTTTTGAGCAATCATGGTCTGACCTCCAGTGGATGCTCTGCGTAGCGAGATACATTTCATTGAGCCGCAATCCAAGCAGATGTCTTTTAGCCGCATGATGTCATATCCCAATACCCTGGCCCCGGTCCCTGGGATACCAAGGTGCCAATGACAAGGATAATTTGTATGGGCCAAGACAATTCACCATACAACAACCAACCGCACGATACGTACGATACATTGAACAGGAAGTTGGCCTGGATAATAATAAACAGTCGAATTGCCAATTCATGACGTCAGGCACTCCGATTTCCAGTAGATTTGGATCTATAAAATGGTATCCTCAAGTGCTCTCGCATTTCAACATTATTATTACCGCTCCTACTTCTAGCAAGATTTTTTAGTACTCTTTGTCGTTCGCCCATCATGCTTGCGCTGTCTCTCCCACTAGTGCTAACGTTATTTTCGTATGGAGTTCTTGGTGCCCCTACAGATCTTATTGTTCGAGACGCTTCAACAGATCTTGTCGCCAGGAGTGTTGTAGATGACTTCAATAACTTTATCTCCAGTGCTTCTGATAAAATAAATGTGGATGATATCAAGCAAGGCATCCTCCCGGATTTTTTTTCAGACATTCCAGACGAGCAAGAAATTAAGGATCAGCTGGGGCTCAACGACACTCAAATCGGTGAGCTTCCTCTCGAAGTCTTAAACATTCCGTTCGTAAACCCTAGCCTCTTCTCTTTTTTGTACTTTAAACTAACAACCTATCTAGTGGTTACGCAAACTACACAGGCCGCGGGTGGAACCTGCGTATTCATGGACAGGCATACAAACAGCCTCTTTCACCAAGAACTTCAGTCTCAAATGAGACTCTTGATAAGGCAGCAAATGTTTTCCTTCCGGATTTAGACATAGACCAGCTACAACCGCACGAACAGGACAATGCGAGAAATCTTACGAGCGCCATTTTATCTTTACCGCAGGAGGATGTACAGTTGGTTTTCACATTGAATATAGCAGAAGATCAGAACATCAGTAGCGGATGGAACGGGGAAATACAATGGGGAAAATTAACCGATTCAAGAGGTAAGTTTTATGATGTTTATTAGATGAAATGAAGCTAATAAATATGTAGGAGAAATCGATGGTTTTGTTCAACTTCCCGCGAATGCGAGCGATTTACCACCTGGTAACACCACCACACAAATCACTAGGTTGGATATTCATACAAATGGCACTGATAGTAAGGCTCTCCTAAAAACTTCTAATAATAGGAGACTCACTGTTTTTCAGCTGGTAATGCAACTGGCTACCTTGTACCCAACCAAGGGATCACAATCATCTCCGACATAGATGACATCCTGCGTGTTACCAAGATCTACCGACCTCAAGAGGGATTACTTAACTCGTTCGCTCGTGACTTCGTCCCTTGGTTAAATATGCCTTCTATCTATGACACCTGGTCGACTCAACATCCTGAGAACCCATATCACTTCCATTACCTCACTACGACACCAGAGCAAGCTACTAGGGTTTACATGCAGTTCATCTATCACACATATCCTGTGGGATCCTTTGACACTCGCCCTCTGAATTTTACTACCGTCGATCAGACATTTTCCGTCAGGAAGACCTTGCTGAATAAGATTTTTGAGACCTTTCCGCAACGTCAGTTCGTACTTATCGGTGATACCACAAATAACGATGTGATGAAGGATTACCCAGAGTTGGCGACACGTTTCCCAGGCCAGGTTGCTTGTATCTTGCTACGGAATACTTCCGCGACAGATAGTGGAAATAAGTTTCCCTATGATACAAGTGGATTTGAGAATTTGAAACAGGAACAGTATATGTTCTTCAACACACCAGATGATCTTACAGGACTTGATTTCACGAGAGGAGACTGTCGGAACAACAGTGCACAGCTGGGAACTGTAGAATTTGGATGGCAGGGATTACCTTTTGATAACAGTGCTATTAGTAGGAAGGGAACAGCGGCAGTGTGGTCTGCACTTTTTGTGATGGTGATTGTAGTATTTTGGTGATGATCGAGGGATTTAGATTGTTCTTTCTTAAAACGTGACTCCTTTTGTGTTCTTTTTCTTTCTTCTTTTCTTTTTGTTTAATTCATTGATTGCATGCAGACCTTCGTCTACGGCAATATTCCCAAAACCCCCTAACTAAACCCCCCAACAACCTCCACCGCCTCTCACTAGATACTTTTATTGTGGTTTATCTTTTGTAATTGAATTCTAATATCTGCAGGCGGGTGATGATTATGACACGAATATCATGAGCACAAGAATTCAAACATAGTTCACTATGACGCCTATCATATTTATTTATCTAGCTTTTCCCCTGGTGCGGTGCCTGTATATAGCTCTGGTCTGGATACTCTTCCGATTAACTATATCAAATAGTCGTAGGAAGCGTCAACACCTATCCTCACAGATCAACTCCGCCGTAGTAATTGAGTGACAACCCCCACCCAGATTTTAAAAAGTCTTGTCATTGCCATGGCTCATGTCTTTATCCCTGTGCCATGTAAACATGCGGGCTACTTTTATCAAGTAACTACGCAAAACAAAACACTGTAAAGTCGCCGTACAGACATATACATATCAATAACTCAATTAGGTATTGGCAATGATGTGTTTGGGTAATAATTTTGATGGACGTCGCCTAACATCAACACCAGTACTCCGACATTTAATTCAAACCCACGATCAACCGGAAAAATGGATGTCAATTCACAGAGAGAAAGAGGTTGTAATCACGTGAACATCTGTATGAAAAGCTTGAGATTAGAATGGGTTCGTTGGTAGTTATTCAAAGAAAGCTCTGTGATATTCTTGGTCACTGGTGTCGATCCCAGGCCGGTGGCGTATTACACCGTAGTAGTCCCAACTCAGACTACTCGCAACTTCATAGCGTTTCTAAACACAACCGCTATTGCATGCCATACAAAAATGTAATCTTGGCGGTTTTCGGTGTGTATGCAATATTGGCTGTGTTCAAAAACGCTATGAAATTGCGAGTACATACATGTATGTATATGGCTACATTATATGCATATACATATCCTAGCTATCATAGCCCTACATACCTATAGAGTACATGTATTACTAAAACGATTATATTATTGCATTTTTACTATACAAAACACTAGTACGGACGTAAATACATGTACTCCTACTGACTGGTTCCTTATAATAAGGAATATAAACTCACGCACGACCTGCAGCACATAATCGCCAGTTAAGCAGGAAAATTTAAGAATGCAGGCACAAACAAAACATCCCTCTATGTATAGCTTTTTGGGCCGCGTAGCGTCTTGACCCTTTCAGAGCTTCCGGTCCTCGCGTCAGATACCAACGGCAGAGGCACCGGTGCATTTCTCCCATTATCACCAATAATGTCCCCGTTACCATATGGCTCATACACACCTTCCTCGTGTGCATGGTTAATATTCAGTGTGCGTGGAATATTCTTATTTCGTTGCTCTAATTCTAGAGCAGCCATCCTCCGCTGTGCCTCCTCAATTTTGACTTCGCCCGTATTTCGAACCTTGAAGCCACTTTCATTTCTCTCATCGGGGACCAAGTCACCCTTCCACACCTCGTCCCATCCTTGACGCTCTGCTTCCTCGGCGGTGATCTCAACAAGTTCCCCGCCAGGCGTTTCAAGGTAATGTTTCTTGGGAAGAAGTTCAATGTCGACGATTGGCTGAACAATGGGGTAGATTTCTGTGTGATGGATCTCGCGAGTTATCACAGTCGTTACCTCTTCGTTCTCGACAGGGCGGATGACGGCGTGTATTACCGCTGGTCCTAATTAGTGAGTGGATGAAGCAAAGAAATATAGTTTGTGTCTTACGATCTAGTGTTTCTTGGTGAATTGATGTGGTCTCGGCGGAGATTTCTCGTCCGGGATTGCGGTATCGTTGCTCCTCTTCTAATGTAATTTCTTGGGCCATTTAGTTATTAATCTCGATGTTTTCTTGCATTGTGAATATTCGAATGGTTTTACCTTTAGCCCCAGCGCGAGAGTAAACATACTCATTCTCTTGTCCTTTTATTTTACCCGTACTAGTACTATCATACTCACCTACGGTCTCACTGGCCAAATTTTCTGCCTTGGGACCAGTATCGACATTATGCGTATTTATAAAACTGGGAACCACACCCAGAGGTGGTCTGGGGAGAGGGCGAGAAGGACCCACATTCTTCGGGGGCTCTGTTGTTGATTTCGGTGGGAATCTTTGCTCTCGTGCTTCGCGAGGATCATCGTCGTACCGTTGCCCATAGTAAACTTTAGAAGTAGGGCGGCTGTTGGGGTTGAGGGATTGAGTTATTGCTATCCAAGTAACAATGTTAGTTGCATTAGGTTCAGGGTGTCAAGGTTTAGATTATTTACAGTGGTTTGAGTAATCACTGGATTGACTACCGTCAGAAGAATTTCGACAAAGTTCATTTCCCAGTTGAAGCTGCGTGTTACAAGAAACGAGTGAGTATTCGTGTTGCATGCAAAATCCGGAAGGCAAGGACCTACTGGTGGATTTCGCTCGACGAGATTATTTCTGCTGGTGGTTACAGTATCCGGGGTTTGTTCATGAGTACGAAGCGGTTCTAGCTCCGCAGGAGAAACAGCCTCCGAATGATTTCCGTAATCAGTGATATGGGTATACCCAGGATTATTGAAAATGGTACCTGAGCGAGCTGGCTCGCCCAGGTCAGGCTCATACCCCGAATCACGAGGTATGTGGAAATTCTGTTCGTTATCAGCAATAAACGTAGGTTCGTGCTTCGCTTTTTGCCCGCCTCCTTCTCCCTCTGGTACCCATTCAGTATCTGCTCCCGCTCCTACTCCCGCCCCTGTTCTCACTCCTGCTCCTGCTCCACTGGAAATTAGGGTATCTTCACGAGAACTATGAGATTCTCTTGCTTGAGGAGTTACTAGTGGTGCTGAAACTATTACAGATTCTGACGCTCCAGTCCGTGTAGGCGGAGAACGCATTCGAGGTGCAATGACACCAGGGTCGTCCTTTTTGAATTTAGATCCCCCATTCCCACAAGGTAATCTTAAGAGTGTACTCTTAATTTTTCTACCTAAAGGCATCTCTGTAACCGGAGATGCTTGAATGTCGACTTTCGAAGGTTGGGATACCAAAGGTTCGTAAGTTTTGGAACTGGAAAGTAGGAATTAGGAGAGCAGATATGATGTGTTCGAGTGAGAATTCAACTCTCAAGAAACGTCACCGAAAGGCTCCAAGAGATCTAGCCCGTTCAAGCTTTCCATCCCGCCTTGAAAACAAACAGGATTATCCCGCCAGTTGCCATTTCACCGGTTACCGTACGCGTAGACGAAAGACAAAAGGCCCGATACCCGTTAGGTGATCCGATTTCCCAACGCTTCTCCATTGCCGAAAGCCACAACCAAAATATACTTCTCGTTGCCGTTGCCGTTGCCTGAGGAATCGGAAATCTATGCAGAAATCTTGAAATTCAGCATGCGAGACACTTAAAGCTCCGCGGACTTTGATCTCAGTGCTTTGAGTGCCCTTTGCTCCCCTTGCGTCACTAAATAAGCTTAAATCCTTGACTAGGGAAGGATCCGAAGGAAGGAAGGAAGGAAGGAAGGAAGAAGTTGTCTGCATGCTCTCAGTCCCACGTTTTTTTTTTATTTTAATAATATTCGACTTTCGTCTTTATGACGTGACGTTAAGGTTGAAGTGGTTCACAACGAACATCTCGAGATATGAAGTGCCACGAAACTCCCACCCTGCTACAAGCACAACTAGCCCATTGGTAGTTTACCCCCTGTGGTGATCAATGACGATCGAATTCAATCCTCAAGCACCACCAACTCACTGACCTTGTCGATATTGGTCCGCCAAGCCTCCATATGCCAGCCACTGTTTCGCGCCAAGACAGCCACAAAACCTACAAATGGACATTCCATTGAGTAACCTTGAAATGAAAACCATAGGTTTCAGATATGTGCAGACAGTAGGTGGGGGGTGAGTGATAGGCCTACGAGTGCAAGACTATGACGATTACATCTTACAAACCCGATCTAGTCCCCTATGAACCACTAATTCCATTCTCCACAATCATCGGATTGTCCACCGCCTTAACTCCAAACTCCACAGTTTTCAAACCGCCAAATTTCCCTGGTTTTTGCTCCTCACCCCCAATGAGCGCATCTTGACCTCAGAGGCTTTCCAGCGATTCTTGGCCGGTAATATGACGTCGACTGAGGCTTTCGATGTATATATTGACCCTTAATGCGAAGTCTTTACTGCCCTTGCCACCACAAATCAACCTCTATTTACGAACACTACCTTAAAGACCATTACCACTACCACCCTTTTCTACCAATTTATTCACATCACATTAAGTCAAAATGCAGTCCATTAAGAACGCCGCTAAGGAATTCATGTAAGTGTCTCTACCGGACGAAGACATCACTAGAGTTATTTACTCTTTATGGTCACTTTGTTATTCTTCCAATAAATTTATATCTCACAGCTAGATCGAGTATCACCGCTAACTCTCACTTTCCTGGCCATCCGACAGTTCCCGTGACAAGAAACATGATACCGAAGTCAGAGAAACCTTTAACCCGGCCGTAACGAAGGAGGTCATCATTCCAAAGGAAACCGAGGAGACCACCGTCGCCATTGACCGAGAACTACATCAGAGGCATTACCAGACCAGAGTGCAGCCCATTGAGGACAAGGAGGTTTTACCAGAGGAGCATAGGCATCAGGTCATGCCAGTTGAGACTCGTGTCACCAAAGATGTTGATGAAGACCTCATAAGACGAAAGCTCGAGGAAGAGGTAGGCATCGATTTTACCCTGAAATTAACAGAGTACAATATGGTAGTGTCAAATCATCTAACCTTAGCAGAAATTGAAATTCAAATCTACTCGTGAGGTTCTTCCCGTCGAGCATACCAACATTGCCGGCGCCACCATCACCGGCGAGCACGCCCATCATCACGTTTATGAGCAAGTTCAACCCGTTATCGAACGTGAGGTTATCCAGCCCGCCGTTATCCACACCACTGTTCCAATTCACGAAAGAATCGAGCACGCCCCTACTTTCCATCCCGTAACCGTCCAGCCTAAGATGTCACTTGAGGAATACAAGCGTGCCGGTGGTGTTCTTGACGGCCGCAACGAGACCATCGACATGTTTGAGGGTGAGCCCGAGGTTAGGGAAAACGGTGGGGCTCACCAGACACACCCTGATGCTTACGGGCACCGAAAGCATCACCACCACAATTCGGGCCATTCTTCGCCTGTTCCGGGAGTTACCAACCGTAGTGTCCCCGCTCACTAGGAAACGATGCAGTGTTACATTTGATACGTATTACGCTGGAGATGATGATACGATGGATGCGAATGGGCAAGCTGCCCTTGTAATATTATTTGCTTTGACGAGATCAATTATGGGATTGTATCTATAGTATGCAGGAGGAAATATCAAATAGTTGTTTTGTTGTCTTTCTTTTTTTTGTTTGATGTCGGTGTATGTGGTGCGGCGTGTTTTCTTGTTACCACAAAATATCATCTCCAGAAAAAACCCGCAGTTATGGACCGGATCTCATACCGTGAATCTTGATGGTGTGATCGCCTTAGACAGCGTATAGAGTAACTATATTTGACAGATCATAAGTTAAATACATAGATCTTAAACCCCCTTGTCAAGGCAATTTAGATCGTTTTCGACCCGTCCCAGGATATAGGAACCTACCGCTAAATCTCGAGTTGTTCGGGTAGTTGCCAAGACCATTTGCTAAGCTACTTTTAGTTTAAATCGTGCAGGAGGGGCCTGTTTTCTTCCTCTAAAGGTGAAGATATTCAGAGATTTAGCGGTACACCTACTACAATAGACGACTTCCCTAGCCACTCAACCATTCCCCTCATGCTCACTCAAACATTTAACGCAAAATAGAAAGGATCTTCGCTATAACCGGCTCCTATCGTTCTTCCGCCAATCATAATCCAATGCTCGAGTGGGGGTGCTCGAAGTCGTCTATGTAACCTGGCATAAAAAACTTGGAACTTTGGTACACCACGCTAGTAATACCATATCAGGCAAATTCGCGGGACACATCCCGCAACAACGCACTGAGCGACCAGCTCAATACCAGATCGAACTAGAGTGAGCGAAATTGTTGATGTGATTTAACTTCTGCAGCGATTGCTCTACCTGCCGGTTAGAAGTGTAGAAGCAATTACTACAAAGCCAAGAAAGAAAGAGTGTGTTACAAAACTGAGGCATTGATCACAAAGGATCACTCGTGCCAAGCGTTACATCTCTACTACATGTATGTACTGGAATACCACTTTGCGAAACGCTCGATCCGAGTAGTGGGAAGTTGTTGGCACAAAAACCGGTTATAGCCCAGATACTTTCTGGGAAGTAAATATTGTATACAGATCAAAGGGATTCGAATGTCACTCAAAGAATAGGTAGAAATTTTTAGGGTAAACTTCACGGGATCAACCGCAATATTAATTTTTCGGGGCACGATAAATATAGTACAAAAAACTAGCTATCTAAAATGTCCATCCGCCATATAAAAATTTCTCGACCGCCACTCCGGGTCAACCAGATTAGGATTAAGACCTTCTAATTTCGCATTTAGAAGGTGAGGGTGGCACCAGCGGTTCCGTAGACAGCAGAGTAGACAGCGGATGCCGCAACCTTGGTGTATGAGTAAGGAACCGATTTGAGGGTACCAGTAAGGGCTGTGTTCTTGCCATCACCGAAGTCGTTGCCAGAAGCGTACTATTTGGTTAAAATATTAGTAATTGCAATCGAATAAGAATAGCAGTATGTAAGAAGAGAGGAACTAACAGCATAACCAGCATCGGTGGAATAAAGAGGCTTGTCAGAGTCAACGAAGACGTTGTTCTCAACCAACAACTGCGCACCCTGGCGGGTGTTGATACCATCGGAGACAGAGAGGTAGTAGTTGTTGTAGATGTGACCGGTACCGAAACGGAAAGAAGGACCACGGGAGTTCAAGTTGTAGAAGAAGTTACCGACGTAAGTAACAGTGAGATGACCCTTGTCCTCGGAACCGTTGGAGTCAGAGTGGCCGACGAGGGATGCTTTCCAGTGGTCGTGGAGGAAGTTGTTGGAAAGGGTAACGTAGTCAGAGGCGTGAGTGACGTCAAGGAGCCCATCGTAATAATCCTAAAAGATACCATATGTTAGAAATTCATTATGTCAGAGTTAATTTCCGGTAATGGGTAGCTTACTTTGTCGTGGTCACGGTCAGAAGACAGATCGCAATGGTCAACCCAGACATTCTTAGAAGCCTGGATACCAATGGCATCACCAGCCGAAGCGAGGACCTTCTTGATGGTCAAATTGCGGATGATAACGTTTTTGACGCCGTTAACGCGGAGACCAACTCCAGAAAGAACTATCGATGAACGTCAGTATAATTTTCCACCGATCCACTCAATTACCAAGATTGATAATGCGAGAAAAACTTACTAGCGTTAGAGTTGGCACCAACGATGGTCTTATCAGATGCAACCTTGATGACAGTGTTACCAGTGATGGTTCCCTTAACAACAATAACCTTCGAGCCGGATGAAGTTGCCGCAGTCTGAAGGGCAGCAAGGGAGGAAACAGTGGTGGTAGAGCCACCGGCACCACCTTTGGTACCGCCATTCTGGCTAGCGTAACCTACGGAGGCAGCATCGGAGGCAGAGGCGCGCTTGTTGAGCTTTCCAACGGAAGCAGGTGCGGCTGCAACGAAGGCAGCAAGAAAGCTGACGGAGAAAATTGCGAATTTCATTTCAAATGAGCTTTGTGTGTATTGAAAATTGTGTGTATTGAAAAGTAGCGTTTTGCCTGAAAACGAATGTGGAAAGGTAAGAAGGAAATGGAAAGAGAATGTTGGTCAAGACTAGCTGTGAATGAATGAAGAGAGTGAACTGAACTGGTGAGAGAAAAGCATTGAAGGGGAGAAATGTAAGCTTTATATAAGACTTTCCATATATTAACAGACACAAAAGAGAAATGTAACTATTAATTAGAGACTCCAGGATGACATAGATCACGAAAGTAAAGCCCGTGCCCTTACTACATGTACTATGCATTATCACACTTTTTGAAACTTTGTATAGTCATCTCAGCCAGGTACCGGAAAACCCTCCCAATAGATTGGGGTTGAGTAGAGATAGGGTAGCCGACAGATTTGTCCAGGGGCCATATTCGACGTTCCTGGGTATCGTGCAAGATGCAAGTATTGTGGGTTGACAAAAGTTGTCATGTTTTTCGCATAGCAATAGGAGAGATTACTCGAAATACTAATCCACAGGGTTAGCAATTAGAACCCATACCTAGGAGGTATTATCTATCAGCCTTCACCTCTCTGATCATATAACTATCTTCTCTATATATTTTGTAGTGATGGGGCTATAGTTGTTCCAAGCCCCATCCTTGTACAAAATCACGAGAACCTTTGTCAACCCACAATACCTACATCCACATACAGTCGCACCTCGCTATCTCGTAATTCGATATCTCAGATCTCTTTCTGTCTCGTATATTTTGGTATATTTTCTATCTCGTATGGGTTGGGCTTTCAGAATACGCTAATGACATAACGAGGTGCGACTGTACCTACATGTAACTACTCTGCTCAGCTCACTTCATTGCTAGCAGTAATCAGACTTCAAAGCGGGCATGGTATACGTAGGTAATCACCTAACTCTTTTGGTAGTCAATCACGTATTTGTTCTTTAGCAATGATTAATATACAGTATATTATGTGACAGGGGGTGCATAATATATTAGACGGAACTTAATCTCAACCTCTTGGCTCTATCTTGGCAGGCATCTAAACGAAACGCGGAGACAAGGTACATACCGCCAAAACTTATATACGTAGCCAATTTAAGGCTACAACCACGTTACTCGGCTAGATCCGACCCTGGAAGAAAAGCCGGGCACAGTAGCAACACAACGGGGGGCGTAAGGGCCTGGGGAAAGGGGGCTGTCCTTGCGCTTCACACTGATAGATTGGTCCGTGATTTTGTCACTCCACACATTCCACCGAGATAGCGAGCAACTTTGAAGCGAGCAACTTTGAAGCGAGCAACTTTGAAACTCCTAGCCAAAGACAGCGGCGGCAAATAGTGGTAGAAACAACATGTTTCATGAAGCGGTGCTCCCTCCAGCCTGGGATCAGTAGCCTAGTTTGACAGTTACGATAGATGTCCCGTAGATTCTAGGTTCCCGGGAACCTTGAAGTCTTCGGTGACCAGGGATTCAATGATCACATCACTAAGCTAATACACTGCAGTGGGAAAAACACAATTAGATAGTCCTGATATATCGGCTGAGAGTTTCAAGTATCAATCCAGGGAATATTTTACTACTAATCACGATTTCTCAACATAAACCCAGCATCCAGATCCAACCTAAAAAGATGATGAGCGATAATTCTGTTGTCATCTCAGGTGAAGCTCCGATATTCTGTCCGAGCCTGTTTAGAGCTCAGGTCGACCTTCGGGATAGTTGCAAGGAGCAGTGCAGAATGTAAGAGTATATTATAGACCCGGTCTTAGTGTACTTGTATTTCTAATTATGATAAGAAAACAAGCACAGACAATGCTACACTGTATCTCTGATTGATTATCTCCCCGACACGACATTCAAAAGGAGGCCACGAAACAGCAGGAAAGGGCTTATATTACAAATTCGCACACTATCTACTGCGATTTTTTTTAAAAATATTGCTATCATTAAAGGGGTTCTACAGATCGAAATCCGAATATATAAGCCTCCTATATGATCGTCTATATCGATCGAAATAAGTAGCTGGGTCGACATGACAGGGATATCATAAGGGGTATAATGGAATTCGAATGCAGAAGGCTTAAGCTATGTCCTTTGGGATATAGTGCGGAACCCCGTAAACGGAATTAGGCTCTGTTGTAAATAAAATAAAAGAAGCTACGCGTGCAATCGCAGGTTTCAATGATCTGGTTGAATGATCAAAAGATAGACTGGTAATCCCTAAACGGTTCCCCTTGTCAGGGTTTGGAGAGATGGGTGGAAACTTCCGTACATATACTCCGCAGGTGGCATATTGTGGGGTATGTTAAACCGCTATTCTCAGCGCACATAGCCGAGGACTGGGATTTGTGACTCGAGAGCTTTGGCCTGGCGGGCTGGGGAGGTATGGAACCCTTTTGAAAAACCAGGCTCTAGACCCTCTTGATAGCTATATGTCGGTCGGTATTAATCCCCATCCGCCGTAATATTGTAGAGTCTAAAAGCACACATTAATATTGATTTAAATTCAAGGGATGTGGTTTGTGATTTAAGAGTATTGAGGGAATCTAGTCAAATCGGCTAGCATAAGGCGCTTTTCGCGACAACTAGGGATTGGGAAATTAGTGAGGCCGAGGGTGAGCTTTTCAAAAACGGTTTGCAGCTACCTAGGTACATATCTTGGTTACATGTCGGTTTTCTACACGTAAACCATGTAAACGCAGATAACTCGATAATTCGGGACATACGCACCAGGCTCACCATAATTCAATATATTTTTTGCTGTTCGAAATTTCAAGCCATGTCTGTAACTTTATCTACACATGTAGATTAGACTTAGTTTCTTAGGCGGATTCGATTCTACTACATGTAGGTATTAAGATTAGTCTAGTGCCGATATCTGAAGGCGGTTGTTCATTTATCCACACTTCCTGCGGGCTCCATCAATACACCTACGTTTGCATTACCTCACTCATTACCCATGGGATCATCTAGATAAACACACCGAAATAAAAACTTATTACAAAATTAATTTCAGCCGAGATACTGGCCTGCCAACAAGAAATGCAAGCTGCCCACGATATACGAATAGTCATAGTTATCTTGCCGTAGCTTTGTGTTCTGGAGGACTAAATAATCAACTATTGTGCCTTTTCACAGTGCAATCTACATATATCCACAGTTTTGTAGTTGCGTTCGGACGGAACTAAAATGAGTGATACTTCATGATCCCGGAAGCAATAACGACTGACCCCGCGGCCGATGTCCGTTGCCAAGCTTCATAACACGTCACACGAATATTGAAATCTTGGCAAGCTGCGTGTGTCGGTTGGGTGGAAATCTTCGGGGGTGTTCGGCGACTACACTCTAAAGTCTTCTACTAGGTACATGTATGTACCTACATGTATGTACTTCGGAAACAGGGGTAAGTGATAAGACACCACACTGCCAAGATTGCGTGAAGGGTGTCTTCCCACTTACCCCTACCCCCGAAGTACAGTCTTTCCTGGTTTGCACATTCGCCACTCAACCGCTTGAGAATTTGAATGGCTGAAAGTGCAGGGGTTCTTAGTAAGCACGATACATCAGGGTATTGAGGTGGAATACGGGGAGGGGCGAAGCCCCCCTATTGAATGTTTCCAATAATTATTTGATACCAAAAATCCCTAGGTCACACAAAGTGTAATAGTGCTGAGGATCCATAACAGTCCCAGTCGGTGATGAAGAGCGTTGGACGGAACCGATGTAATACAAACTAGCTCAACACAAACTACATGTACCTATACACCATGGTGTTCTCGGCTCATGAAGTTGAGAGACCATAACCCAATTACCTGGTACCGTATTTGGCACGCAGGGAGGTAAACATGGCTTAGCACGGAATATGTTTTCCCCGACCTTGGCATGCACTCCTTTTAATTCTCCGTGTGCTAGATAGCGCGTTTTCAGTTGCAAATAATGCGCGCGGTAAATATTAATTGAACCTCTTTTGGGAACCAATATATTATGCACCGATCCCGCACAGAAGACTGACTGGTTAGGGGGGGGGGTGTGATAGATGATATAGCTGCAGCTGTAGAAATACGTACAGTTCTGAATTGGGTCGATAAGATTTATTATGACATTCTATAGAATAATATATAAATGTTGCCTACACTAGGTATACATATGATCAAAGATCACTCGCCTGGGTGGTCTGGGCAAAAATAGGATCTCAAACAGTTCCGCCTTCAATTCTCTTGGTTACAACATAAAATAAAACCATCCTGCCCGAGCTCACCCATGCCAACACTGGGACTAGTATGCGGACATCTTTCCGATCCACTTTCAAACTCCGGGTCTGAATTGCTACCCGATATTGTATATTGTTAAAATTCGAGTTTTTTTTTTTTTGTTTAACTCATTGTTAAAATTCGAGTGATTTATAATGAGTTTGAATTACCACGGGGTTTCATCCTTCTTTGAGAGCTAGTTTGGCAGTTCATTCGTTCAGTAATAACTACATGTAGTTTATTTGGGATTGGCCAATTGGTTATTCGAGCGATTTAGTAACATTAATTTCTAGCTCCAGTTTCTTTTAGCTTTAAATTTTCATAAACACCCAGCACTGAAATATCTAGTATTATAGCTACGTACGCTCTAGTATCTTTTACCGTATATATGCGCATGCTTAATCTAAATAGTATAGCTACAGGCTCTTTCATTGTAATCACGAAGCATTTCTGTTGGTCACAACAGCCTAGATGCACGCAGAATCATATAGACAAAGAACTACTCCTAATCCTGGAAGGGATCAAAGGAAGTCGACATCGAAAGCGCAAATTAGCAGAAATGTGGGTATTATATATATATATTACATGTAAATTTTAATTCCCAGATATATATACCTTCAGAAAAGGTAAAACTATTGTTTTTGTGAGCTATGTGTTAACCTAGAGTTCAAAAGTATTATAATAGAGAGGATTTGCCAATCATCAATTTCGAAAATTGACGCTTCAACAGTTACGGGAGGCAAAATTGACAGTTCTCCTTAGTGGCCAATTGCGCCAAATCGATCTGGTTAATGGTGTGACATAATAAACTCGGGGTCGGAGGGCTTGTCACACTACTGAAATGCGCCGTCTGGAGTTCAAATTCATATCCATGATGCTAATTAATACAGTGGTGCCAAAACTGGGTAATTTTGGTTCTCCTTGTATATCTCACAGCACGCTGCACCACTGAAATTCAAAACTGACAGCTCTGGTTAACGTTGTCATTTGAGTCCCACAATTTGTAAACTCTTGAGATTGACGGTTGGGAAATATTCTCTAATAAAACTATATAAACCTAAGTGCATGTATGTACCTACAGTCGGGGTATAGAAGTTTTGGTAATTTTTGGTTGCCGTTGTAACATACAAAATCAGAAACACCCAAATCATCACTTTAAAAATTGGAGTGCACACGCCACAAGAAGGGACACAAAGTTCTAGAACTCTCTAAGCTTCATCTTGAGATGGTTTCCAACTATCCTTGAAGGGTTAGAATTTTTTGATGAGGTTGGGTGGTTGTTTAATTTCGGGCAGCCCATGGCTACATACTTAAAAGGGTATATTACCAAAGCTTCTATCCAAGTACTATCTATACATGTACTCATGCCAGAGGTTTTAACAAATTCGGACCAATAATAGTATGAGATGAATATAAATAGATTGAATACCATTATTTCACTTCAGGTTTAACGAATCTAGTCAGATAGTAAACCGACCCCCGCTAGGTGGACAAATCTTCAGTTAATTCATTTACTCACTTAATTCACTACACACGTATAGTGCGGCCGGAGGCCGCACTGCACTTATACTCAATACATGTATACATGTATGGTAGGTCAACGATACCTGATATGGCGGGAGAAAAGTAATCTACGAGATAACATCAAGGCTTGCCTCCTCATGATTCTGAGGGCAGAGGGGTTCATATTCCTTGTGCTTCATCCTTTTTATCGTCTTCGGGCACATATATGTAGTCACGAATTCACCATGGCATGCTAGAGTAGCAACCAAGTAGATAATCTTTGAGAATATATAACCAAACTTTGATTGACGCCCCTAGCTCAGTCTCAAGCCTCACATATATTTACAACTTTGGCGACGCCCGCCCATTCGACCTGATCTCATCTATTTTCCCCTTCTGTTCAGGTACCATCGTGAGTAGAGCCCCTTTCTCTATCGCGGACCTGACATTGTTGATCACCAAGCTCTCCATTTTATGCTGCATCCCGAGATCGATTATTAGCTTTCTTCTCTCATCATGGCTAGACAGTAAATTTAGAGGGGGTATATGGTTTACCTGCGACTCATAGGTGAATGTTCCGAGATGTGGAAACAGAATGCAGTCATTTCTTCCCATCAGCCCCGGGTGTATCTTCGGCTCCTCTTCGAACACATCCAACCCCGCCCCTCCCACTTTCCCACTCTCAAGCGCCTGCACCAATGCATTCTCATCTATGACTGGCCCTCGCGCGGTGTTTACAATTATCACACCATCCTTACACATCCCGAACTCTTTTGCGCCAATATAATGCCTTGTTTTTTCAGTGAGCGGCAAGTGGATACTGATGATATCGCATGTTCGCAAAAACTCTTCGAAGCTGGCGATATACCGTGCGCCCGTCGGGTTTGCCTCATCTGAAACGGGCTTACGGTTATGATACACGATATTCATTCCGAATCCTACCGCTCGTACCGCAAGGGCTGTTCCAATACCACCCATCCCAAGAATACCCAAAATTTTACCGTCAGGATCGTGTCCGAGGGGTAGGTCACCACGCCAATTTCCGTTTCGAAGGGAGCTTTCAGCCTGGTAAGAGCGTCGGAGGGTCTGGAGGAGAAGCATGATTGCGATGTTTGAAGTCGCGGCATCCACTGCTGTGGGAGTATGAGCAACAAAGATGCCTGATCCGAGCACAATCTTAGTGATTTATTCGCAAAAGAGCGGAGATTTGACTAATGTTACCGCGCTGAGAGCATGGCTCAATGTCAATTTGATCGTAGCCAGCTCCATTATGGCATAAGAACTTCAGGCTACTTGGCAGAGTCGAGATAAATTCCTTGTCAAATCTTCCGGTGAACTGATCTAATTAGTTCCTTCTCTACCTCAATAAATCAGTGTAAATACGAACCTGCGCAGAATCAAAGGTTCTATAGATCGCTACAACACCGTCATATTTACCGCCTTTGAAGTCCGCAAGAATAGATTCCCGAGTTCCGGATGTTAACTCCTGGTTAGATAAACTCCAGTTAGAAAGATTCGATAGGGAACAAAGTGTAGAGGATAAACCTTTAGATCTGCAATCTCTACAAGAGCTTGCCATTCCTTCTTTGCGTGGGTGATATTACCAATAAGTAGGGCAATAGGGCGAGCCATGACGATAGTTGATATCAAAGTTATATGAGATTAATAAAGAGTTTTATAGAGAGATATATATAAGCCAGCTAACCTTGATCAATTGAGGAGCTTGAGCTCAAAGAATTCAGGCGGGGTACCCCGCATAATTTACCGAAATAGCCCCGCTTGATGAGTTGCATCATTACTGTACATAGATTCTGATTTGGCGTTGGCAGCGTCCCCCACGCCCCCATTCCCCTTACGTGCAGTAGCGTGCGCTATTTTTGTGTAAAGCGACAATTCATAGATTCTCACTCGCCTCAATACATATTTTATTCGAGCTCTCGATTGATTGATTGATTACTTAATTAATTGTATACCCAAGCTCCTAATGGTAATTCATTGATTATGTGCACTCGAGTTCTTAACATCAGTGCATGTACCTATGTACGTATACAGCGCCATATCAAAAGTCATGGGAAGACACCTACATGTATTTTACACCAAAAATGCCACTTCTCAACCCGGTCCTCAACAACCAATTGAGATAGATATTATCTAGGAATTGGAAGTGTATATATTTGGCATATAGATAATCCCTCCATCAGCTAAAATTACAATATTACATTTCTGGCGTGGGTTGTGTTGATTTTGATATGTTGAGTTGCAGAAAATGCGCCAAGACCACATATTTGTATGGGATGTAGCCGAATCTCTAGGTCGCTCTACTTCTAGCTCATGTACTTTTTCCACATCTGACCTAAAAGGGCCCTGCTAATATTTCATCCCATAAAGCCTTGTTCATTATTGATGACAATTATGTTGTGGGTGGTGGTTGCATTTGGATGACTTCCCATGACTTTTGATATGGCGCTGTACATATGTGTGTGAAGTATTAAATTCAGATTTTTATTCTATTGAATCTCTTATTCGGTTTTTATTTATTTATTATTATGGAATCACGCCTCGATCCATATAGTTTAAGCAGATTCAAAAATGTTGGCACCACCCTGTTTCCAGTCAGGGAATCCAAAGTTGATGGGCCATGGTGGAGTAATAAATCTGTCGTTTCATCATCAGCAAGATCTCTAAACCAAGTAGATATATGGTAAATCACGTACCTCTTGGGCCCCTTCTCCTTGTAGATACTCTCCAATACTTCGAGGTCGTCTTCGTCAAGCTTGAGCAACTTGTTGTTCGACTCGATTCTTGATGGTGTAACAGATTTTGCCAAGACCGCAATGCCACGGTTTACTGTTTCCATTGGTCAGAACGGCATTAATCGCGAGACGAAGGGGTAGAGCCATTTACCATGATAATTTAGCAAAACGGTTCCTACGTCGACGCCATGCTTCTCAGCCACTTTCAACACCTTTTCTTCCTTTAATAGTGGTCCACCGATAGATCCAAGAGGTGAATAAGCAGTTACGACGATCCCATTCTCCTTGCACAGCGCCACTACGTCATCCTGTGGCAGCAAGGGGTGATTCTCAATCTGGTTTACCGCAGGGACAATGGTTGTCTCTTTAAGCAGCTTGGTCAAGAAGGGAACTGAATGATTGGATACACCGATTGCCTAGGCAAAATCATTAGACTGATCCAGTTGGCTCGACTGGCCAAGGAAGCCATAAGTAGAAGACTCACCTTAACCTTTCCCCCTTCTAATAGCTTCTCCATCAACTTCCAAGTTTTGATATAATCCCACCCCTCGTGCAAATCACGTCCACCATCTGGCTTTACGGGGAACTTGTCGTGGTTTCCATTCGGGTTCAACGGCACAGGCCAATGCATCAAATACAAGTCGACATAATCCAGGCCCAACAACTTTAGACTCTTGTCGAGAGCTTCCTCTACACGAGAGTGATATGTCGACCAGACCTTGGTGGTGATAAAAATATCTTCTCTTTTTATGCCATTGTCAAACGCCTCCTTCAATCCAGTACCAACTTCCTCCTCGTTACCGTAGCACCAGGCACAATCGATATGTGTATAGCCTGCTTTTAACAGCGCGTGGGCAACAGCCTTTTGCACCTCACCGGCAGGGGCTTGCCAGGTTCCTTTAACGGGTGTTAGTTGGCGGACAACAGCCGAAGCCTAGCAATGACCAGAAATGAGAATATACTGACCTAGACCGATCGACGGGATGGAAGCACCGGTGTTAAGTTTGAAGCTTGATGGAACAGACATTTTGAATATGGAAGGGAAACTATGGAGGGCTATGAGTGAGTATAATTGTGAAATGATGGAAGTGGGGGAAGGACTGAACGAACTGTTTATTTATACTAGTCTGTTATTTTGGCTCCAGAATCCTACAGCCGGCATCACACCCTCACGTCTAAACCATCTTCTACATGCCCAGAAGCTCATCTCTCGGATGCATCTCTGGATTCATGGCTAGTAATGGCGGGGTTTAGGAGGGGCATCCAGGGTTTAGCTATTAACCGCCCGCAGCCGTCCACCAGGATTCAAGTAGTTTAGTTCGTTTCGTGGTTTTATCCGCTCTCGGAATAATCAGCACCGAGAGAAAAATGTGGTAATAGTTCTCTAGTATTCTATCATTCGCGCCTTGAAGTGGGACAAAAGCACGAGAAGGGAGTCGGCTGAGTATTCGGGCCGTTGCCGACCGAATATTCGTGGACTTAAAGTTTAACTACCGACGTGGGTACTAGGACAGAAGTTTTGGTAATATACCCTTTTTACAGCCAAAGTAGCCATGTTTGGCTACCCGGAACAACCACCCAATCTCATCAAAGAATCCCAACTCTTCAAGGACAGTTGGAATTATCTCAAGATGGAGCTCAGAATTCTAGAATTTTGTGTCCCTTCTTCGATCAGGTGTGTGCACTCCAATTGATTTGAAAGTCATGCAACCAAATGTTACCAAAACTTCTATACGTACCTCGACTGTACATACGTACGTGCATGCCTGATACGGGCAATATAAACGCCCTTTGTCTCGGGCTCGTTCGGCGTTCACGCTAACTCTTGGATAACCAATTCAATATCATATTATATTCTCTTCAACAGAGAAACTTATATATAATGAGAGCTCTCGATCGCCACATATATACAGGGATAATCCGAATGGTATACACTTATATATAATATTGGTCCCAAGGCTCCGAGAAATGTGTGCGCACATTCATACATGTACAGCCTCGTCCGCAAAGTTTTGGCACCCCAGTCTCGAAGCTCATGAGTTTAAATCATGTTATCAACAACCGCATATATAAAGGAGTGACTACAAAGAGACGCTTATAGATAGATATTTGCATACTGCTGTATGTATATCACAACACTTTGTATGACCATCTTTCGAGGAAGGGGATCAAAGTTTTTGGTTGTTGTAATCGCGGACGTTTTTACATGGTGCCAAATCTTCGCGGACGTGGCTGTTTGTAGATTCAGTACATGCACTCGCGCTACTAGATAGAAGGGCTGTGCGTGTGTCCGGCGGATATACAGCCGCTCTGCAAAGGTGTTCGTGGTTTGGTTTTTATGCCAGTGCGCGGTGTGGCGCACCCATAATGTTGATGTTACTTTTAGAATATATAATATAGTTCATGACTATAGATAAAGAAGGTAGGTCATTGATCACATTCTTCATTCATTCAGGGTACCATTGGTCACTTGGAAACTCTTGAGGGTTTTTTTGGATGGTCCACCACGATTACATTAGTAGTGAAATGTCTCATTCCGAAATCTGAACCACGAACACTTTTGTACCAACTGTCAATTTCGAGGCAAAACTGACAGTTCCTTAGTGGGCGCCAAATCGATCTGGTTAATGGTATGACATAATAAACTCGGAGGGTCAAAGAGCTTGTCACACTACCTATGGAATACGCTGTCGAGAGTTATATTTCCCACAATTCGTAAATTCTCGAAATTGACGGTTGGTACTCACTCGTTAATTAAAAGGTCGCGATCGGAAGTCAAGTCATTGCAACCAAATCCCCACACAAAATTCCGACCTTTTAATTAACGCGCGAGTAAACACTCTCCAATAAGGTACGAGCTGGTAGGTATGCTATGTGCCCTACCAATAGCTTACTAGATATCCAGATCACTGTAAGTACTCGTGGTGCCAGAATTAAAATGCCGCCGATCAACCCCAATTATGATTTGGTGGTAAAATATTAAGTAAGCGGCAATTTGATTTTGGCAGTGAGTACTCGTTTACCACGAAAAGAAGCTGTTGCGCAGGGCAAGGTATGGAGTGGCGGTTATCTCTCATACAAATTATCCGTGTCCTCGTCACTTGGTAAAAGTTTCCTGCCAACTATCTCTAGCAGCTGATAGATAGACGAGTAACCACATGGTTGTGCCAGTCCTCCTGACGCGTATTTACCCACTTAAAAGGGTATACAGAAGGTAATGGGAGTAAAATTACACACACAGGACAAACCTTGACGTCAGTTCGACGTTAATATGTCGCGGTAATCATTGGCACGAAAATCCCTGTGGCGTTTCCAGGATAACCGGGTTGTTGGTTGCGGCGGTACCTAGCTAGCGAGGAGAAACATCCAATTAATCGTAAGGGATCACAATTATCAAAAATTACGGCATCACAGCTGCGAGCTCTCCAGACGCCACTGCTACCAAGTAGACGGGAGCATTATGTGCTATAGAGGTATTATATATACGAGCTCTTAATCTTGTCGGGATTCAGGGGGCCCGTTTAGCCTTAACACATGCACACTTCAGATATCGTTAACCCACGAAATATATATATTGGACCCTTTGTAATTCAGAAACAGCATAAATATGCCTCTTTTAAAACCTAGCTACCCTTTAATATCCCCCTTTCTCCGTCCAACAAGAACATTCTTGAAAGTGTGTTCTCAATATCTTATTTTTAAAACTCCACATCAACTGTTTTCTTCATCTTTACCTGGATCTCATGCTACTACACGAGATCCCCCGAACGCTCCTTCTACAGAAGTAAAGAATCTCCGTAACGGATTAGAAGCACCTACATTTCTAGGGACAAAGAAGCGGCTTCCTGAATTCAATCTTGCAGACCATGTTGTACTCGTATCTGGTGGTGCTGGTGGTCTTGGATTAGTTCAATCTGAGGCCCTTCTTGAAGCAGGAGCAATAGGTAACCGTTTTCAAACCTAAATAAATATAGTATACGAATTAACTCGATTTAATATGAAGTCTATGCCCTTGATTGCCGCGACCAACCTCCTCCAGAGTTCGAGGAAGCTTGTGACCGCGCCGAAGCAACGCTAGGCACTAGATTGCGATACCGGAAGATTGATGTTACTGATGAACCTGGGCTTCGAAAAGTAGTTGTAGATATTGCCGAAAATCATGGAAGAATAGACGGCCTTATCGCTGCCGCAGGTATCAACAAGGAGGGAGACTCTTTGGAATACACAGCCGAAGATTTCAACAAGATCCTGCAAGTTAACGTCACTGGTGTTTTTTCAACGGCACAAGCAGTTGCCAGGGAAATGGTGAACCGGAAAACTGGAGGTTCTATATGTTTGATTGCTAGTATGAGTGGAACAATAGCTAATAGGGTAATTAACACCTCCCACGGTTGTAAGCATTTGTGCGGGCTAACAAGAATTCGTGGACTATAGGGTCTTGTTTGTGCTGCATATAACTCTTCAAAGGCGGCAGTATGTCAGTTAGCTCGAAATCTAGCATCTGAATGGGGAAAATTTGGAATTAGAGTAAACTCAATTTCACCTGGTTACATCATCACTCCCATGACGAAGAGTGACTTTCTATCATCCCCTGAGAGAGAGCATGAGCTTAGTGACGGTAATATGCTCGGTCGACTCAGTCAGCCACAGGAGTACAGAGGCGCTGGTGTATTCTTGATCAGTCCTGCTAGTAGCTTCATGACAGGAGCAGATCTGATCATCGACGGAGGTCATCATTCGTGGTAGAATCAATATTGGGTAGTTTTCCTGTGTCTTAATCCTTATTCTGTTTATTTGTTATTTTTGGATTTTGGACAGCAACCAGGAGGAGCCGAATTATTGGGACTGGGTGGGCGAACAGAAAAACAATATTGTTGGTAAAAGTCGAATGGAGAATTAGAGTAAGATAGTTTCTTTTGTTTTTGTAATTGTGTACTTTTTCAGCCGCAGTACAGGACTTTTGATGGTTATGAAATACCCAATACGTGTTTAAACAGCAAACGTTTTTCTTTTAGAATAAGAGACATAGGGTCGCGGGTGGTCTGAAATCAGGATCAAGAATCATATAAGGCCTGGGTGGATAAAAATCTAGATGTTACATATTTTTGAATATGGTAAGGAGATCTAAGCTCTGAGACCTCTAATGAATTAAATAGGGGGGAAGAGTGGGGGGGGATGTGAGATCTCCAATTATAGTGGCAAAGTAAATACACCCCCATTCACACCTATATGTATGTTTTCCGTGGGAAAGATATCGGGAAAGGTATCAAGAAATTCATTGATTACATGCAATGTATTATAAAAAATTATTCGTTAATGAATCAGGAAATACATCTTGAGTACAAATGGACGACTTTCCAAACGGTTTCTAAAATATCATGTAAAAAAGCACTTTCCTAGGATTCGGACTTTGGAACATGCAATGACCACAATAGAACAGAACCACTAAACTATGATTGCTAGAATAATAAACTATACTAGGTTCTTTCACCAGGTTGTTTCTTGTAATAAGGTTATGTGGACGACTTTTACAATCACTTTTCCGACAACTTCCCAATTGGGAATGTGAAATATGTAGGGGAAAGTATCACTTGACGCATTTTCACACGACCGTCAGTTAATGTATTTTTGATGCTTTTTAGTCAATCGTTTGTGTGGGAAATGTATAGTTTAAATAGAGAGTTTTGGCAACCAGTTTCTGTGACTAAATGTTTAGTTCTTGGCGACTAGTTTTAGAAATTTGGGTGTTGCCAAAACGCTCTAATGTGTGGTTTGATGCATTTACTTCGCTAGTAGAGCTAGTTTTCTTTTTTTCTTTCCCTTCCTCTTGTTTTCTTTTTTCGTTTATTGGCTTAAGCTACCACATATTGCCTGTCATTCAAAAAAAAGTAGGTAGTATTCGTGGGGTGTCCTTGAACGACTGTAACCTACATGTATCCATTACGTTTTCGTGATGTCGAGTGATTTATCATGATGAAGAATTTACCTACTCGCGCTGCTGGATTGAAGCCGCTCAGACAAAAGTAGGTTATTCATCTGGATACTGCAAAAAAGCGGGCTTTTATTGCCTGTAAGATCACTTTCCACAATTCTTTGGGCGGCTTCAAACCGGCCGCGTGAGTAGTATAGTCGCACCCCTCTATCTCGTATATATGGGTTGGGCTCCTAGAATACGCTAACGACATAAGAAGGTGCGCACGTGCGACTATATTCTGGCGGGCCGGTGTATCCCAGCTGAAACCTTCAGCCGAAACTGAGAGCACATATCTCTGATGTGTATACAGTAAGCACAAATCGGTCAAAATAATTCAATTGATCCGTTGTTTGATCCCATATTTATGAAATGGCGATACCCATGGCGGTTTGGACCATTAAATAGAGGCCCTGGAGTAGAGCACGATATAGTGCTGATTTCCGGAAGAAATAATTACCAGTGTTGAAATTCAGTTATATCCAATACTCAGTACAAGGGATAGTGTACGAGGTCGGTGGTGGAATTGATTTGGGGCATACAGGATCCAGGAGCAACAGGTGTGAAAACTAACATCAATTGAGATATCCAAGAGAGCAGGTTTCAAACCATATGTCTGAGTAATATCACAGTGATCCCATTGTATCCTCGTGATCTTTAACAAGTGTCTGATTACAGACGAAAAGGTCTGTGGAGCTTCTAAAATTCCTTCACGAGTGGCTTTTTTAATAGCCACTGAGATCTTTTCTTAGAAACCCCCAAGTCTCGTGTTTGTTGAATATAGTGAAGTTGATACATGTGGGTCTCGCTAACTTGTGGAATTGCATGTACGTATCCATCATATGTGCACTTATGATCGTGCAAAACTAATTGCACGATTTTCGTTTTTTCACGACTCCTCCTATAAACTTTGTTTAGAAAAACGTCGTGTCTAGGTTCTTGTACACAGGATACGATTATTTTTGGAAAATACTGTGTTGAAGGCTGAAGAAGCACGCCATAATGTTCGCTTCTTTGTCCTTGGATATCGAAACTTTTTCTTGGAGAGATATTGATGTGTAGTGGCCCGTACAATTGCCTGGTAATTCTCCGATACCGCAGTTTTTTTCTTTTCTTTTTTTACTATTCCTGATATATATCGTACATATATATACAGTACAATCGGCCATATGAGAATTGATATAGGTTTTAACACTCTGTGTGATAGGATAGTTTAGCGAGCTGATATTAGTGATCAATTGGGATGGATGGATCGGGATAATTCAATAATTGCACCTTGTGGTGATCAGATCAGAGGTTCTTATTATTATATCTTTGATCCTTCGAGTATGATCTAGTGTCAGACGGGATTACCCGTGACAGTTAGTCGATCGTGTACTACCGCAAAATCTCAGGAATAACGAATCGAACTGGGTCGAATACTTGTTGAGCCTCGCTCCGACAGACCCAAAGCGTAACTTTTGGTCGTCTTGACCATTCCAGCCCAGTCAGACTGAGATTCTGCGGTACTCCATTATGATACTCTACTTAAGCTCAATAATCGTGTGGTCGGTTCATGGGGACCAGGGCCTAACTCTATTGGGGTGTGTTTTTGCACTGATCCTCACAGTCTATGTAATGCCAGCAAGGCAGTGGTCTCGGGTAAACCGCACTTTCCAGTAGTTTCCCGAATAGGCTGCTGCCCTCATGGCAATTATTCTTTGTCCTACCTAGGTCACCTAGGTCACCTATTGGTTGGTCTGCAGAATTCAATGATCTTAGGTGAAATTGCTTTTCTCGGTCTATTTTTGCTATCGATACGACGAATGCAGGGGTATGTACTACGCTGGTAGGGGTTGCAAGTTGCAACAGTTCTCACTCGTAGTTTTTGGCGTTTCCGGACGCAACTGCTATTATTGCATACACAGAAAAACTCCGCTAAGGCTATCTTTGTATGGCATGCAATAGCAGCTGCGTCCGGAAACGCCAGAAAACTACGAGTGGAGTGCTTCGCACTTGGCACGTCCAGCTGGTCCCATGGCCCAACCGTGACAACAACACTGCAGGCGAAAATACTTCTAATGGAGTACCGCCAAAACTCGAACAATTGGTTGAAAGATATCGGTCTGCCTCAGAAGTATCCGTTTGTAGCAAGTTTGATCTTGTATACATAGCCAATTTTTCGAGTTTTGGCGGTATGTCAAGACATGTTGACCCTTTTCGTGAGGGCTAAAGTAGCGGCTAACAAATCGCTATCGATTATTTGATCTGAATTAATCTCCGGCCAATCCCTCGCTCGAGTTGCGTGTGGCTTGTGGCCCTAACGAAAAGGCCTGGGATAACACTTAGTCAAGCTTTGCGCATGAAAAACAGGGCGAGGCTCCAATGGCTGTCTCTATTTGGAATAATAAAGCTTGTTAGGATATGATACCCACTGTACCGGTACAATAGATACTAGACAAGATGATCAGAATACCAGATGCTCTGAATGGTATTCTTCCTTGTACATAGCTTGGTAATTATATGGGTTTTCGTTGATCTGGTGGGTCAAAAGTGGAGCTAGAGAGAGGAAATTCAACCTCAAGGTATATAATTTCTTCTACAACCAATACCTTAGCTAAAATAGTGATGTAGTTGCATCTGAATTTTATCATAAAAGAATCCTCATAAGAAAAGGCCACCATTTAGTCATTCCACAAAGGATAGAAGAATTGAAGGCCTAATTTCGCGATTAGCCCTCTCCCTGGGAGCCTTCATTAAGAGTAACGGACATGGCCATGTTGCAGTGCAAAGTCCATGGTATTTCTTTCCATTGGATAAACAAACGAAATTCAATAACGGCCAGTGAACTAATAGTCTCTGCCTACCACCACCACTATTCCGGAAACGTAGAGACCAAAATTACGGCTACGATATTTATAAGCACCAGTAGGTTTTAGTCCGAACTATTCGAATCATGGATTTTTTCGTTCGTCTTATTTAAGCTGCCAATTTGGTAGTAGTATCGAGATTAGACTAAATGGCCTTAATGTGCTCCCCCATATAGCACGACATGTGCAAAAGCCACTTGAGTAACGAGAAACCATCATATCAGCAGGCTTCATTTTTGGGTCATAGAAATTCTGTCAGTATGGATTCAACTCACGTGCTGTTCTGTATTTTTAGATTAGATCGTAAAATTATTTGTACCACGTATCGATGTTTGGCCACATAGGTATTTACTTCGAGAATATATAGAGTACATGTATGTATGTACTTTTAATTTCATAGCGTTTCCGAAAACGACCAATAATATTGCATGGTATACAAAGAGGTGGATTTCGCGCTTTTTTGTGTGGTATGCAATCGCAGTCGTGTTCAGAAACGTCATGAAATTAACAGTACACAGATACAGACAACCTGCTAAATTGATTCCGACCATTTTATGCAGGGACTCGCGATCGCCTTATCGGCCCCTTCAGTCCAGATCATCACCTTGAAGTTTTGGGTTGAGACATTGGTATTAGAGGCTTTCAGTTGATCCCTGTTTTCCATTTTCAAAGTGAAAAGGTAACTCCTACAGCCAAGAGTCTGTCCTTAGCACATTGAACTATCGACAAACGCAGGTGCAGACTGAAAAATACTAGAGGACGGAATATTTAGCATTGCGTATTTATCAGAAGAATTCGGGTGAAGTAAAAGCCTCTACTGAATGAGGGGTTGATGAATTATTACATGTATTTGCCAGTTACTGCATATACATATATATACATTATATTCACTTATGCACTCAATGTACTGTTTACGTACAAGTCATTATGTTTGCGCATAGCCCAAAATCTACCGGGCCTGTAGAAATATGTACCGCACCGCTATTTTGGGCGTATGCCTTTGTGATGTCCCGTAGTTCGGTGCTGGCTGTAGCTGGTTGGGTGCCGGATCTTTTTATGAAGCTTTAGAAATTTGCCTCAATGAATACATGTAGATGATATCATATATATTGAATCTTTAAAGTACGCAATTGCCAGTACTGTCTGAGAAATTAAACGGAGTAAACTAGGGTTTTCTCAACCAGGCCTGGTATTTCATAGAGCCCAAATGGCCAGTTAAGCAAGGAACAGCTGAGGCGAGTAAGAATCTCGGACTTTATTCCATGACTTGGAGTAGGCTATGAAATGCGGCTGAGAGCTAGGTTCCCCGGATCTCCTATCGATAGAAGGACTTATATATAAACGAAATCGCCTATGGATTCGAAGATAATGGATCCTGGTCCTTTGTTCTTGTAGTAGATACTGTGGTGTGACGCTGATGTGAATAAGGATTCAAGAATTGATACAACCAGCAAGAAATGCTTGTTCTTGTTCTCGCCTCAACATCACTTGGCGAGAAACAGTTCGTGATCTGCGGTGTGGGGCTAGACTCGTCAACCCTATTTTCGGTAACAACCAACGTCTAAGATTAGATCACAGTACTAGAAAGTCTAGTACACACCCAGGGAGTCATGAGTGAACCGAGTGCGGATTAGATCTCGAGCATGAGATCTCAAGAGTTAGTAGGTAGAGGTGTTGGAAAACATGATCAGGGGAAGAGCGTGTGTCAAAAGGACTTCAGTCCCCCAGAGAAGAGTATTCCCCGATCGCACTGCCCAGGAAACGGTTCCCCTTTCGCCTTAATGGTTCGGGAGATACCTTAATCTGCACGTCTATGGATGATCCCTTGGTAATTTTGAAGGGTGTAAATGTAGGTCTCAGCTACAATGGAAACCTCCCTAAAAGTCACGTCCTATCATGGCCTAGCGTGTGTGTGAGACAGACCATGGCTAGGTATCTACCAACCATCGATCGTGGAAATCAGCGAACCTCACTTCAGGGACACACACGCACAAAAGAAAATAAATAAAATCCAAACTTTCCAGCCGTCGGCATGGAGAGTACACAGTGTAACCAGGCACGTATAGCTGTAGAGTAGGCAGGAGTGGCGTCGGGTAAGCTAACTAAAATCTATGTCTGTCGTACACACTCGACTCGGGAATATACATTCTGGTACTATTAACGCGTGCTTGAAATTATTCTGCCAGATGTATATAAAGGTCTCTGGGCCTCACATTTACGGTCTTCCCAACCAGCTCCACAGCACAGACACTCGCTTTACCTTAATACACTCGCTGGAAAGTCGCCATAGCTGGCAAGACCATCATCATGAGACCGCACTCGTTCAACGTGCTTTCTATAGCACTGGTACTTAGCGGAATTGCGAGAGCGCAAACCTCTGTGTATTCACCCCTTGCGTATACTTCAGTATACACTATACCACCATACACACCTTCGGGGTCGTCTGAGATTTATACACCTCCTATTCATACCTCAGTCTACTCTCCCCTGCCCTACACGTCAGTCTACTCGCCTCCGGAGGATAAAGCTTCATCAAGCTATATCAGCAGCAGCAGTGACAGTGGCGGCAGCAAAAGCCCTGTTAACACCCCCTCCAGCACTTCGGATTACACGCCTCCGGCTAACTACAACACTCCTCAATTTACCTCAGTGGCATTTCCTACATATGTAGAGCCAATGCCTTCCGAATATATCCCGTCGACATATGTCCCAGGACCTGGTGAAACCTCATATGTCCCGGCCACAGATGCGCCTACGTACATTCCTCCAAATCCATATAGCAGTGCTACAACCGTGATTGTCATTGATAATCCAGTCGAAACCGGCACCTCCACCAATGGAACCACCTTTACTACCAGTGGCACAACTGATGGCACCGCCAACCTGGGGTTCACGCCCGTTGTTGGGCCCCCGGGGGTTGAGCTACGATTGCCTATCGATGTGCTCCAGACCCAATTCCCCGATGTTTGGAATATGTTCTTGGTTGGATTGGAAGCCATGATGACTGTCGATGAATCAGATGATCTTAGTTACTATCAAATTAGTGGAATTCATGGTCTTCCCCATATTCCATGGCAATACCCGATCAGTAGCGCCCAGGATCCCAATCGTGGTTATTGCACTCATGCTAGTGCCCTTTTTTCAACATGGCATCGTCCCTACTTGACACTTGTCGAGCAAACTCTTTACAGCCATGCTGTTGCTGAGGCCAAGAAGTTTACTGGGCCAGATGCGCAGAAATATCAGGATGCTGCGAAGAAAGTTCGACTTCCGTATGTGCCAAGATATATCTTAACGTCATTGTGACTGGATAGCTAATTGAGGGTATAGATATTGGGATTGGGCTGCTGAGTCAACTAGGTCTCACATTCCGGCATCTATGACAGTTGAAACCATGAACGTCATTAAGCCTGCACCTGGGACTGGAGAGCCTATTACCGCCAATATTCCTAACCCACTGTACTCTTATGCTTTCACCCGGGATGACTATAGGCAGACCTACTTTAATGCGGGCATAGTAAGATTCTTATTTACGATAGATTTCGTCTATCTATACTAATTATATTTCGAATTAGTTCCGTGATACTCCCAGTACGCGCAGGCAGCCAGACGGGTCCGGGTCTTCTCGAAACGCCTTGGCGGATCGGGAAATGGCAAATACATATGACTCGTAAGTTTAGGCCACATGTATAGCATAACTTAGCTAAATGATTCCAAAATCAGCCGTCGTCAAAATACCTACAATCTTTTCTCGATCCCAACATTCCAAGGGTTTACAAGTAATGCATGGGATGGTGGCTCGTCGCCTAATGCGTGGACCAGTATCGAGGCTATTCACAACGATATTCATTGTAAGCTTTCTGATACTTACAAAACCGTGACTATGCTAATACAGGGATTCAGCCAATTTGGGCGGAGCGGGTGGGCACATGTCCTATGTAGATTATGCTGCGTTTGACCCGATTTTCTGGCTTCAGTAAGAGCTAACTTGACCCTACCAGTCTGTTAGAAATTACTAATATAATTTGTAGCCATTGCAATGTTGATCGTCTGACCGCAATGTACCAGGCTATATGGCCTGGTAATGTAGTCCAGCCTCAGCGTGCTAGTGGGACCTTTGCCAGAAGAACCCGACCAGGTGATATGGACGATATCAATACACCCCTTTATCCCTTCCGTCACCCCAACGGCGCGGAGTGGACTTCGAATGATGTTAGCACTGCTGGAAGTATCTTCACATATGGCTATGCCTACCCTGAAGTACCAATTGAATACCGGGAAAAAACCTCAGAAGAGCTCCGCAACTTTACTACAGAAAAGGTTAACGAGCTTTACCGCCCTGAATTGAGAAGCGCTGCCACTACTACACCATCTGGAGATACCGTTCGCCGTGAATGGATCGCCGTCTTGGCTGTCGATACCGCTGATATTTCCGGTGATTTCCAGAACCTAGTTTTCGTTGGTGATGTTCCAAAAGATGTTGCAGACTGGAAGACTGCAGATAACCTCGTCGGCGAATCCGCAACATTTGGGGCTGATAAGCCAATGCATAATGTAATTCAAGCAAGCATTCCATTGACCCAGATTTTGATCGACAAAGGAGTCGGACTGGACCCTGAGAGCGCTGTAAAATTCTTGAAAGAAGAGTGTCATTGGGTTACAAAACAGGTTAGTTCATATATCAAGTCCCCAATGAATATTCCTAATATAAGTGCTTGTAGGGAGGATACAATGTACCACTCTCTGAACTCAAATCCTTAAAGATCGCCATTACGAGTACAGAGGTTCAATACCCAGAGGATAAGTCACAGCTTGCTATCTGGGGCCAACCTTATGTCCATACCGAGGTTACTGAAGGAAAGGAGGGAGGCATACAACCCAACGAGACCTATCTCGTCCAGGGTGAAGTCGCACCCCCAGTACTCAACGGAACTACTACCGATTCCGGCTCCACTTCTCCGGCCCGTCTCAGGGAGAGATCGAGGCCGTGGAGATCGGTGCTGTAGAGTCAAGTAGTTTATGATTGAAACAGCATCTAGTGTTAAAATTTTGGGTTTCGGGAATGGAACAGTGGATGTTTTACGGATATGAGTGCAATGGTTTGTTTTTTTGGTCTAATCTGATGATGAATCTTTAATCTGTTTCAATTTGGCTGTATTCTTTTTATTTTTATTTTATTTTCGATTCAGATCGAGCCACTCTTAATAACTACATATATTTCAAATTGAATAGATTCTATAAACATTGCCTTCGAAAATAGCAATATGCACAACTAAGAAATCAGGAGTGTATGGAAGCGGGTCCGCGGTCGATTTGCCTTCAATGTAATTGCGCAAACGATGGCTGTTGGAGATTGTACATGTATGTTAGTCTTGCAAAGGTCGTGCATGCACCCGCCCGCTCTGCATAAGCATTTTAAAGGTGCCGAACAGGTCTGTGAGTAGAATATGTTTCTAATATTGTCTCATTTCTAGACTTACAAGGGCTTCCCCTGGCGGATTGTTATGCCGTTTAGGCCACAATAACTACACACCAAATAGGAGATGTATGCCGGGCGCAAGACTATATGCATATTTTTCTTTAAATCCAGAATCTATGTAGTAAATCTTTGCGGATGTGACGGCAATCTTACAAGAGATTGCATTCACAAGACTTTGTAGGCCTCACCCGGGGATCTACATACGTGTATAACTGCCAGATCTTGGATGTAAAGATCGGTTGACTACCGGGTAATAATGTATCCCAATGCGGAATAATTAGTAGTGGTATTATTACTGTAGTGCTCCATGGAGTCAATCCTTGTCGGTATTTTATTTGAATTTACGAGTGCCGTGCCCTGTCCGGTGCATCGGTTTGCGCATAGTTGCCCCTGTAATTCTAATCTCTATGGAAAAAGCAGTTATCGCCAAAACTCGAAAAATTGGCTATCTCCACCCAGGGATTATCTCCAAAACGATTAGCTGAAGGGTATCGATCGGCATTAGAAGTATCCGTTTGTAGCAAGTTTGATAGAGTTTTGGTGGTATGGTATATAGATATTTCGTCATACAATTTCACCCCCTCTGTTTTTCCATAGATCATTCCAGTTGCTGTAGAGTATGTATGTGGATGGGTATCACGCAAGAAGAGAAGAATACGGGTGTGGTGTTTAGGATCGTCAGATCCGGTTAGAACTGGCTGGGTGTATGACATAAGGTATCAGATCCGAGTGATGGCTTGTGAAATACACGTGGTTACAGGGGAATATGTGTGTGCCAACTTAATGACAGTGTGGGGGTACATAGAGTCGCTCGGTCCCTCCACATTGTATTGCGGGTAGCTTTCCTCGAGAGTCGAGGCCTCTCGTCTTGTTATTTTATGTTATTCGAACCTTTGGAACTTGGAGTGAAGAGGTACATATGCACGCTGCCGAATTCTCTTTGTAAACACTCTATACCTATGAAATAAATCCCTCAAGGGAATTTATGTAGTTAATCTTGAATCTATATATTATACATGCCGACTATCCACATCTACATGTACACATGCATCCGCGTGTACGTTCGCCAGCCAGGGCAACGGCTATGCATCAATCAATCACTTCTTCTTCGTCTTCTCGCCCTCCTTCGCAAAAATATTCATCGTTTCCAAAAACGCCTGGACCAACAGGACTACTCCCAACCCATTAGCTAACCAGTCACCCGCCACATGGAAGGGGGGGGGGGGGGGTAACATACTGCTGGGAATTACAATCCAGAAGAAATTCGCCAAAAAGAAATAAGCCCAGAAATAGTATCTCTCGGGTCGAACGGTGTCATACATCTCGATCGACGCTGTTGCATAGTACAGCACGTCTCCGTAGAGCTGGCCGAGCGATACGATGATCTGGAGTGGATACCGCGCTGGATGGGATGTTGCAATGGCGTATACGAGGTAGAACGAGAGCGGGCCCCAGAAGATCTGCATAATACATGGTTACGGGAGAACGGTTAGAGAGGGCCCAGGTGAACGTACAGCGGTGACGCGCTCCATGGCGACTGTGAAGGCATCGTAGGACATGTAGCGTGAATCGGAAAGGGCATATTCTTTCCAGAGCTGTGCAAAGAGGTGAGTGTTTCCGGCGATTCTGGAGGCCGTGTAGCCAAAATAGCCTTCAAAGAACAGGTGTATAAACCCACCTGCAGCGCCAAAAAGTAAGTTAGCTGGGTTACCTGAACTGATATTTTTGTGGTATTTTGTGGGCAACTTACACAGCATAAACCAGGTAGCCACAACCTTCTCATACGTCGTGAGTCTCTTCTTTAGTACTGATCCTACGAGAATTAGAGTTCCAGTGACGATCACTACGCAATAAGCCGCAAATCTAGATATGAGCTCTGGCGTGGTAAGCGTGTTGGGAACATAATGCGGTAAACGGAGATCCTGGGGATAGTAAGGACTGTGGTGATTGTGTAAAGTGATGTTCGACATATTGTTGGAAATTAAGTTTATGAATACTCGATATTTGCGCAACCATGTGGTGTGTATGGAGCGTGATATATATATCAAATAGAGTTGAGGCTCTCGGGCTAGCGTATGTACCCCGGCAAAAACAAGGGTCCCTCAGCATGGAAGCTGTGCATCTGTACATCCGGTCATCGTACCATGCCCGGATCTCCCACATCCGCCCTGGATCAGTCAGCCTTAAATACATGTACCGGGTACTCAACTTACAATATGATACGAACACGAAGATACGCCTTATTGAGTAAAGTGCAGTCACTCACGGGGTGAAGACGGACACTGGGTGTTGACGGACAGGGGGATCTCAACGAATAAGAATCCTTAAAAAGTGTTTATCACATACCTATGTAGAATCCCTGTCTATCAACACCTAGTGTCCGTGAACGACTATACCAAAAAAACACTGCAAGACTTACAAGTGCGGTATTTCCACGGTATCAAATGCTACGGTATATATGGTATGATATTGTATGTACCTATTACATACACCCCCCCCCCCTTTTTTTTGGTAATATACGTAACTACATGTAGAAGCGCATATACCTACCCATATATAATATATTTTATGTGTTCAAGAGTATGTTTTGCTGCGCGTTCCCGTAATCAAATTTCAAGGAACGGGTAGTAGTGGGAGTTACATTATATGTGCTTGTGAAACTCCCAACACGAGACACAGCAAGGGCATAACACAACCGGTTTTTGGACGTCAATATGCAACTGAGAACAGAGAGATTCTACAGCCACTCTGCAAAAGTGTTCGTGATTCTTCAACCGTGGCGGACCATCGAAACCCCCGAATTAGAAGACTTTCCTAGTGATCAACGGTGCCCGAAATAGATGGAGGAGAAGATTAATGACCTACTTTTCATATATAGTCACGAACTATATTAAATATTTTTCGTTGTTTTGAATCTCAACTTTAGTAATACCAAGTTCACGGGTGCGCCGCACTGCGCACTAACATTAAAACTAAATCACAAACACTTTTGCAGAGTGGCTGTACATACAGCCACTCAGCAAGAGTCAGTGCGACGTGTGGCGCATCCGAAATGTCGATGTTACATACATGTACCTTTACATGTAATTAATATTGAGATTCAAAAAGCGGAAAAAATATATAACATAGTTCGTGACTATAGATAAAAGAAGATGGTCATTAATCTTGATTTCGGGTGCTATTGGTCATAGGGAAAGGCTTCCCTTAGGGTTTTTTGATGGTCCGCCACGATTACGTTTCTGTAAGTACGTTAAATACTACGCCAAGCCTATCTTCCTATTCTTCATCACCTAACAACACATCAGAGTTCAAATTGACGGTAAGGCAGGCTTTTGAATTTTAATTATTGGTGTTAGAGGAGACTAGGGCTCTCCTAGCGTAGAAACCTGGCGGATCTTCATTCTATTTTTCTACTGGAACCGTTTAAATGTGTGCTTGACTTGTTCAAAAGTGCTGGGATAACTACCAAACCACAAAAAGGTTTCCATATATTTCAACAAAACTTCTGGATACATGATAATGTGTCAATAGCCGGAGCATTTCTAGGAGATTCTATATCAGTAATTATATTCAAAAGTAAACATTGGTGTATTAGTAAGTAATCTCGTGTAGGGGTTGGCGAAGAGGAAGTTTTGCTAAACCCCCAGCACACACCACTCGGTCTATCTATTGGTGGTGGTGGAAGGGCAGGGCTGCAAAAGGTTCGAACTATACGTGTAATTCCCCGGCCCCCGAGAAGAAAAAAAAGGCGTTCAGAAGCACCTGGTAGACTTTTAGGTACTCGGTTCAAAGAGGTAGTTGTCACATCTAACGGTAAGCTGGCAGGCGTTTATGTTTTACTCTAACCAGGTATTGGTTCATTCAGGTCACAAACATGTGTATCTATGGTCTGGCCTATGTAGTGGAAAGAGTCTGTAAAAACATAGCTCGTATTGTTTTCGGAGTATATAGTCCTATGAATACCGCTATTGGGTATCAATATTCGTGAACTAACTCTCAAAGAGATTTTATTGTTGCCTTAATTGCAAAAAATCAATTGACTGTCGCACTACATGTATCCGACGATAACTGAAATTCTGGACATGCGTTTGTTGACAAAAGGTATAATCATACTCATACGGGTAAATGAATCAACAAAATATTACTGAAAGAAGTGGGGGAAGAATTGGGTAGACAAAAAAGGAAACCTGAGCCAGCCTAACCATTCCAACCTCCGTCAAACCATCCGTAAGAAGAGACTGAACAGACAATCTGTAGAATTGATTCTCCCTCCCTATCCTAAAGTAGTTTACCAATAATAACTGTCTGCTTAGGTTTGTTCGGCCCTTCCTTGGCCTGTTTTTTACCACCAGCCACCTTCCCATGAACCCCTTCCGTGCTATTTCTCCCCGCCGTTCCTTTATCTCCCTTTGCGATGGCGTCTCCACTTGGATCACCAGTGAGAACAGTGTCTTCTTTCACCGCACCACCCTTACAATCTTTTCCCTCGAAGATGTTGCCTGCACCGTTTTCTTCGACGATGCTGTCTTTTGCAACACGAGCTGCATTCTTCTTTCGCCGAGAAGTACATGTAGTGCTGTTTTTGACGAGGTCTAATTCTCCCATTCGGATGGCCTTAAGTTTGTCGATCGGTTCAGCACACACATCCTTGTAATACTCAACTTTACAATAGCCTCTCTTACTATATTCCGGTTTATTGAGAAGAAACCTCTTGAGTTTTACTGCACTCAAGATTTTGATGAATGAGACAATAATTTTGATATCTTTCGGTTTTTGCTTATCAACGTAATTTCCTGCAATTCTTGTTGACTCAGGCATATTTTCAGCACCGCTAATAGCTTCCACATTTTCGAGGTTCGAATCCGCCATACCCCAGGATTCGATATCGGCCTTTACTTTTTTGATAATATCAGATTCGTTGAATGCTATCTCGTTCTTGCCAAGTTTTCCTGACACTGCCTTCCTCTCTTTGATCCAATGCGTGACAGCTTCAGCATTGAATTGTAGCAAAATGCATCTGGTGGCATGCTCATCCTTCACCGCTCTCGATGTTGCGGGATTAACGAGACGCTGGTCATTATGTCTCCAGCGGACAAGAACTTTGACACCATCAATGATGAAAAAACCAGGCGCTTCGTCATCGAACCCCCCGTACAAACTTCTATATGAATGGGATTGTTGATTCCCAGTATTGACCAACTCCCAAAATTTGTTTGCGCCCTCATTCGAGTAAAAGCTAACATGAGCGTACCGAGTTTCATCGCCTCCCCGATTTTCACCATCGCCCCTTGCGCCTTTCCACGCAGATGGATGTGGTGATAACCCCGAAACATATATATCTTCGAGCATTCCACCTCTAAGTTGTTGGATAAGCGAATGGTAGGTGACCGTACTTGGGATGGGCTGCAAGAAAAACTTCCGACGAAGACCTACTTCTGTAGAGGGCCCGCTTTCAGAATTATGTTCAACTTGCTGGATTTGAACCTTAGAATTGATTGGTTTTGATAAGGTGTCTTTTTCAATTTTTTGTGTTCGGGGATCTGGGAGAAGATTTTTTGTAACATTGTGGACTTGGGGGTTGGGTAAAGTGACAGGTGAGACCTGTGGGGTCTCCACCTTCTTAAGCAAAGCATCACGGTAGTTGAATACCGGTCGTGTAACATCCTTAGTGATCACGATCTTTGCGATTTCTAGGTTTTTCTTTGGAGGAAGTGGTGTCGACATGTTTAGGTGCTCATCCTTTTTGAAAGCAGCTGGTGGGTCGATGGCCATCACTTGTGCCTGAACTGGTCGTATAGCTGTTAAGGGTAATGCTGGTTTCGGTTTGTCGTTCATATGCGACTTTTCTTCTACTTCTGATTCTAGCTTGTTATTTAGAAGCATAGTTGAGCCTGTCTTATTTTTCTTTTTTCCCTTAGACTTAGGCTTTTTGCCTCCCAAGGTCTGAGACAGTGTTGGATTTCTTTCAGACTCTGTCCCTTCAGTGTCATCTTTAGAATCATGGCCAGCAGGACGGTTGCCAAAATTATTACCCATCTTTTCAACTTCAGTAAAAATACCGACTCTATCTTTTTCTCCCCGGTTTATGCAGCCCGAAACCTCAATAGGCCCAAGAAGCTGGCTTTTGTCAGTGCATTTTAATAGATCTTCATTGTTACACTCGATGCTCCGAACGCCGTCAATAGTATGCGCATTTCCTATTCGGTTATTGTTGATGGCCTGCCCCGACAGTTCATTTGCGATCTCGGTCTTAACAGAAGGACTCAATTCTTCGGAAGTCAGGTTCAGTTTCTCACTACCTTGTAGAGATGGGGAAGACCCTGTTGCAGCTAGGCGTGCTTGCACCTCCGCCTCATCCTCAGAGTTCCAGCTTCCCCAGGATCTAACACTACGATCATCCCTGATGACATTGAAAGTGCCGTTTTCCCAATTCATCTTACCCGGAAGTCTTTTAATAAGCTCCTTGGGAAGCCTTCTAACTGTGCTATTATCCGGTAATTGCCAATCCATTGGGTGGCCATTATGTGAAATGGCAGAAACTTTCTCTGTAACATCCTGAAATTTCTTTACATCTTCAGTCATATAGTAACCAACATATTCATCTTCTTCCCCCGGGGCCTCTGGGAGGGGACTTTTTGGCACCATTTCGAAATTTGAAGCTTTCGGGTTTAGTGTAAAGCTAGAGTGAAATTCCGGGCGTTCTTTTATAGTGATCGGATTTGAGGTGACTATAACTGGTGGTGTATATGGCTTTTCCTCGTATTCAGTGGAAGTTGGAAGTGGATATTGATTCTCGGAATTATCAATTGTTGCCCTCTGTTTAGGACTTCCATTTTGATCGATTTGCGCATTGTTGACCTTACTTCTACTCTTGACTTCAACCCAGTGGATGGTTGAAGCTGGTGGAAGTAAGCCCTGTCTCTCAAAGTATGGCTTTTGTTTTCGAAACGTAGCTGGGATTGGCTTTCTATTTCCACTAGCCTGTATGCTGGAGTCTTTATATGACCTTCTTCGTCCCTGACCAGCGTCTTGAGAATAAACTGGAAAATCCCTTGCATACTGATTTGCGAAAGAGTTACAGTGCTCTTCTCTGTTGTTCATATTAGGAGCATTATGATTGAATGAATGACAAATACCACCACTTGATTCGGTCACTTTAGAAGGTGGGCTGCTGCTACCAGAGGAGTCCGACTTCTGTTTGTTTCTCCGAATAAGATCCAATTGATTGCTGTGCACATTCCAGTCTTGTTTCTTCGAGCCCTCAAAATGTTTGGGAGGAGAAGAGCTAGTTCCTGGAAAGGTGCTTCCTCTATTCCTTCTCACCTGGGCAGACTTTGAGTGGAAACCTTTATCATTTGGCACTGGTAAGCTCAGTTGAGGCTGATTATCGTGGACTTGTTCAACATATGTCAAATCTGGGGTGTTTTGTGGTACATTCATGTATCCCAAGGGAGGCGATTGACTATAATTCTGCTGAAATCTAAATTCCCTCGAATTTGGATATCTTTCTTGACCATCATCTGAAGGGCATTAGCGAAAACAATCCCAGAAGTCGCAGGTTAATTTACTGACCGTGAGGATACTCATTTATAGTTTCGCCATGAGGTCGAACAAAGCCTTGGTTCTGTTCCTGGTGGGGTGGGGCATGCAGTGGTGTACCATAGCCATGTTGATAGTATGGATAAAGATTAGGTGCGGGGTGAGGTCCCGAGTGCCAAAAGGGAAAGTTTACTGATGTGCCATCGGAGTTCATTGTGGGTATCAGGACTCCTGGTTGACATTGCTGATCATAATATGGCACCATGGGGGGAGCGAATAATTGTGGATAGAATGGCTGGGCTGTTGGCATTAAGCTCCGACGAGACGGTAACCCGCCAGGAGTTTGATCCATATGAGCTAAAAGAGAAGGAAAGAAAAGTTAATAAGTTTTAATTACTAGTTATCAGGGGTATTCTACTAACCCGAGGAAAAAGCAAGTTGGTCTAGAAAAACAAGGAGCTCAGACAAGACGTATATGGTTACACCTCAGAAAAAAAAGGGTGTAGAAGATGATAGAGAGAAGCTAGCAGAGATTTCAGTGATGAAAAGATAGATGGCGGAGATGAGTCTAAAATTTATCGAGGTAGTAGGTAGATGAAGTAACAACGATGATGGTGCTGAAATAAGGAGGGGAGGGGGGAAGAGGGAAGGGTGAAGTGGGAAGTGGGAAGCGGGAGCAAGAGGGAAGAGTGGGGCAAAAAAGAAGGAAGGGGAAGAAGGAAAGATGGGAGAGGGGGGGTTAAGGGATTCTGGTAGTAGTGGGCAATGGCTGATAGTGGGGTAGATTGAGCCGTCCGCCTAGGTAGGGCAAGCTAGATCAACAGTAAAAAAAAAAAAAAAAAAAAAATGACTGTTCCAATTACGCATATTTGTGTGTGACGTACCCTCTCCATTCTATGTAAAGCAGCCATTCAAAGCTGGGTCAGAAAATTTACCTTTTGTCAGTCGTATCATTCATTGAGTTGGTCCTAATCCTCACATTAAACCACTCCAATCACCTCAGGCTTCTATATACCTACACCTCATAAATATCTGTATCTCTCCGCCCAGAATATCCGCAGACCATCTTCTATCATAAATGGAATCTTCGCATCAAAAATTCACACCGACCCGTCCCACAACAATCAATACTGATGGAGAAATGAGTCCATCACGAGGGATTGGCACTTTACAATCTTGGATAAAAGATAAGCTCGATACAATTCCTCCCAGATACAGTGAATACGATGAAGGTATGGAAATAATAAAACATGCCGTTCGACAAGAGTTTGCTCCTCGACATCAGGCTGTTGTAATGCTGGCTTTATCAAAGGAATTCTACACAATGGGTGTAAGAACTACAGACACTAGAGCTGAAATATGGTCCCTCTGGCGATACAAATCTCAAAGACAGATACCGGGAGAGAGCAGCACAACGGGGAACAGCCATTCTAAAAGTCCACTCGCAGTTCAAGAAAAGCCAGAAGATGAAAACTCTGAGTCTAACTCAAATGGAGTTTCTCAGATTCTGCCAAATAGTGACCCAAATTACTGGGGGGACCTTAAACCCCCAGCTTGGCCCCAGAGACATGCTGGAGCAAAGGTGGTATATATACGGCCCAGGTCTCCTAAGCTCAAAAATGGGTCTGGGGATGAAGCTCCTAATGACTCAACGCTTATTGAGCATGGGGATGGATTAAAGACCCCCCAGACAAACAACTCAGCATCCCTGCGTGCATCACCAACCGATAATTTCAATAGGGAAGAAAGTTTTGAGAATGATCCCACTCTTACAATTCCCCATGGAGACCTTGAGAGTATAATGGCCACAAAAGACAATGAAACCAAGCTTGCTTCTGCTTATTTTAAGAGGATTATGACCTCTTCTAAGGACATTTCCTCGCTGGGGCACACGTACCCTGACAGCAACGGACCCTCGCTGGGGCCATTTCCCCCAAAGGATACTGCTATTTCACGAAGCTTTAGCAGTTCTCCAGGCGACGTTAATCCCACTTCTGGCTATCAGATCTCCTCTCAGAGGTCCGGAACACATAAATATTCCACTAATAAAAAGAAAAAAGAAATCCATTACAGCCGTCTACCAGACATTCCTGTCGATACTGTCAATAATGGGGCGAATCCTAAGAACTCAGATGTCCAGAGAGGCAATCACATCTCTTCGAACTCAGTAGAGTTTGAGACTTATAGTACCCATCAGAAGTACACCGAAAATAACTGGCCTATCCAAGAGACCCGTGATGAATATGATACTTTGGCTGGAAACTCTGTTGCACCAAATAACCATTTTCCTGATACTCCAGACAGGCGTTCTAAGCGGGAAGCTTCACCTTCCTCGGTATATTCATTTATACCCGACAGCACCTATAACGACCCAGATTTCAGCAATGATATGCAATCTAAAGAGAATTTACCAGAGGACTATCCTGACTATGACCCAGGTAACCTCTATTATAGCACATTCCACACATACCAGCCTGAAAAAGGTATTTTGAGACCCAAGCAACCTAAGGATATCAGTGATAATTTAGCTTGGCGGAATAAACATATTGGTGAAGGGAGGAAAAGTTTTCAAACAAGGCAGAGTCACCATGGTGAAAACTCACACAAGTTCAAATCGAGGGATGAGATTAGAGATTCTGTGGACCAAGGTGCTACAACAAAATTGTAAGCAGAATCCGTAATTTTCGTTTGCTTACTTCTAGCTTTTTCCCGCCCCTCCAATACCCACAAAAGTCATCCAGGGTTTTTGATTTCTCTTCCACGAATTTATCTTAGATCATTGCTCATATAGATCAACTATAGTTCCAACTCCACTCAGGCTGGTTTTACAGTTACAAAAGAGGTCATCCAAGAAGAGGAAATTGATACCCTCGGAAGATTTAATCGTCCCACATTTGTTGCGCATATACCCCCTTTTGGAAAAGACTCGATGGAAGAAATTCAGAAGATTCATGCCAAAGGTGATAGCAGGCCCGCATTTCTGAAGTCGTTTCGTGGGGCAGTCCACGACGGTATCAATATGACATGGAAGGTGTGTCAATGTATCAATGAGATTTATGTGCAGATTCTGACGGTAGTCCTAGGGCCCCACAAAATCACACCGGAATAATTCAAAGCCACCCTCCAAGCCTAGGACAAGACCTATCGAAAAGAATTCTATCTCTGGGCCAATGCATGATGGAAACCCACTTCAGCTATCTGGTAGCAGGTCCACACCAGATATTTTGAACACTGCCCGTCCTATTCCTGGAGCCGGACAAATTTACAGCAGTCCCTTTCAAAGCATTGGAGAAGACTCCAACACCTCGCTGCTTCAACCCCCTGCAATCGAAGATGTCACAGACTCCGGGAGTTTACCACGGGAATGCGATGCTTCAGCAGCGGACCCAAACGAACACGACAATACGAAACAAGTGAGACTATACGACCCAGAGTCCAAACTGGGGAAGGCGATGCTAGATCCCGAAAATCCTACAATCTCCATCGGTCCATTCCAACAAGCTGCCTTGTACTCTTGGGTTGAATGCTCGGTTGTTCAGGCTTGCAGTGACTTCCTTGGGAAACAGCAAATGTCACTAAGAGTAAGCCTCTTGAAGAAAGAGGTCAAAAAATGGAGGCGTAACGAGGTTAAACTTACAGAGGGCATTATTAAGAAAAGGGATAGACCCGTTGAGTTCATGTTCGGCATGGAAGTCCAGTGCCGACTCCTCGAAGGAAATTATAAGTGAGTTTTTATTCATCATCTGATAATCGCCCTGAGAATACTGACTCACTGACAATCAAAATTAATTAAAGAACACTTATTTTCTCCGGACCATCAAAAATGGATCCGCTGCCAATAATCACATCCTGGAAACAAATGATCCCGTCCTTTTCGCCGCGCAGTTTTTGCATCCCTGACTATATAATCCTTGAGCATCTTCGTATGGCTGAAAGGGTTCTATGTCTCTTTGGGCCAGGCTATTGGGACAAGACACTTTTTGAGAAAAAGCGCTCAGATGCTGTAAAATGCATCATGAACGCTCGAAAGACACAGGCGGAGAGGAATGCGGAAGAGGAGATAGCAAAGCTACGGCAAGAGAGGGTAGAGGCCGAAGAGGAGTTGTTGACGGAGGTTGGCATGCTTTCCACCGCGAGAACATCGTTTGGAGAATTCGAAAGTTAGACAACCGCGGGGACGGGTGGCAATTGGATGTTGCGGAGTTCTCGAGTGGTAACGTTGTGGAAAGACGTCAGCTGATATTTTCAATATCAAACATGATATGTATATGGGGGGTAACTTTCAATGTGATGTTGGCTTGACATCAAATCTTTGATATCACCCAAATTTCTATCTGGTTTTATTTTTTTCTTCTTTTCTCTTGGCTTTAGGCATCCAGTATTCGGGCGAAGATATCTTCGCCGATACAATTTTAATGTATCCATATATATATGTATTAGCACTATTTCGCTATAGGACCACTAGGCACTACTTGCATACAGACATTTTAATACCAAAAAGAATGACATTGGATGAAGTTTTCCAAGGCCCTATTCGCAAACCAATGGGTAATAGTAGCTAAAAGTGCTTATACAACAATTGTTGAATCCTGATACAGCTACCAGTTGTAGTTGAGAGGCTAATCCGAGCTCCATATAATTATAACAATCTCGCCCCTTGATTAACATCCACAGTTAGTTATCGGACTAAACCCGCGCATATTTCAAAATCTTCCAGAAAAAAAAAAGGGGGGGGGGGGCGAACGCCGTTATAATGCTATCACATTTTCAACAGAAAATGGTACTAGATGATGTGTTCGTAACCAAAACAGCTTGGCGTGTTTATGTAAGCTAATAGTATCATTCCAAATCCGTACACGAGTGATAGGAAATGACTACAGCGTTGTCTACGACCGAATTTCGCTTGGATTTAAGTTTGTACGCTTTAGAGGGGCTTTTGTGTACAGAAAACTATGTTTAGTATAAAGCCTATATTTAGTATATTAGTATAATTGTTGAGAGGTTTCAAAATGGCGGATGGGGTAGGAGAGAAGAGACTTATAAATAAATTATATTTGTGTATTGGGAAAACGAAATCCAATCCTTTATCCTCGAGTTTAAGATTAACAAAGGTTTTAATAATACATCTGAAGGTTAACATGTTAACAGCAAATAGCGAGGGTGGGAGGAAAGGAGAGGGGGAAACTTAGCTAAGCTGCACCGGATTTTTGCTGCTGTTCAATATTTGGGCTATAGAGTTCTATATCAGCCGGTATGTATATAGAAGTGCATGGAGCTGATGCTACTCTATACCTAATATTTATGTTAGAAGTGTGTGGAGAAGATAATAAAGTGTATGCGGCAGCTCGAGTACGTACGTACACTCAAAGCCTGGTAGTTCTGAGGAGGGATGGTTGGCGGGGAAGAGGTCGGTACGAACCTAGAACACATCAACTCATATCAGACGTTTTGAGAATTATCAAAAGAATTCTGAGAAAAAAGAGTTTCTTACTATCATCGAACAGGGGCCAGAAGTAAATCTCAAACTCCCCAAATCATCGAAGAAATCCACAAACCCAAACGGAAAAAACCTGACAGATGAATATGTTTCGGACTCTCGGAGCATGTGAATCCATGCATCCCAGAATGCGAAACTAATTTAAGTGTGGGTTTTCACAAATGTATTTAGTTATCGTTTTCACTATTAGAGAACGGAAGGAATGAAGGAAGATGGAAGAGCTTTAAAGGTTTGAGACTGCCAAGAGTATACGTGTGCATGCAAAGCTGGGCGAGCTGGGTTTTCGCCGCCAGAGGGTTAATTTATATCCTTGTGTTCTCAAATCTGCGGTGAGGCGCGCGTGCAGTGTAGGTAAATGTAGGTATGATCCATGGTTGGATAATTTCAGCTTTAACTACTTCTGCCTCTAGATGCTGTACTTGATGGTCTATAGTAACAATGCTAGATGTTGCCGGGAGGGTTCCACACACGCATCTGATAGCCATTGCCAAGACCTATGGATCTACATGCATGCGTAATTAACATGCTTACATGATTTTATGTACTCTACTCTAGTAGATCCCATATTCCATAAGTTGGTCAGTCTCACCTATCATCTTCCACTTCACATCCGCGCAGGAAACCTGCAGCACCCACCTCTATAACCTCACAACCTCAACACGCCTCCCTCGCCCGCCTAACAGTCATTGAGACCCAAGCGCTCAGCACATATATGTATATATAGCTACATGTATCTCCACCCGTTAGCTTACTATATAGGTGCTTCTACATCGGGGGATGGGCTAGTCCGGCAGGCAGCAGCACAGCTAAACGTCGCAGCGCCGTTTTCACAACACAATATATCAATGCATACATACATGTATCAAGCAGAGAAAACTCTGACGTTGTTTACGCGTTCTTCAGAATCTTGGGGAATGGTTCCTAAATCTATCCTCTACCTAGTTCTCCGCCTCCGCAGCTGCACAACGTCCCCGCCTGAGACTGCGCCACACACCACACCACACCACACCAACCACCGGAGCCGGCTCCAAAGCTTAACCCCCTCCTTGCCGTCAGAGCAGCCTTAGAGGTCCCCGCGCAGAAAAACAAAGTCTGAAACTGTGGGGTTTAGCGCTCCATTTGTCTGATTGTGAACCCAACGTGGCGCCGTTTCGTGGGGTATAGGCACCTGGGAGAACATACAATACCAAGATCAGCCAAGGTATTTGCATCAGGCTAATCGGGAGTTTGGCATGTGTAATGGCTCAGTTTACAAAGAGACATCACGATCATCTCGAGGCACAGTTAAATTTCCTTTTCTTGTTGTTTTGAATAGATTCCCCCACCCCTGATTTTATTTTGTTTTAAAGAAAAAACGTTGAAAAGATTGATAAAATATAGACTAGAAATATAAAAAATAGATAAACCGCCCATTTCGTCTTCACCTTGCGGAAGCAACAAAAAAAAAGCAAACAGTAAAATCAAGATCAAGCACAAGATATATTTTTAATATTTTGTCGCCAATTCCAAAACCAGTTAACCATTCCTCTTTTGTTTGAAAAATCACAACATGAGCAAAAAAAAAAAAAAAAAAGAGGCCGAAATATCCATGAAAGAATGAGAAATGAAAGAAATTATCCAGTAACCAGTAACCAGGTATATATAAGTTTCGCTTTACATGTAGCCATCTAATGAGCTATGCAGGAGCAACGGAAAGAAACAAACCGAAAAAGACAATTGAAAAAATTAATTGGCAGGGGGAGTCCACTGAGGAGCGTTGATAATGATACCCATAAGACCTCCTGAGATGATACCAGCGATGGGGAGTGTGAAGATCCATCCACCGTAACACCATCCGACCATTCTCCAGTTGAGCGCGCGGAAGTCTCCGTTACAGAAGGCAACACCCATAGTGGCACCGACAATGCACTGAGTGGTTGAGACAGGGAGCGAGAGGCGGGTGGCCAAGACGACAGTGATGGCAGATCCAAGCTCCATGGAGAAACCACGGGATGGGGAGTGGAGAGTCAAACGGTTACCAAGGTTGCGCATGATGTTGTATCCGTAAGTCCAGAGACCAATGACGATACCAGCACCACCGTAGGCAAGAATCCAGAGAGGAACCTCGGCCTTTTTTCCACTGTGCCCGGTCTTCCAGACCAAGAAGATGGTGGCGAGAGGTCCGGTGGCGTTTGCAACGTCGTTGGCACCGTGGGCGAATGAGGAAGTGGCAGCGGTGAGGACCTGGAGGAAGGAGTAAAGATGCTCGGTCTTGTTGTCAAAGTGGGCAGCGCGGGCGTGGGTGTCAGCGAGGTTACCAGAGAGGAAGTCTTCACGGCCCTGTTCGCCAACGACATCGATACGGACACCGTGCATGAACGCGTTCCAAGCAAACAACATCAGGTTTTTAGGAGTGTACCATGGGCCAGCATCAGCCTTCTCAACCTCTTCGAGAGTCTTTCCGTCGACCTGAGTGCGATGCTTGGAGGGATCAGAGTCAACAGGCTCACCAGCCTCGATGTCCTTCAATTTGCGGGCTTCGAGCTCATCACGAGTAGCGTGGCCAGCGTAGTAGTCCTTGATAACTTCGACGTGGCCATTAGGGCGCTCAGGGACGGGACCACGGCGGAGGAGGAGAGGTCCATAGATGACTTCCCATCCTTTAAGGGTCCAGTCCTCGAGGACAAGAAGACGGTGAAGGTAGGGAAGGAAGAAGGTGACACAGAGAGCCATTACACCGAAAGCAACCCCGAGAATGGTACCAACAACCTGGGCAGTGTTCCAGTCGTCAAGGTCCAAAGAGGCGGCACCCTTCCAGACGATAAGCATAGTCAAGATACCGGAGGTGATGGCGAAGTAGATCGGAACCATGACCATACCCCATTTGAGGGGGTTCTGGCGCTTTAGAACTCCATACTTGGTGATTGAGAAGAGGATAGCGGCGAATGAGCCAGCAAGCGCGGGGGCGATGAGCCAAGATGCAAAGATCTGAGCAACACCCTTTCCATCCCATCCCCAGGTAATACCATCGGCACCGACAGTCGCAATTCCCATTCCGATAATACCACCGACGATACAGTGGGTGGTTGAGACAGGTAAACCGATAGATGTGGCAACTGTGAGCCATGTTGCTGATCCAACCAAGGCGCACAACATTCCCAACATGAGGACGGCAGGCTGGTCATTGAACTGATCAACCTTGACTGTAACGAAATTTTAGCCATCATTCCACTCATCATAGCCATGGTTCTTTTGGTAGACCTACCAATCTTGGATCTGATAGTATCGGCAACACGGGCACCAACGAGCAATGCACCGGCGAATTCCATAACGGAGGCGATCATCATGGCTTGCAAAAGAGTAAGGGACCTGGAAGAGACAGAAGTAGCGAAAGCGTTGGCTACATCGTTGGCGCCAATGTTCCATGCATCCTATTGAATCCAACAATATCAGTAATTAGCCCAGAATATTGGAGTTTATAATGCAAACCCACCAAGAATGCAAAGAGCATCGCAATTGCGAAGATGTAGTCATATTCGGGGAAAGCTTGTCCAACGCTCATCTTGACTGTTGGTGTTGACTGAGGAAATCTCAGTCGGAGGAGTGGGTATTAAAGTTTGCAGAGAGAACTTCTCGTTCTTGTTGCAGGACCCTTTTCGACTTTAAGCTGTGGTGAATGGTAGACTCTGAGTAGAGAAGAGAAAAAAAGGTCTTGATGGATGCGAGAGGCTGGACATATTTATGAGAGTCTCTCAAAGCTGAGCTGATGTTCGCCAAGCGTATGTACAATCTAGGTTGACCAATCCCCCACCACCCACGCGCATAGTTTCCTATCCTGTTTTGGGAATAGTTGGAGGGAGGGCAGTAAGCATGAAAAAAAAAAGTTGTAACATGAGACTAGGATAGGTACCGAGCTCATGGATGGTGCAAGCAGCGAGGGTTAGAGTAGGATGCATTGCAGAGCTGCCTGCCTGGTAGAATATGTGTTTATCCCTGCTTCCATTGATATTTTAGTCCCGAGATTAGCAGCGGCAAATACCCAATTTGACCCTAAAGGGCAGTAGAAGTTCCCTTCTCTAGATCTAGTCTTTACTGTATACTTACATGTAGTATATCTCCAGTGGATACCATGAATTCACAGATATAGATATACTTTTGTACCAATTTCAAAAGGAAATAATCGCATGTATCTATCTTTAAAGAACCTAACATAAGAGTGTTAGAAACATTCACGGCATTTCCCATTCCAGTACCAACCAGTCATTAATTCCTCGATTTAGTATTTTAGAATAAACCCCACTCTCTCAGGTCAAAAAGTATGTTATCCAGATCTAAAAAATTTCCCCTCAGCGGCGGCGGAGGCGGTGGTGGCCGTGATGGTAGTCGGCCCTCGATCCTCCTATCAACACAAGTTACACCGCACGTGGAGAAAAAAGCCAAGAAAGGCGAGTTGATCATGAGTTCGGTAAGCCTAAGTTTCTCCTATTACAGCTGTTGGTGGCGGCAGTCCCTACAAAGGTTTTTTTCTTTCTTCCTTCCGCAGTGGTTATGATAGGGAGGCCGTGTATCTCTTGGCGCCCAGTATTGATGGCTTGTAGGTTTGGCTTTTGGTGTGTGGTTAGCTGGGCACGAGGTGAATTACCGAGTCCAGTTGTAAGAAAAAGCAAATTGCCATTCTCGCCATAATTACTTCTTTTTCAAACCTTAAAGTCATAACAAGCAGAGACAAACGAAACCTACGATAGGTGAGCCCGGGCTTAAACCAAAAATACAGGGTGGATAACAGTGGAGAAACATAGAGTAACCAATCAGAGAGCTCGGATTCAATATATGAGCCCGGGCTCACATATCGAGGTTTTACGGTACCCGAGATACTCCGTGGATGTAGATTCAGGATGTAAAATAAAGACCACCCAGTTCTAGTTGGATAAGAGACCGGAATCTACACCTCTAGGGTAGCGGGAGTAACCCCGGTGGCCGCCCAATCACTGCATCAGCCGTCAAACGTGGATGAATCGCTCTGGCCGATAGGGTTAGCAACGTGCTCTGTAGGAGCTCTCTGATTGGTCTAATCTAACCTCACTCGCCAAGAGGCCAAGAGTTGGTACATAAGGCGCATCGCTCCCACCTCCCCAATGCCAATGCCAATGCCAATGCCAATATTGCCAATGCTTTCGCGAAGTGTCTTGACTGCACGGTTATTCGAGATCAACCCCCCCCGCCGCCCCCGTCATGGCTTCACCCTATAATTTTGGCGGTTTTACACGTAAGTCTACTCTATCTACATAGAGATCTCTACTTGCTTACCAGAAAAAAAAACCAGTCGCTCAGGGCAAGGATAATTTGTATGGAGTGGCGCCGTTCTCTCATAGAAACAACCCCTACTTGCATCACTTGCTGGTAAGCAAGCACCTACCTCCCCCCAACCCCCTCCTTCTCCTCCCCGCGTAACAGATTATTTCTGTAAAGAGAATCGCACAATTTGAGTGGGTACATATTAGGAATTACTACAGATTGTAAAACATCGATCGAAAAGTAACGTACGAACCACCAACCAGCCTCACTTAAGATCAGGCAAATGACAAAGGGTATTGCACCTCTTCACCCCGCCAAACGCGGCCAATTCCAAAATTGTCACCGAAATCAACCCATTGGTGCTGTTCTCTTGCCTACAACCTCCTACATACGTTCCTTTCCCCACATACGAAAAGGACAGGAAATAAAAAAAGGAAAACTAACGGGTGAATCTCCGTGTGTTACAATCAAAAAAGAATATACACCATATTCCTTCTCCTGGTAACCCAATGATCGGGAGCCTTGCTCAAACTCTGGAACGCCAAATGTTGGAAAGGACTCTTCAAGGTCGACGATCACGATATTATGATGATATATCTAATGTAGAGCGATATCGTATTCCGCCAGCCGCTCTCGCCAGGCTCAATTGTACGATTCTATTTTCTCACAACCAAGAGCAGCTCACCCAAGAGTGAGTGATAAAATAAATTGTGGTCTCTAACACCAGCATCGGCGCCGCCCGGAACATAAACGTGGGCCACAAACGAGAAAAAATTCCGGCGACCTGGAACTGGGATTAGCCCTTTATGAGGAGAGATGTAAGGTGGAGTGAGGTGAGGGTGACATATGTCGCCCAGAAGTCGAGCGCAGCAGAGTGCTTTGTACAAGGATTGTTGCTCTGAGTTCGTTCCCTCGTTAGGCTACGTGCTTTGCCTATCCGCATTCACCACAACCACTACCCGAGTGATTTTTTTCCTTCCCCTTGTGAATGGATCGTTTAGAGAGCAAACTCTTGCATCTGCGATCGACCGCGCAATCCTCTTGGCTGGCACCTAAGAGATCTGACGGTGGCGTTTTTTCTAGTCCTAGCCACGGGAAAACCGCATATTGATATAATAGGTCTCTAGATGGTGTTCTAGATATAGGGAACTCTCCTTTTCTCAAGAAATCCAACGCCATGTCAATGCTACAGCCTTAATTAGCGAATAAGGATTCACGGAGCACCAACGCTTCTCTCTACTTCACCACCTTCGCCAGCCGCTCTGGCCAAGCCAAGTCGGTTCGGCAACCACGGGAGGATGGAGGGGTGTATGTACGTGTAAAAAGTGGGTAGCGGGATAAGTGGCGCAACGTGTCGCGGTTCTCGTTGGTTCGCAGACGCAATTGCGGGCTCCCCGAATACCCTATCCCGCCTAGCAATTGTTTGGCTCGAGCGGACCAATCATCTGGGCGGAAAGCAAGGCGGATAACGGTTCGGGATCCGTGAAATACATCACTTCCTCCCTTCTGGAAGAAAGAGTGCATCGCATCATGCTCCGTACCTGCTCCACCTACTCTAGGTGAGGAGGGAGGCACGTGGGGTCCTGGAGTAGGACCACGAAACGCTTCCAAGCCCCTCCTTACGCAACAGACCGAAAGTCTTATTTTGGTTCTTCTAGACAGCCATCTACCTAGATCATGAACACACGTGCACAGATTAGGCAGTGAGCCACTTGACACCAAAGAAATTTGCATCTCCTTAGGAAATCCCTCAATTTTAATTACTACTAGCATAGTTCCCAATTTCAGATTTCGTCTGAATCCTGATCCGGAAAGCACCCTTCCAGCTAACTAACCATTTCTGGAAGGATAGTCTCTAATCAGGAGTCTCGTGTTGCCCAAATGATGTTTTTACGTAGGTGCATGTCACTTTGACAAACAAAGGATTTGGACGGGCATACGCGAGATGATCAAATAAGCTTTTTTTTTGTTCTGTGGCGGCGGGTGGGCGCTGTAGGTTCGTTTGGCGCTTTCTTTAGATGAAATCATAGAGTATCACTCGGTCCTGTAGCATTCTTTTGTAGCTTGTAACGCCATTATTGTTTCTTTTAGTCTTCATAGAACGGCAGCCAAATGCTGTAAAACAATTTTTAGGTGTTGTATCTATGAGTAAAGTGAGACTCTAGTGCGAGATGAGACGAAACAGATGCAAGGCATCAAACCCATTAGAGTTGCTTAAAGGCCACCCACATCCATACGTTATGGATCTATGATAGTAAATCGTGACCAGTTCCCCAAGACACATACAACCTCGCTAACTGTGACACAATATCTCGTAGCTCGAGATAGAGATCCTCGACCCTTCTACATCTGTTCTTTTTGCGATAAAGTTGTTGTTATCCATGTCAAGCCAAACCCACTCTACCTCCATATCCATATAGATGATCTCTACTCTAGATTTCTTCAGATCCTAAACCTTCAGACCAAACCTAAGTAAAGTAACGTCTCGAACCTAGCAGATTCGCACTCACTAATGTCCTTTCGTTCGGCTTCGGCTCCCTACATACATACATGTGGTAGGTACTCCACTTCATAGTTCCGAAAAAAAGAAAAAAACCCGGCTACTTGACGAGACACAACAGAGCAACCTTATCACATTTATGGGATATTCTGCATGAATCTCACTCTGCTCCTGTTAGTCAGGGCCAGACACAAGCATGGGTGTGTGGGGGTAAATTACATGTAGTAACCACCAGTAGGTGGGTTGGTTGCGCTGGCCCACGTTGCTGCCAAGCGAACATATGCACGCAACGAATTTGGGCCTGGTCCCCCCGCTACCGGCCATCGAAGAGACGAGGTTTTTTTGTAAGCCCTTTAGTCATTAGCTTTTGAGCACTAGAAAACAAGAGACGATAGTTTTCGTGGGAAACCCCGGCTAGAGCAGGTATTCTGCGGGCTCTAGTTAAGGGGGACGCTTTCGGAAGGAGTGGTCGTATCGGGAGAGGAGATTTGCTCCGGTTGTGTGGGTAGTTTTACTTTACGGTTGACAGACGAGGTTGGTAAATTACCACAGCATGATGTACTCTATCGGGTAGAGTACATCGAATGTATGTAGCCTAACGACGCCGGACGACCTTACAATCACCACCACCATTGCCAGTGGCATCATCGCCGCAGCTCTATGGATTCATATACCTGCAAAAGAAGAAACGCAATCTTTACAGCGCAATCTTTACAACCCAAATCTCCCTACATCACTCCTTAGCCTACGATGGTGAAACAGGCGAGACTCATCGAACCTATGATTGGCCCAGCAGTAACAGTAGCCCCACGCCCACGTGTTGAGGCGAGTTAAATTAAAGAAAAATGCATATCAACTACCCTACCCTGCTGTGAAACACAACGAGCAGCAGTGGGCAGATCACTATTTATTTATTTTATTATCTCTATCTCACGGGTACCTCGTAACACGATTTACCCAACCATGAACGCCTGGCAGATAGCCCAGGGCTGGCATGGAGATCTATCCTTCCTCCATCCCTTCCTTCCTCCCTTCCTTCCCGCTGTGCGTGGTGGTGGGCTTTTAAAGGCCTGCCTGTCCGTATGCATGGTATCGATCGCTATCTGTTACGGCTGCATGCTCTGTGCTGCCGCCGGGAGTTTCGGTGCGGGTTCATAACACGATAAAATACGATACGCGAATACTCATGGGCAATTTAGCCAATTATTTCTCCACTTATACAATTCTCCGTCGAGTCGCGTGTAAGAGACTTGAATCTTTCTCCCTTTCTTTGTCATACCTAGTGTATGTACACATAAAGTACATAACTCTGCAAACACAAAGTGTTCAATGTGGTGCTACATTGCGGTGAACATTTATTGTCGGCGAAGCCGAACACCTTCTTTCTTGAAAGCATGCTTTGATATTAACTCGTGACGCACCTGTTAGCGGTGATGAAATGTATTCTTTATTGGACGTCGGTATTACATCTCTCCACCGAGGATGTATAACGCATACAAATTATGACATTTCTAGATCTAGACCTATGGATAGTCTGGTCGGTCGGTTTAATTCTGGTACTGGCCTACAATTACTTAAGCCTTATCGCGCCGGTCGTATAATAAAGGTACTCACTCACATGCAATCACAGAACATCACTCGATGGATTCAACTTTACCTTCTTATAATAGAAGTCATCTGAAGCTATTGTAAACTCCCATGAAATCAAATATATCTTAACTATCGTGTTCTATACTATACCGCATGCTGTTAAGAGATATATAATTATTAACTGCCTCTATAGCCTCCAGACACCCAACGTCCATACAGATGCACGGATTCACCCACGTGCACATATCCCCTCTATCTACGGCCCACAACCATACCATCCGTCGAGTAAAAAGCAAAACACGGCGAGAAAGACAAAGCGGATGGCCGACGCCGTTGAATATTTTTACAATGCTTCTTTTGAATGCATCGTTTCGCGCTGCATACGATGCGCCAGGCCCAGGTCAGTGACTTCGATAGATCAATATCAAGGGATCCCATCGCCACCACCACGTCCATCACAGCACGCCTTGTGAGACGTGGCCTTACCCGCGCGCTTTTCAAGTCTCGGGCCCGCGAGGGATATGACAGGTTGCTGTGCTGTGATGGTGATGTTGTGATGGGTGTTCCCTGTGCCGTCATATAATATCACTCGATCCAACACGCATCTGTTTATAGGATTAGCTAGCCGAGAAACCGTTTTAGAGTTCAAAAATGTCGAAGGCTTTTCTTTTCTCCGGGTTTTTCAAGGCGTCTAGGGCGGAGGAAGCTGTGGTTGCCTCAGATATGGTCGGAGATCTTAGTTCTAGCCCGACTATAGATGTGGGGGTTGGAATATGGAGGGCGTTACCACACTGACCCAGAGCCGAACGGCATCCTGTAATTATCAGTTTTTCATCCAATGGCAAACGTTATATAGTGAGTGATGGGAGAAGAAAAAAAGAACCCTGCCTCGTGCTTGCCGATAAGCCGAAAGCCCATCTACCCTCCATCTCTTCCCCACCCAACTCATTACAGCGGGCCAATCCTTTCTGCACGCCTGAGACTATTTTGTTTTGTTCCCGTTTTGATTTTGTTTTAATCGGACCGAACCGATCTCGCATATGTAGCCCACCCGCCTACCCGTCCACGCACCTACCAAACAACCCCACTCCCCCTCACCTCCCGCGCATCCCATACCAAGCCCACCACCCAACCCAACTCCTCATACCCCGCAGATATAAGACGCAGCCTTGTAGATCGGAACCGGGCCGGGATCTGCTGCCGCCGTTGTTTGGGCCGTCCGATTCGCGAATCGGGATATGGACCAGTGTGGGATTAGTGCGTGGCTTGGCGCCAGGAGTGGGGTGTATGATGTGCTGGAACTGGAGAGGCGTGGGTAAACGAAGTAAGGAGAGATGATAGGGTGGGTGTTTGTGTTGTGGATGGTGGATGGAGAGAGAGGTGTGTGTGTGCGCGGCGGTGCGCGTGGGCGGAGGTAGAGTCAGTCACGGAATATCACTCGGCTGTGATGTTTAAGCGGGGGGCGGGTGTTTGCTGGCTTTTCTTTGGTCTTGGGAGTTGGTTGATCTTTCCCTCTTGGTACGTGTTCTGACAGTGGACAAAGCAAGTGGATCGGAAATAAATCGTCATTCACCATAAAGGATACATAGCGGAAGACATTTCTGCGAAAAAATGCGGTTTACAGTATAAAAGTGACGGCAGCGAAAATTTTATCCCCGCAATACACAAGATGTAGAGAAACAATCTATCACCTTTTTCCGGTTAGTTTTGCTTCCTACGCTAGTGGAAAAACGGGGGTTTGGAGCACAATCATGAATTATCACTCGTAGGTTCTCAAGCTGGAGTGAATTTTAAGTTAGGGTGATTCATTCATTCATGCGTACGGACCACCAATTATGACACCAGATGGCCCAGGAAAAGAAGGGAACAAACGCCCCTAATTATATAGCTGGCTCTATACTGTCACGTATTGGTCACTCAAGACAAATTCCGGTTTCCAGAACGCTAGGCCGGCTCCTCGACCAGAGAATATATTGGAAAGGAATGATAACAGACTTGTTTAGAAAGCGACCGATCTAATGACTAGCTTTTTAATTAAAACTGAAAAGCCATGTTTGAATGAGCCACACGTCCCTTAGCTAATTTCGCTACATAGAAAAACAACAAACTCGGGGGAATAGGCGCCCTCGGGGATGCGGGATTCTGCAATTAGCTGGACGTCAAAATGATAGTGAAAACTTATATTTCGTGTATGAGATCTGTTTTTCACGGGCCGGGTGGGTTTGTGATGGAGTCACCAGGTATCACTCGACAGAGAAAAAGGTAAGATGTTATTGGGTTTGATCTAGACATTATATGACCTGTCTCGCCTCATTACATAGCTGTAAACTATTCGCCTAACGGCCTCCATTCTTGTAGATACTACGATCATCAGATGTCACTCGAATACCCGGTCTGTTTCTGGCGCATATATGGTGCGCAACTCTCTTAAAGGTGACATGGTGGCATACGGAAGTGGAACAATTATGGCTGACCTCAGGGGTCAATAAGAGAGCCCATTCTTAGCCATTCTGCTGCATTATTGCCACGGATCAGTCAGGCTTGCTTCTCTGGTGGTATAAATGGATATAATACTGTTCCAATTTGTTCAGTCTTGGCGCATTTTACATACAAGAATCCACCATTTCAACTTACTAAGGCTTTTCAACCCAGATAGATATCGGAATTCTGCAATCATAGAACTCAACTTCATCACTAGTACTAGAGTTCTATCATTACGCTTTTTCTTACGATTTTTTGTTGTAATTGCAAAGTTATAAGCCATTGACATTTCGTTGCGATCCGATACCTTTAAGCGTGGGCGCACCATATGTACAGATCCCTTTCTTCTCTTTTTCTTTTGCTTAATTCACTAAATTGCATATAGATCATAGTTTATAGCAATTCATATATACAAGTCGGGTTGTGGTAACCTTGAATAGTAAAATATGAGCACCAGAGAAACTAAACCTCGAGGCATTTTGTTTCGTATCCATTGCTAATTCTGCTAGTAGTAGCTAGGATTTTGGCGGATGTTGTTACAAAGATCTTATAGAATGTCCTTTTTGACTCATGTTGAGGTGGTCTGATTATGTAGGTTTCTATATATATATATATGTCTAGTGTGGTCAAGTCCCGTCGAACCTCCTACTTGACCTGAAAAAAAAAAAAAAATACCGTCGAACCTGAGTCTTGAGTAGCTGTACCTTTTGGGGGGCTGCTTTTTCGTGCCCATCCCGAGCTCACGCCAGGGTAGAAACGGGAAAAATGGGCATACTACGTATGTTTAAAAATCAGACCACATTTCAAAGAAAAAATTTAACAGATGGAACCATAGAAAGCACATGTAAAGATGAAAAAAAAAAAAAAGGCTAGGACGGATACATAGAAAGGTGGAGGTGAGAAAGGACACCCGAGGCTAACTAGTTAGAGTTAAAGCTCCATGTTGTAGAAATTCTATGATAGTTTACGTTCTTGCTTTCTTTTCGAGTGAGGGTAATCATGAAATGTCACTCGGTGAAATTTAGGTCTTTTTTGCCAAATGTAACCACTGATTGGGCAAATTAAGACAAGGAGTCATATATTGAGGGATAATAGGTCCCCTTTAGATTAATTCTTCATGAAGACGTTCTACTTCTCGAACTCGGCGGCATATCGACAGGAAGATATGGAACGAGCTGCACATTGACTAAAATTACACTATTTACCGCACAAAAACTATTCATTATCAAAGATTCGAAGTCCTTAGCTACTAATAATGATTTCAACTTTGACAGCCAGCAATATTTACAGTTATTCCACATAGTATTTTCTTGAGAACGGCCATCACACTGGCACATATATATCCACCACACCCCACAGTCAACACTCTTCCATACAAACCGCCCTAGTCACTAAAAAGTCTAGAACTGTATTCTAATGCCGAATTTTCTTCACACTAGCCTGACAAATCTGTTCCAAAAACAGGGAATATGGTTTCTCGGAAAAACACCCATAGTATAAATCTATCACTATATAATTTTGTCATAAAATCTTCTCCAAGATGCACCATAGTATCTGACAATTTACGCTTTACCATACCTATATAATAACTAGTTAAAGCGTGATCCAAAACCAAATCAACTGATTTATCCACACAGCCTTTTTTTCAAATTTCCGTCACTGCACGGCCAAAACATCACTTTCAGTGTCATCGACTCTTTCCCCGCAGTCCTGGCACTTGAAATCCTTTTTCCTCAGTCATAATCTCAATAGATTCCGGCCCAATTATTCAAATTCTCAATAATAACTCAAATATTCGCAAAAAGACTCTCCAAGGTTCAACTATATGAGTAAATACGAGTACAAGACGAATTATAAAAACCAACTAGATGAATGGGCTCGAGATCAGGAGGCTTGGTCTAAAAGTTTAAACCAGCGTCTAGAAGAGCTAGAGGGTTCGGATGTTGCTGGACCACCAAGCCCCCCACCAGTAATCAATCCAGATGAACAGCAGAAATACTGGGGCCCAAATATCCTAAATGAATGGACCCTTGATGCCCACGACAGCTCTGTTTTGAAAAACCCAACGGGAGGACAACACACCCAGTTACCTAACGATCCTGGAGAAACCCTGGATGACCATGAACTTTTCGGTTTTTGGCTAAGTGAAAACCAAGAAATGATCGCATCTACAGGACTTTCTTGCAAACAAAAACCATTCAACGACAATGGAGAAAGCCAATATCAGGGAATTCCTAACCCTCAAGCCAAAGACCAACAAGGGGAATTGGGGAGTCAACATCCCGAATTCCCCGACGATACTGGGGCAAGCAAAGCCCAGGGAATCCCTTATCTCTGGAAAGATCAGAGTAAAGAAACGATCAAGTCTGGAGGAAGCCAACAAAAACCGCAGAATCTGGGTGAAAGTTCACAAGAGTTGCAAGTTTTTCAGAACAATCACCTGGAAGCACTGAAAGGTTTTGATGAAAGGCAACAAAAACCAATTGACCTGTCGGAGTTGAATAAACCATGGTACGTACTTGGGCTTTTTGCTTCCCTTCATCTCTTTCACCTGTTCCTTTTGGTAAAATGTGTGCGCAATTTGTCCAACAAAATATCTAGCAGATGCAGTAACTAACAAAAGAAACCCTATCCAGGAACGGCGATCTACCTTCTCCAGCATCGAGACACACAACTCCAGAGTCCAATGACTATACTTCCACGGTTTTTGATCCCGAGTCTTCTCCTAAGCCAACTGACCTCGAGAAATACCTTCCGGTATGCCTCCCCCTCCCCCCCCATACCCCTATCCCGAGAAGCAGCTGTTAAATAAACCTTTTCAACAGTATCTGGGACCCACCGACGAGAATCTCACCCCAGAGGAACTTGAACAAAAGCTGCAGTTTCAGGAAGATGTCTTGACGATGTATCGGTACAACCAGCGCCTCGCAGAGCAAAAGTCAAAAAAAGAGGCCGAAATCAAAAGCAAAGATAATAGCAAGGGTAAAATGAAGATCCAAAACAGCCTCGTTTACAACCCAGCAATCCATAAATTCGATCCCTCAGCAACATATGCACGCCCTCCCAATAATAAAAAGCGTTTTTATTATGAGATCTCTGATGATGATGAAGAGCCAGGCCAACAACGACTGCAGTCGCGCGAAGTAGGGGAGAAACAGGAACATCAAAAGCAACGCGTACGTGGTGTCACCTTCGAAGAATTTCGGACCAGGTTCATCAAACTCGATCCGAACGTTCAGTACACTCTTCGCGAAGGCGAACAGGAGCCAAGCTCAAAGCGTGTCAAAATGAGCAGTGGTGGGCGCCCTGTACGCCCGCCTAAAGAGGATCCTAGATGGAATATCTGGACAGTCGGAAATCCAAATCTCAGACTCAAGGGATCCAATGTATCTGCGGATTACCTGAGGACGGTGTTATTTGAAGATGCGGGTGGCACTGGTGAGCGGAGGACAAAGTGGTCACTGGTAAAGTTGTGCGAGAGATTGAACCAAAGAAGGGAATATAGGGATAAGGAGGCACGTAGGTTGGGATTAATCCGAGCTTATGGGAAACCAAAGAATTGGGACGAGGATCTTGAATGGTGGAATTATTTTGATGATGTTTAGGTGGCGTTGGTAACCCTTTGGGGGATGAAGTTGTTAGTACTTTGGATCTTGACCGGTCCATCACTTGCTTGCCAATTGCACAATGGGTGCTGTTTTAGATATTGATTTGGGTTGAGATTTGTATGGTCCCGCGGAACCAAGGCCCCTCTTGTTATGTGTATTTTCTTTTCTTTTTTTCTTTATTATATTGGACTTTTCCTTGGTATGACCTCTCACTCTATTTTTATGCATTTGATACTACTTTTGTAAATTCATATTACTCTGATTGCTATATATCCTGCTCGAAAAATGTTTCTCATAGAGGCTGTAAGGTGATTCTCTTAGATAGGATGGAAGTTGATCATCTATGACCGGTGGATCCAAAATTATTCTCCTACATTTGCGTTCCGTACGAGTTGTGATTCACTATGGGATAATCCTAGAGGATGATAATGGCATGGACTGCGGATATCGCAAAACTACATGTATATATCTTACTCCTACTGTAACCTCGATTTCCCGAGTAGTTTTAGACTTAGACCACTTGGAAGACGGAAAATTATCAAGGTCTTGCTTTGGCATAATAGATTGGAGGCAATACACCATTGCTTGTGTCAAAAACGCTGAAGTTCAGGTTATAATACCTGGAATTGTTCTAGACTTCAACGTCTTTGCATATGAATTGTAGATTAGTTAATCGTTAACCTGAAGTCCCAACTGTATACGTAGGGGGCGCACCAGACAACCGCGGCCCCATCAGCACCTCACCAAATAAATCACCACACAATTCTCTATGCTAACTCTTCGATGAAAACAGACTTGCTTAATTTATTTGATATCAAACCTATATAGCCAGAATCTCCAGTAATAATGGACGTTTATGAGACAACGACTACACAATGATAGTTTAATGATAATACGCGGAGGCTCGGCGGGAATACCGATGTCTCACGAGACTTCCTCTGGCTTAGTTTAGGGCCCAAAGTACACTGAATGCCTGGGATCTACAGGCTATTGAGTTCCTTGCGATTAGCGGTGGGGACTGGGCGGTTGTAAGAGCATGGAAAGACTCATACTGGTCAGCCTGACTCAAGCAGGGAGATATTTCCTCCAATTTGCTAGACGTTGATGCTGTAGTGTTTGGTCTATCTTCCGGACCCGAACCCAGGCGCTGCCTCTTTCTAGCCAGTATAGGCTTATCTTCGGCTTTCGAGTCGCCTTCGTGCATGATGGAAGCTAGCATAGGAGAATTTACTATCTCCAATTCTTTTATGGACTTACGAAGATGTGATCTCCAGACCTTGTACAGTTCCAACTCCGCCGAATCGACTTCCATGCCCTTCCTGATGAAATCCACGGAGCCTATCAGATTTCTCATATCAGGAGCTACATAATACTTGATAGACTCGTCAAACTCTCTAATTTTTGGTTCTAATTCTTTGTATATTCTGGATTATCTCGAGGGACACCGGTGGCTGAGCCAATGTTTAGGGTGGTTCGCATGGTGTGGGGAGTCTGTTACCGGGTCTGCAAAAACCCCTTTGATCTCGGTAAGTGCGAGAGTTACTGAGTGCAAAGAGCTTTGAGGAGGTTCATCTAGTTCTAGTGACTTTGAACTGAATCTGTTTATAATCGCCCCCCAGTTTGAGTCACTATAATCCTCGGCGGTGACAAGCTCTGATGCGTTCTGAAATTTTAAAGACTGGGGGGATGAAGGGATGATGGTTGTAGGACTTTGATTTTGTATTCTACAACATGCGAAGAATCATATTTATATCGACATTCTGTTCTCAGTCATAATAGCATCATCAACTTAAGATTAGGAGTTTCGCCCCGGTCCTCATCCGAGTAATTTTCTATGATCCATGGCTCAATGGTAAGAATTTTAAACTTGGCCATAAAGTCGTTTTACGGAAACCTAATTTATCATAATTTAACTTTGAAAGTTGTAGATAGTCCAGCCGGTTTCCAGAAACCTGTTTTATTCGAAGCTACTGGTTGGGGTGGGACTGCGCAAAACTAGAGAGTGTTGCACACACAGAGACAAGAATATACCAATAACCAAAATCTCTGAAGTATATATGTATGTACCACGTGTATGCATAGGCTTAACGAACGAAATCGAACCACCTTAAGTGTAAAAAGTACCAGATTACGTTACACCAATCATTTTTCAATATTTACAGGGATACGCCATATCATTACCAACTTGTAAGCCGCTGAACGAGATCACTTATTAGAGTTTCTAACCAATCACGTATCGATATATTAACTACATGTATTTACAATGGACGAGAAAAGAAGGGGAAAACCCATACACCATATAAGAAACCCTAACCCACCAAATAATGCTCTGACCGTAGCTTCGTGGTTCTCATTTAAAAAAAACATTTAAACGGAAAAAACCGGTATCAAGGCCACGTTCCAATTCATAAAAGAATTGAGCAGACAGGAAGCCAAATAGAAGATTTTATAGCTAGCTGTTACTCTAGCAAACAGAGAAGTTATTTCTGCAATGTTCTACAGAGAATACGCCCGAAGCCCGTCAATTTATCGAGCGCCTCATTTATAGATACTGCTGCACCGCAGAAGGAGCAAGTATCCCAGATATCCTTAGTATATATGTAACGCGCGAGGTATAAAAATGAAGGCAGGCAACAAAAAATACACCAAAAATGCTACTTTTCAGCGCGGCCCTAGACCACCAATTATCATGAATAATCCCCGAGGGTTGGGGGGGTATATTTCTTGCATGTCAAGAATTGCCTTATAAGCTCAAGATTTAAATATTATGTCTCTAGCATGAGCTGTGTTGATTTTATTGTGTTAAGTTACCAAAAACACGCCAAGACCACATATTTGTATGGGATGTAGCCGAATCTCCAAATTGCTCTACTTCTAGCTCATGTACTTTCTTTTACATCTGACCTGGGAGAGTGCCCTTTTAGATATATTAAATTTGATACCCAAAGTCTTACTCTATAAAGTCTTGTTGATTTCTGATTGCAATTGGGATGTGTGTTTTCGTTCTGTTTAAGCTTATAAGCTAATTTTGGTGTATTTTTGGTTGCCTGCCTTCACTTTTTACCTCGCGCTGTATCTATAGATAGTGGTAACCGCATGTCCTACATATATGGCCGCCGGTGAGGCGGACGAAGTGACAGCGGCAGTTACAGCCTGGCTATTAAAGGTAAGACATGACAGATATGCCCGCCAAAGTAGGGTAGCTAAAACACAAAAGTCATTTTGAGCATCATACTTAATACTGTGCGTACTGGTATAGTGCATGCAGATATGTTTATCCTTTATTTTAGGTTCGTCTTTAGCGAGCTTGGCCGCACTATCACAGTACTTCAGAATCCTAGTAAAAGGTTGGTTGTGGATTGTGAGGATTCTTTATTTTACATGTGCCAACCCGGTCAATCAATTAAATCTTGCTATTTACGAAGGTTTTCTTTCCCTGGACTCATAGGAGATATGAATGATATTAGGAAATTGTTGAAACATGGGTAGTGGCTTCGATCGAGTCTAATTGATAGTCAGTGATCCACCACTCGGACTTATGTAAGGGCATTGCTTTTATTCACCTGTAGCTATAATCCAGATGAGCATGAGCCCGCTATAGTATACCCGAGAAGGTAAGTTAAAGCGCTTAGAAATTCAGTTTGTTAGTAAGGAGTTTTGATTTGAGGATACGTTTCAGGCGATTTAGTTTGAGGCAGCCTTGATTCCTCAGCCGCGCGCTAGCGATGATGGCAACTATAAGCAAAGCATGCTTCAGCGAGATATCTAAAATCAGGGATAACTAGGCTTAAGACTCTATGCAATTGAACGGTGTGCGTTCATAAAGCAACGTTAACGGTATGACGCCATACATTGTTGGACCCCACTAGCTACGTAGAGGTTCCGATGAAGGAATAATAAGCTATGGTCATAAAAGTCTAGATTTGATGTGTTCTATTGGTCGAGTTTTACTTCTAGTTTATCCTGTAGTGCGGGCCGAGTGGAGTTTGGCCTCGAAATTAGATGCAGGTAAGAAATCCACTAATCACCGAGTGATACCACATGACCAACGAGAACGAATGGCCAAACAAAGAAGGGACAGCGGCAGGCGAGTGCTGCAGCCTCACAATAGAATGCTTTGATTGAAGGAGAGGGATTGTATGTCCGATTGGACCGCAATTCACCGCTTGATTAGTGTAGAGGTTATCACTCCGGATTTTGAACTAAACTTCCGGCAACCCCGGTTCGAGTCCGGGATTGAGCTTCATTGCAATTATTTTTCTCTTTTCGAAAACACGAGATCCGACAATCAGAAACTCTAGTGATAATTGTGTAATTATTGACGTAGGTGGCGGCGCGCAAACCGTTTTCCGCCTGCTCGATTAACACGGTGGAGAAAACATAACGAATAAACTGCAAGATTAACTAAAAATACGGCAGCCGAGAGTATTGGAGATTCATCTGGGTTATCATATATGCGTCTCAATGTCTTGATCAATATCATATAATAACATGTGATTAATTCAACCAAGTAACGTGTTATGCAAGTTACAGCCACTCTGAAAAAGTGTTCGTGATTGGTTTTTATGTCAGTGCGCAGTGTGGCACACCCGTAATATAATGTTGATGTGACTTTTAATGTTAAAATCCAAAACAACGAAAATATATAATACGGTTCATGACTATAGATAAAGAAGGTAGGCCATTGATCACCTTCTTAATTGATTCCGGGTACCATTGGTTACTTGGAAACCCTTGAGGGAGCTTTTACTTTTTTTGATGGTTCGCCACGATTACATAGTGAAATGTCTCGCTCCGAAATCTGGACCACGAACACTTTTGCAGAGTGGCTGTACTTATTCAAACAAGCCAAAAGGAAGCGACCCAGTTCGTACCTACTTGATCTTGCCTTTACTGCATGATCATGGATTCATAGCTGTGTGTTATGATCTTTTCTTACTCAAATCTAACCTATAGAATAATTCAGCCAACATTGCCGACTTTAAATTCCCCTTTCATTCGTGGAATGGATGTCCCACCGCCGTTCTAACCATCGGTATATATACCATTCATCTAATATAATCCTTATGCCGTTGGGGGAGATGGGTGGTTTTGAACTCACAAATTAAGCCCCAGGTGTGGAACTAAAGATAAGCGAGGTCCTATAGCTATATCCCACAGTACGGTGTTGGGAACTCCTGATGCTCCATATACGCAGACTAAACTCCTAGCAAATGGAAAAGTGTCTAATCTAGATGGTTGTTACACCCCCAGATGGAAGCAATCGATGATTTTCCATACACTTACCATAAAAGGCAGTTTTAACAACCTAGCGGATCTTGAATACTTTGATGCAGCAGATGGCTGCAGCGGCATCAATAAAAACAGGCTCATTTAACATCCCTTCTCCAAATTATCCCGTGTCCAGAAAGCAGGGTGGTAACTTTCAAACCATGGGTTGGTTCGCTCGGTAATGGGACAATACCACAGACTGGCCTCGGCCGATCCACGGCGACTCGGGATTGTGGCCCTGGCGTTAATTTATCTGATACCATATCTCCATAAGTTCTAGTGATCGAATTATATCAAGCGCAAAAACCTCACGAATAATAAAAAGCCTGAAGATCATAATCAAATATGCGCAGAGTCTGAACCAAATATCTGTTTGAAGCAGAAATCATAAGATATCACTCGCTATATTCGTATAGTCTGGGCCGATTGGAGGAACGCTTGGAGACGGATACAACCATTTGTTGAAGTGGTTGTCTACTTATAAGCTAGTGAAGAATTTTACTCTGTCTAGTGGCTATGTTCTCTGTCTAGTGACTTATAGATGCATCAACGATTAACAAACATGACCAGTAGTATTGAATTGATCTGCACCAAAGACAAAACCACAAATCAAGGAAAGATCTGAATCCCATCATCAAGAATGCTGACAGATAGTATTATGAAATCAATACCTGTTGAACCACTGTGCTTCGTGGGATTATGAGATTCGTTAATCACTGTGTGAGGAATTCCATATAATCCCGAATTTTCCTGTCTCGAGAGACATGAGCGGCAGTGCACCACGTCGTACGTGTGCTGGAAGGGCAGTCTGACATGACCGATATTATAACTCTGCCTTGCCAATCAAGTATGTATCGATTTGCCTAGATATATCAAACTTGACGGCTCGTAACTATCGAGAGGACCTGAGACCGCCTTACGATCACACCATATTTTCTCCCATATCAAGCTAGGCAGTCAATGATACTATAGCCATCATCGCTTGGATTCAATCCGCGCACTATTCTATAGGTAGAACCCCCCAGCATTCTGCGAAGTCTGTATTTATCATTACCCCCTTTTCATGATTTCGTCTTGATTTAGTTAGTAGGAGCCCAGTACCAAATCTCTCGATGTTTCATCTCGTCTTGAATAAGTTAGCTTCCCCGCTAGCGTCCACCTTCTTTCTTCTTTCCTTCGGACGTTCCACTGGGAATTTACTACCGACGTTTGTAGGTGGCGACAGTTGAACCACAAGCTACATGCAGGACAATGACAGCCCGGGCCATGATGTATGCAATCAAGCGCTGGCACGTTAGTATCAAGGACCTTTTGCTCAGTTGGATCTTTTCCCCGCCAAAGGATGACTGCTTTTTTTTTCTTTCTGGCGGGGGTGTACCAGAACAGCGGGAGGTAGAGTACATAGTCAGCGGGCGGCGAATATTCCGATCGTCAATAACATATCAGCACACTTGTCCGACCCATATCCACAACTACATAGGGTTAAGTGTTGTATCCATAAATCCGATTCCACGAAGTCTCCTGGTCCTGGAAAGGAGATCACCCCGGAAACCTGCTATAAGTTGCTTTATGAGGATTTGTCCGCTGAAACGACCCAGAAGAAGACTCCTGAACAAGCTCATCCTTCCCAGGGAGAGGGGTAGGCTACGGAGCATTCCATCATGCATAACCGCAATATCGATAGTATAATTACTAGCTTCGCTCGGACTAGTTGAAAGAAATCGATACTGAGTTGGCCATTGCATGTGGTTTAATCTAGAAATGAATATATATCCCGAGGAGATTTTTACTTTTTGTTACTGTCTGAAGGGTCCAAGAGCCATGTCAATCCAAAGTTGGGGTGCTCTACTAAGTCAAGTTCCAGGAACGGCGATTCACTAAGCTTTCATATTCTTTCCGCACTGACCTCGCTGTCCAAGCGGCATCCCAAAGATCAACATGAATATTTTGTTTCACGGCTGGCACGGTATCGGTATGATAGAACGAATGAGAATTGTTATACTAGTCAAGCTAAAAGTAAACGAAACAAGTGGTGTTTTTGTGGGTTCCTCCTATCAGATCCGGATCTTGGAGACCTTTTTCTCCCTCTGCGGATTAGGGGAGGTACCTAGTCCTCAAGCTCGTCTCAGGGACGTTTAGATGATACACGTTCCAGAATCAGTCACAGAAGCTTGTCGGACCCATAGGTATTTTATCCTCAAGCATGTCGAACCGAGAGATCGCTTCACCATTTTTCTTAGCCAGATTTCCGAGAGAGCTTCGGTAGTGAGTTTCGGGTGTGAGAAAGAGGATAAACGGAAAGTTCCGTCCGTTCTCCTGGAGCACGGTCCGGTACTATGAATCCTTACCGGATCCCTCGTCTCTAATGCCGTGTGGCTTTGCGTAGAGTTAGAGTGGGGCTTTAATATTTCATCAGCCACTGTGAATATTTTCTGTTTAAGGATTTTCTTCGTGACTGCCTGAGGACCAGAGCCTCCGGGGTATTAATAGTAACGCTGAGCCTGCCTGCAAGCCCTGCAAGCCACACGTGCACTTTAGCCCCAAACCCTATGTCATACACGAACCAGGGTACGTGACGTAAGCTCCTTGGGAAAGGAAGGAAGAAGTAGGTGCCAAGCGCGCCCGGGGTATCCAGGGTGTCCAGGGTGTCCAGGGTAGGAGAAGTCCATTTGCCTTGCAGTCGATGAGCCGGTAAAGAAAGAAGAACATAAGGGGTCCTTCTTCCTTAGATAGATATAGTACCCGTATGTAGATTTGCGTGATGTAGTTTATAGGTAGTCCAATGAGTGCACTTTAAATTCCCCATCTCGCAAAGTCTAAGGATACCTATAATATGTATGTAGTCAGCCATTTCGAAAATAACGACTATCTCCAGTTCGGCCGAGAGTGAGGCGGCGTGTAATATGAAGGAGTAGGCAGGTGGAGTAGAGTAGAGTACAACATGTTGTAAACGATCTTCTGCGGAGACGCCATGATACCCGCCCGCTTTCCCACGATGTGATACTTCCTAGGCTGCAGTCTGCACTTCTCTTTGGCTGTGGAACTTGCTTTCTTACTCGCTCGTTTCCTAGAGTACAAGCTTGCATCCATAGCCCGCTGCTTCACAGGATTTATTGTTAGAAGCGACAACGGCCGAGACCAGTGCACTCAGCCAGCGACTGGTGCAAAAGTACTGGGTGATGGAATTATTTGGTCCAGTCATCAGCGCCGGCTGTTAAAAAATTCGCAGAACAAATGTGAGGAAGAGCCCAAGTAAGAAGAGGAATGCCTGACTTGAGCTTGGGTTCTAAGGCGCCAAGCGCTGCAAGGACCGTTTTGAGCATCGCAGAGCGGGTGAACACGAATCCGCCGAGACTAGGCACAGCCTGCTTCCCTCCCCAGATGCCTGCAAGATCCTGGGCTTGCTTTCCCTTGAATCAATCAAATCAGCGTCTTCCCCCGAATTTCCTCTTCTTCTTACTTCTCCCACACACCCCTACACAGCCGCCCTTGTAACTTACACATTTGCTGCCATTCCACCTCTCGCTCGTTCCATTCACGCCGTTCACACCATTCAGCTGTTCCTTCTCCTCCATCATCTCTCTTCCCTCTTCACCATCATCATCGTCACCATAACCACTCCAATACAATAAACATCTATTACTCACTGCTCTCCCAAGATATACATACATACCATAACAACCCCCCCCCCCATTACTTCTTTTACTACATCCTCTGTAAGTACCGAAATAATACTTGCTCTCTCGCTTAATCGGTCACTTTTATTCATACGTCTCCCATCTCATCAGCAGCTCCCAGAGGGATACTCAAACCTACTGTACTAAAGTGAACACCGCTGCTCTACCACTGTCTAACTCCCAGCTTCTACAAAGGCTATTGCCTTCACGTTTACAATGTCCAGTATGAGCAGAAACCCCTCAAGCTCGCCCTTTAGCAACCAAGATTTCAATAACGACATCGACTCCTGGATTAATTACGACGGCGCCTTTACATCTCCCTCACCTACCCTACCCCAAGTCTCGTTCTCGTCACAGGCTTCGTCCAGCTTGAACCAGACTTCTAACACCCATTCGGCTACCGGCTTCTCTGGCCCTAGTCATCAGTACGACCGTCACCCACAACAAACAGGAAGTCTTCCTGTAGACGCTGGTTATTATAGAGACCTCCTGCCTTCTTCAACGTCGATGTCACCAGATACCAACTCCTACATGTTCAGCAACGACTACCTCTCTCCTTCCAGCAATGACATGATGCCGTCCTATGGCAACTCGTCTACAGACTTTGTAAACCCTGGCACCATCTCGCCCTTCGATGCACTCGAAACCTCAGTGAAGTCAGAGGTGAACTTGGTATCTGCACCGCCGCCAGCTCCCGCAGTCGCGCCTATGGCTACGGCTGGAAGATACTACCCTGGGATTCATCAGCAGCAGGCTGTCTTCCAACAGCAACAGATGTGGCTCCAACAGAAGGCTCAGGCAAAGATGGCTTCATCAAACAATGTTGAGGAAAGTGTGGAGAAGATTATGAATTCGCTTAGAATTCAAAAGGCATCGACTGCGACTCGTTCGCCCTCTGTGTTGCCTAATATTCCCAAATTAAAGAAGAAGGATGAGGACGAGATGGATGAGGATGAGAGACTACTTGCAAGTGAGGAAGGAAAGAAATTGACGAGCAAGGAGAGGAGACAGTTGAGAAACAAAGTCTCAGCCCGCGCATTCAGGAGCAGGAGGAAGGGTAATTTCCATTACACATTTGTTTTAGGAGGAAGTTGCTAACGTAATATTCATAGGTTACATTATGGATTTGGAGGAGGAAATTAGAAAGTGCAAAGACGAAAACCTCGAGATGCAGAACGAGAATGCTAGATTGAGAGAGGAGAACGCCAAGATCAGTGAATTCACGAAGACACTTCTTGGCTCACCTGCATTCTCGGCATACCTTGCTGCAACCATCGAATCTGGGACCATTGCTGCCACCCCGGCCCCAGAAATGACCACATCTACACCAATGCCCGAACCCGTTCGATCTACCCGTAAAGACATCAACCCTAACGTTGCTGTCTCTGAGGACTCTTGGCCTTTGGCATACCCATGGGGTGGAAGCTCATCTACAGTGTTTGCCGTCACCTCGCTCCCAGAGGGTCCAAACATTCAAGACTTGAGTGGAAAGGTTAACTCTGATTTTGATGATTCATTCACTGAGAATAAACTCAGCCCGCTTCCCCACGTTGCTGATGGCTTCTGCCCATTCCCCCGCAACACGAATAACTTTGTCAACAACAACTATAACTGGGATGATGATGAATATGAAGCACCCGAGGACCTCATGGATGCCTACGAGGAGGAGTATGGCGTTCCTGCTTCTAAGGAGGTGGAAGAGTCCAAGTCGCTGGATGAGCTTTTCCCCGGACAAGGGGTGAACACTCTTCTTGAGAGACTTGAAATGATTGTAGGAGGTCAAGCCAGGCCAGAAGACTTCTTCGAAGAGGCCACCCCAGCCCCGGCGCCGGAAGCTGTTGAGCAAATTGGCCAGAATATTGAGAAGGTCTTTGAGGCGAACGGGATGTTGGACGCTGTTGAGGGTGTGTACCGAAGGGTTGGATTGTTAGTCGGATCATAGTCGTAACAATTTTTCTTCTGGAGAATTGGTCGCCCACAGCGACCATTTTATGTGTGACGATGGGAGTTTGTCTGTCTCGGGGCCGGGCGTATTCGTGTAGCATTAACTGGCTAAGTCTGTGCTTTAGAGAAATGGGTATTTTGCCAGGGGGAAAAACACGTTCGTTAGAATTTCTCTTTGATTTTTTTTTTCTTGTTCTGAACTACTCTCTGCTTTGCTTTTTACTTTATTGTTATTATTTTAGGCGAATAGCGCTTCCTTATTGCGACAGATTCCCCACCGCTTCTTTGGAGTGACTCCACCTTTTTCTTTATATTCTTCCTGGTCTACTACTTTCTTTTCCCTTTTGTCTTTGGTTTGGGGATCTGTTTATTTGGTTTGGGGAATACAGGGTTGGCTACGTGTTTTTATGCCTTTTATTTTTCTCTATTTCTTTTTTTTTTCTCTTATGGGGAGGGTGTGGTGTATCTTCCAGGATCTAGAGCAGACATGGATATATCTAGGCAATTTATATTGACTTGGAATGAGACCTTAATTTGCTTATTTGGAACTGTTCAGTGTTGTGAATGCTTGTGTAAAAGTAAATATTGGCAGTGATATGAATCAATACGTACGCCCAGCAACAACGCGAAACCCTATTCCATGAGCTTGGTATAAGTATTTTGAAGGTGTTCGTGAACATTGGTATCGATGTGTGGCCTAGCGTCAACGTCAACACAATATGAAATGCTGGGCGGTTGGGGGGGGTAGTTGTATATCTTGTTGTATATCTTTACAGTTTTCTGCAGAGAGTCGACCCCACGAGCTGCCACCTGGGGATATATCTACGTACTGCTGGGTGTTCCTCTGTGCCGTTTGAGTAATGATCATGGAGGAATGGAATGATATGTTACCTACCCACTTCATGTATAGATCTCTCGAGTATACGTATGTGAGACGGAGTTGATCCGAGTTGCTCTGTTTTTAGTAGACGAGGTCGATACTGCTACTAGAGTAGCTAGAGCAAAAACTTAAGCTTACTTTGTCTGCGTACGCGACGCATCATCGTCATGAAAAGAGACAAAGCTGCCTCCGTAAAAGCTCCCAATCATCATGAGTCAAAGTTGCACTGCAGGAAAAGGACTCGTAGGTCCCAAGCCTGTTTTCTTTATCCGGCTATGTCGGCAGAGGATTACGACGACGGCAGAGCCAATGGTCGTACAGCTTGCTGCCCCCCGGTGTCTGGTTACTGCGGTATATCAACTACCCGCGACTGCGGCATTGCTGGGGACGCAATCATCATCGGGTATCACTCGGGGCTTGGCAAGGCTCAGCCCCCCGAGTGATTACGACGACGTCTCTGTCCGCAGTGAGGGGTTATGGGGGGTGAGGTGGGCTTCGAGTATGCTGTGAGGGGAGCTCTATCTGATCTTCGGTAAGTCTTGAGAGAAAGGTTGCCAAGATGAGCGAGGTAATGGTGATGATGGACGGCTATCACACTCGGTCCAACATCTCCGTCACACACTAACGTACATGTATGTACAGTCCTCGATGGAGGTACCTTGCCTGGCTATGGAATGGAAAAACTCTTCCCCCGTTACACGTAACCTATGATTAGCTCTTTTAGAGTCTCTCCTAATTGTGCCATGGTAAACCCTGATACTCATCATTGCCTAATCAACTAGCTAACGAGACCGAGAGCACAGAACGGACAGGTTGGATGGCGTAAAGTCTTATTGGGACTGCTCGCATATCTTTCTAGAGTCTGGACTTGGTTCAACTTGAATTCTTCCCCCACAACAGACGCTGGTAAAACCTGTAGAGGTGACCACGTCTTTTGCCTGATGCTTATGCAGGGAGGGTCGTGGTAGGGGGGGAACGGTATTCGCACCCATCCGCTAATCCTCAGTCAAAGACAGCGGATTATTTCATTGATCCCAGATCATAACTCTCGCGAGTATCCTATGAAACCTACTCGCTAACCACAGCTTGCAGACGGTTTGGAATCCGTAACGTTTCAGAAAGCTTTTTTCTTTCATTCCAGCGGCCCCCATGGCCAATTAACCAACTGCGATCCGTGCAGAGACTCAAATGTCATGCATCAGCTTTTGCCCCCTTATTTATTATGGATTTCAGAGGGAAGTTTTAACCTCTCAGATTGTGTTTTCAAGGCAAGAAATGCCACGATTACACTCGATATCAGCGTGTAGCTCGCCTGCTAGAGCGGGGGCGGTATTGTTTTGATTACTTTTTCACGAGCTTGAGTGGCGCCAGGAAATGACCAAATTCCCATTGGGGTAAATACCCGAATTGGTTGCTGTGCTATGAAAACCAGAAGCTGATCTCACAAGAAAGGGAGTAAGTGGAAGCCATACCACTCTGGAACCTTTACGTAAAGAGTACCTACCCCACCTAGGAAAACCGAAAGGATCCAATCGTCGGAAGGCTCTATATCTGAAACTCTGAAACTTCCCGCTCTGCACAGATGGTAGCAAGATATCTAGTAGCTTGGCTTCGCCATTTATAGTATTTTCAGGTCGGGGGTCAGCCGGAGATTCTCTGCTTCTGGCTGGCTGGCATTGCACATCAGGAACGGCCGCAGGGCTAAAAAGCTTGCACAAGCATTTGGGTATTTAAATACATGCATGCAGTTACATGTCAATGTGCACTAATGACCTGTGATCTAATGGACGGGAAATAACCACATGGTCAAAGCCAGGACTAGCTTTTCGGAGAGATTAACCGCATCAATTCAAAATCCCCCATCGTATTTCTTTTGCACAGCCTTCCAATTAGGAGAGAAGCAAGTTTTGGCGGCTCGATAAGATCTCGAGGAGGAGCCCCGAGAATCAAGACCGCCCTTCTAGATTTATTAATACCTAGATACTAGTACCCAATTGGTACCCGTGCATCCTTAGTTACTGCTGACAGGGCCAAGAAAAATCTAGACCCCTCTGTTGACACCAAAGCATCGATGAGTCTGGACAGCCATAAGAACATGCTCATCCTAATTTTTACTCCTATAAAGCCTCTTTATCGGCGAGATTACAGCACATAAACGTAAGGTCATCTGGCGATGGACACCAAAAATGTCAAGGAGTCGCCAACTCAGAGTCTGGCCTACCTGTCAGCCTTTTGGACCACCGATAAATTTACTTTTTTTATTCCTTATTCCCTCTCGATGAACGAAGTTAAGCCCATCGAGTTGATACGATTCGTTGATATCCAGAATTTTGTTCAGTTCATACCCAACTTACAATGTCTCATACAACGAAACCACGCAGACAGGACAGTTAAACCAGCAAGAATCTATCTAAAGACTCAAAGTTAGCTGGCAGCCCACAAGGCTGTGTATGAGGACGAGCGCCCAGTGTCTGTTTCCCAGGCCGTTCATCAGTATCAACGCAGGTGCGACTCCGACATCACCTCCCCTGTCTAGATAGCTTTTACACAAATAGAGATCCTCTGGCACCGTTCCCCTATGGCCTATGTTCTCCTCGCCGTTATTGCCAGTACCAGGAGGAGGCCATACGGCTTGATGGCGGTAGAGACGAAGATGAAGCGGATAGCTGAGATGGAGATTAGATTTCCAGAGATTGGCTATTGCAAGTGTATGAGAGGCTGGACCCAGCTCACCCAGATAGGGGATAAATAATATTGCCTGGCTATGGTAAACCTCGAAAGATGGTTTGAGAGTCTGGCTCTGGGATGGGCTGCCATCATCTGCCAACGCGTAGAAAGAAAACAAAGAAAGGATGGATGCCTAAACCGCCTTGGCTGCAGAAATTGCGGAGGCTTCAAAAGTAAGAGACCTGAGAGGGCGCTAGGGCCAGGTACTGCACGAACAATCCGTCTCGCCTATCTAGCCATCTGAGATAGGTCTATAATCTACAAATCTCAATAAGCCTTGGTGGTGTAGCGGTAACACAGCATGTAGACGAAAGATGTGTGAGGAAAAATTGGGCTCGAGCCCAAATCAGGGCAGAATCAATCCCCCCCTCTTTTATCAGAATCTAACTAGCTGATTTACATAAGCAAGTGACATTCACTTTTCCTGAAAGCCTAGTAATGGTTTAATTTTAGCTTCTTGTGCTCTCAATCCTATGTTTATCTGTCTCGCTGGCGAGTGATCATCTATGAATCATGCGGTGCAAATTACATGTATCTATCTTGGCTCATCTTATATACAAGAGACACAGTACTACAGTATTGATAAATCAGAACGATATTATATGCGCTTTCTTTTTCCACCCTGTGTGTATAATAGTCCCATTCAATTGTAAGGAATCCCTCCAGTACCAAAGAAGGGATATAATAAGTATTATACGGAATTGTGTAGAACTTCCGAATTAAATCCGAAAACCTTCGAGGACAATTCTTGGCATCTTATACACTCATAGAATGTGCTGAATTAAGATGAGGTCAACTAATTAAGGATAGAATATGTTTCTTGATTGAAATAAGGACCGCCTTCTGCTCACCTGGAATTGTCCTCGAGGTACCTCGAGAATAGCAGTGATCAACCTCGAGGACAGCGTCAGGCCTCGCCTCGAGCGTTCTCGTGGGCCACGCTGGACAAAACACACCATTATAGCAACGTGAAATTCAGGAAAGACCCGTAATTATCTTGACTGTTTTGTTTAATCCCAAAAAAATAATGGAGAAAGAGAGGTGGGAAGAGGGAGAAATGCATTCAATAATCACACATTGAGGGCACGTATCACATGTCATTTAATACATTGAGCTTAAGCTAAGATGGCATCTATGATACCATTATTTTCTCTATGATACTGTTATCTTTATAAGCGGGCCCGGCTTACTTGACCTGGGATACGTTGAAGTGCATTAGATGACTTCCCAGCCACTCGAACACTCCCTCACTCGAAGATTCAACGTAAAAAAAAAAGATCTTCGTTATAACCAATTTCTATACCGTTATTTCAGCAATCATCATCCACTACTCGAGTGAGGGGGGTGATCGAGTAGCTACTCGTAGCTCGATAGCGTTTCCGAACACGACCAATATTGCATACCATACAAAAAGCGCCAAATCCACCTTTTTGTATGTCATGTAATATTGGTCGTGTTCGGTAACGCTATAAAGCTACAAGTAGAGAAGTCGTCTATTCATAGCTTCGATTTAGGTAAGACACATGCACAGAAGCCAAGCCTGCCCGATATCAAAGCGCGATCGACTGCTGGAAAAGCAAGGCTTTGGGCTAACCCAGCGTTCTGACTGAGACTGGCGATAGTTATAGATCCTGCCATCCGTAACACAGAAACCCAACTCGCTTAACACGGGACGAGCCCTGAAGAGGGGCGGTATTGAATAAATGTTTCTCCCTATGATCACGTTGGCATTCTACCGTCACCGTCACTGTCACCGTCCGCCAATAGTCTAGTCAGACTATGGTCCGACTCGACTGTGCCAAGCCAAGCACAGTCCACTGTTTAGACGGACTGCATTGACTGTAGTCGACTGCGATCCTTCAGCCAAGCCAGTCCGTCCAAAGAGAGGACAGACCGCAAAGACTGTGGACTGCATGAATTGCCTAAAGGAGTTTATCAACATTGTTTGTTATGATGTTTATGGTAATTAAATGAATCTCCATCCTCGTGAAGTTTGAAGATTAAAATATGGAACCCTTTTGATATTGATCAACTTCTCTTTGACCTTGGTGATACATATTGTCTATGAGCTCCAGGCTAGGGACACCGCAACCTAGCAAGAAAGAGACTAAGCGTCACCCCTAAGAACCCCACCCCATGATGTAGTCCATAGTCTGACTATAGTTGGGCAGTAGACTATCCGTCCGGTCACCATAAGGACCTTAAAACGGAGGTGTCAATGACAAGGATAATATGTATGGGGTCAAGACAATTCTCCATACAACTTATCCCTGTCTCCGTCACTCACATTTTCAGGTTCTTATGGTGGATAGCGAGTAAATGTAGATACATGTAGGTACTTCCTTGAGAGGGAGGATTGATTGGCCTTTGATAACTTAAGGCTATTGTTGCCTGTGATCGCAACTCCAACATCCCTCATTACTCAAGATCGGAGAAAACTTCTCGGTTAATCATGTACTTTATGTGATACCTAGAGACGGAGAAGCGAAGTGCAGCCTCGCCTAGCTTGCATTGATTACTCGAGTTCAGTAACTATATGAGTACGCAAAAGGGCCCAGCGGCAGTAGAGATTTCGATCCAAGCTTAGACTCGACTCTAGAGAGATCTCACGGCCCTAGAAGTGTGGGGATTATTTTTGTTTTCCTTGGTTAGGCTTCGAGTGTGTTTTTCGTGTTTAATCACCAAAAGTCACTCGCATAATTAAGATCCAACCATGAGGCATGGACTGTCCAAAGCGCTCGTTTATCTCGTCTATTTTAGCCGTGTCGAGAAACCAGGTGATAGGTCTCTCCTACATGGACTGAACGGAGGCAGCGTGCACTAGAGTGCCTGAAACCATCGTTATTGCTTAATAGTCTTCTCTATTGCCTATGTATGTGGCGTGCCCAGTTCAACGCAATGTCCCCGAAGCACATTTTTTCCTTTCTCGTGTTTTCTTTTTTCTATATCGTTCTTCAGCTCCAGCTAAAGACGTAGCACGGGGCTGTAGGACAGACTCGAAAAAATTCGCGTCGTAGATAGTTGTCCGAACAGCTTGCTTCAGTCAGACTTGAGACCATGGTGTTCTATTGAAATCTCCACGGGTAGTATTTGATTAGTGTCGTCTCATCATCATCAGCATTCTCTGTAATACCCCATTCGATTGGCCTTTGTTGAGCCCAGTCATGAAAACGGCCCCATCCTCGGTATGTGCGTGCCTATCGATTCAATATCGTGAGACGAACAAGCGAGGAATTCTGCACTTTGATACTTGACGTCGTGTTACCCAAAACCCACGTGGGGAGCCGGATTGCGCGATTTGGTGGCTCGAGGGGAAGAATACCTTTTTCCGGTATAGTGGAGTCTCCAGCTGGTCGCCTATGGAATCATAACTGCTCACTCGGGCTTCATGCGGGGACAGAACTTATCGCCCAGTCATCGTTGCCAACCATTGGGAATGTGATATCATCAGGATGGAGAGAGGGGGGGGGGGGTTGATACAGGCTACTGTGCGTACCGTTGGGTATAGAATTTTGTTCGGACATGATTTCCTAAATGTGATCACCGTTGGATATGGTAGTTTGGTGGCTCACGGAACAAAGGGTGAGTGGCTGGCTGTATGGCGTTGAATCTCTTTTGAGGATCGACATGGCCTTCCTCCCCCCGCAATTTTAGTGGTGAAAAAACTAGGATAAGGTTTTTGACGTATCTAGGTACTTCCTAAACAAGTTGCAAGGAGGTAGACCTTGCTTCCTTGTGCGCAGTGCACGAGGACTGCTCTGCATTGTCGTGACACAGGAATAAGAAAGGCCCCAATCTGAAAAGTCAGAAAACAGCAATATTTCCGAAGTCTAATAAGACAGATTTGTCGAATTAGGAAGAGGGGAACACTACCAATAATAGCATTTGCTGTCCTGTTATTGTTCTGTTTGTTCGGCTTGCCGAAAGATTGAAGGCAAGGTCACATATGTGGGGCCTAGCACGCACGCACTCTGCACTCATATCCGCGGTCCGTTAATTTCAACGATGTCTGTTTGAGCAGTAGTAAGGTATGTAACGTTCGCTTGTGCGTGCACCCCATTGGCTGGTGGACGCGAAGATCTTATTAGAATGAGTTTTTTCCCGAAGCCCTGGTTCCTCTCTCGCTTAATTGCCCAATCAGCGATATGCATTCGCGGGAATTGGCAGTATTGATGGCCCAACTTTGTTCCACCAGCACTTTGGCCAGCACATTCGCTGGTTCTTTTAAGCAGAGAGATTTATCATCACCATCACCATCATCACAACCTACAATTGCAGAATGAATAGACGACCAAGCTCTAGATGTGTAGGTAAATGCAATCGAGCCACGTGAATTGATCACGAATGGATACCAATGGCTGGTTGCAGTCCAGGCGTCAAGTGGCTTGCCACAATCAACAACAAATAAAGGTCTTACATTTCAACACAGAGTGATCCTATCGGATCCGCTCTGTCTTCTAATATCGAGAAATCGAAGAACATTCCCTCACAAATCTAATTACCCCATTACTTCTAGCGTGTGTTTTGACATTCAATGGGTGCATCGGGCTCCATCGAGTTTTGGCCACATGGAGACGGCTTTTGTATCCCTAACTTCCCCACCCCCAATAGAAATTCTTCAGGGTTGAAGGCTTTTCTATCAAATTGCGAACCATAGGAAGCTCAAGGTCACAATCAACTGCCGCAACTGGTTCCCCAAAGCCGTTTATGAGCTGGGAACCCTTGTGTCTGCTTTGCAGTGGTTCCCGCGTATCTATCAATGTATCTATCTACCTACCGGGAGAAGATTACATTTTGTCTGATCCTTCGATTAAAATTTCCCAAAGGGGATGGGAAGCTTTTGCCTCTTCTTTCGGGGGCGGCTCAACTGTAACGTCGATAACGAGAAAACTTGCCCTTTAAACGAATGTCGGAGGAGAAAGCCCAGTACGGATTATAGGAGTTGGGTGCGTGTGCCTTATATAGGGAACTAGCTATGGAATTCTTTTCATCCGATCCGGTGCTCGTACCTACTAATTAACGAAAAAAATCGTGACCTTTAACTACATACATATATAGAAAGTTAAGATCATCGCAGCCCTCACCACTATCAGCAGAGAACATTTCGCCTCCTCAATCCCACGATGCCTTCCTCAATAATCTCCCGGCTCTTCAAGAAGAAGCAGCGGTCTCAAAAATCAATGCCTGAGGTTAGCGGAGACCCAGTGGCTTCGGGGAACAAACGAAGGTTTAGAATGTTTACTACTAGGTCCGCTAGTAAATGTATAGCATCAAGGACCCCCACTTCCATGACAGATAAAACTCCGATATCGAGTGAAACTGAGAGGGAGTGTTTTGGTGATTGGCCGAATTCTGAAGGTGTAAGTTTTTTTTTTTATACTGTTACCCTAAATTTCTTTTTCCTTTTGATTGAACATGCTTGCTGATATCGATATCAAATGAAGTTTGAAGTGTTCCATGAGGAGAGAACGCCAATAGAACTAAAGGTTACTGGGGAAATACCCGAATATGCTCTGTAAGAGCTCTCCTCTAGTTACTATATAGCTATATGAGGCCTTTACTAACAACACTCCTCCAGCGGGGTTCTCTACCGTACAGGACCAGGAGGATATCAAACCACCACCGACAAGGGAGTAGAGATAGGCATGTCTCACTGGTTCGACGCCTTTGCACAAACCCATCGCTTCAACCTGATATCACCAAAGAAGGTGCTCTATAACTCCCGCCACACATGCGACGCAGTCATCCAAAGCATCCGTGAAACTGGGAAAATACCTTCTGGCTTCTCGTTCGCTCAGCGTGATCCATGTCAAAACTTCTTTCGAAAGTTCATGGCCACATTCGCCCCAAGGCCCCAAGTAAAATCACCTGATGCCGTGAACATATCCGTCACTGTATCTACAGACTACCCAGGATATCCAGCGGACGAAAAAGGCCAGAGTCTGTATGTTAAGACCGATGCCGCAGCAGTGCAACGACTGGACCCAGAAACCCTTGAACCAGTCGGCCTGGCAAGGCAAGCTATCCTACACCCTGACCTTACTGGCCCATTGTCGGCATCACATTCGCGGACATGTCCAGAGACTGGTGATGTCTTTAACTACAACCTCACTCTCGGACATAAAGCTATATACCGTATCTTTAAAGTGGCTAAAAACACGGGTAAAACCGATATACTAGCCACAATCAATGATGCACCGGGGGCATATATCCACTCCTTCTTCCTCACCCCACGATATGTGGTGATCTGCGTTTGGGGATCACACTACGCTTGTGGGGGTATCAAGATGCTGTATCACCGCAATATCATGGATGCACTGGAACCTTATGATCCTCGGAAACGGAACATGTGGTACGTGATTGACCGCACAGATAGCAGGAGGGGTGTCGTATCATCGCATCCCGGTGAGCCTTTCTTTGCATTCCATACCGTAAATGCATGGGAGGAAGGGGAAGAGATTGTCGCAGAGGTGCCGGTGTATGGGGATATGGATGTGCTGAAGAAGTTTTACGTCAGCAACCTCAAGGGGGATGAGAAGTCTGCGTGGGAGTGGGTGGAGAAGGGACGGGCGGTGCTTACTAGGTGGAGGATGGATACGAGGAGCAGTGGGAGTGACGCTGTGAAGGTATGGGAAAGGGGAAAAGAGCTAGGGGTGGAGCTGCCTACAATCAATCCGAACTTTGTCACGCTACCACATAGGTTTGCATCCCAAGTCAGAAATGATAGATCTGCGGTATTGACTCGGTTTGATAGATTCACGTATGGCCTCCTCAACAGATGCAAGTCCACCCTCCTTGATGGCATCGTCAAGTACGATTCAAGAACACACACCACGATGATATGGGAAGAACACGCGCATACCCCCGGAGAGTGCATATTCGTACCCTCGTCGACCCCAGACGCAGCAGAAGATGACGGCGTACTGCTGACTGTGGTGCTCGACGGACGTGCCAAGAGGAGCTACCTGCTGGTCCTTGACGCACGGGATCTGAGTGAGGTTGCCAGAGCGGAGATGGAGACAGCTGTCGGGCTGGGCTTTCATGGGAAGCATGTTGGCAGGGATGGGCCAGCATCGGTAAAGTTTTGAAGTGTTTTAGTATTGGTGGGAGGGGGGGGGGGGTGTTTGTGAATATTCTGATATATGCAAGTTTTCTTTTTTGTCGTTTCTTTACCGCTCTTCTTTTCTTTTTTACACCGCATTATCATAACTCTCTGCATTTTTTTTTAAACTCTGCATATATTTTTTATACAACTGCCTTGATCTTTTAACGCTGCATTTTTATTTATTTTGTTTTAAACAGTGCATTCTTTCCTCCCCTCCCCTCATCTTCTTTCGTTTTCCCCCCCTTTTCTTTTTACTTTACTTTATGAGCGAGGGTTCTATATTTTGTCGGCGTTGGAGTTGATGGTTTAGTCGCGATTGGATTGGATTACACAAGGAGGAGTTGGAAGGGACGTACACGATGATATTTGAAGGTATATTACCTAGAGTACTACTTTGCATTTGATTGATTACTACTCTACTATGCAATACTACTCTGCATAAATGGGCAATATAATTTAAGGAGTACGCCTTGGGGCACGATTCAGTGGTGTAGTGGTATCACGGGCGCTTGCCAAGCAAGTTTGCGCCCGACCCGGGTTCGATTCCCGGCTGATTCATACGTTTTTGTGGAGATGGCACAAGTTTTTGTAGAGATGGCACAAGTTTTTGTAGAGATGGCGTATGCTCTTTTTTTTTCACTTTTAGATGCCTCTTACTACTAGTAAGTAGTACGAGCAATTCGTCTTGGGGCCGGGGTCATAGCGATTTTGATGTGACCGTTCTTCGGCCGGTCATAATGTATATATTCTTCCCGCCGTTGTATTGTAGAGTACATAATCAGCGAATGTCAAACAAAAGCCACAAATTTGCCATAACGGACGGGCCTTGCTTTGGTTGGGCTTTGGTGATCCGAGTCCGAATTTCACATAGAAACCTGCTTGCCTGCCTGCCGTACTTTGCTGTAATATCGTTTTGGGATATGCAGGTTCGCTAGTTAAAACGGCTGAAACTGACGTATCCCTTATATAACCCGTCAGTTGCTGACCCGCAGTAGGTACAGCGATGGGGATGATCTAGTTATATGGTGCACAGACATCTCGCCATACAATTTCCCCCCCCCCCCCCCCTGTTTTTTCCATAGATCATTGCGGTCGCTGTAATATAGGGTTGAATTTGTGTGGGAGGTTTGTGTTGTTTGATAAGAAAGATAAGAGGAGTTGTTAGTAGTGCCAACAAGCAAAGACGCTCCAGATTGTTCGTAACTTGATTATGGCACGTCTATGTATGTATGTATGTATGTATGTATGCACTCTAGCTAGATAGGCCATTAGCTTTAATATTACAGCCCAGAGGTAGGTGCTCGACACTGGCAGTACGGTGGATTGAATCTTACCTACTCTACTGTAGCTAGCTGGCTGGCTGGCTGGGGTCGGCCAGTCAATTGGCTGGTTGGCTGGTTGGCTGGTTGGCTGGTTGGCTGGTTGGCGTATTATGTGCGTAGTAATATAATATATATGGGATTACTCCGCTCCAGAGGCACATTCCTAGGCCCGCACCGCACCACACCGCCTGGCTGTAGTTGTGCATGTTTTATTTGATATTGCACCTAGGCCCTACATGTAATAATCTAATAATTACTGTGGGTTCTATATATGTACATGCATGTAATTACATGTAATTAAGTGTATATAATATAATAATATAGTCCGCGGCCGTCCACTCATCAACTGGCCGTCTTCTTACCCGGCCCTGCCCAGCCAACCAGGAAGGGTCCCCAACCAACCAACCAACCAACCAACCCTCCCACACACAACCCCACAGCACCCCACAAACAGAAGAGAAAAAAAGAATGACCGACCCAACCGACCCCCCGCCGCCGCCGCCCGCAAAACGCCTCAAGCTCGACCTTGGCCCCGCGCAGACAGAAGAAGCAGTACTGTCACGACCGCCGCTGACTGAGCACGAAGCCGTGGCCGTGGACCCACAGACGGAGACGGAGACGGGGGCGGAGACGGGGACGGGGACGGAGACAGGGACGGAGACGGAGGCCGTTTCGCAGGTGGCGCTGGAGCGCGCGGTGGGCATTACCGAGTATGTTGATGCGGGGATCTGCGGGTGGAGCGGGATATTGAAGCAGAGGTATGTGTGTGTGTGCAGTGTGTGGAGAGTGTGAATTGGGGAGATTGTCCGGGTCGTGGGGGGCAATTGGAATTGGGGGGCCAATTGGGACAATTGAGACCGTGAAGGGAGAGAGGGGCTGACTGGTGATGGCGGTGGGGCTATGGGAGAGCAGATATACAGATTTCCTGGTCAACGAGATTGACGAGGAGGGCAATGTGAGGCATCTCACAAAGCTCACGGTGGACGGCCAGCCCGCGGGGAAGGAGAAGGAGAAGAAGAAGCCGAACCCCGCGCCTGCCGCCCCGCCGGCGCCGCACATACCAGAGCCCACGTCTACTACTACTGCGGCCGTAGTCGCTGCCTCGAGGGCGGCAAAGGCGGCGGAGGCTGCGGCGTTTGAGGTATGCACCCCCTCCCCCTCCCGTTCTCCTTCTCTCTGCCCGCAGATACTAAACCCCCCCCCGCCACAGCTCAGCGCCGACGACTTCACCGCGCTCTCGGCCCTCATCACCCCCGAGATCGCCGCCTCCTGCGTCGCCCTCTACCGCGCAATCCTGTCCGCGCCCACCCCCGTCGAGCTCCCAACCACGACGCTCACGACGCCCGCCATCCCCGCCAAAGACGCGCGCTCGACCCTGCACGCCCTCGTCCGCCGCCTCTTCTCCTCAAAGCTCGAGACAACAACTCTCACCGGCGACAGCGAGAACCAAATCACAATCAAGCCGTCGACAGCGTCATCGCGCAACCCGCGCCAGCACCGCGGCAACCGTGGCGGCGCGCGACAAAAGGCGCCTGCAACAAAGGCGGCGGACCGCGGCGGCGACTACTGCCACTTTCTGCTCTACAAGGAGAACAAGGACACCATGCACGCCGTCAAGATCGTGCAGAAGCTGCTTGGCCTGCGCAACGGCGGCGGCGCGCAGATTGGCTTCGCGGGGACAAAGGACAAGCGCGCGGTGACGGTGCAGCGGTGCTCCGTGTACCGTGTTGACGCTGCGCGGCTTGCCCGGCTGAACGGCAACGGCGAGGGGGAGGGCGGCGCCGGGGCGCTGCATGCGGGCACGCGGGTGGGCAACTTTGAGTACAAGACGCACGGGCTGGAGCTGGGCGACCTGGGCGGGAACGAGTTTGTGATTACGCTGCGCGAGTGCGCTGTGGCGGCGGGCGAGACGCGGCCGCTGAGGGAGGTTGTGGAGGAGGTTGTGGACCGCGTGAGGGCGGGCGGGTTCGTCAACTATTTTGGGCTGCAGCGGTTTGGGAGCTACAGCGTGGGGACGTGGGAGGTTGGCGTGAAGCTGCTGGCCGGCGACTGGTGCGGCGCCGTCGGGCAGATATTACACTACGATGCCGCCCTGCTCCCAGACTCCGACTCTGAAAACACGAGCAGCAGCAGCAACAACACCAATAACAATAATCGGGACGACATAGCCCGCGCTGCCGCCATCGCCGCCTTCAACTCAAAGGACTACGCCAAAGCCGTAAACCTCATCCCCTACAAGTACTCGGCCGAAAGCGCCATCCTTCACTACTTTGCCGCCCGCCCGGCGTCAACAGACTACTGCGCCGCCCTGGGCACGATCCCGCGGGCCCTCAAGACAATGTATGTCCACGCCCTGCAGAGCTACGTGTGGAACCATGTCGCGAGCGCCCGCGTGCGCATGGGCATGCAGGTGCTGCCGGGCGACCTGGTTCTTATCCCGCAGGACGACGGCGGCGATGCCGCCACCACCACTGAAGACATGGAGGTAGAGGTAGACCAAGACGGCGAAGTCGTCGTCCACGCCCCCACCACCACCACCACCACCGGCCCCCACGGCCGCCGCCGCGCCGCCGGGCAGTTCCAGCGCGCGCGCGCCCTGTCCGCCGCCGAGGCGTGCAGCGGGCGGTGGGGGGTGCGCGACATTGTGCTGCCGACGCCCGGGTGGGACGTTGTGTATCCGCAGAGCGAGGCGCTGCTGGGCGTGTACAGGGATGTGATGGCGCCGCATGGGCTGGACCCGCTGCAGATGCGCAGGGGCGTCAAGGAGTTTAGTCTGCCGGGGAGCTATCGCGGCGTTGTGGCGGGGTTTTTGGGCGGCAGGTGTGGCGTGGAGGTGGTGAGGGGGTGTAGGGGGGTGGAGCAGGTTGTGGCGACGGATCTGGAGGTGCTGGTGGCGGAGGGGAAAGGGAAGGGGGCGGGTGGGGCGGATGCTGCTGCTGCTGCTGCTACCACTACCGCCACAGACGGAGACGGGGAGGAGAAGATCGCAGTCGTGCTGAGGATGTGTCTGGGCACCAGCACGTATGCGACAATGGCGCTAAGGGAGTTTATGCGCGAGGGCATCAGGGCCTACAAGCCGGAGTTTAGCAGGTAGTTTGGTCTACTTGAGGGAGGAAAAGCGGTTTGGCATGCGCATGGATGTACTATTAGGGTAGCTGTGCTGTGTACTTGGCTACAAGTTGGCGGGAACAAAAAAAAAAACGTTCTAGATTAGAGCAACAGGCAGCAGAGTGGAATGCCGCTGTTTAACTGGTGAGCGCTGGTGAGGCAGTGGTTGTGGTTGTGGTTGTGGTTGTGGATTTATCGCAAAGGACTGCGGGGGGAGGTCTGGCCACCGACTAACTATATGCCAGTATGTAGCCAGCTCCATATCCAGCTCATAAAGCGCCAAACGAACCACGTCCACGTCCATGTCCTCCAACTACCTGTGTCTGTATGTATGTATGTAGGTATGTATGTATATAGTTGCATGTAGCTAGCTAGCCAACACACGCGGTCATTGGCCGGCCGGCCGCCGGGATAGCCGCATCACAGACTCTCACTCGCCCAGCCGATCCCTCCCATGTCTGGGCTTTTCTTTTCGGTGAATTGCATCTTGTCCATGGCGTGTAGCCGGCCGGCCGGCCGCCGGGGTTGGATAAAGGTATGGAATGGAGGGAGGGTTGATTTTCTATTTTCCTTGTTTCTCCAACTAGCTCATGCTCGGAGTTTCATGTACAGTCTTGTTAAACAAGTTTTGACCGTCACAACCGACCAACCTCAACCCACGATCTCCACGAATGCGACCACCATGAATACAAAAACCATCGAAAAAAGCTGATATGACACTAGAAGGGACATAATTGCCCTATTTAAACATGGTGTGCCTACGAAAAAAATTGTAAAGGAAACTGTAGCCTCTGTAAGGGCAGTTACCTGAGCAGTTGCCAAATTCAAAAATAAGAAGGCCATGTCCATGACCTCCCCCGTTCTGGCCGCCCACCAGCCCTATTATAAGCGGACAAGCAGATACTTGCAGATGTGGTAGAAGAGCACCCTATCTACGCGTTGAGGGAGATAACTAAGGCCTCTGGCCTTAATGTCTCATACCCTATAGTCGACAAGGCACTCAAAGAGGCCGGATACACCTTGCACATCAAACGAAAGAAACCATACCTCAAACCAGATCACAAGCAAACAAGACTTGAATGGTGTCGCCATTGCCAGGGATACAACCAAAATTATTGGCGTCGCAGAATTTGGACAGACGAAATTCACCTAGAATACAGTCCCAATCTAAGTATCGCGGCACGACCGCCCCCACCTGCTATGTCGTCGAGAACGTTGCGGAATCGAATGGTAAAGTGAAGGATCGCTGTGGCGCCGGTTAGGATGGATGTATTAGGAAGGTGTTCGGAGGAAAGGGTCAGCGCTAGGCGTTTCAGGTTAGGATTGCGGAAGGAAAGATCGGGATCGGTTGTGGATTTCTATTCGCTGTACTGTCGCGAAATCATTGGGATTAGTCACGAAGATCTTCGTGATATTAGGGCGCTCCCTAACTTCGCTTCGCTTTCTTCTTCTTTCCCACGCAACGTCTTCATTTGTATTCAATATCAAGTAATCTCGCTTAGCATATCACGCTAGGTAGAGCCGTTCCTCTCGTCTTGTTAGTTCGATAATATATTCTGTTCGATCGGTATCCGAGCCCAATCTCCTGTCCCGGTTCCGAACGTATTTCGAGTCGATTCTCGCCTCATTACGCCTTTGTCTTGTCCTCGATACCCTTGCACCGTTAGACTACGTTGCGTCGACTTACATCGACTCCTGATACGTCATGGCAACCCCATCCCAGTGGGGTTTCCCAGGAACTCTCGACGAGTTCCGGGAATCCTACGTCGAAAACCCAGACCTCCTATATCAAAACCTATCCCAATGGCACAATCAGGCAAGAGCAAACTTCCGTCAAGGCCACGCCCTCGCCGAAGAAAGAGATAGACTCCGACAACAACTAAACGTTGTCTTGAACACCGCCGCTGCCATGCCCGAACTCGAAAACCAAGTCCAAGAACTAACGACCCAACTCATGGAAGCAAGGGAGCTTAACCACCTCCTACGCGCTCGAGCACCCCCGGCCCCAAAACCTGTTGCCCCAGTCCCAGTCCCCGTCCAAGCCCAGCCCCCAGTCCCTGTACCTGCCCCTGCCCAACGATCTGATAAAATCCCTGACCCAGCTAAGTTCGACGGTACCCATTCGGCTCTCCGTCCCTTTGTCACCCAGCTCCGTCTCAAGATGATCGGTAACACCGACCGGTTCACCTCCGACCAACAACGACTCGTATACGCGATCAACCTGCTAACCGGACGTGCACTTGGCCAAGTCATGCCCTTGGTCAACGGTGCCAACATCAACCTCGCCAACATCGAAGCATTGATCACCCTCCTAGACACCGCTTTTGGAGACCCTAACCGAGTCGCCACCGTTGAACGAGAGCTGGAAAGACTAACGCAGGGAACTCGAGACTTCTCCGCATACTTCGCCGACTTCCAACACCTTACCGCCGATGTTGCCTGGAACAAACAAGCTCAGAAACACGCCCTCACCCGTGGACTTTCAAGTGACCTCCGGAATGCTATGATCCACCACAGCACCCCCGACTCTCTGATGGCTTATGTCCGACTTCTACAAGAGTTGGATGGACGCATCAGGGACGCTCGCCTCCGCTTGCGTGTGCCCTCTGCTCCCGCCTTCGCCTCCGCACCTCAAAGGTCGTCCGCTCCTGCCCCCCGCTCCCACCCCAGCTAATGCCGCACACCCGTCCCATGCGCCTGGGGGCGTGGTTCCTATGGATCTCTCCAATGTCCGTCCTCGTGCCCCCCGTGGTCCTCTGTCCCCCGCTGAATGCTCGCGTCGCATGGCCCAAGGATTGTGTATATACTGTGGACATGCGTGACATTTCACTACTGAGTGCCCAAATCGCCGCCCCAATGCTCGTCCGTTCTGCGCCGCTGCTACCACCGAGGTCTACCAACCTCCGGTGATGTATTGGGCTCTTGCTACTACGTCGTCGTCTTCTTCTGGTTCTGGTTTCTCTTCTTCTGGTTCTGCTTCTGGTCCTTCTGATCTTGGTTTTTCTTTCTCCGGTCCGTTCAATATGCCGCGCTCCCGTTCCCCACCGTCGGGAAATGGGGACGACCTGCACTGAGTGGCTCAGTACAGATTTCTCCTATCTCTTTGTCTCTGTCTTCGGTTTCTGGTCCTGTTTCTAGTGTCTCTTCTACGCAAGGTTTTTCAGATCACTTAGTTGTTTCATGTTCTGTATCTGATAAAAATAAAATCTGTAAAACCTACGCATTAGTTGACACTGGAGCTTCTGGAATCGCATTCATTGACAAGAGATTTGTATGCCACCACCAACTTCCTACCTCTCTGCTCGCCAATCCCCGGAAACTACAAGTCATCGATGGGAGAGAAATCTCCTCCGGAGACATTACACACACTGCACAACTGTCCCTCCGCATTCAAGGTCATTTCGAAAAAATCACCGCTTATGTCACCCGTCTGGGACACTACCCTGTAGTCCTCGGTATCCCATGGATGCGTCGACATAATGTTAAACTAGATTTTGCCGCGAACTCCATCCTCTTCGATTCCCCTCACTGCCTCCGCCAATACAAAGACGAACCCACGCCCGCCTATGTCCAAGGAATTTCCAGCCCGTTACCCGCTACACACGGTTTAGAAATAGAGAGTGTGTCAGCGCCCACGTTCTACGAAACCACCAAGGATCTCCAGATTTTTGCAGTCGTTTTTAATCCAACCCAATCACCACCACTCTCAGACCCTATCGCCCTGGTACCAACCGTCCACCACCAATATCTGTCGCGATTCTTAGAAGAAGGGGCCAAGAAGCTAACACAACACCGCCCCTATTATCACCACATCCGGCTCAAGGAAGGAACTGAACCCCCATTCGGCCCCCTCTATAGTATTTCCCGTAACGAACTGACCACCCTACAGAATCACTTGGAAAAAGAGGTAGCAGCGGGACGAATGGAACCAAGTTCCTCCTCTGCGGGTGCACCTGTTTTGTTTGTCAGGAAACCAGGGGGTGGACTTCGGTTCGCGCGACTACCGGCGATCAACGAAATCACCATCAAGGATCGGTACTTCGCCTCTGTCCAAGGAAACATTCAACCTGATTGGCGCGCTAAGTGGTACACCAAGCTCGACCTCCGGGCGGCCTACAACCAGATCCGGATAGCCGCTGGAGACGAATGGAAAACGGCATTCCGAACCCGATTTGGCCACTTTCAGTACAATGTCATGCCGTTTGGATTAACCAATGCCCCAGCCTCGTTCCAACGGTTCATAAATGATGTCCTTCGTCCCTTCCTCGATAGATTCTGCACCGCTTACTTGGACGATATCCTGATTTACAGCAAGGATCTGGAAATGCATATCGACCATGTCAACCAAGTCCTCCAAGCTCTCACGAATAATGACCTGTACTGCGCTCCGGAGGAATGTGAATTCCATGTACAAGAAACCAAGTATCTCGGGTTGATAATTACAACAAAGGGTTTGGAGATGGATCCGGCAAAATTAGAGAAGATCAGGGATTGGAAGGCACCACGGAATGTGAAGGACATTCAGGTATTCACCGGGTTTGCAAATTTTTATAAAAGATTTATCAGGGATTCATCAGCAAGCTTTGGTCTATCTCCTGACTCTCAGGAGACTCAAATTTTGTTTTTGTGTCTCAGGAGAATCTCAGGAGACCTGGGAGACTGTTGGGAGACGACAGGGGTATAGGCAAGTTTGCTGATGTTATTCCAAGATATTGCTACCCATTACAGCACTCACGCACAATAACACCCCGTTTGTATGGTCCCCCGCTTGCCAGACAGCTTTTGATCACATGAAAACAGCATTTACCTCGTACCTGGTCCTCTGCCATTTCGATTCCGATAGACACATCATCGTGGAATCTGATGCTTCTGACTTCATCTCTGGTGGAATACTGTCCCAATACGATGACTCGGGAACCCTACACCCCGTGGCATATATGAATAAGAAATACTCTCCTGCGGAGTGTAATTATGAAATATACGATAAGGAACTGCTGGCAATCATCCGCTGCTTCGAGGAATGGAGGTCGGAACTAATGACAACCGTGGATACCATTGAAGTCCTGAGCGACCACCGCAACTTAGAATATTTTATGACCAAGAAACTATTGAACCGACGACAGGCCAGATGGTCCGAACTCCTATCACGTTTCGATTATAAGATCACGTACCGACCTGAGAAGAAAGGTGGAAAACCGGACGCGTTGACCAGGAGGTCACAGGATATGCCTGAGGAGGGGGATGAACGCCTGGCCCATCAGAGCCAGACAGTGTTGAAGTCCCAGAATCTGGGAAACCTGGGTTTGTTGGCTACAACCCAGTTCTTACAAGGACTGTCCCCCCTGGAAGAACTTTTTAAACAAGCGGACATCACTGACCTATTCCCAAACAAGATTGTTATGGCGTCACGGGACGTAATAGAATAAGCGATGGTGGAGTGAAGAGAAGTGTGGTTGCACTCATCAACGGATGAGTCATGGGTTGTTCTATCGGTTTCTACTCGGTTCCATTGTATTCTATCTGTTTCCTTAAGCAATAGTATTTGTCATGTTCGGACAGGGGTTATTCAGTTATATAAAGAGCCCTGTGTTCGCTCTCTGTCTAGTTTTTCTTCCTTTCCTTTTCTCTTCACGCAACCTCTTGCATCTTCCCGGACGCTCGGTAAACCTCGCTTCAAAAATTTTTTACTATCGCGTATTCTATTCTGATTTTCATTTTCTTCTATCGCTTCGGCCTCACCTTGTATACCATACTAGGTGGAGTCAGCTCGCTTCCCCCGCATACGGTCGCGTTCGTTGTTCTAAGCGAAGAAAACACCCCATCACATCACAAATGGCTTCCAACAGAGGAACGCCCGACCTATTCGGACTCGGACAAGGAAGGAAGAGGAATCCCCCTTCTGACTCCCCACACCCAGACAGGCCTGCACCTGGGAACCTTTCCCAACCATCACTCTCCAGTTTCTTCGCGCCAACCCCCTCTCCAGGGACTCCGGCACCCCCTCGATTCGACGACTCTGTTACGTTGGGGCCCGTAGGCGAAGCAGAAACAGTGGAGGTCCAAGGAACACAGCCGAGGCGAAGGGCTTAGAGGTAGACTCTAAGCGAACAAGGAACCGTAAAACCCTTTTGGCCGATGAGACCAAAAGATCGTGGACTATAGACTATGGAGGAATGAAGACCTCGTATTCCTTAAGATACAAGAGAGAGAGAGAGAATTTCATTTCGCTTAGAAGCACAAGGCTTATCGCGCACCGGACTACCCTAGCTACAACCTCCACCGACTAACCCAAACGAAAGACGAAAGGAAAAAGACAAAAGGAAAAGATAAAACGCTAACGGCTCAATGGCCGCGACACAATGTGGAACCCGCAAAGAGGGGGTGGGATAACGCGTGGTACAGGTGAGCAGAATCTAAGCGACAACAAAGAAACCTCCCCGTAGTAAGAATAAGACCCAAACTTCTCCGTCAACTACATATAAGCGAGCACAATCCAAACATGGCGTTCAACCAAAAAGGTATCATTACCAACGTTCCCCGATGTCGTATCTGTGGACGAACCTTAACAGGACTGGGAAAACCACGCGCACGAAGGCAGGAAAGGCCAACCGCAGCAGCGTCAGGGGTGAAAGCGAGGGGGGTGGGTCAAGAGCGCCGGGTCTGCTTGTCAGGCAATGGCGGCGGTAAAGTAAAGTATAGGGCTGCAATTGAAAGTGCCAGCCGTGGTTGTTGAGGGGTGGTCTCGGGGACCAGTATGGAATGGAGGGAAAAAATGAGGGGGGGGAGCTGGGACGCCAGCTCAGGTGTAAGTGTGGTGGTGCAAAATCGAGTGCGCGGCCGTGGTGGTTGAGGGTGGTCTTGAGGGACCAGTATGGAGTGGGTGAGGGATCGGGGCCGCCTCAGTTGAAGGTGGTGAGCCGGGACGCCAGCTCGGTAAAGTATGGGTGGTCGCAATGGAAAGGGCCGACCGTGGTGGTTGAGGGGGGGTGGCCTCGGGGGCCAGTTTGAGGGGGTGAGGATCGGGCCGCCGGTTAAATGGGTGGGTGGCTAGCGAGGCCAGAAAGAGTGTAAGGTCACGCGAGTGACCTCGGTAAAATTTGAGAAATGTTTCCGCGACCGAGTGGTCGATAACTTTCCGCTGTCGAGCGCTTTGGCAGAGGGCTCTCGCTAACCTGAGAGTTACTGACAGTGTGCGGACCCGACGTGTGGTGCTCGTGGCGATGAGCGCCTAGAGTGAACGACCGCCTACCGGTGGCCGCCGATTTACGGATGAAGTTAGTGTTAGACGATCCCGTAGCAGAATAACTCGTGAATGGGGGTGGGAGAGGGAGACTCGCATAGCATGGGGAACTAGCGACCAGAGGCGATGCTAGAACTCTGGGAATCCAGCGTTATCTTCGAGGAGGCTCCGGGCAGTCTGGCGAGGAAAACATCGTTGCGGGGGAAGATACAAGAGAGAGAGATTTTATATTCGCTTAGAAGCACAAGGCTTATCGCGCGCCGGACTACCCTAACTACAACCTCCACCGACTAACCCAAACGAAAGACGAAAAGGAAAAAGACAAAGGAAAAAGGTCAAAAAACGCTAATGACTCAACGGCCGCGACACAATATGGGACCCGCGAAGGGGTGAAAGAACGAGACATGAGAGTTTTCGCGAGCGCGATGGTAAAAAGAAGAGAGAGAGATAACGGGGACTAAACCTAACTATCTCCCATAGCGTGATCGTTGCCTGCAGGCGCTGGGGCCGGGGTTGCGGGGACTTGGATGGTGGCCGGGGGGGCCGGAGCCGGGGCCACTGGGGCCGCTGGGGCTACATCGACCATGGCCGGGGCTGCGAGGATGGGTCTGGATTCGTTGAATCGGCGGATGCTTTGAGGTGGCCAGCGCTCTGGGCACGCTCGGTCGGTTGCCTTATGGAAGCCCTTACAGTTGTAACATCTGATGGGCGCGTGGGTGCATCTGGTACCCCCGGAGCAGGTATTGCACGGGTGGGCGTCGGTGGTGTGGTTTTCAGCACAGTGGCCGCAACGGCCGGTCTCGACGGAGCATTGTTCCTGTCTGTGCCCGTATTCGAGGCAGTTGTGGCATTGGGTGTCTTCTCGGATGTTGAAATAGGTTTCGAGGTTGCATCTACGGTCAAAGAGGTGGAGGGATTGTAGGCCTAGGGTTGTGATTGTGAACGGTCCCGGGAGGGCAATGAGCATGGAGGAGTGCTCCTTGCCGATTCTCTTTTCCGGGGCCGAGATCCATCTTGGAACTTGGGCGAGAACGAATTTCTCCCCATAGTTGTTTCTGATTTCGGACGCGACCAGCTGGCCGGCGTCGAGTCCATCTCCGATCGTGGTCGGGATGCCATGTACCAGGAATTTGGACCATTTTGAGTTGGCCCTGATATCAATGACGTAGACCCCCATCACTGTTAGGGTGTCTTTGATCTCGTGTTTGTAGGCGAAAGCTGATTCCGCCGAGGTGTCCAACTTCGTTTCGAGGACGATGTTGTTGCTGGGGGTCTTCCTTGCCGTTATGAAGTGGCATTTGGCATCAGGAATACCGGCGTTGATTTTTGCCCGGATCTCTGAGGGCGTCTGATGGAATGGGTGTTGGTCGCTACATTCGATTATGACCTCTCGGTTGGCCCTCGAGAAGTCGGGTTTGAAAAGTGGGTCTTTCTTTTGGGTTTTCCTTCTCTGGACGAGCTGGAAGGTTTCCTGGTTTGGGTTGTTAGCCCGTGCCACGTTGGCGAAAGACCGTGGTTGTTGTTGTTGTTGTCGTTGTTGTTGTTGTTGTTGTTGTGGTTGTTGTTGTGGTTGTTGTGGTTGTTGTGGTAGTTGTGGTTGTGGGCGGGCGCGGGCTTCGGCTGGGCCCTGGGCGGGTGCGCGGACGTGGGCTACAGGTATTGCAGGGGGGGGGTGGTGTACGATTGGTGCTGGACAGGGTGTGGGTTTGTTGAGGATGAGGATGCTTTGTTCGTGTACCTCTTTGACCCTTTCGGTGATTGTTTTGTGTGCCTCCTCGGTTCTTAAGAGAAGGGGGTGGATGGTTTGGGTGAGGGCCGCGTGCATGTTCTGGGAGTTTTTCACATTTAGAGAGGATGAGTTCTCTAGGTATGCGACTTTGGCAGCTAAGAATTTGATTTGTGCTGTGAGGTCTTTCACAGCGTTGTGCGTGTCGCTTATGGCTTGTTGTGTCTCCTTATGGAGGTCTTGCAGTGGGAGGATGCTTGTCGTGAGGCCGTGTCTGATGGCCCATGAGATGTAGTTCATGTCCATTATGTTGTGGGTTTCTCCCGGGACGATGCTAGGGTTCAGGTAATCGAGCCTCGGGACGTAATATCTTGAGTAGTCGTCGTCGGTTGCGTAGGTGGAGAGGGGGGCCGGTAGGGCCTGGCTTTGAGTTGATGGGGTGGGGTCGAAGCGGTTTGGAGCTGGAGTGCCTGGGGGTGGTTCGCCGGCGAAGTAGCTTGAGAGGGATGTCTGCGAGGCTGGCTGAGAGGGGTTCTCGCTTGTTTGGTGTCTTTTCCTGCCCCTGTTGGGGCCGGAGTGGGAGTTGTCTGAGGACATTTCGTGATGTTTTTGTTTTATCCTCGTTTAGGCGAGTCGCGACCGTACGCGGAGGAAGCGAAATGGCTTCGCCTAGTATGGTATCCCAGGTGAGGCCGGAGCGATGAAGATAAAGGATAATAGGAATAGAGTACGAATAGAATACGCGATAGTAAAAAATTTTTGAAGCGAGGTTTACCGAGCGTCCGGGAAGATGCAAGAGAGAGAGAGAGAGATTTTATATTGCTTCGAAGCCAAAGGCTTATCGCACAACTATACTACCCGAACTACAACTTCCGCCGGCTAACCCAAACGAACGACGAAAGGAAACGGAACAAAAGAAAAAAGATAGAAAAGCATAAGCGACTCAATGGTCGTGCGATGTGGGACCCATACTGGGGTTAAATACGCGAGGTAAAGAAAGGAAGAAAGAAATTAACTTAGTTATTCCCCATATCATGGTCAATTTGTACCGGTAGTGCCGGTGTTGCGGGTACTTGAATTGTTGGTTCGGGTGCGGAGGGTATTGGTGCTGCCGGAGTCGGCGACACTGCCTGGGCAGCCGGGGCGACTGGGATGACTGGGATGATGGCCGGGGCGATTAGAATGGTTCTGGACTCATTAAATCGCAGCGATGCTCGTAGTGTTGCCTTTGCGCGTTCTGGGCACGCTCGGTCGGTTGCTTTGTGGAAGCCTTTGCAGTTGTGGCATCGGATGGGTGAGTGGGTGCAGTTGGTTCCTCCAGCGCAGGATTTGCATGGGTGTTCGTCCGTCGCGTGTTCTTCTGCGCAGTGTCCGCATCGACCTGTCTCGTGGGCGCATTGTTCTTGTCTGTGCCCGTATTCAAGGCAGTTTCGGCATTGGGTGTCTTCGCGGATGTTGTGGTAGGTCTCGAGGGTGCATCTGCGGTCGAAGAGTAGGAGGGATTTGAGACCCAGGGTGGCCATTGTGTATGATCCTGGGAGGGCGATGATCATTGAGGAGTGCTCCTTACCGGTCCTTTTTTCGGGGGAGGTTATCCATCTTGGGATTTGGGCGAGTTGGAGTTTCTCCCCATAGTTGCATTTGATTTCCGACGCGACCAGCTGGCCCGCGTCGATTCCATCTCCGATCGTTGTCGGGATCCCGTGCACAATGAATTTTGACCACTTTGAATTGGCCCTGATGTCGATGATATGGATCCTCATCTCCATGAATGCGTCTTTGATCTCGTGCTTGTAAGCAAGCACGGTTTCTGCCGAGGTGTCGAATTTCGTTTCGAGGACGATGTGGTTGTTGAGGGTCCTTCGTGCCGTGATGAAGTGGCACTTGGCGTCGGGGATTCCGGCGTTGACTCTGGCCCGGATGTCGGAGGGGTTGAGGTGGGGGGGTTCGGTGCATTCCGCGATGATTTCTCGGTTCGCCCTTGAGAAATCGGCCTTGAAGAGTGGGTCTGCCTTCTTTGCAGACTTCCTTTTCTGTACCAGTTGGAAGTTATCCTGGTTTGGGTTGCCTGTCTGGGCCACGTTGGCGTAGGACTGGCGGGCGGGTTTTTGTTGTTGTGGTGGTTGTTGTGGTGGTTGTTGTTGCCGTGGTTGTTGTGGTTGTTGTGGTTGTTGTTGTTGTTGTTGCCGTTGCGGTGGTGGTGGTGGTGGTGGTTGGGCTCGGGCGGGTTGGGCTCGGGTGGGTTGGGCTCGGGCGGGTTGGGCTCGGGCGGGTTGAGCTGGTGGGATGGGCACCGCGGGAGGAGGAGGCGGTTGAGGTTTGCTAAGGAGGGCTTGGATCTCCTCAATCTGTTTGGCCATTTTTTCTTCGAAGAGGCCCTGTCTCTCTTCGATCTTCTGGATGAGTGGGAAGAGGGTTTGGGCCATCGCTTCTTGTATCGCGAGCTGTTGGTCTTTTAGCAGCTTGGTTTCTCGGGTCAGCGATTGGCTGACCGCTTTCAGTTGCCAGCCGAGGCTCTGGAGCGTGTTGGAGGTGGTTATGTGTCCTTTTTCTGATGTTCTGAGGATGTCGTTGATGGAGGGTAGTTCTGTTTGGACGTCTGCCTGTGAGGTTTGGGACTGGGAGTCGTCAAATCGTGGGGGAGCCGGAGTCCCTGGAGAGGGGGTTGGCGCGAAGAAACTAGAGAGTGATGGCTGGGAGAGGTTCCCAGGTGCGTGTCTTTCTGGATTCGGGGAGTCCGAGGGGGGATTCCTCTTCCTTCCTTGTCCGAATCCGAATAGGTCTCGGTCTCCTCTGTTGGAAGCCATTTGTGTTTTGTTGTGATGTTTTCTTCGCTTAGAAGACGATCGCGACCGTACGCGGGGGAAGCAAGCTGGCTTTGTCTAGTATGGTATACTAGACTAAACCGAAGCGATAGAATAAGATTGAAAGCAGAATAGAATACGCGATAGTAAAAATTTTTTGAAGCGAGGTTTACCGAGCGTCCGGGAAGATGCAAGAGAGAGAGAGAGAATTTCATTTCGCTTAGAAGCACAAGGCTTATCGCGCGCCGGACTACCCTAACTACAACCTCCACCGACTAACCCAAACGAAAGACGAAAGGAAAAGACAAAGGAAAAGATAAAAAGCGCTAACGACTCAATGGCGCGACACAATGCGGAACCCGCGAAGAGGGGGTGAGATAACGCGTGGTACAGGTGAGCAGAATCTAAGCGACAACAAAGAAACCTCCCCGTAGTAAGAATGAACCCAAACTTCTCCGTCAACTACATATAAGCGAGCACGATCCAAACATGGCGTTCAACCAAAAAGGAATCATTACCAACGTTCCCCGGTGTCGTATCTGTGGACGAACCTTAACAGGACTGAGGAAACCACGCGCACGAAGGCAGGAAAGGCCAACCGCAACAGCGTCAGGGGTGAAAGCGAGGGGGGTGGGTCAAGAGTGGTGCCTCGGGAGTCTGCTTGTCAGGCAGCGAGGCGGTTGTGTAAGTGAAGGGCTGCAATCGAAAGTGCCAGCCGTGGTAGTTGAGGGGTGGTCTCGGGGGACCAGTATAGAATGGAGGCCTCTGGGGGGGCCGTGCAATGTAGAAAGGTGAGCTGGGGATGCCAGCTCGGTTGGAATTTGGGTGGTCGCAATCGAAAGTGCCGACCGTGGTGGTTGAAGGGGTGGTCTTTGAGGGACCAGTATGGAATGGGTGAGGGGATCGGGGGCCGCCTCAGTTGAAAGTGGTGAGCTGGGGACGCCAGCTCGGGTAAAGTATGGGTGGTCGCAATCGAAAGTGCCGACCGTGGTGGTTGAGGGGGTGGTCTCGGGGGACCAGTTTGATGTGGTGAGGGGATCGGGCCGCCTCGGTTGAGTGGGTGGGTGGCCTAGCAAGGGCCAGAAAAAGAGGGGTAAGGTCACGTGAGTGACCTCGGGTAAAAAATTTGAGAAATGCTTCTCGCGACCGTAGGGAAGCGATAGCTTTCCGGGCTGTCGAGCGCTTTGGCAGAGGGCTCTCGCTAACCTGAGAGTTACTGACAGTGTGCGAACCCGACGTGTGTGGTGCTCGTGCGATGAGCGGCCTAGAGGGGGGAAACGACCGTCTACCGGTGGCCGTCGATTTGGCGGGAATTGGTGAGTGTTAGACGCATCCCGTAAGGGTAACAACTCGGTGAATGGGGGGTGGGAGAGGGAGACTCGTGTCATGACCGGGGAATCTAGCGCGGCGAAGGCTCTCTAGAGACTCATGTATCCAGCTATCGGCGAGGAGGTCGCTCTCAATCAGGAGAAACATCTTCGCGGGGGAAGATGCAAGAGGTTGCGTGAAGAGAAAAGGAAAGGAAGAGAAACTAGACAGAGAGCGAACACAGGACTCCTTATATACCCGAATAACCCCTGTCCGAACATGACAAATACGATTGCTTAAGGAAACAGATAGCATACAATGGAACCGAGTAGAAACAAATAGAACAACCCATGACTCATCCCTTGACGAGTGCAACCACACTTCTCTTCACTCCACCATCTGTTACGGGCGAACGGCGTGTCTTCATGGAAGAGACTTCGACATGAAGGGACCCTTGTAGATTGGGTAACATCTAGGGATCTTGGCAGGCTGGGTTCGGCAGGAGATGGACTCGGGACGGGGAACTGGCGGAGGGAGACCGGGGGCGAGGACGGGACGGGACACGGGGAACGAGGCTGGGTTCTAGGACTACCTCTTAGATGGCGGGACGGGGCTGGGTTCTGGGGCTACCCCTCAGATGGCGGAAGACGGGAGAACAGGACAAGGGACTCTAAAGGCCAGACAGGGAGCGATGGCTAGGAAGAGTTGGCCGAGGACTGGGTCAGGGACTGCTAGGTAGGGAGCGATAGCAGGGCGGAGCGGAGGCGGGAGACAGGGGCGTGAAGACCAGACGCGGCGCGATGGTCATACACAGGGGACTGGGTGAAACTAGGAGTCCTGCCAGAGATGTAGCGATGACAGGACGAGGGCAGGACAGGGCGGGCTCTAGAGAAGGGCGGAGCCGGGACGCGGAGCAAGGGCGGGACTGGGACGTGGTCAGGCTCTAGGGGGAGCGGAGCCTGGACGCGGGGCAAGGACGGGAGTAGGACAAGGTCAGGCTCTAGGGAGAGCGGAGCCTGGACGCGAGCAAGGACAGGACGAGGCGAGGAGGTCGAGGACGACCATAGATTCTGAAGGCCTTCCCCTGGGCGAAAGCCCAGGAGAAGGGACGAGGTCTACGAGGGAAACGCTTCCTAAGTTCTGGAGAAAGACTGAATTGAAGCGTACGAGAATTACAAGAAGAAATGACTAGAGAACTAAAAGGAAACCCCTCGAAGAGAATGGGAGGGCTTTCCCTATATAAAAGAATCATAACGTGGCTGATTAATCCAGGCGACGCAACAGGAAGGCAGAGCGAGAGTGCGGAGACAGGGAAAGCAGAAGCGAGAACGAGAACGAGGCGAGGAAAGAACAGGCGAAGAGCGGAAGAGGGAGGAGAAGAGGAAAACAGGAGCGAAAGGAACACGAAAAGACAAGGATAGCGGAGCATACTCCGACGAGAAACAGAACCGAGACAGAGACTAGGACAGGCTAGGAAAGTACAGGAGTTCAAGGAGACAAGGAAACGGGACGGAACAGGTCGAGGCGGGGCGAGGCGGCAGAGACGGGGGACGGGAGCACAGACTGGAATCGATCGGTGAATACCTCAGCGACATGTGAGAAGCTGAGGCTGGACATGACCTCACGAAGTGTGCGGGGATCGGGATCGTACTAGAGGATCGTGGCATAGCCAAGATATAGGAAACCTTCACGAGCCATAGGATGTGCTTGGTACCAAAGCCATCTTCCGATCGTCCGGGTTGAATAGTCCGGCGATAAGGGTTGACAGGGGTAAAGCCAGAGCAGGGAAGAGCCTACAGGGGATCGGGAGTGCTAGGACTCAGGAGCGGGGAACTAGGGGCTAAGCGAGGATAGGGGTACAGGATGGGTCGTGACCTAGGAGACAGAGAGAGACAGGATGACAGAACAGGGCTTTCTGCCAGGGACGTGACCCGGCAGAAAGGTACAGGACTTGCAGCCGGGGATAGGACCCGACAGCAAGGGAGCAAGGAAACAGGGAAAAAGAAAACAGGACGAGAAACAGGACAGGAAACGGAACCAAGGGAACAGGAAACGGAGCCAAGGAAACAGGAATAAGGACAGACTGGAGTCTGCCCGTACGCCGTTACACCATCGCTTATTCTCTTGCATCCCGTGACGCCATAACAGATCAGGTCCCCTTCCGAGGCCTAACTCCTGGTAGGCTTTGGCTTGTTACGATATTGTTGGTGAAAGTGTTTGACCAGGTCGGGTGAATGTTCAATGTCATCCGGGGATTGCCAGGATGGTTCAGGATAACCTTGGTACTGCACCAAGTATTCCAACCTTCCCCGTCGCCTCCTCGAGTCCAATATTACTTCAACTTCCAATTCCTCTTGTCCTTCGATCTCCACTGGGGGTGGAGGTAGTTGCTGTTGCCCTGGGATAGGGTCACTTGCGGCCGGCGAGAGTAGAGAGACGTGAAAGACGGGGTGAACCTTCATGGTACGTGGTAGGTTCAATTCGTACGCGTATGGACTGACAATCCTCTTGATATTGTACGGTCCCACTCTCTTCCAATCGAGTTTCTTCGAAGGTCGTTTGGTATTGATGTGCCGAGTGGATAGGAATACCTTATCTCCTAAATAATATCGAGGTGCGGGTGAGCGACTAACATTGGCGGTATCCTCCGCCATCTTCTGTGCCCGGAACATTTCATCCTTCAAGAAGTCATAGATGGCTTTCATATCCCTTGCGATCCCATTTGCTTGATCTTCTGCAGTGGTCTTTCCATGTTCCAGGGGGCCAAAGGTCATGCGCGGGTGTCTCCCGGTGTTGGCGAAGAAAGGTGAAACTTGGGTGGTTTCCGAGGAATGGTTGTTGGCTGCGAACTCTGCCATCGGCAACATGGATAACCAGTCATCCCGTTGGTATGACATATAGCTCCGAAGGTATTGTTCCATGACCGCATTGAACCGTTCTGTTTGACCGTCTGTCTGGGGGTGGAAAGCTGTTGAGTATCGCGGTGATATCTCTAAGCGATCGCATAAGGACTGCCAAAACTCAGCGGTGAATTGGGTTCCCCTGTCTGAGACTATTGTCTCGGGTAGACCATGTAACTTCCAGACATGTTCCAGGTAGAGTTTGGCTGTCTCCCGGGCGTCGACCTCCTTGGTTGTTGGTATGAGGTGTCTCATCTTGGTCAATCGATCGACTACCATCAGGATTGCATTGTATCCCCCACTTTCCGGTAGGTCCGTAACAAAATCCATCGATACATCTGTCCATGGTCCATCCGGTATGGGCATTGGTCGTAGTACTCCGTATGGTGCATTGCGGGACGTCTTGCTTCGGGTACAAACCTCGCAGTTTCGAACGTATTGGTCAACATATTTCCGCATCTGGGGCCAGTAGTATTCTCGGCTCAATAACTCCAAGGTCTTTGCTCTCCCCGGGTGTCCGGCTGATGGTTTGTCGTGATGTTCCCGCAGTAATTGTAAGCGGAGGTCACTTTCTTCCGGTACATATAGCGCGCCCCGGTATAGGAGTCGGCCATTTCCGTCTTCGGAGCATTCGGCTAGTGATATCTTCTTCGAGTGTTTGACTCCGTTTCGAAGCAGCGACAAGACTTTATTTGGGAAACTATCGATCTTGTAAGCATTCGAAAATAATTCCTCCACAGTGGACATTCCTTCAGCGGGTTCATTTGATAAAGAGCCCGCAAACAAACTTAGCTTTGCATCTAAATTTTCTCTTTTTATGACCACTTGGCTTTGGTGAGCCAATCTTTCATCCCCCGCCTTAGGGAGGTCTCCTGGCCTCCTAGTTAATGCATCCGGTTTCCCCCCTTGTTTTCCTGGTCGGTATTGAATAACAAAATCGAAACGTGACAGAAACTCCGACCATCTTGCTTGGCGACGATTTAGCAATTTAGTAGTCATGAAATATTCCAAATTCCGGTGGTCTGTTAGGACTTTGATAGGGAACTTCGATCCTTCCAGATTGTAGCGCCAATGTTCGAAACATCGAATGATCGCTAAAAGTTCTTTATCGTATATCTCATAATTGCATTCGGCCGGAGAGTGTCTTTTTTGGAAGAATGCTACCGGATGTAGAATTCCCTCGTCGTCGCGATGTGAGAAGACCCCTCCTGACACGTAATCGGAAGCGTCTGTTTCCACCGTACTCTCTCGTTCTTGTAACGGCGTACGGGCAGACTCCAGTCTGTCCCTGTTCCTGTTTCCTTGGCTCCGTTTCCTGTTCCCTTGGCCCCGTTTCCTGTCCTGTTTCTCGTCCTGTTTCCTGTTTCCCTGTTTCCTTGCTTCCTTGCTGTCAGGTCCTATCCCCGGCTGCAAGCCCAGTACCTTTCTGCCGGGTCACGTCCCTGGCAGAAAGCCCTGTTCTGTCATTCTGTCTTTCTCTGTCTCCTAGGTCAAGACCCATCCTGTACCCCTATCCTCGCTTAGCCCCTAGTTCCCCGCTCCTGAGTCCTAGTACTCCCGATCCCCTGTAGGCTCTTCCCTCCTCTGGCTTTACCCCTGTCAACCCTTATCGTCGCGGGACCATTCAACCCGGATGTATCGGAAGATGGCTTTGGTACCTGGAAGCACATCCTATGGCTCGTGAAGGTTTCCTATATCTTGGCTATGCCACGATCCTCTAGTACGATCCCGATCCCCGTTGCACTTCGTGAGGTCATGTCCAGCCTCAGCTTCTCACATGTCGCTGAGGTATTCACCGATCGATTCCAGTCTGTGCTCCCGTCCCCCGTCTCTGCCGCCTCGCCCCGCCTCGACCTGTTCCGGCCCCGCTTCCTTGTCTCCTTGAACTCCTGTACTTTCCTAGCCTGTCCTAGTCTCTGTCTCGTTCTGTTTCTCGTCGGAGTATGCTCCGCTATCCTTGTCTTTTCGTGTTCCTTTCGCTCCTGTTTTCCTCTTCTGTCTTTCCGTGCGTTCCTGTCTCCGTTCTTCGCCTGTTCTTCCCTCGTTCCTGTTTCTCGTTCTCGTTCTCGCTTCTGCTTTCCCTGTCTCCGCGCTCTCGCTCTGCCTTCCTGTTGCGTCGCCTGGATTAATCAGCCACGTTATGATTCTTTTATATAGGGAAAGCCCTCCCATTCTCTTCGAGGGGTTTCCTTTTAGTTCTCTAGTCATTTCTTCTTGTAATTCTCGACGCTTCAATTCAGTCTTTCTCCGCGCCTCCTCTCTCGTGCCCTTCTCGGCGCCAGGAAGGCCTTCAGAATCTATGGTCGCCCCTCGACCTCCTCGCCTCGCCCTTGCTCGCCAAGGCCCAGGCTCCGCCTCCCTAGAGCCTGACCTTGTCCTACTCCCGTCCTTGCCCCGCGTCCAGGCTCCGCTCCCCCTAGAGCCTGACCACGTCCCAGTCCCGCCCTTGCTCCGCGTCCCGGCTCCGCCCTTCTCTAGAGCCCGCCCTGTCCTGCCCTCGTCCTGTCATCGCTACATCTCTGGCAGGACTCCTAGTTTCACCCAGTCCCCTGTGTATGACCATCGCGCCGCGTCTGGTCTTCACGCCCCTGTCTCCCGCCTCCGCTCCGCCCTGCTATCGCTCCCTACCTAGCAGTCCCTGACCCAGTCCTCGGCCAACTCTTCCTAGCCATCGCTCCCTGTCTGGCCTTTAGAGTCCCTTGTCCTGTTCTCCCGTCTTCCGCCATCTGAGGGGTAGCCCCAGAACCCAGCCCCGTCCCGCCATCTAGGAGGTAGTCCTAGAACCCAGCCTCGTTCCCCGTGTCCCGTCCCGTCCTCGCCCCCGGTCTCCCTCCGCCAGTTCCCCGTCCCGAGTCCATCTCCTGCCGAACCCAGCCTGCCAAGATCCCTAGATGTTACCCAATCTACGAGGGCTCCTTCGTGTCGAAGTCTCTTCCACGAAGCCACGCCGTTCGCCCGTAACAGTTCTGGGTTGTAGTGTCGAAGTATTGGTGCTGTTGTGAATGCGATCTTGAGGTTTCGGAATGCCTGATCAGCCTTTTCTGACCATTCAAACTTGACACCCCTTTTAATCCATTCCTTCTTCGTCTCGTCTTTAGTTAACTTTGTCAGGGGTATCACTATCTTAGAATAATCTTGAATGAAACGTGGATAGAAATTGGCAAACCCGAGGAATCCTTGTACTTCTTTAACACTTTCCGGTGTCTCTCAGTTTAGTGTTATGGCGTCACGGGACGTAGTAGGATAAGCGATGGTGGAGTGAAGAGAAGTGTGGTCGCACCCGTCAGCGGATGAGTCATGGGTTATTCTATCGGTTTCTATTCGGTTCCATTGTATTCTATCTCTTTCCTTGTGCAATCCTATTTGTCATGTTCGGACAGTTATTCGCTATATAAAGAGCCTGCTCGCTTCGCTGTCCTAGTTTCTCTTCCTTTCCTTTTCTCTTCACGCAACCTCTTGCATCTTCCCGGACGCTCGGTAAACCTCGCTTTGGAAAAAAAACTTTTATTACTATCGTATACCTTATTTTTATCATCGTTTATTTCATCACGTCGGCCTAGCCTAGCATACTACGCTAAGCAGAGCCATTTCGCTTCGTTGACGGTACGGTCGCGTATCTCGTTTCTAAGCGAAGGAAACACCACCACATCACAAAAACTGGCTTCCAGTGAAGACTTCTCTAGTCTTGACCTCCCAAAGGGAAGGAAAAGAAATCTCTCGGAAGTCACCCTACATCCTTCAGACCGAACAAGACCTACCCCTTCCACGATGGAACAAACCCCACTTACGGCGTTCTTTGCCTCCTCCAACCCTGATCCGGCCTCCTCACAACAACAAACGAATACTCAGAACACCCAGAACACCCTGAGCACCCAAAACTCCATGAACACCCAACTCCCGGACGAACAGACCCCACAGACCCCACAGACCGCCCAACAGGTAATCAACGGTTTTCGCTCGGTTTTCCCGACATCCGCACATTACCAACAACAATATGAACCCCGCTTCGACTACATCCACCCCAGTATCGTTCCCCAGGAAACCCACAACCAATATGACCTAAATTACATCTCCTGGGCCATCAGACAAGCGGTCACCCATCTGGAATCTCCCTCCGACAGACTCGGAGCAGTCGAAGAAAACACCAACGTGATGAAAAGGACGGTAGAAACCCTCCAAAACCAAATCGCGGCCCAAACAACAATGATCACTAGCCTGCACTCAACAATCGGCAGCTTGGTCAACGAAATGCAACAAGCACGTCAACAACAACAACAACAACAACGACAACCGCAACACCAACACCAACACCAACAGCAACAACAACAGCAACAGCAACAGCAACAGCAACAACAGCAACAACAACAACAACAACAGCAACAGCCACAAAGGCCGCAAAGGCAGACAGCGGCCCCCCCGATTGCGATCCCAATCCTCCCACCGGTTACCCGCCAACCCCCAATCCAAGAAAACCCCAGGCCGGCCACCCGCCCAGCCCCTCGAGTACCCCAAAACCAGGCCCCCTTCCCCCGACTCAGGACAGGCGCCTGGGCCAACGTAGCCGCAGCAGCAAATCCAGCCCAACAAGAATTCCAACTCGTGGAAAGGAAAAAGAAGGCGGCAAAACCGAAAGCAGACCCCCTCTTTAAACCCGAATTTACCAAGATAAACAGAGAAGTCATCATTGAAACCAACGCCCCGTGCGATATCAACCCCTCCGAGATCAGGATCAGAGCCAACGAGAGAATCCAAGACGAAACCTGCAAATTCATCTCCGCCCGTAGAACCGCTAAGGATAACTATATCCTAGAAACCAAATTCATCACCCCAGCAACAAAAGCCATGGAATACAAAGAAGAAATTGAGGACGTCCTCACGACCCTAGGCGTCCCATACGCAGACATCCGAGCAAACTTCAAATGGTCAAAGTTCCTCCTCCACGGAATCCCCACCGCGATCGGGGACGGCCACGGTTACAGGACAAACAGTCGATCCGAGATCAAAGGCAACACGGTGAAAACTTCCAGCTGGCCCAAATCCCCCGCTGGATCTCCAAACCAGAAACCCGCGAAATGAAAACACATTCCTCAATGATCATCGCGCTCCCCGGGCAACTCACGATCGAAACCCTCGGAGTCAAATTCCTCTCCCTCTTTGACCGCCAATGCCATCTTGAAGCATTCCAACCCATCTTCCCAGACACCCAATGCGCGAACTGCCTGGAATTCGGCCATCGCAAGGAGAAATGCACAAACGACGGAAAATGCGGCCATTGTGCCGGAAACCACATAACCAGCTCCCATCCATGCAATGAATGCCAAGGAGGGTACAGATGCACACACACCCCAATCAGATGCCTAAACTGCAAGGGCATCCACAAGGCCTCCGACCCGGCATGCCCCGAAAGAGCGAAACGCCGACTCAACAAAGGAAGAGAAGCTGCCCCTCCCCCTGCCGAGAACCCAGCACCAGAAACCCAAGTACCAGCCACACAAGCCCCAACCATCCAAGTCCCAGCCACTGCGACAGTCACAATAGTACAAGTGGCGGCCACACCCCTTCCGGAAGAAGATCAACCCATGACAAATAATGCCTAGTCCCCGAACCACCGCGCTCGCACAACAGCTTAACTGTGCAAGGAGCGAAATGACCACCAAGGCGGCGGTGGAAGAAGCAGAAACAGACACGAGCGTATTTTTCCTCCTACTACAAGAACCCTGGATCTCAGAAAAGGGATACCCACCAGAATCAGACCTTTTCCAACTCTTCATCGCCAGCAACACCAACACAAAATGTGCAACTTACATCCGCAAACACAACAACCTCAAACCCAAAAACCACTACACACACGACAACTTCATAGTATCCGCCACCGTAGAACTACAAAACACAAAGACCCAAATCCTCAACGTATACTCACCCGGGCGCAGCGGCCCCTTCGCACAAATATCAAACCAAATCCAAACCCTCGACAACTGTCTAGTGATGGGGGACTTCAACTGCCACCACCAGATGTGGTACGGCATATCCTCACACGACTATAAAAATAACATCCGCGCGGATCGGCCCAATGGGGAACGACTAAGGCGGTGGATAACCCGACAGAAACTGAACCTCCTAAATGAACCTGGAGTCTTCACACACTTCCCCCGAGACGGACAGAAAAGGCCCACCATAATTGACCTCACTTTCGTCAAAGGCCCTACCCTTGACCACAACCTCCGATGGAGCATCGAACCATATGGATCGGGTTCAGACCACGGGAAAACCACAATCCACCTACACCTGCTAAAACCACCCTTCGTACCAAGACGACTGTGGCGCAAAACAGACTGGACCCTACTGGAAAATCACATGTCAAACCTTACCTTCCCGTCAGAGGCATGGGAAACCAAAGAACACACAGAACAAACAGTCGACTTTTTCTTGGAACTAATAAAACACACAATAAACATAGTCACACCACTATCGAAAGAAGGCATAAGAGCCAACTCCTGGTGGACAGACGAAATGAAGCATCAAAAATCAAAGGTCAACACAGCGGAAAGGAAAGCTAGAAACACCAAGAAACCCGAACATATGGAAGAGCACCGAAGAGCATGCAGGGAATGGACAGTCATGATCCGGAACGCGAAAGCCAAACAGAGAGAAAAGATGATGAATGAAGCAAAAGGTAGTGAGGTCTGGAGAATCCTGAATGCAGGAAGGAGAAAAGACACAATCATACCAACTATACAAGGTGAAGAAACGTTTGCGGGGAAGTGCCAAGCTCTAAGAGCCCAACTCTTCCCCACAAAACGGACGTCCCCCGAACACACCCCCCTTAACATCAGACCCCCCTCTTTTGATCTTAGTGACACTTTCGATCTAGTCACACATGAAGAACTCCAAAAAGCAATCAACTCATGCCCGACGCACTCCGCGACCGGGCCAGACGACATTCCATACATTTTCATCAAAGCCGTGGTCAAGGCAAACCCACCCCTAATACAAGACATGTTCTCAGCCATGCTACGACATGGAGTCCAACCAGCAGAATGGAAAATAGCGAAATGCATCCCCATTCCAAAACCAGGCAAGGCAAATTACCAGGAGGCAAAAGCTTACCGACCCATCTCACTCCTCCAATGCTTCAGCAAAGTCCTGGAAAAGATTGTGGCACAAAGACTCTGCACCGCAGGAGAACTCCTAGAGACGGTCTCAACAAACCAATTTGGGGGAAGGCCGACAATCTCAGCGGTTGACGCCCTCCTAAGAACCCTCACGCCAATCCAACAAAACCTTCTCCAAAAAAAGACAACCGGGACTCCCCGGGACAGACCAGCCATCCTCACGAATGACATCCAGGGAGCATTCAACTGCGTGGACCACCTCCTCCTGGCAGAAATCATGACCCAACAAAAATTCCCCATCTACCTGACGAATTGGTGCAAAGAATTCAACACTGACAGGAAACTCCAGTTCCAATTTAACCACGAACTAGAACACCCACAACCATTCGAATCCGGGGTACCACAGGGAAGCCCCATGTCCCCAATCCTGTTCATGATTTACGCCGGAGTAATCCTGGACCCAGTAAACAACCCGAAAGAAATGGACACCACATACATCGATGACGACGCATTAGTGCAAATCTCCAAGACACCAAAATTCATAGTCAAAAGAATGGAAGAACGCATGAGAGACAGGATACTCAAAGCTGAGCCCCTCAAAATAAAATATGAACCGGAGAAGTCCGACCTAATCTTCTTTCGGCCCACGACATCATCCACACAACAACCCCGACTCCCAGTCAAGATGGACTCAACCACCATTTACCCAAAAGAAAGACTAAAGTACATAGGAGTATGGTTAGATCCGACCCTCTCATTTAGACCACACATCGAGGCGACTATAGCAAAAAGCCTGAAAGCCCTACACCAAATCAAAATCTCCGCCCGACTCCCGGGAATCACAGTCAAAACAATCCACCACCTAATCACACAAGGCCTCCTCCCCAGCCTCCTCTACGGATCTGAAGCATGGTGGACCGGTGCAGACCACATTACAAGATCCCTTGAACCTCTATACTACGAAGCCGCCCGGGTCATAACTGGCCTACCACGATGGACAAAAAGAACTAAACTCCTCCGAGAGGCAGGTCTTCCCCCCCTCGAACACCTCCTAACATACCGATCAAGAAAATACGGCACCAGAATTCTCTGCACCGACGCAACTCACCCCAACAACGAATCATTGATCGAACTCATCCCGTACCGGGAAAAAAATATAAAAGGAACAGGCCTTCACCGGATCGCATCCCTCCTACTGCCATTCCAAACACCGGGAAACATCAGGGACAAATGGAACCAAAACCAACTGCTACGTGATCGACTCCTAGAAGAATGGAACACGATACCAATAACGAACTACCACCACCGAGGGGACACCAAACCCCCTCCCAAGATAGCTAAACTCACACTCATAGACGCCAGGAAAATCTTTCGGATCCGCTGTCAGACCACACGAATCGACAAACACGCGGCATACACCGACCCAGAACCATGCCAATGCGGCATGGAAAACTCAGCAAAACACACACTCCTGGAATGCCCGGCGTGGACACAAATCCGCGCACCCCAGATTGAGAAAATTCCCGGACCCATGACCTGGGAAAACTGGATGTTCACAAACCTGAAAACGGATCTCATCCTACAATTTGCAAAAAAATCAAACCTTTCGGACTGGTACGAGTCGGTGGAGGACACGAACCTGCAGGAGGGATTAGACGAAATTGACGGGCGAGAATAATGGAGGATTTCCTTCTCCTTCTCTTTCCTTTTATGACTTAACGATTCAAGATCCAGCGCTCGAGTACGCTAGGATAAGTTATCTTTCTTAAAAACGGTTGAGTTTCCACGGTCGCGCGTCTTGCGCCCGTTGCTGTGTCGCTTTCTCTAAAGTGTTTTGCTTGTGCTCGCTTGGCTCTCCCTATTTCTTTCTCGCTTCGGCTTACTTACCGTTCGGTTGCGTTTTGTTCTCGTTTTCGTTTTCTTCTTTCGCTTTCGTTTTTTCCTATGTCAGGCGGTGAGCTCGGTGTGCGATAAGTCTTGTACTTCAAAGCAATATAAAGTTCTCTCTCTCTCTTGTACCTTAAGGAATACGAAGTCTTTATTCCTCCATAGTCTATAGTCTACGATCTTTTGGTCTCATCGGCCAAAAGGGTTTTAAGGTTTCTCGTTCGCTTAGAGTCTACCTCTAAGCCCTTCGCTTCGGCTGTGTTCCTTGGACCTCCACTGTTTCTGTCTCGCCTACGGGCCCCACGTAACACTAGGTTGCGTCTCCAACGCCAACCAACACAGCCTTTAGACCAACGCCCACCATGTCGAACCCCATTGACTACGTGGAACTATCGCAACAACTACAGACCTACTTCGAACAATATCCTGTCTACAACCCTGACCATGCCAACGCCCAAACCTTCGCCCTCCTGAACGGTGTCGGACGGCGTTATCCCAATACGCTCAAGACCTCGAGGCTGCTTACTCACAAGGAGAGGAGGCAAGGCAGGTCTTCCAGAGGGACCTAGCTGCAGCCCAACAAGCTGCAGCCCAACAGCAACAAGCAGCCCCCCCGAACCCAGCAGCACCCCCAGTCAGGGAGCCCCCTTCCATGACTACCCACCGCCGAAAAGCTATCCGACCCTGCTGTCTTCCGCGGCGACTCAGGACCGGCTCGACTACACCTCTTCAAACAACAGATGAGGATCGTTACTGGGAATGCCGACGCTTCCCAACCCTACAGTCCAAGCTATCCTATGCCTTTGGTCGCCTCGGCGATATTGCAGCCAGCCAGTTCCTCGTGATACACCACCGATGAAGGTATTAACCTGCCCTCTATGGAACGCTTCTACGAGATTCTGACACTGCTTTCGCGATCCAGACGGAGTCTACACAGCCCGGCCAGAACCTGAGGGACATGCGCCAACGAAACCGTACCTTTTCCGACTACTTCGCCGAGTTCCAACGACACGCCTCCGAGTCAGGTTTCGACCAGATCACTAGGGTTGAGTGCTTGCTGGAAGGGATTTCAGCGGAACTTATGGAGGCGATGGTCCACCACGAGACCCCTACTACGGTCGATGGCTGCACAACCCTTCTACAACGGTTGGACAACAGGCAACGCGCGATCAAAGCTAGACTGGGTAAGCGACACCCATTTACCACCAGCAACAGTAACCCTGTCGCCCAACGCACGGTACCGGCTCCAGCTCAACCCTCGCGTCCCTATGTTCCTGCTCCTGCTCCTGCTCCTGCGAATCAAACATCACCTGCGCCTACTCATCCATCGTTCGCGCCCGGAAGTGACACACCTATGGAACTATCGGGGGGCCGGCGTCGCCCCACTCCTACGGAAAGAAATGCTCGATTGACAGAAGGAAGATGCTTTTATTGTGGGGGGGTTGGACACCTGGTGAGGAACTGCCCCCAGGCTAAGGGACAGGGTGGAGGACAAAGGAGATATACTATGAGGGGAGCGGCAATCAGGGTGGAGGAGGAACAGGACTCGGACAATGAGTCGGCAAAAGATTTGTCCCTGGCTTAAGTGGCATAAACCAGGGACCCTTTGAGAATTTTTCTAGGATGCGTATTTCTACTTGTTCGGTATCAGAGGAGGAAATGGATGGGAATCAATTTGTAGTAACCTGTTCGGTTTCACAGAATAAAAATACTTTTGTACCCACCTTTGCTCTCATTGATACCGGAGCTTCCGGATACGCGTTTGTAGACAAATCTTTTGTACGCCACCATAAACTCACTATGACACCATTAAAAATACCCCGACGAGTCGATGTCATCGATGGACGACCAATTCGGTCTGGCAAAATCACCCACTTTGTTACCCTTGACCTCGATATACACGGACACCGCGAGGAAGCACCATGTTTTGTTACCCAGTTGGGATCATACCCGATTGTAATGGGGATACCATGGATGCGGGCGCATCGATGTCAAACTACGATCAAGAAAAACAAACTGATTTTCGATTCGCCAACCTGTTGCCAACATTGCTGCATCGAAAGGAAACCAATCGTCGCAAGGGGAATCTCCATACCAACCCCTGAGTGGAATCTAATAGACCTCGCCGCACTCAGCAAAGCACCGGCGTCGATTCAACAGATTGTTCAGCAGCTACACAAAGGCGCCCACCTGATTCATCTCTCGGCTCTAGACCAGACAACCATCGACATTTGCCAAATCGTACCTCCGGAAAACCACGACCTACTACCCTTATTCGAAGAGGCCGACGCATCGGTATTACCACCACACAGAACCCTCTATGACCACCACATCGTACTGCAAGGGGAGAACCAACCACCCTTCAAACCAAGGTACAACATGACACAGACGGAACTCAAGGCCTTGTGGGAATATATCAAGGAGAATCTTCCGCGAGGGGTGATTTGGAATAGTACCTCACCGGCGGGTGCACCAATTATCTTCGTCAAGAAAAGCGATGGGACTCTACGATTGTGTGTGGACTATCGGGGACTAAACGAGATTACTGTAAAAGATAGGTATCCGCTCCCCTTTCTCAAGGGGCGGTGTTGTGCGAACGTTCCGCAGGGTACGAGGTGCGACAGTAGTAGCTGTCGAGTGAGTTAAGCGAGGTGCAATGGTCTTCGTTAGAAGAGAGGTATCAGGGTAAGCGAGGTTCAGCGGTCTTCGTTTGAAGAGAAGTAACAGCGTATATATTTATAACCAGCGTGATATAGTATAATAGTAGTGGCTCGGCCTAGTATGGCATATCAGGGTAGGCCAGATATGCATTTGCACAAGTAGAAGACGTTGCTTAAGGAAAGAAGAAGAAGAGAATAGAACTAAGCGAGGGCGAAGCCTCCTAATATACTAAAGGGAATCCTCCGATGACTAATCCTGATGACCCACGATCGCGCAACCGACAGAGTTTTCCAACCGAACACAACAGAACATGAAAGAACATCCATTACTAATCCAACTCCTTCATTCCTCGCGACGTTACCAATCGATCCATGAAAGTAGCCCCCCCTTTCAAGCACGAGCTCCTGCGAGCCTTAACCTTAACCTTTGTTTCGAGCGGCCCTAGCTTTCCGGGGTATTGTGTGTGGAAGGTATCAACGGCGGCGGTATCGACATGGTATGAGGCGGGTTCCCAGGTGGGATCGGTATATCCAGTCCACTTGACGAAGTATTGTAGGCCGTTGTTCCTCGTTTCCCTGGAGTCTAGAATCTCTTCGATTTCGTACTCCTCTTCTTGCTCTACGATGATGGGTGGAGGCGGTGGTTGAACCTCGCCTGGTACGGGGTCCTGTGCGGCGGGGTCCAGCAATGAGACGTGGAAGACAGGGTGCATCTTCATACTTCGGGGTAGGTCAACTCGGTAGGCGTATGGGGATACTACCGTCTTGATGGGGAACGGGCCAAGTTTCTTCCAGTCGAGCTTCCTTGAATTGCGGGTGGTACGGATATTTTTTGCCGAAACGAAAACCATGTCTCCTATGTTGTATACCGGCGCGGGGGTTCGTTTCGCATTGGTGGACTGTTCTTGTTGGTCTTGCGCCGTTCGGATATTTGTGCGGAGGTATTCGTGGAGTTCCGACATTTTCCCGGCGAAGTCTTTGGCGTCGAGGCTGGGTGGCGTTTTATCGGAGGGCTTGATGTTGACTGTGAACCGCGGGTGGAAACCGAAGTTGCCGAAGAAGGGCGTAGCTTTTGTGGAGGCGGAAACTTGGTTGTTAGCAGAGAATTCGGCCATGGGGAGCCACTTGACCCAGTCGTCCTGTTGATAGGATACATAACCGCGTAGGTATTGTTCCATTACAGCGTTCAGCCTTTCGGTCTGACCATCGGTTTCCGGGTGGAAAGCGGTGGACATCCTTGCTTCAATCCCGAGATGTCCGCGTAACTCTTTCCAGAACTTTGCCGTAAACTGTGTGCCGCGATCGGAGGTGACGTGTGTGGGGAGACCATGGAGTTTCCAGACGTTGCGTAGATATAGTTGAGCGACATCTTCGGCGTTGACGGTCGTGTTGCAAGGTAGGAGGTGCCGCATCTTTGTTAGTCGATTCACGATTACCATGATAACGTCGTAACCTTCACTTTCTGGCAATCCGGTCACGAAGTCCATTGATACTTCCTGCCATGGTTGCTCGGGTATTGGTAGTGGCCGGAGTACGCCAAGTTTCCCGTGTGTGTTTGGTTTGCTCTGTCGACAGGTGTGGCAGTTCCGTACGTAGCGGCCAATGTAGTTCCTCATGAGGGGCCAGTAGTAGTCCCTGCTGATTAGTTCGAAGGTTTTCTCGCGTCCCGGGTGTCCGGCAGATGGTGCATCGTGGTAGAGTTTGAGGATTTGAAGTTTCAGTGGGTCGTAGTCGGGAACATAGAGATTACCGCGGTATAGCAGTCGTCCTTCGTTCTCGGTGCATTCGGCCAAGGAGATTTCCTTTGACTGTTGTTTGCCCTTGTTTCGCATCTCAATTATCTTTTGCGGGAATGGGTCAGCTTCATATCCTTCGTCAAAGAGTTTGTCCAGTGAGGCATTCTTTTCAGCGGGTTCGCTTGATAAAGAACCCGCCAACAAACTTAGCTTGGTTTCGACATTCTCCTTCTTCAGGACGACCTGACTCTGGTGCAATCGCCTTTCATTCCTCTCCAGGAGATCTCCTGATCTTCTTGTCAATGCGCTGGTTTTCCCCTTGTTTCCCTGGTCTGTACCTAATGACGGTTGAACTGCGGAAAGATATTCGGCCCAGCGTGCTTGTCTTCGATTAAGCTGTTTCGTGCTCATGAAGTATTCGAGGTTTTTGTGGTCCGATATGACAGCGATTGGGTGTGCGGCACCTTCTAGTTCCGGGCGCCATTCTTCGAAGCATCGGATGATTGCCAACAGTTCCTTATCGTAAATCTCGTAGTTGCACTCGGCGGGGGAGTGCTTCTTGGAGAAGTAAGCGACGGGTCGGAGGGTATGGGTGTCATCGTATTGGGAAAGTATGCCAGCGGAGACGTAGTCTGAAGCGTCAGTTTCCACAATGATTTCCTTCTCAGGGTCAAAGTGGGCGAGAATGGGAGCGGTGGTAAAAGCTTCTTTGAGGGCCCTGAACGCGTCTGAGCTTCACTTGTCCATGCCCATGCCTTCGTTAGCTTGCTCAGTGGTGCGGCGAGATTCGAGAACCCATAAATGAACCGGCGATAGAAGTTAGCAAATCCGAGAAATGCCTGTACGTCTTTGACCGTCTTGGGGACTGTCCAATTCTGCACGGTGTCCACTTTCTTGGGGTCCATCCGGATGCCATTGGGTTCGATGATGAGGCCGAGGTAGGTGGTGCTCTGTGTGTGGAACTCGCATTTTTCCGGTTTCAGCAGTATTCCGTTGGCCTTCAGTGCTTCGAGGACTTTCTCGACGTGGGTTTGGTGTTCCTCGAGGGTATCGCTGTATATCAGGATGTCGTCGAGATAGGCTGTGCAGAAGATGTCGAGGTACTCGCGGACGCAGTCGTTGATGAAGTGTTGGAAGGTGGCCGGTGCGTTGGTGAGACCGAAAGGCATCACTGTGTACTCGAAGTGGCCATATCTTGTGCGGAACGCAGTCTTCCATTCCTCCCCCTTAGCCATCCGAATTTGGTTGTACCCTTGGCGGAGGTCAAGTTTAGTGTACCATTGGGCTTTGGAGAGGCGGTCGAGTGTTTCCCGGATCAGTGGTAGGGGATACCGGTTCTTGATTGTTAGCTCGTTTAGGCCACGATGGTCAACACAGAGACGGAGGGTTCCATCGGCTTTCTTAACGAAAAGGACGGGGGCACCGGCAGGAGACGAGCTAGCGCGTATGGTCCCTTTATCTAGGTTGTCCTGGATATACTTCCGGAGGACGATTAGTTCTTCACGGGACATACCATAGAGTGGCCCAAATGGTGGTTCTGTGCCTTCTTTGAGTGGTATCTTGTGGTCGTACGGTCGTCGTGGGGGTATTTCGTTGGCAAACTTCTCGTCCATCATGTGGTAGTACCTCTTGTATCTTGGGGGTACCTTGGTCTTCCAGTCGGTTTTTGGGGTGTCTTCGATGGCTCGATCCAGTTCTTCGATGGTGGTGCTGAATATTTGGAGTTTGTCCCTTCGGGCGAAACGACAAATGGCGGCGGAGCTGACGAGGTGGAAGCGGCGTGGTGGGGTGATTCCTTTGACGGGGGCAATTTCCTTCGATAAATGACACTTGTCCTTGCAGTAGTCGGAGTTGAACAAGATGCTGTTGTCCTTGAACCGTAGTGTGGCATCGTGGAGTTGCAGCCAAGGAATTCCGAGTACGAGGGGGTAAGAGCCGAGCTTGGTGACAAAGAAGGGGACCGTTTCGTGGTGGGTGTCGATGGTCATTGGTAGGTAACATAGATGGGTTATTCGGCCAGAGGATATGGGTCGGCCATCTATGACTTCGAGCGTGCGGGGTGATTTGAGGGGAAGCAGAGGGAGGTTGTTACGGTGTGCGTAGGCCTCGTCAATGAACGCGAACCCCGAGCAACCGCTATCGACCAGTGCGTAGGTTTGGATGGGTTTGTTGTTGCTTACGATTTTACACGCGGCAACAAGATGATCCCCATCCAATTTATCCTCCGCAGACGATAACGAGAAACCAGAGATAGCAAACGCAGACGAGGGAGGAATGGTGGGTGGTGGCTTCTGCCCCTTTGGTTTGCCAATGTTTACCAAAGGGGCTTGGCTTTTAAAGCCGGTTGTGAGTTGGGGACGACGGCAACAGGTGGGCGGACAGCGGGTGTGGGAGCGGCGAGGGGGGCGGGGGTTACGGCGGCGGATCTCCAGTTCTCTGTGGAGTAGGCCTTGGTGGGACGGCGTTTGGGTTTGGGTGGCGCTGGGGTTCGGGAGCGGGCGGCTTGCAGTTCGCTGACTTGATCCCAAGCCATCCTGGTCTCAACCTGTGCATCCTCGAGTTCTTCCCTGATGGCCTTTAGGGAGGCTTGTAGTTCCTCCAGTTGGTCCTGGGCGTCGAGCATGCCGAGTTGGGCGTCCTCCAGTGCTTGTTGGAGGTCCTCGACCTCAGCGGGGGTGGTAGGTTCGGGCGTGGGTTGGGTGGCGGCGGTGAGGGCAGAGAGACATGCGGTGAGGGGGTCGTGAGCCTCAGTGAGTTCGTGCCCACAGTCTCCGTCTTCCGGGAGTGGGCCATAGATTTCCAGAAATGTCTGGAGGCGAGCGACGAGGGTGGAGTTGGTGTTGGCGCCGTAGCGCGTGCATCGGTCGACGATTGTCTCGTCTTGGGTTGGGCCTGAGGAGGCGGCGGCGATGTGACCGAGTTCATACCCGGTGGTGGTTGTGGCAAAGCGACACTCGTAATTGAGGTCGTACTTGCCGGAGTGGCGGGCGAGGTCGATGTCTGCGCCGTAGGGTCGGGGCCCCAGAAGGTTGGCTACCTCTACTCTGGAGGAGCGTTTGAAGAGGACGAGATAGCAATAATCTCGTTTGCGGTGGAGAGCGCGGATGGTGCGCCAGGAGCGGGTGGTGAAATAAGTTTTGGCCGGCGTTGGTACCGGGTATGGTCCGTGTGGGACGAGGGGCAGCGATTCGGCGAGTGTTGGCCACTCGGGTTGGGGAACATATTCCCAGGTGTCTTCGGACGCCATTATGGCGTGGTTATGGTTGTTGTTGTGTGGGTTCGGCGATAGCGTACGGTGCGGATGATGAAGCAACGTAATCTCAAGGGGCGCGCGAACGCTCGCAGACGGCGCGACAGTAGTAGCTGTCGAGTGAGTTAAGCGAGGTGCAATGGTCTTCGTTAGAAGAGAGGTATCAGCGTAAGCGAGGTTCAGCGGTCTTCGTTAGAAGAGAAGTAACAGCGTATATATTTGTAACCAGCGTGATATAGTATAATAGTAGTGGCTCGGCCTAGTATGGCATATCAGGGTAGGCCAGATATGCGTACTAAGTACAAGTGTAGTAGAAGACGTTGCTTAAGGAAAGAAGAAGAAAGAAACAGAACTAAGCGAGGGCGAAGCCTCCTAATATACTAAAGGGAATCCTCCGATGACTAATCCTGATGACCCACGATCGCGCAACCGACAGAGTTTTCCAACCGAACACAACAGAACATGAAAGAACATCCATTACTAATCCAACTCCTTCATTCCTCGCGACGTTACCAATCGATCCATGAAACCCTTGATGGAAGAAACATGGGCAAGACTGTCGAAAGCCAAATACTACACCAAACTCGACCTACGCTGGGGATACAACCAAATACGGATAGCGGAGGGAGACAAATGGAAGACAGCATTTCAGACACGGTACGGACACTACGAATACCAAGTTATGCCCTTCGGACTGACTAATGCTCCCGCGACTTTTCAACGGTGGATCAACGACATTCTCCGTCCTCATCTGGATCAATTTGTCACAGCTTATTTAGACGATATCCTTATCTACTCGGAAACTCTAGAGGAACATAAAGTACACGTCCGGAAAATACTCGAGCTATTGCACGCCAATAAAGCCCACCTCAGACCAGAAAAATGTGAATTCTACACGCAAAGGACAAAGTATCTTGGCATTATCTTAACTCCGGAAGGGATCGAAATGGACCAGGAGAAAATATCGGCAGTTGTGAATTGGGAAACACCGGAAAGCGTTAAGGAAGTACAAGGTTTCTCTAACGGGGCGGGGTACGAGGAATGAGGCTAAGAGTGGTCGAGGCGAGGATCGACTCGAAATACGTTCAAGGCAGGACAGGAGATCGGGCTCGGATACCGATCGAACAAAGTATATTGGTAACTAACAGAATATAGGAATGGCTCCGCCTAGCGTGATATGCTAGGTGAGACCAACTAGGAACGAGTACAAATGAAGACGTTGCGTAAGGAAAGAAGAAGAGAAGGAAAACAGAAAAGAAGCGAGGGAGAGCCCTATAATATACCCAAGGAAATCCTTCGCTGATTAATCCCACTGACTCACACCGTATAACCGAAATAGAAACCCCGTAACCGATCTCGATCTTTCCTTCCGTAATCCTAACCCGAAGCGCCTAGCGCTGACCATATCCTCCGAGCACCTTCCTAACTCATCCACCTTATCCGACGCGATAGCGATCCTTCACCTAATACTCCGATTCCGCAACGTTCTCGATGGCAGGGCAGGTGGGGGCGGTCGTGCCGCGATACTAGCCCCCTCTCTAGGTTCGAGCTCCGCGAGAACTCCGACAGGTCCAGGCTTCGTAGGGTATAGGCGATGGAAGCGGGCGAGGAGGCGAGGGGCGTTGGTGACGTTGTCAGAATATTCCAGGTCGGGGCATCGTAACCCTTCCAGCTGCATAGGTACTGGAGTCGTTTGTATCGGATTCGAGAGTCTAGAATATCGTCAAGTTCCCACTCTTCCTCACCTTCGACGACAACAGGGGGAGCCGGGGGAGGGATGTGTCCTGGTAGTGGGTCCGTAGCGCAAGGGTTCAATTTCGAGACGTGGAAGACAGGGTGTATCTTCATCGAGGTCGGCAAGTCAAGTTCATATGCATAGGGGCTGATGATCTTCTTGATTTTGAACCTTCCCAAACGTTTCCAGTCGAGTTTCCGAGAAGGCGAGTGGTTTGAATGTTCTTTGCGTTAAGCCATACCTCGTCACCTACTTTATAATTGGGGGCGGGTATTCGATGTTGGTTGGCACCGGTTTCTTGGCGGTCCTGGGCGTAACGCATCTCAGCCCGGAGGTGTTCTTGTATCTCGGTCATCCTTTTCACTAAAGCGTTGACGTCCTGTTGCTGGGTTCCGAAGGCCGATGGTGCTAGGTCTTCCGTGAAGCGGGGGTCATAACCGTAGTTAGCCATAAACGGGGAAACTTGCGTGGTTTCAGAGGTCGCGTTATTGGCAGTGAACTCGGCAATGGGTAACCAGTCAGTCCAGTCATCTTGTTGGTAGGATACGAGCTCCTCAAGTACTGTTCCATGACTGCGTTGGCTGCTCCGTCTGTCCGTCAGTTTCGGGATGGAACGCGGACGACATAGCTGCTGTGATCTTCAAGGCTTTGCATAATGACTTCCAGAACTTCGAGGTGAATTGGGTCCCTCTGTCCGAGACGATAGATGTGGGTAGGCCATGGAGTTTCCAGACGTGGTCGATGTAGAGGCGTGCGAGATCTTCGGAACCGGTGGTTGTGTTGCAGGCGATATAGTGCTTCATCTTTGACAGGCGGTCCACCACAACTAGAATCGCATCCTTACCTTTACTTTCCGGCTGGCCCATGACAAAATCCATAGATATATGAGTCCAAGGTTTCTGGGGTACAGGTAGTGGGCGTAGGACTCCGAAGGGGGCGTGTCGAGATGTTTTGCTCCGACTACAGGTATGGCAGTTGCGGACATATCGTTCCACAGACTTGCGCATTGTGGGCCAGTAGTAGGATCGTGCTAGCAGATCAAAGGTCTTAGCTCTTCCGACATGACCCGCCGACGGCGCATCGTGGTGTTCCTTCAAGAGATGGAGTTGCAAGGCTTGGTTATCGGGGACATAGATCTTGGTACGGTATGTCAATAGTCCTTCACGGGTTGAGCATTCGGCCAAGGTAATGTCTCGGGAATGCTTTGCGCCTCTTCGGATGAGTTCTAGTATCTTGTTTGGGAATGGGTCAGTGATGTAGGCTTGTTTGAAAAGTTCTTCCAGGGGGGACAGTCCTTGTAAGGACTGGGTTGTAGCCAACAAACCCAGGTTTCCCAGATTCTGGGACTTCAACACTGTCTGGCTCTGGTGGGCCAGGCGTTCATCCCCCTCCTCAGGCATATCGTGTGACCTCCTGGTCAATGCGTCCGGTTTTCCACCTTTCTTCCCAGGTCGGTACGTGATCTTGTAATCGAAGCGTGATAGGAGTTCGGACCATCTGGCCTGGCGTCGATTCAACAGTTTCTTGGTCATAAAATATTCCAAGTTGCGGTGGTCGCTCAGTACTTCAATGGTATCCACGGTTGTCATTAGTTCCGACCTCCATTCTTCGAAGCAACGGATGATTGCCAGCAGTTCCTTATCGTATATTTCATAATTACACTCCGCAGGGGAGTGTTTTTTATTCATATATGCCACGGGGTGTAGGGTTCCCGAGTCATCGTATTGGGACAGTATTCCACCAGAAACGAAGTCAGAAGCATCAGATTCCACGATGATATGTCTATCGGGGTTGAAATGGCGGAGGACCGGGTACGAGGTAAACGCTGCTTTCATGTGGTCAAAAGCTGTCTGGCAAGTGGAGGACCATACAAACGGGGTGTTATCATGTGTGAGTGCTGTGATGGGTAGCAATATCTTGGAATAATCCTTGATAAATCTTTTATAAAAGTTTGCAAACCCGGTGAATACCTGAATATCCTTCACATTCCGTGGTGCCTTCCAATCCCTGATCTTCTCTACCTTTGCCGGATCCATTTCCAAACCCTTCGTTGTAATTATTAGTCCGAGGTACTTGGTTTCTTGTACATGGAACTCGCATTTCTCCGGAGCGCAGTACAGGTCGTTGTCTGTGAGGGCTTGAAGGACTTGATTAACATGGTCGATATGCGTTTCCAGATCCTTGCTGTAAATCAGGATGTCATCCAAGTAAGCAGTGCAGAACCTATCAAGGAAGGGGCGAAGAACGTCGTTTATGAACCGTTGGAACGAGGCAGGAGCGTTGGTTAAGCCGAATGGCATGACGTTATATTGGAAGTGACCGTCGGGTTCGGAATGCTGTTTTCCACTCGTCACCGTGGCGTCACGAATCTGGTTGTAAGCTGCCGGAGATCGAGTTTGGTGTACCATTTGGCGCCGATGAGGTTGAAGGTTTCGCTTGGATAGGGGCAGAGGTACGATCCTTGATGGTGATGTCGTTTATTCGCCGGTAGTCAGCACATGCGGAGTCCTCCACCTGGCTTTCTGACAAACAGGACAGGGGCGCCGGCGGAGGAAGAGCTTGGTTCCATTCGTCCTGATGCCACTTCTTCCTCCAGGTGCTTCTGTAGGGTGGTCAGTTCGTCACGGGACATACTATAGAGGGGACCAAATGGGGGTTCGGTTCTTTCCTTGAGCCGGATGTGGTGGTCATAGGGGCGGTGTTGTGGTAGCTTCTTAGCCCCTTCTTCCTGGAATCGTGACAAGTATTGGTGGTGGACGGTTGGTACGAGTGCGATAGGATTCGAGAGCGATGGCGATTGTGTTGGATTAAAAACGACTGCGAAGACTTGGAGATCCCTGGTGGTTTCGTAGAACGTAGCCGCTGACACTCTCTCTATCTCTAGATCATGTGTAGCGGGCAGCGGGCTGGAAATTCCTTGGACATAGGCGGGGATGGGTTCGTCGTTGCATTGGCGGAGACAGTGAGGGGAGTCAAAGAGAATGGAGTTCGTAACAAAGTGTTATGGCGTCACGGGACATAGTAGGATAAGCGGTGGTGGAGTGAAGAGAAGTGTGGTCACACCCGTCAACGGATGAGTCATGGGTTATTCTATCGGTTTCTATTCGGTTCCATTGTATTCTATCTCTTTCCTTGTGCAATCGTATTTGTCATGCTCGGACAGGGGTTATTCGGATATATAAAGAGCCCTGTGTTCGCTCTCTGTCTAGCTTCTCTTCCTTTCCTTTTCTCTTCACGCAACCTCTTGTATTATTAAGGAATACCAAGTCTTTATTCCTCCATAGTCTATAGTCTACGATCTTTTGGTCTCATCGACCAAAAGGGTTTTACGGTTCTTTGTTCGCTTAGAGTCTACCTCCAAGCCCTTCGCCTCGGCTGTGTTCCTTGGACCTCCACTGTTTCTGCCTCGCCTACGGGCCCCACGTAACACAAAGTCTAACTTAACGTTATGTCGACGCATCCATGGGATACCAAGGACTACAGGGTAGTGCCCAAGACGGGTGACATACGCGGTGACCTTCTCGAAATGGCCTTGGATGCGGAGGGACAATTGTGCAGTGTGTGTGATATCACCGGAGGAGATTTCTCTCCCATCGATGACTTGTAGTTTACGGGGTTGAGCGAGTAGGGAGGTAGGAAGTTGGTGGTGGCATACGAATCTTGTCAATGAATGCGATTCCAGAAGCTCCAGTGTCTACTAATGCGTAGGTTTTACAGATTTTATTTTTATCAGATACAGAACATGAAACAACTAAGTGATCTGAAAAACCTTGCGCAGAAGAGACACTAGAAACAGGACCAGAAACCGAAGACAGAGACAAAGAGATAGGAGAAACCTGTACTGAGCCACTCAGTGCAGGTCGTCCCCATTTCCCGACGGTGGGGAACGGGAACGCGGCATACCAGAGAAAGAAAAACCAAGATCAGAAGGACCAGAAGAACCAGAAGCAGAACCAGAAGAAGAAAAACCAGAACCAGAAGAAGACGAAGACGTAGTAGCAAGAGCCCCATGCATCACCGGAGGTTGGTAGACCTCGGTGGTAGCAGCGGCGCGGAACGGACGAGCATTGGGGCGGCGATTGGGGCACTCGGTAGCGAAATGTCCCGCGTGTCCACAGTACATACACAACCCTTGGGCCATGCGACGCGAGCGTTCGGCTGGGGACAAGGGACCACGAGGGGCACGAGGACGGATGTTGGAGAGATCCATAGGGACTGAGCCCCCTGGTGCGTGAGACGGGTGTGCGGCGGTAGCTGGGGCGGGAGCGGAAGCAGGAGTAGACGACCTTTGGGGTGCGGAGGCGAAGGCGGGAGCAGAGGCAACCCGGGAGCGGAGGCGAGCATCCCTGATACGTCCATCCAACTCTTGTAGGAGTCGGACGTAAGCCGTCAGGGAGTCGGGGGTGGCGTGGTGGATCATGGCATTCCGGAGGTCGCTTGAGAGTCCACGTGTGAGGGCGTGCTTCTGGGCTTGTTCGTTCCAGGCAACATCGGCGGCCAAGCGTTGGAAATCGGCGAAGTATGCGGAGAAGTCCTGAGTTCCCTGCGTTAGTTTCTCCAGCTCTCGTTCAGCGGTGGCGACTCGGTTAGGGTCTCCAAACGCAGTGTCCAGGAGGGTGATCAGTGCTTCGATGTTGGCGAGGTTGATGTTGGCACCGTTGACCAAGGGCATGACTTGGCCAAGTGCACGTCCGGTTAGCAAGTTGATCGCGTATACGAGCTGTTGTTGGTCGGAGGTGAACCGGTCGGCGTTTCCGATCATCTTGAGGCGGAGTTGGGTGACGAAGGGGCGGAGAGCCGAACGGGTACCGTAGAACTTAGCTGGGTCAGGGATTTTGTCAGATCGTTGGGCAGGGGCAGGGACAGGGACTGGGGGCTGGGCTTGGACGGGGACTGGGACTGGGGCAACAGGTTCTGGGGCCGGGGGTGCACGAGCGCGTAGGAGGTGGTTAAGCTCCCTTGCTTCCATGAGTTGGGTCGTCAGTTCTTGGACTTGGCTTTCGAGTTCGGGGATGGCGGCGGCAGTGTTCATAGCAACGTCCAACTGTTGTCGGAGTCTATCTCTTTCTTCGGCGAGGGCGTGACCTTGACGGAAGTTCGCTCTTGCTTGATTGTGCCACTGGGATAAGTTTTGGTATAGGAGGTCTGGGTTTTGGGTGTAGGAGTCCCGGAACTCATCGAGAGTTCCTGGGAAACCCCATTGGGATGGGGTTGCCATTGCGTATCGGGAGTCGATGTAAGTCGACGCAACGTAGTCTAACGGGGCGGGGTATGAGGGATGAGGCTAAGGGTGGTCGAGGCGAGGATCGACTCGAAATACGTTCAAGGCAGGACAGGAGATCGGGCTCGGATACCGATCGAACAAAGTATATTGGTAACTAACAGAATATAGGAATGGCTCCGCCTAGCGTGATATGCTAGGTGAGACCAACTAGGAAACAGAATGAAGGCGTTGCGTAAGGAAAGAAGAAGAGAAGGAAAACAGAAAGAAGCGAGGAGAGCCCTATAATATACCCAAGAAATCCTTGCTGATTAATCCACTGACTCGCGTATAACGAAATAGAAACCGTAACGATCTCGATCTTTCCTTCCGTAATCCTAGCGGCCTGGCTGACCATATCCTCCGAGCACCTTCCTAACCCATCCACCTTATCCGACGCGATAGCGATCCTTCACCTAATACTCCGATTCCGCAACGTTCTCGATGGCAGGGCAGGTGGGGGCGGTCGTGCCGCGATAGTTTCCTCGGATTCGCCAACTTTTATCGACGTTTCATTGATGGATATTCTAGGATAGCAATGCCTCTGACAAAATTGACAAATAATGATACGAAGAAAGAGTGGAATAAAAAGGGTGTCAAGTTTGAATGGTCAGAAGAGGCAGATCAGGCTTTCCGAAATCTAAAAATTGCATTCACAACGGCACCGATACTCGGCGCCGACGAGAAAGTATCGTGGAAACCGACGCCTCCGATTATGTGTCAGGGGGAGTATTATCACAACGCGATGACAAGGAGCTCCTACACCCAGTGGCATTCTTCAACAAAAGACACACGCCAGCAGAATGCAACTATAAATATACGATAAATAACTCCTGGCGATCATTCGATGCTTCGAACATTGGCGGTACAACCTGGAAGGAGCCCAGTTCCCCATCAAAGTCCTAACAGACCACCGGAACTTGGAATACTTTATGACCACCAAACTGCTAAATCGTCGCCAAGCGAGATGGTCAGAATTTCTGTCACGTTTCGATTTCATCATTCAATACCGACCAGGGAAACAAGGAGGAAAACCGGATGCACTGACTAGGAGGCCTGGAGACCTCCCTAAGGCGGGGGATGAAAGATTGGCCCATCAGAGCCAGATAGTGATAAAAAGAGAGAATTTGGATACAAAGCTAAGTTTGTTTGCGGGCTCTTTATCAAATGAACCCGCTGAAGGAATGTCTACTGTGGAGGAATTGTTTTCAAATGCTTACCAGATCGATAGTTTCCCAAACAAAGTCTTATCGCTACTCCGGAACGGGGCAAAACATTCGAAAAAGATATCACTAGCCGAATGCTCTGAGGACGGAAACGGCCGACTCCTATCTGGCGCTATTATCGTCTGGAAGAAAGTGACCTTCGTTTACGACTACTTCGGGAACATCACGACAAACCGTCAGCAGAACATCCCGGAAGAGCCAAGACGTTGGAACTACTGAGCCGAGAATACTACTGGCCCCAAATGCGGAAATACGTTGACCAATACGTTCGGAACTGCGAAGTTTGTACGAAGCAAGGCGTCGGAATGCGCCATGCGAGGTATTCGACCAATGCCCATACGGATGGACCATGGACAGATGTATCGATGGACTTTGTTACGGACCTACCAGATAGTGGGGGATACAATGCGATCCTGATGGTAGTCGATCGGTTGACCAAGATGAGACACCTGATACCAACAACCAAGGAAGTCGACGCCCGAGAGACAGCCAAACTATACCTGGAACACGTTTGGAAGTTACATGGCCTACCCGAGGCAATAGTATCAGACAGGGGAACCCAATTCACCGCCGAGTTTTGGCAATCCTTATGCGATCGCTTAGAAATATCACCGCGATACTCAACGGCTTTCCACCCCCAAACCGACGGTCAAACGGAACGGCTCAACGCAGTCATGGAGCAGTATCTCCGGAGCTATGTGTCATACCAACAGGATGACTGGCGGTCCATGTTGCCAATGGCAGAGTTCGCGGCCAACAACCACTCCTCGGAAACTACCCAAGTTTCGCCTTTCTTCGCCAATACCGGGAGACACCCGCGAATGACGTTCGGCCCATTAGAACATGGAAAGACCACGGCAGAAGACCAAGCTAACGGGATCGCAAGGGACATAAAGGCCGTCTATGAATTCTTGAAGGACGAGATGTTTAGAGCACAGAAGATAGCAGAGGACACCGCTAACGTCAACCGCTTACCTGCACCTCGATACTCTTTAACAGATAAGGTATTCCTCTCGACTCGACATATCAATACCAAACGACCTTCAAAGAAACTCGATTGGAAGCGAGTGGGACCCTACCAGATCAAGAGGATTGTTAGCCCATACGCGTACGAATTAGACCTACCACGCGTCTGTGAAGGTTCACCCCGTCTTCCACGTCTCGTTACTCTCCCCGGCCGCAAACGACCCCGTCCCAGGGCAACAGCAACTACCTCCACCCCCAGTGGAGATTGAAGGACAAGAGGAGTGGGAGGTTGAAGCGATATTAGACTCGAGGAGACGACGGGGAAGATTGAATACTTGGTACGGTACCAAGGTTATCCCGAACCATCCTGGCAACCCCCGGATGACCTTGAACATTCCCAAGACCTGGTCAAAGGCTTTCACCAACGGTATCGTAACAAGCCAAAGCCTACCAGGAGTTAGGCCTCAGAGGGGGACCTGATCTGTAATGGCGTCACGGGACGTGGTAGGATAAGCGATGGTGGAGTGAAGAGAAGTGTGGTCACACTCGTCAATGGATGAGTCATGGGTTATTCTATCAGGTTCTATTCGGTTCCATTGTATTCTATCTCTTTCCTTGTGCAATCGTATTTGTCATGTTCGGACAGGGGTTATTCGGTTATATAAAGAGCCCTGTGTCCGCTCTCTGTCTAGTTTCTCTTCCTTTTCTTTTCTCTTCACGCAACCTCTTGCATCTTCCTCCGCGACGATGTTTTTCCTCCTGGGACCGACCTCCCTTGAGAGCCCTCCTCGTCGACGACTGGATACACGAGTTTCTAGAGAGCCTTCGCCGCGCTAGATTCCCCATGTTCTGACCGAGTCTCCCCACCACCCCCTTTTCACCGAGTTGATACCCTCGCGGGATCGTCTATCACTCCTGCTCCTGCCAAACCGGCGGCCACCGCCAGGCGGTCGTTCCCCCTCCTCCTTGCTGCTCATCGCGCGAGCACACACGTTGAGTCCGCACTGTCAGTAACTCTCAGGTTAGCGAGCCTCTGCCATGCTCGACAGCCCGGAAAGTTTGACCCTCACGGTCGCAAAACATTTCTCAAAATTTTTAGTCACTCGCGTGACCTTACCCCTCTTTACGGCCTAGCCATCAGCCATTCTTAGCAGCGGCTCCGATCCCTCGCTCATCACTGGTCATCAGACCACCCTCAACACGCGGTCGGCGCTTTCGATTGCGACCATTCCTCTGAGTTGGCATCCCCAACTCACCTTTTATTTTGCGGCCCCCAGAGGCCTCCATACCTACTGGTCTCCCAGACCACGCTCAACACCACGGTCGGCACTTTCGATTGCGACCACCCATTCTTCTGAGTTGGCAACCCCAACTCACCACTCAACTGGCGGCCCGCTCCCTCACCCCAATACCTACTGGTCCCCGAGACCACCCACTCAACACCACGGTTGGCACTTTCGATTCTGCCGCGCTCTTGCGCCATTGCCTGACTAGCAGATGCCGAGCCGCTCTTGACCCACCCCCTCGCTTTCACCCCTGGCGCTGCTGCGGTTGGCCTTTCCTGCCGCCGTGCGCGTGGTTTTCCCAGTCCTGTTGGGTTCGTCCACAGATCTGACAGCGGGAAGCGTTGGTAATGATGCCGTCTCAGGTTGAGCAGTATATAGGATCGTCTTCGACTTATATGTAGTTGTGGAGAAGTTTGGGGTTTATTCTTACGACAGGAAGGTTTCTTTATTTGTCATTTAGTCTCTGCTTACCTGTACCTCGCGTTATTTCCCCCTCTTCGTGGGACCCATTCTTGTGTCGCGGCCATTGAGTCGTTTGCTATTTATTCTCTTTCCTTTGTCTCGCGTTGCTTGGGTTAGTCGGCGGTAGTTGTAGTTCGGGTAGTATAGTTGTGCGATAGGCTTCGGCCTCAAAGCAATATAAGGTTCTCTCTCTCTCTTGCATCTTCCCGGACGCTCGGTAAACCTCGCTTCAAAAAATTTTTACTATCGCGTATTCTATTCCTATTATATTCTATTTCTATCGCTTCGGCCTCACCTGGTATACCATACTAGGCGGAGTCACCTCGCTTCCCCTGCGTACGGTCGCGATCGTTGTTCTAAGCGAAGAAAACATCAAAAACCACACCACAAATGTCTGGCGACGGACACAACCGGTGGGGAAGTGAAAGGAAGAGGAACCTTCCTTTTGACCCCCCAAACCCAGAAAGACATGCACCTGGGAATCTTTCTCAGCCGTCACTCTCCAGTTTCTTCGCGCCTACCCCCTCTCCAGGGACTCCGGCACCCCCTCGATTCGACGACTCCCAGTCCCAAGCCTCACAGGCGAACACCCAAACAGAACTACCCTCCATTAACGACTCCCTGAGAGCATTACAAAAAGGACACATAGACACCACCAACACGCTCCAGAGCCTCGGCTGGCAAATGAAAGGAATGAGCCAAACGTTAACCAAAGACACCAAGCTGCTAAAAGACCAACAGCTTGCGATACAACAAGCGATGGCCCAAACCCTCCTCCCCCTCATCCAGAAACTCGAAGAGAAACAAAGCCTCTTCGAAGAAAAAATGGTCAAGCAGATTGGGGAGATCCAAGCCCTCCTCAGCAAACCCCAACCCCCTCCTCCCGCGGTGCCCATCCCACCAGCTCAACCCGCCAGCTGCATGAGCCCAACCGCTGGCGCCCAACCAGCCCGAGCCCAACCACCACCACCACCACAACAACAACAACAACAACAACAACAGCAACAACAACAACAGCAACAACAACAACAACAACAACAACAACCCGCCCGCCAGTCCTACGCCAATATGGCCCAAGCAGGCAACCCAAACCGAGATACCTTCCAACTGGTACAGAGACGGAAGTCTGCAAAGAAGGCAGACCCATTCTTCAAGGCCGATTTCTCAAGGGCGAACCGAGAAATCATCGCGGAATCTGCGAACCCCACCTCAAGCCCCTCCGGACATCCGGGCCAGAGTCAGCGCCGGAATCCCGGCCGCCAAGTGCCACTTCATCGCGCGCGAAGGCCTCAACAACCACATCGTCGCCGAAGCGAAATTCGACACCTCGGCAGAAACCGTCTTTGCTTCAAGCACGAAATCAAAGCCGCATTCATGGAGATGCGGATCCATGTCATCGACATCAGGGCCAATTCAAAATGGTCAAAACTCATTGTGCGGGATCGACAACGATCGGAGATGGAATCGGCAGCGGGCCAGCTGGTCGCGTCGAAATCAAATCTGTATGGGAGAAACTCCAGCTCGAATCCCAAGATGGATAACCTCCCCCGAAAAAAGGACCGGTAAGGAGCACTCCTCAATGATCATCGCCCTCCCAGGATCATACACAATGGCCACCCTGGGTCTCAAATCCCTCCTCTTTCTTGACCGCGGATGCACGCCGAGACCTACCACAACATCCGCGAAGACGCAATGCGAAACTGCGAATACGGCGCGGACAAGAACAATGCGCGAGACAGGTCGATCACGGACACTGCGCAGAAGAACAGCGCGACGGATGAACACCCGTACAAATCCTGCGCTGGAGGAATACCAACTGCACCCACTCACCCATCCGATGCCACAACTGCAAAAGGCTTCCAGCAAAACAACCGAGCGTGCCCAGAACGCGCAAAGGCAACACTACGAGCATCGCTGCGATTTAATGAGTCCAGAACCATTCTAATCGCCCCGGCCATCATCCCAGTCATCCCAGTCGCCCCGGCTGCCCAGGCAGTGTCGCCGACTCCGGCAGCACCAATACCCTCCGCACCCGAACCAACAATTCAAGTACCCGCAACACCGGCACTACCGGTACAAATTGACCATGATATGGGGAATAACTAAGTTAATTTCTTTCTTCCTTTCTTTACCTCGCGTATTTAACCCCAGTATGGGTCCCACATCGTGTCGCGACCATTGAGTCGTTTGCGTTTTTCTATCTTTTTTCTTTTGTTCCGTTTCCTTTCGTCGTTCGTTTGGGTTAGCCGGCGGAAGTTGTAGTTCGGGTAGTATAGTTGTGCGATAAGCCTTTGGCTTCGAAGCAATATAAAATCTCTCTCTCTCTCTCTTGCATCTTCCCCTCCGGGACGATGTTTTTCCTCCTGGGCCCGACCGCCCTTGAGAGCCCTCCTCGTCGACGACTGGATACATGTGTTTCTAGAGAGCCTTCGCCGCGCTAGATTCCCCATGTTACGACACGAGTCTTCCCTCCACCCCCTTTTCACGAGTTGATACCCTCGCGGGATCGTCTATCACTCACCAACTCCTCCGTCGGCGGCCACGCCAGGCGGTGCGTTCCCCCTCCTCTTGCTGCTTCGCGCGTGCGTTGAGTCCGCACACTGTCAGTAACTCTCAGGTTAGCGAGCCCTCTGCCAGCGCTCGACAGCCGGAAAGTTTAACCACGGTCGCCAAAACATTTCTCAAATTTTTTAGGTCACTCGCGTGACCTTACCCCTCTTTACGGCCCTAAGATCGCATTCTTAGCAGGCGGCTCCGATCCCTCACCACTCATCTTGGTCCTCGAGACCACCCCCTCAACCACGCGGTCGGCGCTTTCGATTGCGACCCATTCCTCTGAGTTGGCATCCCAACTCACTTTATTTTGCACGGCAGAGGCCTCCATACCTACTGGTCTCCCAGACCACCCCTTCAACCACGGTCGGCACTTTCGATTGCGACCACGTTCTTACCGAGTTGGCAAGCCCCAACTCACCACTCAACTGGTGGCTCGCTCCTCACCCCAATACTTACTGGTCCCCGAGACCACCCACTCAACACGGTTGGCACTTTCGATTGCAACCCACCACTCTTACCGCGCCATTGCCTGACTAGCAGATCTGAGGCACCACTCTTGACCCACCCCCGCTTTCGCCTGGCTGTTGCGGTTGGCCTTTCCTGCGCCGTGCGGCGTGGTTTTCCCAGTCCTGTTGGGTTCGTCCACAGATCGACACGGAAGCGTTGGTAATGATGCCGTTTCAGGTTGAGCAGTATATGGGATCGTCTTCGACATATGTAGTTGACGGAGAAGTTTGGGGTTTCATTCTTACTACGGGGAGGTTTCTTTGTTGTCGCTTAGATTCTGCTTACCTGTACCTCGCGTTATTTCCCCCTCTTCGTGGGACCCATTCTTGTGTCGCGGCCATTGAGTCGTTTGCGATTTATTCTTTTTCCTTTGTCTCGCGTTGCTTGGGTTAGTCGGCGGTAGTTGTAGTTCGGGTAGTATAGTTGTGCGATAGGCTTCGGCCTCAAAGCAATATAAGGTTCTCTCTCTCTCTCTCTTGTATCTTAAGGAATACGAAGTCTTTCTTCCTCCATAGTCTATAGTCTACGATCTTTTGGTCTCATCGGCCAAAAGGGTTTTACGGTTTCTCGTTCGCTTAGAGTATACCTCTAAGTCCTTCGCTTCGGCTGTGTTCCTTGGACCTCCACTGTTTCTGCCTCGCCTACGGGCCCCACGTAACATTTAGGACCGCCGATATCTTTTCTGGATCCATTTTGGTACCTTCCGGGGTGAGAATAATTCCGAGGTATTTTGTCTTCTGGGTATAGAACTCGCATTTTTCCGGTCGGAGGTGGGCTTTGTTGGCGTGCAGTAGCTCGAGTATTTTCCGGACGTGTATTTTATGTTCCTCTAGAATTTCAGAATAGATAAGGATGTCGTCTAAGTAAGCTGTGACAAATTGATCCAGATGAGGACGGAGAATGTCGTTGATCCACCGTTGAAAGGTCGCGGGAGCATTAGTCAGTCCGAAGGGCATAACTTGGTATTCGTAGTGTCCGTACCGTGTCCGAAATGCTGTCTTCCATTCGTCTCCCTCCGCTATCCGTATTTGGTTGTATCCCCAGTGTAGGTCGAGTTTGGTGTAGTATTTGGCTTTCGACAGCCTTGCCCATGTTTCTTCCATCAGGGGGAGAGGATACCTATCTTTTACAGTAATCTCGTTTAGTCCCCGGTAGTCCACACACAACCGTAGAGTCCCATCGCTTTTCTTGACGAAGATAATTGGTGCACCCGCCGGTGAGGTACTATTTCGGATCACCCCTCGCGGAAGATTCTCCTTGATATATTCCCACAAGGCCTTGAGTTCCGTCTGTGTCATGTTGTACATTGGTTTGAAGGGTGGTTGTTTCTCTCCTTGCAGTACTATGTGGTGGTTGTAGAGAGGTCTGTGTGGTGGTAATACCGACGCGTCGGCCTCTTCGAATAAGGGTAGTAGGTCATGGTTTTCCGGAGTCTGATTTGGCGAATGTCAATGGTCGTCTGGTCTAGAGCTGAGAGATGGATCAGATGGGCGCCTTTGTGTAGCTGCTGAACAATCTGTTGAATCGACGCCGGTGCTTTGCTGAGTGCAGCGAGGTCTATTAGATTCCACTCGGGGGTTGGTATGGAGATTCCCCTTGCGACGATTGGTTTCCTTTCGATGCAGCAATGTTGGCAACAGGTTGGCGAATCGAATATCAGTTTGTTCTTTTTCGGTGGTAGTTTGATATCGTGTCTTCGCATCCATGGTATTCCCATTACAATCGGGTATAATCCTAACTGGGTAACAAAACATGGTGCTTCCTCGCGGTGTCCGTGTATATCGAGGTCAAGGGTAACAAAGTGGGTGATCTTGCCAGACCGAATTGGTCGTCCATCGATGACATCGACTCGTCGGGGTATTTTTAATGGAGTCATAGTGAGTTTATGGTGGCGTACAAAAGATTCGTCTACAAACGCGTATCCGGAAGCCCCGGTATCAATGAGAGCAAAGGTGGGTACAAAAGTATTTTTATTCTGTGAAACCGAACAGGTTACTACAAATTGATTCCCATCCATTTCCTCCTCTGATACCGAACAAGTAGAAATACGCATCCTAGAAAAATCCTCAAAGGGTCCCTGGTTTATGCCACTTAAGCCAGGGACAAATCTTTTGCCGACTCATTGTCCGAGTCCTGTTCCTCCTCCACCCTGATCGCCGCTCCCCTCATAGTATATTTCCTTTGTCCTCCACCCTGTCCCTTAGCCTGGGGGCAGTTCCTCACCAGGTGTCCAACCCCCCCACAATAAAAACATCTTCCTTCTGTCAATCTAGCATTTCTTTCCGTAGGGGTGGGGCGACGCCGGCCCCCCGATAATTCCATAGGTGTGTCACCTCTGGGCGCGAACGATGGATGAGTAGGCGCAGGTGATGCTTGGTTCGTAGGAGCAGGAGCAGGAACATAGGGACGCGAAGGTTGGGTTGGGCGGTACTGCTGTGCGTTGGGCGACAGGGTTACTGTTGCTGGTGGTAAATGGGTGTCGCTTACCCAGCCTAGCCTTGATCGCGCGTTGCCTGTTGTCCAACCGTTGTAGAAGGGTTGCGCAACCATCAACCGTAGCGGGGGTCTCGTGGTGTACCATTGCCTCCATAAGTTCCGCTGAAATCCCTTCCAGCAAGCACTCAACCCTAGTGATCTGGTCAAAACCCGACTCGGAGGCATGTCGTTGGAACTCGGCGAAGTAATCGGAGAAGGTACGGTTTCGTTGGCGCATGTCCCTCAAGCTTCGGCGGGCGGTGTAGACTCGGTCTGGGTCTCCGAAGGCAGTGTCCAAGATCTCGTAAAACCGTTCCATTGATGACAGGTTAATGCCTTCATCCGTGGTATATGCGAGGAACTGGCTGGCTGTCATATCTTCGAGGCGACCGAAGGCATAGGACAGCTTAGACTGTAGAGTCGGGAAGCGGTCGGCATTCCCCAGTAACTTGATCCTCATCTGTTGTTTGAAGAGGTGTAGCCTTGTTCGATCTTGGTCGCCCCGAAAAATGGCCGGGTCTGATAGCTTTTCCGAACGATGGGTAGTCGTGGAAGGGCTCCTGACTGGGGGTGCTGCTGGGTTGGGGGCTGCTTGTTGCTGTTGGGCTGCAGCTTGTTGGGCTGCAGCTAGGTCCCTCTGGAAGGCCTGTCTTGCCTCCTCTCCTTGTGAGTAGGCAGCGCCGAGTCTTGGCGTATTGGGATAACGCCGTCCGACACCGTTCAGGAGAGGCGAAGGTTTGGCGTTGGCATGGTCAGGGTTGTATACGGGATACTGTTCGAAGTAGGTCTGTAGTTGCTGCGATAATTCCACGTAGTCAATGGGGTTCGACATGGTGGGCGTTGGTCTAAAGGCTGTGTTGGTTGGCGTTGGAGACGCAACCTAGTGTTACGTTGGGGCCCGTAGGCGAAGCAGAAACAGTGGAGGTCCAAGGAACACAGCCGAGGCGAAGGGCTTAGAGGTAGACTCTAAGCGAACAAGGAACCGTAAAACCCTTTTGGCCGATGAGACCAAAAGATCGTAGACTATAGACTATGGAGGAATGAAGACCTCGTATTCCTTAAGATACAAGAGAGAGAGAGAGAGACTTTATATTGCTTCGAAGCCATAGGCTTATCGCACAACTATACTACCCGAACTACAACCTCCACCGACTAACCCGAACGAAAGACGAAAGGAAAAGACAAAGGAAAGGATAAAAAACGCTAACGACTCAATGGCCGCGACACAAAATGGGTCCCACGAAGAAGGGGAATTAACGCGAGGTAAAGAAGGGGAAGGAAAGAAAGAAAGTGTAACTTAATTGTTCCCCATGTCGTGATCAGTTTCTACCGGTAGTGCCGGTGTTGCGGGTGTTGCGGGTACCTGGATTATTGTTTCGGGAGCGGAGGGTGCAGGTGCCACCTGAGTCGACGGCACTGCCTGGGCAGCCGGAGCGACTGGGATGATGGCCGGGGCTATCAGAATAGGTCTAGATTCGTTAAATCTTAGAGATGCTCGTAGTGTTGCTTTTGCGCGTTCTGGGCACGCTCGGTCGGTCGCTTTGTGGAAGCCTTTGCAGTTGTGGCATCTGATGGGTGAATGGGTGCAGTTGGTTCCTCCAGCGCAGGATTTGCATGGGTGGTCGTCTGTCGCGTGATCTTCCGCGCAGTGTCCGCATCGACCTGTTTCGCGGGCGCATTGTTCTTGTCTGTGTCCGAATTCGAGGCAGTTCCGGCATTGAGTGTCTTCGCGGATGTTGTGGTAGGTCTCGAGGGTGCATCTGCGGTCAAAGAGTAGGAGGGATTTGAGGCCCAAGGTGGTCATTGTGTATGATCCCGGAAGAGCGATGATCATCGAGGAGTGCTCCTTTCCGGCTCTTTTTTCCGCGGAGGTTATCCATCTTGGGATCTGGGCGAGTTGAAGTTTCTCCCCATAGTTGCATTTGATTTCCGACGCGACCAGTTGGCCCGCGTCGATTCCGTCCCCGATCGATGTCGGGATGCCGTGTGCGATAAATTTGGACCATTTCGAGTTGGCCCTGATGTCGATCACGTGGATTCTCATCTCCGTGAAAGCGTCTTTGATTTCGTGCTTATAAGCAAGCACGGTTTCTGCTGAGGTGTCGAATTTCGTTTCGAGGACGATGTGGTTATTGAGGGTCCTTCGTGCCGTGATGAAGTGGCACTTGGCATCGGGGATTCCGGCATTGACTTTGGCTCGAATGTCTGAGGAGTTGAGGTGAGGGGGTTCGCTGCATTCCGCGATGATTTCTCGGTTCGCCCTGGAGAAATCGGCTTTAAACAGCGGGTCTGCCTTTTTTGCAGAATTCCTTCTCTGTACCAGCTGGAAGGTGTCTTTATCTGGGTTGCCTGCCTGGGCCACGTTGGCGAAAGATCGGCGGGCAGGTTGTTGTTGTTGTAGTTGTTGTTGTGGGGCGTGGGTGGGTTGTGCCCGGGTGGGTTGTGCCCGAGTGGGTTGGGCTTGAGTGGGTTGGGCTCGAGTGGGTTGGGCTCGGGCGGCGACGCGGGGTAGGGTTTGTGGTGGTGGTACTGCGGGGGGAGGGGGCGCGGGTGCGGGTGCGGTGGGTTTGTTGAGGAGGTTATGGATTTCCTCTAACTGTTTCGTTATTTTGGACTCGAAACGTTCCTGTTGTTCTTCCACTTTCTGGATGAGGGGGTATATGGACTGGGCCATCGCGTCCTGCAGGATTTTCAGTTGCTCCTTGAGCAGTTTGTTTCCGTCTTTGATCTCCGTCAATTGCAAGCCCATGTAGTATTTTGATGTCCTCACCGCGTCGGTGAGGTCTCTGATCTCTTTTCCGGCAATGTGTTGTGCTGCTTTCATCGTTCTGAGCATATCGTTGATGGGGGGAAGTTCCTGTTGGGAGTCCGCTTGGGAGGCCTGGGACTGAGAGTCATCGAATCTAGGAGGTGCCGGTGTCCCTGGAGAGGGGGTCGGCGCGAAGAAGCTGGAGAGTGATGGCTGGGAAAGGTTCCCAGGTGCAGGCCTGTCTGGATTTGGGGAGTCAGAACGAGTGTCCCTCTTCCTTCCTTGTGGGAACATATTGTGTTGTTTTGTTTTCTTCGCTTAGAACAACGAGCGCGACCGTACGCGGGGAAGCGAGATGACTCCGCCTAGTATGGTATACTAGGTGAGGCCGGAGCGATAGAAGTAAAATATAGTAGGAATAGAATACGCGATAGTAAAAAATTTTTTGAAGCGAGGTTTACCGAGCGTCCGGGAAGATGCAAGAGGTTGCGTGAAGAGAAAAGGAAAGGAAGAGAAACTAGACAGAGAGCGAGCAGGGCTCATATATACCCGAATAACCCCTGTCCGAACATGACAAATACGATTGCTTAAGGAAACAGATAGCATACAATGGAACCGAGTAGAAACAAATAGAACAACCCATGACTCATCCCTTGACGAGTGCAACCACACTTCTCTTCACTCCACCATCGCTTATTCTCTTGCGTCCCGTGACGCCATAACAGACTCCCAGTCCCAAGCCTCACAGGCAGACGTCCAAACAGAACTACCCTCCATCAACGACACCCTCAGAACATTAACAAAAGGACACATAGACACCTCCAACTCGCTTCAGAGCCTCGGCTGGCAACTGAAAGGGATCAGCCAATCGTTAACCCGAGAAACTAAGCTGCTAAAAGACCAACAGCTCGCGATACAACAAGCGATGGCCCAAACCCTCTTCCCACTCATCCAGAAAATCGAAGAGAAACAGGGCCTCTTCGAGGAAAAAATGATCAAGCAAATTGAGGAGATCCAAGCCCTCCTCAGCATACCTCAACCCCCTCCTCCCGCGGTGCCCATCCCACACGCACACGCTCAACCCGCTCAACCAGCTCAACCCGCCCGAGCCCAACCCAGCCAACCCACCGCGCGAGCCCAACCACGCGGCAGCGGCAACAGCAACAACCAGCCAGCGACAACGCGGCGGCAACAACAACAACAACAGCAACAACAACAACAACAACCCGCCCACCAGTCTTACGCCAACATGGCCCAGGCAGGCAACCCAAACCAAGATACCTTCCAACTGGTACAGAGACGAAAGTCTGCAAAGAAGGCAGACCCGCTGTTTAAGGCTGATTTCTCAAGGGCTAACCGAGAAATCATCGCGGAATGCAGCGAACCCCCCCACGTCACCCCCTCCGAAATCCGAGTCAAAGTCAACGCCGGAATCCCCGATGCAAAATGCCACTTCATCGCGGCACAAAAAACCCTCAACAACCATATCGTCCTCGAAACCAAGTTCGATACCTCAGCCGAAACCGTGCTCGCTTACAAGCACGAAATCAAAGACGCATTCACGGGGATGAGAATCCACGTGATCGACATCAGGGCCAACTCAAAATGGTCAAAATTCATAGTACACGGCATCCCGACAACAATCGGGGACGGAATCGAAGCAGGCCAACTGGTTGCCTCAGAAATCAAATGCAACTACGGAGAGAAACTCCAACTCGCCCAAATCCCAAGATGGATAACCTCCTCGGTAAAGAGAACCGGTAAGGAACACTCCTCAATGATCATCGCTTTGCCGGGATCATACACAATGGCCACCCTGGGCCTCAAATCCCTTCTACTTTTCGATCGCAGATGTAATCTCGAAACGTACCACAACATCCGCGAGGACACCCAATGCCGGAACTGCTTCAAGTTCGGACACAGACAAGAACAATGCGCCCACCAAACAGGTCAATGTGGACACTGCGCGGAAGACCATACGACAGACGACCACCCATGCAAATCCTGCGCCGGAGGTACTAACTGTACCCACTCACCCATCAGATGCCATAACTGCAAAGGCTTCCACAAAGCGACCGACCGAGCGTGCCCAGAACGCGCAAAGGCAACACTATGAGCATCACTAAGATTTAACGAATCGAGACCCATTCTAGTAGCCCCGGCCATTATCCCAGTCGCTCCGGCTGCCCAGGCAGTCTCGTCGGCTCCGGCGGTAGTACCCGAACCAACTATTCAAGTACCCGCAACACCGGCACTACCGGTAGAAAACGACCATGATATGGGGAACAATTAAGTTACTTTCTTTCCTTCCCATTCTCTACCTCGCGTTAATTCCCCCTCTTCGTGGGACCCATTTATTGTGTCGCGACCGTTGAGTCGTTTGCGTTTTCTCATCTTTTTTGTCGTTTCCTTTCGTCCTTCGTTCGGGTTAGTCGGTGGAGGTTGTAGTTCGGGTAGTATAGTTGCGCGATAAGCCTTAGGCTTCTAAGCGAAATAAAGTTCTCTCTCTCTCTCTTGTATTTTAAGGAATACGAAGTCTTTATTCCTCTATAGTCTATAGTCCACGATCTTTTGGGCTTATCGGCCAAAAGGGTTTTAAGGTTTCTTCCTCGCTTAGAGTCTACCTCTAAGTCTATCGCTTCGGCTGTGTTCCTTGGACCTCCTCTGTTTCGCCTACGGGCCCCACGTAACAGACGGAACGAGCCAACGCAGTCATGGAACAGTACCTAAGGAGCTACGTATTCTACCAACAAGACGACTGGACTGACTGGTTACCCATCGCCGAGTTCACTGCCAATAATGCTACCTCTGAAACCACGCAAGTTTCCCCGTTTATGGCTAACTACGGTTATGATCCCCGCTTCACGGAAGACCTAGTACCATTGGACTTCGGAAACAAGCAACAGGACGTCAACGCTTTGGTGGAACGGATGACCGAGGTACAAGAACACCTCCGAGCTGAGATGCGTTATGCCTAGGATCGACAGGAAACAGGTGCCAATCAACACCGAATACCCGCCCCCAATTATAAAGTCGGTGATGAGGTGTGGCTTAACGCTAAAAACATCCAGACCACTCGCCCCTCTAGGAAACTCCATTGGAAACGCCTGGGAAGGTTCAAGATCAAGAAAGTCATCAGCCCCTACGCATACGAACTCGACCTACCGGCCTCGATGAATATACATTCTGTCTTCCACGTTTCGAAACTAGACCCTTGTGCCACGGACCCCTTACCAGGACACATTCCTCCCCCGGCTCCTCCCGTTGTCGTGGAAGGCGAGGAAGAATGGGAACTTGATGATATTCTAGATTCTCGGATCCGATACAAACGCCTCCAATACTTGTGCAGCTGGAAGGGCTACGACGCCCCGACCTGGGAATACTCTGACAACGTTACCAATGCCCCTCGACTCCTCGCCCATTTCCATCGCCTATACCCTACGAAACCTGGACCTGTCGGAGTTCTCACGGAGCTCGAACCTAGAGAGGTGGCTAGTATCGCGGCACGACCGCCCCCACCTGCTATGCCGTCGAGAACGTTGCGGAATCGCATGGTAAAGTGAAGAATCGCTGTGGCGCCGGTTAGGATAGATGGATTAGGAAGGTGTTCGGAGGAAAGGGTCAGCGCTAGGCGTTTCAGGTTAGGATTGCGGAAGGAAAGATCGGGATCGGTTGTGGATTTCTATTTGGGTTGCATGTCGTGAGTCATTGGGATTAGTTATCGGAAGATCTTCTTGGGTATATTAGAGGGCTCTCCCTAACTTCGTTTCTGTTTCTCTTCTCTTCTTCTTTCCTTACGCAACGTCTTCATTTGTATTCAATATCAAGTAATCTCGCTTAGCATATCACGCTAGGTAGAGCCGTTCCTCTCGTCTTGTTAGTTCGATAATATATTCTGTTCGATCGGTATCCGAGCCCAATCTCCTGTCCCGGTTCCGGACGTATTTTGAGTCGATTCTCGCCTCATTACGCCTTTGTCTTGTCCTCGATACCCTTGCACCGTTAGACTAAGAGGCCAAAAAGTGCTATATTTGCCCGGGCAAGGGTTGGATGAAAGATACCTTGAACTTTCTTTTGTCAGTGGGCACATAAAGATACATCTCTGGGGCTGCTTTCAGTACAGATCTAAGGGTCCTCTTGTCTGGATTAAACGACGTCCACTGGGTGAAAAGACAGAAGAAGAGGGATGCAGGGGGAATGAATGGGAAGCAGTATGCCGAGGAGATTTTGCAGGATTCTCTATTTCCTTATATGACTATAATGGGGTGAGAAAGCTCAAAAACAGTTGAGTACAATACCAGGATTCATGATTCAGAGCCAGCGAAGTGGACTAGAGATTTGTTAGGGATCAATAGGATGCCCTGGCCTGCATGCTCACCAGATTTGAACTGTATAGAAGATGTTTGGAATCTTTTAAAGACTGTACTTAGAAGGAGGTTTAGTTCGATGGAAAAGAGGCCCCATTCCCCTGCTGAGCTCTACGAGGCAGCCCAGGAAGGATGAGATAAAATATCATAGGACAAACTCAATTCATTAGTAGATAGTATGAATAGGAGGGTTAGGGCTGTTATGGAGGCAAATGGTGCTGCTACAAAATATTAAATTCGATATATATGTACATAGCTATCACAATCTCTCTTATTTTTAATTTCATGGCTATTACTTGAGTGGTCGTTGAGTCATTCAATTTTGAAGCAAGCCTCAACATGAGGATGTTTGTGGTTGCGGTCAAAACTTGTTTAACACGACTGTAGACTTTGACGCTAAGTTCAAGTGGTAGGTTGGTATTTAGGTAGGTAAATATAATGTATCCCGAAAATGTATATAATATCATCAGCAAGAAATAGGGTCGATTCTGACGCACCTGGGGGTACCCAGGCGCACCCGGCACACCAGGCGCATGAGAAGTTTTCTTACCTGCATCCATACGCCCCGGCGCAAAACGATATTGTCGCGACGGGAACGGCAGAGATTCTCTCCGTTCCGTCAGCGGTCATCGTTGCTCAAAAAGGCGAGTTCGTCTTTTGACGAATCGTCGTCTATTGACAGGGTCCACACCTGGGTAGCTTCTGCCGGTTAACGGCTTTCGCTAGCATATTTCGCTGGCAGAATGAGGTCACTCGGCAATCGGTACATAGACTAGGACACCAGTTCCGCTCAAATGTCACGTTTATTGATCCACATGTCTACGTAATTATATGTACATATTTCCAAGCACCCCACCCTCCTCCGCTTACTCCTGCCCTGGGCACTGCCCTCCTTGCATTGAGCTGTGGGCCCGCTGAGCTGCCCGCTGAGCTGCCCGCTGAGCTGCCCACTGAGCTACCCGCTGAGCTGCCCACTGAGCTACCCGCTGAGCTGCCCGCTGAGCTGCCCGCTGAGCTGCCCGCTGAGCTGCCCGCTGAGCTGCCCGCTGAGCTGCCCGCTACGCTGCCTGCCTACCTCCTGCCCGCTGACCTGCCTGCTACCTGCCTCCTGCCCGCTGACCTGCCTACTGCCTGCCCTCCTGCCCGCTGACCTCCCTGCCTGTGGGTGTCCATTTGGTGCAGTATTGGTGACTGATAGGTGTCGATTCGCTGCCTGGGGGTGTCCAAATCGTGTAGTATTTGGTAACTGGTAGGTGTCGATTCGCTGCCTAGGAAGTGTCCAAATCCTCCAGTATTCGGTGACTGGTAGGTGTCGATTCGCTGCCTGGGGGTGTCCGTCGTGCAGTTTTGGTGACAGGTAGGTGTCGATTCGCTGCTTGGGGGTGTCCATTTGGTGCAGTATTTGGTGACTGGTAGGTGTCCAAATCGTGCAGTATTTGGTGACTGGTAGGTGTTCAAATCGTGCAGTATTCGCTGCCTAGGAGGTGTCCATTTGGTGCAGTATTCTGTGACAGGTAGGTGCAGCATTCGGTGCCTAGGAGGTGTCCAAATCGTGCAGTATTCGGTGCCTGGTAGGTGTCCAAATCGTGCAGTATTTGGTGACTGGTAGGTGTCCAAATCGTGCAGTATTCGCTGCCTAGGAGGTGTCCATTTGGTGCAGTATTCTGTGACTGGTAGGTGCAGGATTCGGTGCCTAGGAGGTGTCCAAATCGTGCAGTATTCGGTGCCTGGTAGGTGTCCAAATCGTGCAGTATTTGGTGACTGGTAGGTGTCCAAATCGTGCAGTATTCGCTGCCTAGGAGGTGTCCATTTGGTGCAGTATTCTGTGACTGGTAGGTGCAGGATTCGGTGCCTAGGAGGTGTCAAATCGTGCAGTATTCGGATTGCCTGGTAGGTGTCCAAATCGTCAGGTATTTGGAGCTGGTAGGTGTCGAGTAAAGGCGTCAAAATGCAGAGGAAGGTAAATCGTGTCAGTGTCTGGTAGGAGGTGGCGTCGATACAGGCAGGAGGTCGGTACAGGTAGGAGGTAGGTGTCGATATGGGTAGGAGGTGAGGTGGGAGGTGAGGTGGGAGGTGAGGTGGGAGGTGAGGTAGGAGGTGAGGTGGGAGGCGAGGCAGGTAGGTAGGTATAGGTAGAGGTGGAGGTGTCTGTGGATCCTCAGGGTGTGGAAGGCTCGTCGTTAGCTAAGCGGTATTAGCATTAGCGCCAGGCAAATGCTCAGCGTCCATGTGACGTCAAAAGGCGAGATATCGCGTTGGGAGAGCGAAATAGGCGTCAAAGAGCGAGATGTCGCATTTGGGGCGCATACTAGGCGCCAAAAGGCGACATGTCACATTTGGATCTCGGGGCCTTGGGGCGACTAGAATGCAGTATTTGGTAGCAAAAAGCGAGTTTTAGTATGAAAGACAAATTTATGCGTCTGGGCGTACAGTTAAATCTTAAGATTTTTTTGCTGATGATACTGGGCGTTTATGTTAAATGCTGGGGCGTTTTGGCACAATCAGTTGAGATTGGGAGGCACAGTGTTGGCACCGTTGACCAAGGGCATGACCTGGCCAAGTGCACGTCCGGTTAGCAGGTTGATCGCGTATACGAGTTGTTGTTGGTCGGAGGTGAACCGGTCGGCGTTACTGATTATTTTCAGGCGGAGTTGGGTGACAAAGGGACGGAGCGTTGAACGGGTACCGTCAAACTTAGCTGGGTCAGGGATTTTGTCAGATCGTTGGGCAGGGGTAGGTACAGGGACTGGGGGCTGGGCTTGGACGGGGACTAGGACTGGGGCAACAGGTTCTGGGGCCGGGGGTGCTCTGGCGCGTAGGAGGTGGTTAAGCTCCCTTGCTTCCATGAGTTGGGTCGTAAGCTCTTGTACCTGGTTTTCGAGTTCGGGGATGGCGGCGGCGGTGTTCATAGCGACGTTCAACTGTTGTCGGAGTCCATTTCTTTCTTCGACGGGGCGTGGCCTTGACGGAAGTTCGCTCTTGCCTGATTGTGCCATTGGGATAGGTTTTGATATAGGAGGTCTGGGTTTTCGACATAGGATTCCTGGAATTCATCGAGAGTTCCTAGGAAACCCCACTGGGATGGGGTTGCCATTGCGTATCAGGAGTGGATGTAAGTCGACGCAACGTAGTCTAACGGGGCAGGGATCTAGTAATGCGGCGAGGATCAACTCGAGATACGTTCAAGACAAGACAGGAGGTCCGGCTTGGCTATCGAGCGAACAGAATATATTCTCAACTAACAGAATGGCTCCGCCTCGTATGATATATCAGGTGAGACCAATTGATTCCGAAAACAAATGAAGATGTTGCGTAAGGAAAGAAGAAGAGAAGAGAAACAGAAACGAAGTGAGGGAGAGCCCTCTAATATACCCAAGAAAATCCTCCGATGACTAATCCCAATGACTCACGACATGCAACCCAAATAGAAATCCACAACCGATCCTGATCTTTCCTTCCGCAATCCTAACCCGAAACGCCTAGCGCTGACCCTTTCCTCCGAACACGTTCCTAATCCATCCATCCTAACCGGCGCCACAGCGATCCTTCACTTTACCATCCGATTCCGCAACGGTCTCGACGGCATAGCAGGTAGGGGCGGTCGTGCCGCGATACTAAATAAAATACAGAATTCACCAAATCTCATTCTATCATCTGTTCATCAACTAATTTCTGTATAGCCTCCACCGGATATTACCCTGCCCTTCTTAAACCTCTTTCATATTTGAGTTTTGCCGCTCCTTGTGCTGATGACCGCCTTGATTGCTGAAGATGTCTAGCTCTCCATCTTGCTAAGTTGTTACGTGGGGCCCGTAGGCGAGGCAGAAACAGTGGAGGTCCAAGGAACACAGCCGAAGCGAAGGACTTAGAGGTAAACTCTAAGCGAACAGGAAACCGTAAAACCCTTTTGGCCGATGAGACCAAAAGATCGTAGACTATGGACTATAGAGGAATAAAGACTTCGTATTCCTTAAGATACAAGAGGTTGCGTGAAGAGAAAAGGAAAGGAAGAGAAACGAGACAGAGAGCGAACACAGGGCTCTTTATATAACCGGATGACCCCTGTGCGAACATGCGCAATCGCGATCGATCGATAGAATACAATGGAACCGAGTAGAAACCGATAGAATAACCCATGACTCATCCGTTGATGAGTGCGACCACACTTCTCTTCACTCCACCATCGCTTATTCCCTCACGTCCCGTGACGCCATAACAGATCAGGTCCCCCTCCGAGGCCTAACTCCTGGTAGGCTTTGGCTTGTTACGATATCGTTGGTGGAAGTCTTTAACCAGGTCGGGGGAATGTTCAAGGTCATCCGGAGGTTGCCAGGATGGTTCGGGATAACCTTGGTACCGTACCAAGTATTCCAATTTTCCCCGTCGCCTCCTCGAGTCCAATATCGCTTCAACCTCCCATTCCTCTTGTCCTTCAATCTCCACTGGGGGTGGAGGTAGTTGCTGTTGCCCTGGGACTGGGTCGTTTGCGGCCGGTGAGAGTAACGAGACGTGAAAGACGGGGTGAACCTTCATGGTACGTGGTAGGTCCAATTCGTACGCGTATGGACTAACAATCCTCTTGATCCGGTAGGGTCCCACTCGCTTCCAATCGAGTTTCTTTGACGGTCGTTTCGTATTGATGTGCCGAGTCGAGAGGAATACCTTATCTGTTAAAGAGTATCGAGGTGCGGGTAAGCGATTGATGTTAGCGGTGTCCTCCGCTATCTTCTGTGCTCGAAACATCTCGTTCTTTAAGAATTCGTAGACGGCCTTCATGTCCCTTGCGATCCCGTTGGCTTGATCCTCCGCCGTGGTCTTTCCATGTTCCAGGGGGCCAAAGGTCATGCGCGGGTGTCTCCCGGTGTTGGCGAAGAAAGGTGAAACCTGGGTGGTTTCCGAGGAATGATTGTTGGCTGCGAATTCTGCCATTGGCAACATGGATAACCAGTCGTCCTGTTGGTATGACACATAGCTCCGAAGGTACTGTTCCATGACCGCGTTGAACCGTTCTGTTTGACCGTCTGTCTGGGGGTGGAAAGCTGTTGAGTATCGCGGTGATATCTCTAAGCGATCGCATAAGGACTGCCAAAACTCAGCGGTGAATTGGGTTCCCCTGTCTGATACTATTGTTTCGGGTAGGACCATGTAACTTCCAAACATGTTCCAGGTAGAGTTTGGCTGTCTCCCGGGCGTCGACTTCCTTGGTTGTTGGTATAAGGTGTCTCATCTTGGTCAACCGATCGACTACCATCAGGATTGCATTGTATCCCCCACTCTCCGGTAGGTCCGTAACAAAATCCATTGACACATCCGTCCATGGTCCATCCGGTATGGGCATTGGTCGTAATACCCCATATGGCGCATTCCGGGATGTCTTGCTTCGGGTACAGACCTCGCAGTTTCGAACGTATTGATCGACGTATTTTCGCATCTGTGGCCAATAGTATTCTCGGCTCAATAACTCCAAGGTCTTTGCTCTCCCCGGGTGTCCGGCTGATGGTTTGTCGTGATGTTCCCGCATTAATCGTAAGCGGAGGTCACTCTCTTCCGGTACATATAGTGCGCCTCGGTATAGGAGTCGGCCATTTCCGTCTTCGGAGCATTCGGCTAGTGATATCTTCTTCGAGTGTTTGACTCCGTTCCGAAGTAGCGATAAGACTTTATTTGGGAAACTATCAATCTGGTAAGCATTTGAAAACAACTCCTCCACAGTAGACGTTCCTTCAGCGGGTTCATTTGATAAAGAGCCCGCAAACAAACTTAGCTTTATATCCAATTTTTCTCTCTTTATAACCACTTGGCTTTGGTGGGCCAATCTTTCATCCCCCGCCTTAGGGAGGTCTCCTGGCCTCCTAGTCAATGCATCCAGTTTCCCTCCTTGTTTTCCTGGTCGGTATTGAATAATAAAATCGAAACGTGACAGAAATTCCGACCATCTCGCTAGCGACGATTTAGCAACTTAGTCGTCATGAAATATTCCAAATTCCGGTGGTCTGTTAGAACTTTGATAGGGAACTTAGATCCTTCCAGGTTGTATCGCCAGTGCTCGAAACATCGGATGATCGCTAAAAGCTCTTTGTCGTATATTTCATAGTTGCATTCGGCCGGAGAGTGTCTTTTTTGAAAGAATGCTACCGGGTGTAGGATTCCTTCGTCATCGCGTTGGGAGAAGACCCCTCCTGACACGTAATCGGAAGCGTCTGTTTCCACCGTACTCTCTCGTTCTGGGTCGTAGTGTCGGAGTATTGGTGCTGTTGTGAATGCGATTTTGAGGTTTCGGAAAGCCTGATCTGCCTCTTCTGACCATTCAAACTTGACACCCTTTTGTATCCACTCTTTCTTTGTGTCATTATTTGTCAATTTCGTCAGAGGCATTGCTATTCTAGAATATCCATCAATGAAACGTCGATAGAAGTTGGCGAATCCGAGGAAACCTTGTACTTCCTTAACGCTTTCCGGTGTTTCCCAATTCATAACTGCCGATATTTTCTCCGGGTCCATTTCGATCCCTTCCAAGTTAAGATAATCCCAAGGTATTTTGTCCTTTGCGTGTAAAATTCACATTTTTCCGGTCGGAGGTGGGCCTTATTAGCGTAGAGTAGATCGAGTATCTTCCGTACGTGTACTTTATGTTCCTCCAGGGTTTCCGAGTAGATTAAAATGTCGTCCAAATAAGCCGTCACAAACTGGTCTAGGTGAGGACAGAGAATATCGTTGATCCATCTTTGGAACGTCGCCGGTGCATTGGTTAACCCAAAAGGCATTACTTGATACTCGTAGTTAGAGAAATGTAGTAGGAGAATGTAGTATATTGATCGTGATAATGAAACTAACTGATGGGGGAAAGCCCCAGTATTTATACTAGTGAAATGAGAGAAGATGACAAATAGAAACCCGAGTCATAGCCATGACTAATACGTCCTGAGTCATATCCCATGACTAATACCTAATAGAATGACTCACACCCGAGTCATGTGCTTACAAATGAGAATTGACTAATACAATGAAAACGTGCCGAGCGTACTATTTCGAGACTTCCCCTCGTGAGCCACAGTGAATTGTAGAAGAAAATAAAACATGCTTGCCCTTATCCAACCCCTTAGTAAGAAGATCCGCCACATTGTCGTTTGTAGAAATGTACTCCAATTGAAATAAACCGTCCTCGTGTTTCTCCCTAACAAAATGAAAATGAACATCGATATGTTTAGACCGTTTATGAAAAACTGGATTGCGAACCAAAGAAAGAGAGCCGTTATTGTCGCCACGAAGAATAAAAGAGATAGTAGGTTTCCGTTCCAGTTCGTATATTGCATTCCTTAGCCATATGAGTTGTCGGCTTGTATCCGAGAGAGCCATGTATTCTGCCTCTGTGGTGGAGGTTGCGACTGATCGTTGTTTATATGAGCGCCAGGAGATGAGAGCTTCCCCTAGCATAAAGCAGTGGCCGGTGAATGATCGGCGATCGTCGAGGTCCGAGGCGTAACTGGCGTCGCTGTAGCCGATGAGTGCAGTTGGTGGCGTTTTTGCGTAGAAGAGTGACCAATTGAGGGTTCCCTTGAGATAGCGTAGGACGCGGTGTACTGCAGTCATGTGAATTTTTGTGGGGCAGGAGGAAAATTGCGATAGCATGGTGACGGTGTAGGCGAGATCTGGTCTGGTGCCGATAACTGCGTACATGAGTGATCCTATTATTGATTGGTATAGTGTTGGATCATCGATTCTTTCTTCTTCGGTTCCTTTTTGGAGGGAGGCGTTGTTGTCGATTGGAGTTGCCACAGGTCTGGAGTTGTCGAAACCATATTTGATGAGTACACGCTTGAGGTAGGCTTCCTGTGATAGGATTATGCCTGTCGAAGTGTGGATCAGGTGGATTCCGAGAGCCCAGTTTGCTGTTCCAGCTTCGGTCATTTCGAATTCAGCATGGAGTTGTAGGCTAACTTTGTTTTTGCGTTCATCTGACCAATGAAAGATCAAGATGTCGTCGACGTATATTGCAATGACTACTTCCCCTGTTTCGTGTATGAAGACACAAGGGTCGAAGTCTGCTTTTCTGAATCCCATTTTGATTAGCGTTTTCGATAGACGAGCATACCATTCCCTTGATGATTGTTTCAGGCCGTAGATGCATTTTACGAGTTTGCATGCTTTGCCGGGAGTGGGGTAGCCAGGTGGAGATTTCATATAGATTTCTTCCTGGAGTTCGCCGTAGAGGAATGCGCTTGTGACGTCCATTTGGTCGCATTTGCCGCCTGTTTGTAAGGTGCGTGCGAGGAGGAGTCTGATTGATTCATAACGAGTGACGGGGGCAAAGGTTTGGTCGAAGTCTTGACCAGGTACCTGTGAGAATCCTTTTGCGACTAATCGAGCTTTATACCGGATGGGGTTGCCATCGGGCCCGAGTTTAATTTTGTATACCCATTTGCAGTCCACGAGTTTGCGGTGATTTGGTGTGTTGACCAATTTCCATGTGTCGTTTCTAGCTAGTGATTCCATCTCTGCTTCCATGGCTTGTTGCCATTTTTCGGAGTCTGGACTGGTTATCGCTTGCTGGTATGTGTTAGGTTCTGCGAGGGTGTCGTCTTTCTCTGTTATGTGTCCGTATCGTGCTGGTGCTTTGCGTTCCCTTGTTGGGTTACGTCTTTGATTAGTGTCTGGTTTATTTTCATCAAGCGGGTGACTTTCAGGAGCGGGCCTCGTTAAGCCGGCCCCCACTTTACTTGCGTATGTTCCTTCAGTATCATCCTCAGATTCAGTGTTTCCTTCGCTATCGTAGGATGCTTGCTCGCTGTTATCGTCATTGGATACGTGTTCTGAGGTGGGTTCCTGCTTGATCTTGATCTCGACTTTTTGTTCTGGTTTTGGGGGTACTTCGGTTATGATTGGAGTAATTTCTTCCCCTACCGATAGTCCTTTAAAGCGAAAGTGTCGAGATAGTACAACTTTCCTTTGTTCTGGTATGTAAACCCGACATATTTTAGCCGAGTCTCCGTATCCAACAAATCTTCCCGTTATTGCCCTTGGTTCCAGCTTTGTTCCGGCTGGTCTTGATTCGACAGGTATGTGTATGAACACTGTTTCACCGAAGGATCGGAGGTGCCCAATATAGGGTTTGTTTCCGGTAAGTGTCAGATGGTGTCATGTTTGGGATAGATTTGTGTGGTAGACGGTTTTTGACATGTACCATTGCGTTGATCGCTTCTGCCCATAGTCCTTTTGGGAGTGTGTGGTCGAGCAAGGCTGATCGTGCCATTGTTGCTATAGTCCTGTTAAAACGTTCCGCAATACCATTCGACTCATGTGAGTAGGGAACGGTAAATTCATGTTTGATCCCTTTCGAGATGAAGAACTGTTTTAGTGTGTCTGATATATACTCGCCACCATTGTCGCTCCTAAACCTCTTTACCTTTTTGTCCAGCTGATTTTCCATATAGGCTATATAGGCCTTTGTTGCTTCCGCTGCATCCGATTTCTTTTTAAGGAAGTATAGGTGTGCATATCGCGAATAGTCGTCTATGAAAGTGATATAATAACTGAACCCACCAAGAGAAACAGTGGAAAATTTGCCACTGAGATCTGAGTGAATTAGTTCATTGGATCGAGGTGTGGTGAGAGGGGCGAGGTGTTGTTTGGTGGATTTGGCGAAGTTCACAGGTATTGCATGTTTCCATGTGACCTGTTGTTGGTAGGGATTTCGGGTCGGCGACCATATTGCGTAACCGTGAGAGCGAGGAAGCGGGGAGATGACCGAGCCGCTGGTGCCAATCGTAGAATGTGGTGGCGGTGGTGAGGTGTGCGCATGGTTCCTTTGTCTTGAAAATATAAAGACCAGTACTGTTTGCGTCAGCGACCCCAATAATTTCTTCGCTGTTCGGTTTGTAAATGGTAAAGCCGTTCTCCGTTCCCGTTGTTGTAAATCCTTTCCTTGCTATGCAGGACCAAGACATCAAGTTGGTATTGCCGAGCTCAGGTACAAGGAAGACTTTCTCAAGAGTGATAAGGCCATGTGATCCGTTGATGGTGACGTTGCCAATTCCGGTTATCTTTAGTTTCCGTCCTCCTCCAACAGTAATCGTGCCAGAGTGAGGTGCGGGGTTGGTTACCAAGGTTCCGGTCATGTGGTTGGTTGCACCAGGGTCGAAGATCCATGCGTTTTGTTCGGAAGTGGAAGGTCCTGCAACTAGGGCGAAGTAATCTTCCATGACTATGTCCGATGATGACTCTGAGAAGTGTGTGTTGTCGAACGAAGTCGGCATGGTGAACACGTCCGATTCGTCCGAGAGCGGGTAGGCCAGAAAGGTCAGGAAGCCAGGAGAGGTCTAGTTTGGTGTGAAATGCAGTACCGGACGCAACATTGACATTGCCAGAAGCAGCGGGCTTCTCCTTGTCTCTGAAAGCTTTAAGTTTGCGACAGTCTTTGTGCGTGTGGCCTTTTGCATATTCTCCATTCCTTGTGCACCATGTGCAGGTGAGTTCCTTCTTTTGTCTGGGCCTTCTTTCTGCTCTGTTGTTGTTGTTGTTGCTTCTTGGGTTTCCTCGCCTGATGTTGTAGGCTTCTCCGGTATGTGAAATCTGAGTTCGGCGTGAATCCAGGTCCAAGAGCTTTTCGTATACGTCATCATATGTAACGTTAGGCTTGGATTGGAGATTGTCAACGACCGCCTCGAGAGATTCATGCTTGAGTGAGAGGAGTAAGAAGAATGCTTTCACTTCCGTGACGGATGCGAATTGTCGGAGGTGGTAACCGAGTGGGTCTTTGGTGCTATCCGTAGAGTTACTAGTTCTAGTGAGGAGTTGTGACCAAAGAGTTGAGAATTCGGTTAGATGTTCCTTGAGTCCCTTGTCGGGAGAGTACTGTAGGTTCAACACATTACCAAGGAGGGAGTGTAGAGATGCGACTGTTTTTCTATCGAACCTGTCTTCCAGTTGAGTCCACATTTGATGTGCGGTCTCTGATGGTGAGAGGGTGAGTTGTACTTCGAACTCGATGTTGGATTGTAGGAATACTATTGCTAGGTTGTTTTTCTTATCCCATTCGAGTATTTCTTCGATGTTGTCTTCAGTCTCTTCTTCGCCTTGTTCTTGTTCAGTAGATGTTCCGGCAGTTTCTGCCTCTTCTGCTGGTGTTGTCCTAACAGTTTTGGTGGTCAGGATCGGACGCGGACTCGTTCCATTGACTATGTTCCACAGATCATGGACCATCAACATTCTAGACGCGAGGTCCCTCCATACAGTGTAATGGGCCAGCCCATCCAGCTTGCATGCGAGCGAGGGAATCTTCACGTGTGTAGTCATGTTTGAGGTGGTAATGATAAAGTGTACTTTGTAGTAAAAATGGTGAGGAGTAAAAGCGTCGTGGTCTCCGGGCTCATAACCTAGAGAAATGTAGTAGGAGAATGTAGTATATTGATCGTGATAATGAAACTAACTGATGGGGGAAAGCCCCAGTATTTATACTAGTGAAATGAGAGAAGATGACAAATAGAAACCCGAGTCATAGCCATGACTAATACGTCCTGAGTCATATCCCATGACTAATACCTAATAGAATGACTCATACCCGAGTCATGTGCTTATAAATGAGAATTGACTAATACAATGAAAACGTGCCGAGCGTACTATTTCGAGAGTAGTGTCCGTAACGCGTCCGAAATGCTGTTTTCCATTCGTCTCCTTCCGCTATCCGTATTTGATTATATCCCCAACGTAGGTCAAGTTTAGTATAGTATCTGGCTTTTGACAACCTCGCCCAGGTTTCTTCCATCAATGGTAGAGGGTATCGGTCTTTCACCGTAATTTCATTTAACCCTCGATAGTCGACGCATAACCGTAAGGTTCCATCACTTTTTTTGACAAAGATGACGGGAGCTCCCGCCGGGGAAGTACTATTCCGGATTACCCCTCGAGGTAGGTTTTCCTTGATGTATTCCCACAGTGCCTTGAGTTCCGTTTGGGTCATGCTGTACATTGGTTTGAACGGTGGTTGGTTATCTCCCTGTAGTACTATGTGGTGGTCGTAGTTGGTTCGTGGGGGTAGTACCGACGCGTCAGCTTCTTGAAATAGGGGTAGTAGGTCGTGATTTTCCGGGGGTACGATTTGGCGAATGTCAACGGTTGTTTGGTCCAGAGCTGAGAGATGAATCAGGTGGGCGCCCCTATGTAGCTGCTGAACAATCCGTTGAATCGAGGCCGGTGCTTTGCTGAGTTCCGCGAGGTCTATTAGGTTCCACTCCGGGGCTGGTATGGATATCCTCATGACGATTGGTTTCCTTCCGATACAGCAATGTTCGCAGCAGGTTGGTGAATCGAAAATCAGTTTATTCTTCTTTGGCCGTAATTTAACATCATGTCGTCGCATCCATGGTATCCCCATCACAATCGGGTAGGATCCCAACTGCGTGACAAAACATGGTGCTTCTTCGCGGTGTCCGTGTATCGAGGTCAAGAGTAACAAAGTGGGTGATTTTTCCTGATCGAATGGGTCGCCCATCGATCACATCGACTCGCCGGGTATTTTCAGTGGAGTCATAGTAAGCTTTATGGTGGCGCATAAAGGATTCGCTCTACAAATGCGATCCGAGGCCCGTATCAATGAGAGCAAAGGTGGGTATAAAAGTATTTTTATTCTGAGAAACCGAAAGAGGTTACTACAAATTGATTCCCATCCATTTCCTCCTCTGATACCGAACAAGTAGAGATACGCATCCTAGAAAAATCCTCAAAGGGTCCCTGGTTTATGCCACTTAAGCCAGGGACAAATCTTTTGCCGACTCATTGTCCGAGTCCTGTTCCTCCTCCACCCTGATTGCCGCCCCCCGCATGGTATATCTCCTTTGTCCTCCACCCTGTCCCTTAGCCTGGGGGCAGTTCCTCACCAGGTGTCCAACCCCCCCACAATAAAAACATCTTCCTTCTGTCAGTCGAGCATTTCTTTCCGTAGGAGTGGGGCGACGCCGGCCCCCCGATAGTTCCATAGGTGTGTCACCTCCGGGCGCGAATGATGGATGAGTAGGCGCAGGTGATGTTTGGTTCGTAGGAGCAGGAGCAGGAGCAGGAACATAGGGACGCGAAGGTTGGGCAGGAGCAGGTACTGTGCGTTGGGCGACAGGATTACTGTTGCTGGTGGTAAATGGGTGTCGCTTACCCAGTCTAGCCTTGATCGCAAGGCTTGCCTGTTGTCCAACCGTTGTAGAAGCGCATGCAACCATCAACCGTAGTGGGGTCTCGTGATGTACCATCGCTTCCATAAGTTCCGCTGAAATCCTTCCAGCAAGCACTCAACCCTAGTGATCTGGTAAACCTGACTCGAGGCGGTCGCTGGAACTCGCTAAGTAATCGGAGAAGGTACGGTTTCGCGCATGTCCTCAGGTTGCGGGCGGCCGCAGTAGACTCTGTCCGGGTCTCCGAAAGCAGTGTCCAGAATCTCGTAGAAACGCTCCACGGAGGGCAGGTTAATGCCTTCATCGGTGGTGTATGCGAGGAACTGGCTGGCTGCAATATCCTCGAGACGACCAAAGGCATACGATAGCTTGGACTGTAGGGTTGGGAAGCGATCGGCATTCCCCAGTAGCTTGATCCTCATCTGTTGTTTGAAGAGGTGTAGTCGAGCCCGGTCCTGGTCGCCGCGAAAGACAGCAGGGTCGGATAGCTTTTCCGAGCGGTGGGTAGTCGTGGAAGGGGGCTCCCTGACTTGCTGCTGGGTTCGGGGGGGCTGCTTGTTGCTGTTGGGCTGCAGCTTGTTGGGCTGCAGCTAGGTCCCTCTGGAAGGCCTGCACTGCCTCCTCTCCTTGTGAGTAAGCAGCCCTGGTCTTGGCGTATTGGGATAACGCCGTCCGACACCGTTCCAGGAGGGCGAAAGGTTTGGGGCGTTGGCATGGTCAGGGTTGTAGACAGGATATTGTTGAAATGGAGTGTCTGTAGTTGTGCGATAGTTCCACGTAGTCAATGGGGTTCGACATGGTGGGCGTTGAGTCTAAAGGCTGTGTTGGTTGGCGTTGGAGGCGCAAGCCTGGTGTTACGTGGGGCCCGTGGCGAGGCAGAAACAGTGGAGGTCAAAGGAACACAGCGAGCGAAGGACTTAGAGGTAAACTCTAAGCGAACAGGAAACCGTAAAAACCCTTTTGGCGATGAGACCAAAAGATGCGTGAACTATGGACTATAGAGGAATAAAGACTTCGTATTCAGCCAAGATCTGAGAGAGAGAATTTATTATCGCTTAGAAGCGCAGGCTTATTGCGCGCGGACTACCCAAACTACAACCTCACGACTACTTGCAAACAAAGGCGAAGCAAAAGACAAAGGAAAGGTAAAGCATGCTAGCTCAATGGCGCGACACAATGGAACCCGCGAAGAGGGTGAAATAACGCGTGGTACAGGTGAGCAGAATCTAAGCGACATCAAAGAAACCTCCCCGTAGTAAGAATAAAAACCCCAAACTTCTCCGTCAACTACGTAAGCGAGCACAATCCAAACATGGCGTTCAACCCGAAGGGTATCATTACCAACGTTTCCCCGGTGTCGTATCTGTGGACGAACCTTAACAGGACTGGGAAAAACCACGCGCACGAAGGCAGGAAAGGCCAACCGCAACAGCGTCAGGGGTGAAAGCGAGGGGGGGTGGGTCAAGTGGTGCTAGTCTCTTTGTCAGGCAGCCCGGCGGTTGTGTAAGTGAGAGGCTGCAATCGAAAGTCTTAAGCCGTGGTTGTTGAGGGGTGGTCTCGGGGGACCAGTATGGAATGGAGGCCTCTGGGGGGGCCGTGCAATGTGAAAGGGTGAGCTGGGGGCGCCAGGCTGGTTGGGTGGGTGGTCATGTCCGAAAGTGCCGACCGTGGTGGTTGAGGGGTGGTCTTGAGGGACCAGTATGTGTGTGGGTGAGGGGATCGGGGCCGCCTCAGTTGAAAGTGGTGGGCTGGGGACGCCAGCTCGGTTAAAGTTTGGGTGGTCGCAATCGAAAGTGCCGACCGTGGTGGTTGAGGGGGTGGCCTCAGGGGCCAGTTTGATGGGGTGAGGGGATCGGGCCGCCTCGGTTGAGTGGGTGGGTGGCCTAGCGAGGGCCAAAAAAAGAGGGGTAAGGTCACGTGAGTGACCTCGGGTAAAAATTTGAGAAATGTTTCTCGCGACCGTAGGAAGCGATAACTTTCCGGGCTGTCGGCGGCGCTTTGGCAGAGGGCTCGCTAACCTGAGAGTTACTGACGGTGTGCGGACCCGGCGTGTGTGGTGCTTTCGTGCGATGGCGGCCTAGAGGAAGCGACCGTCTACGGTGGCGTCGATTTGGCGGGAGTTGGTGAGTGTTAGGCAGCGTCCGTGAGGTAACAAGCTCGGTGAATGAAGGGTGGGAGAGACTCGTGTCATAGCATGGGAACTAGCGGCCGTGGCGATCTTTAGAACTCTGAGAATCAGCGTTATCTTCGAGGAGGGCTCTCAGGGAGGTCGGTCCAGGAGGAAAAACATCGTCGCGGGGAAGATGCAGAGAGAGAGAATTTCATTTAAGCACAAGGCTTATCGCGGACTACCCTAACTACAACCTCCACCGACTAACCCAAAGCGAAAGGCGAAAGGAAAGACAAAGGAAAGATAAAAAGCGCTAACGACTCAATGGCGCGACACAATGTGGGACGAAGAGGGGGTAAGATAGCAGCATTAGTGCGGGTGAGCAGAATCTAAGCGACAACAAAGAAACCTCCCGTAGTAAGAAAAAGCCAAACTTCTCCGTCAACTACGTATAAGCGAGCGCGATCCGAAACGCATGGCGTTCAAGCGCGAAGCGGCGTCATTACCAACGTTTCCCGATTATCGTATCTGTGGGCCGAACCTTAACAGGACTGGGAAAAACCACGCCGCGAAGGCAGGAAAGGCCAACGCAACAGCGTCGGGGTGGCGAGGGGGTGGGTCGAGAGTGGTGCTCGGAGTCTTTGTCGAGCGGTGAGGTAAAGTAAAGTATAGGGCTGCAATCGAAAGTGCCAGCCGTGGTTATTGAGGGGGGTCTCGGGGGACCAGTATGGAATGGAGGCCTCTGGGGGGGCCGTGCAAATGTAAAGGTGGTGGGGCCAGCTCAGGTAAAAGTATGGGTGGTCGCGATCGAAAGTGCCGACCGTGGTGGTTGAGGGTGGTCTTGAGGACCAGTATGGAGTGGGTGAGGGGATCGGGGCGCCTCAGTTGAAAGTGGTGAGCTGGGGCGCCAGCTCGGGTAAAAGTATGGGTGGTGCATGTCGAAAGTGCCGACCGTGGGGGTTGAGGGGGTGGTCTCGGGGGACCAGTTTGGAGTGGTGAGGATCGGGCCGCCGGTTGAATGGGTGGGTGGCCTAGCGAGGGCCAGAAAAAGAGGGTAAGGTCACGTGGTGACTCGGGTAAAAATTTGAGAAATGTTTCGCGACCGTAGGAAGCGATAACTCCGGGCTGTCAGCGCTTTGGCAGAGGGCTCTCGCTAACCTGAGAGTTACTGACAGTGTGCGGACCCGGCGTGTGTGGTGCTCGTGCGATGAAACGGCCTAGAGAGCGACCGTCTACGGTGGCCGTCGATTTGGCGGGAGTTGGTGAGTGTTAGACGCATCCCGTAAGGGTAACAACTCGGTGAATGGGGGGGTGGGAGAGGGAGACTCGTGTCATGACCGGGGAATCTAGCGCGGCGAAGGCTCTCTAGAGACTCATGTATCCAGCTATCGGCGAGGAGGTCGCCCAAGGGAGGTCGGTCCCAGGGGGGGAAACATCTTTGCGGGGGAAGATGCAAGAGGTTGCGTGAAGAGAAAAGGAAAGGAAGAGAAACGAGACAGAGAGCGAACACAGGGCTCTTTATATAACCGGATGACCCATGTCCGAACATGACAAATACGATCGCTTAAGGAAACAGATAGAATACAATGGAACCGAGTAGAAACCGATAGAATAACCCATGACTCATCCGTTGATGAGTGCGACCACACTTCTCTTCACTCCACCATCGCTTATTCCCTCACGTCCCGTGACGCCATAACATAAGTTCTCTTTTTCCAGTTCTTTTTTATCCTTTTCTATAATATTATAAAGTTAGCTAATTATTCCTCCAACAATGTATCAGTAGATCTACTAGGGCCCTCCTTATAACCCCTAACTGTCTTCAGAAGATCACGGGCTTCTTGGTATTTTTTGTTTTTAACAATAGTAGCAAAGTAAAGGAGGTGCTGCCAAACAGCCTTGTGAGGATCAGACCGATGAATAAAGCTACTGTAACATGCAGGACAATTACTAAATTTATTTTTCCTATCCTGCCAGATATTCTTGGTGGCCGATAGGGTGGTGGTGATGGTAGGAGCAGCTGGGACATCAGCAAAAAATTGGGTTCAACCCGACGCACCTGGGCGTACCCAGGCGCACCAGGCGCATGAGAAGTTTTCTTACCTGCATCCATACGCCCCGGCGCAAAAAGACATCGTCTCGACGGGAAAAGGAGAGAATCTCTCCCATTCTCGTCGCGGAGTCGTCTTTTGACCAAATTACGTCGTCTTTGACCCCAAAACGGGCACCGGGTCCACACCTACGTAGCTTTTGCCCGGTTAACGGCTTTCGCTAGCACATTTCGCTGGCAGAATGAGGTCACTCGGCAATCGGTACATAGATATCAGCAAAAAAAAAAATCTCCCAAGACGTATTGTACGTCCAGACGTACCGATTCGTCTTTTGCGACCAAAACATCGTCTTTTGCACCCAAATAGTCGTCTTTTGGTCATCCCGCGCTTCCCGGAGCTCTGAAATGTGACATGTCGTCTTTTGGCGCCTAGTATGCGTCCCAAATGTGACATCTCGTCTTTTGACGCCCATTTCGTCTCCCAAATGCGATATCTCGTCTTTTGACGTCGCGCGGATGTGATATTTTGCCTAAGTCCTGGCGCTAATGCTAATGGCGCTAGCTAATGACGTCAGATTTGACTCTCCACACCTCGAGGATCCACCCGCACCTCCACCTCTACCTATACCTACCTACCTGCCTCGCCTCCTACCTCACCTCACCTCCTACCTCACCTCCTACCTCATCTCCTACCTCACCTCCTACCTCACCTCCTACCTCACCTCCTACCTCACCTCCTACCTCACCTCCTAGCTCACCTCCTACCTCACCTCCTACCTGTATCGACACCTACCTCCTACCTGTACCGACCTCCTGCGTATATCGACGCCTACCTCCTACCCGTATCAGCGCCTGGATACGTATTTACCTTCCTCTGCATTTTGACGCCTTTACTGACACCTACCAGGCTCCAAATCCTGGACGATTTCGACACCTACCAGGCTCCAAATACTGGACGATTTCGACACCTACCAGGCTCCAAATACTGGACGATTTGGACACCTACCAGGCACCGAATACTGCACGATTTGGACACCTCCGAGGCACCGAATACTGCACGATTTGGACACCTACCAGGCAGCGAATACTGCACGATTTGGACACCTACCAGGCAGCGAATACTGCACGATTTGGACACCTACCAGGCAGCGAATACTGCACGATTTGGACACCTACCAGGCAGCGAATACTGCACCAAATGGACACCTCCTAGGCAGCGAATACTGCACGATTTGGACACCTACCAGTCACCAAATACTGCACGATTTGGACACCTACCAGGCACCGAATACTTCACGATTTGGACAGCTCCTAGGCACCGAATCCTGCACCTACCAGTCACAGAATACTGCACCAAATGGACACCTCCTAGGCAGCGAATACTGCACGATTTGGACACCTACCAGGCAGCGAATCGACACCTACCTGTCACCAGATACTCGCCAAATGGACACCTACCACACAGGCAGGTCAGCGGGCAGGCAGGAAGGCAGGTCAGCGGGCAGGAAGGCAGGCAGCATGGAGGTCAGCGGGCAGGCAGCTCAGCGGGCAGGAGGGCGGGCAGGCAACTCAGCGGGCAGGAGGCAGGCATGCAGGTCAGAGGCGAGCTCAGCCTGCTACTCAGCACCGAGCTCAGCGCACAGCGGTCAGGAAGGGGGGGGGGCAGGAGTAAACGGAGGTGGGTGGGGCGCTTAGAAATGTACATAGAATTACGTAGACATGTGGATCAATATACGTGACATTTGCGCGGAACTACTGTCCTAGTCTATGTACCGATTGCCGAGTGATCTCATTCTGCCAGCCGTTAACCGGGCAGAAGCTACCCAGGTGTGGACCCTGTGTTCGTTTTGGGGTCAAAGACGACCTAATTTGGTCAAAAAACGAACTCGACGACGTAATTTGCTCAAAAGACGAACTCGTCTTTTGACCAAACGACGACTCCGCGACGATATCGTTTTGCGCCGGGGCGTATGGATGCAGTTAAGAAAACTTCTCATGCGCCTGGTGCGCCCAATGGCGCCGGGTGCACCTGGGTACGCCTAGGTGCGTCAGAATGGACCCTATTTTTTGCTGATGGACTAGGACACCAGTTCCGCTCAAATGTCACGTTTATTGATCCACATGTCTACGTAATTCTATGTACATATTTGCTAGCAACCCACCTGCCTCCGCCGGCGCCCCACCTACCTCCGCTGACTCCTGCCCCCCACCAACCTCCTGCCCATTGAGCTGTGCGCTGAGCTTGCCGCTGACCTGCCTGCGTACCCTCCTGCGCGCTGAGCTGCCTGCCCGCTGCCTCCCCGCTGAGCTACCCGCTGAGCTGCCCGCTGAGCTACCCGCTGAGCTGCCCGCGGAGCTGCCCGCTGAGCTGCCCGCTACGCTGCCTGCCTGCCTCCTGCCCGCTGACCTGCCCGCTACCTGCCTCCTGCCCGCTGACCTGCCTACTGCCTGCCCGCTGACCTCCCTGCCTGTGGGTGTCCATTTGGTGCAGTATTGGTGACTGGTAGGTGTCGATTCGCTGCCTGGGGGTGTCCAAATCGTGTAGTATTTGGTGACAGGTAGGTGTCGATTCGCTGCCTGGGGGTGTCCAAATCGTGTAGTATTTGGTGACTGGTAAGTGTCGATTCGCTGCCTGGGGGTGTCCAAATCGTGCAGTTTTGGTGACAGGTAGGTGTCGATTCGCTGCCTGGGGGTGTCCATTTGGTGCAGTATTTGGTGACTGGTAGGTGTCCAAATCGTGCAGTATTTGGTGACAGGTAGGTGTCGATTCGCTGCCTGGGGGTGTCCAAATCGTGTAGTATTTGGTGACTGGTAGGTGTTGATTCGCTGCCTAGGAAGTGTCCAAATTGTCCACTATTCGGTGACTGGTAGGTGTCGATTCGCTGCCTGGGGGTGTCCAAATCGTGCAGTTTTGGTGACAGGTAGGTGTCGATTCGCTGCTTGGGGGTGTCCAAATCGTGCAGTATTCGGTGCCTGGTAGGTGTCCAAATCGTCCAGTATTTGGAGCCTGGTAGGTGTCGAAATCGTCCAGTATTTGGAGCCTGGTAGGTGTCGAAATCGTCCAGTATTTGGAGCCTGGTAGGTGTCAGTAAAGGCGTCAAAATGCAGAGGAAGGTAAATACGTATCCAGGCGCTGATACGGGTAGGAGGTAGGCGTCGATATACGCAGGAGGTCGGTACAGGTAGGAGGTAGGTGTCGATACAGGTAGGAGGTGAGGTAGGAGGTGAGCTAGGAGGTGAGGTGGGAGGTGAGGAGGTGAGGTGGGAGGTGAGGTAGGAGGTGAGGTAGGAGGTGAGGTGGGAGGTGAGGTGGGAGGCGAGGCAGGTGGGTAGGTAGGTATAGGTGGAGGTGGAGGTGTGGGTGGATCCTCGAGGTGTGGAGAGCTCGTCAAATCTGGCGTCATTAGCTAAGCGGTATTAGCGTTAGCGAGGACTTAGGCAAAATATCACATCCGTAGCGGACGTCAAAAGGCGTTAAAAGACGAGATGTCGTATTTGAGATGCATACTAGGGGTCAAAAGACGAGATGTCACATTTGGGACGCATACTAGGCGTCAAAAGATGACATGTCACATTTCAGAGCTCCGGGAAGCGCGGGATGACCAAAAGACGACTATTTGGGTGCAAAAGACGAGGTTTTGGTCGCAAAAGACGAATCGGTACGTCTGGACGTACAATTCGTCCTGGGAGATTTTTTTTTTTGCTGATGGACAGGTGGGACCGCTGCCTTCAGAAATTGTTTAGTAGGTCTCTTTCTGATCCTTCCAGTAGCAGTATGGCCATAAGGAGCAATGTCAGAAGAGTTTTCTTGGGGAGGCATTGGTGAAGATGATGGTGTTATGGTAAGGAGGTCTCGCTGGATTTTACATAGGTGAGCGGGTGAACTACAATGATTTGCAACAAGTTCTAGTTCCTCGCGGTTGAACCAGAATGATTTGGACTGTATTTAGGTTCGCCCGCTCAGGGCTGAATACAAATTAAGAAGGTGCTGTTCTTGGCATTATGCAACTGAACACAACCAATGGATTACAGCTGGCGCAACCAAACACACCCTTAACTTTTTGGAGGTTTGGAATTGGAAACTAGATTATTTTCCTATATAACAGGAAATTCAAAAATGAAGAAAAGTAAAAAAGAACAAAAGTGAATTAAAGTTATACATATATATCCCCCCATACATCTAATGAGTAATTTACGTAACGGAAATTCATAGAAAACCAAAATATGAACAAAGTCCGAAAAAAATCGAACTAACAAAAACTGGTTTCCTAATACTTTTCCTTTCCGAACTACTCTTTGAGTCTCAGAATGCTATTATCTATATACAGTAGCTATATGACAAGTTTGACTATAATCTGCCGGACAGCGATTATGGTCACACCAGCCACAAATGATACTTTGAGAAACTGGTAATTTTTAGAATAGTTTTTCACTCTATAAAGAGAAAATAAATAATATTCAATACCCAATGTAGTAATCAGTTGCTTTTGTAACAGTGTCTATTCCCCTAACTCTTCCTGCTATCAAAATATCGAAAAAAATCGTCAAGTACATCTTCCACCAAGATTTAAGTATCTTTTTTATGAGTTGGCTAAATATCTTTTTTGGTATACTGTTATATGCTAAATAAGGCTAATATTTGTGGTAAAGTTTTTTTGAGGTTTCCCCATATATCTTCCATGTCATTTTAATCAGGTGAATGAGAATAGCTGTCCTCTACAACATCAACTTCATTCCCCTGCAACAATTAAGTCATAATTCTGGCATTGTGTACTTCTGTAGTATCTTGTATAAAGAATCGCCTGAAAGTTTTCTATTTTAGTTTAATCTAAAAATTAAAGAAACAAAGCTTAAATGTTCTAATAACTGTCTCTGCATTAGCGCTTCTTTCTTGTCTCAACAAATCATTATTCTAAGTACCTTTCATTACACCAGCAAATAATACTTATATCATATTCGATACTTATTTTAGCTTTTTGATTCCTTTTGATTAACCCTGGAAATTATTTCTCCTTAGCTGTTCTGAATGCTCAAAACATATTTCAATCTGTATATTCCATCAAATTATACTTATCGCCCCCTATTACACTATTCCAACGAGTAACAGTCCAATCTCTGTTTGAATCCATCACCAAAAGTATTGTCTTGCATTATAATTGATTAAATAGCAATTCTCAACAATAATATGTTTGTGCACAACAAAAGTACTAAAAATTTTCTTGATTGTTGACACTAATACATTGACAACGAAATTCTGATTTGATTGTTGATAACTTATTTTCCTCTGACGTTTGCCAAACATATGGAGTTTTTCATAATTACTAGCTGCAAGTTTTTGAAGCCTCAATTTTCTGATTGTATCTGTAATCTGACCACTTTTTACGTACCGTGTATAGGCAGGTAAACATGTTGACTGTTGTTTGACAATTATCACAGAAATAACTAAATCAATAAAGACAACTCCCCTCATTCAAATTACTTGTCCTAGTAGAGAGTCTAGACTTTATCTCATAACTGTTGCAGTCTATAGGGGAACAATGAGAGTGATAAGCGGTGGTGGGGAGGTTTGATTGGGAAGAGGGCGTTGTTGCCATTCGAATGTGCTGGCCTTGAGTTTCTGACATCTACGGTACATATGTACATACTAAATTCTAAATCGACACATATACATATAGATACATTTTCATACCTATAGACAAACAGACAAAAAAACAAACAAGCAAGTAAGTAAGCAAGTAACCTACATGTTATCTACAGAACAAATCTGAGCAGAACAGAGTAAAGCAGAACAGGACATACATCTATTTACTCCCTCCACCACCCCTACCAACCCTATCACCCTATCAACCCTACCAGCCACCGCCCCTACCAGCCACCGCCACAAGGACCAGGCACTCCGGTCCAGCTACATGCAGGTACATACATTACATATACTCAGACGGATTTTAGCTTATCCACTGCCGCTGCCGCTGCCGCTGCCGCTGCCACTGCCATTGCCTTTACCACTCCTGTTACCGTGTGTATGCAAGCCCGACACCCTACTATACCCTCGAGCCTGAACCCCGGGCACGCAAAACAGAAGAGCAAAACAGAAGAGCAAAAAAAAAAAAGAAAGAGAGATAAAAAAAAGTTCCATCAGCCACAAAACAAGTGCCAATTCGTTTACAATTAACTATATCCCCCCCAGCAGCCAACTGCACATAACCATTACTACAAACCCCCCCCCATAACCCAACCCAGCCCAGCCAGCCCAACCCACCTACCGCCTCCTGCCCCTAAACCTCCCCCCACCGGCACCCGCCTTGGCGCCCTTACTGCCCCTGATATTGACCCTGCGATAGTTTGCGTGCGCCGCCTCCGAGATCTTGCGCGCCTTTCTCTCGACGGCGACGACAGGCACGGCCACCGTCGCCGGCTCGTCGGGCAGGTTGTCCAGATCCGACAGGTCCTCGTCTGAATACCCTGCGCCCGGGAGCTCCGCGTCTTGCGGGTTCGGCGGTGGGGGCGGTGGCGGGGCGGCGTCGGTGGGTGCTGTTGTTGTTGTTGTTGTTGTGGTGGTGGTGGTGGTGGTGGTTTTGGCGGTGGGGCGCACTGGGTGGTTTGTTAGCATGGGTTGATGTATAATAGTAGTAGTGAAAGATGGGATTTTGGGGGGGGACATACTGATGACGCGCCTATGCTGTCTCTTCAGCCCCTTCTTCTTCCACTTCCTCCCCTTATCCTCCTTCTCGTCCCCGCTCTCCTCCTCCTCCACCCGCCGCTCCTCCCTCCACGCCCCCTCCGGCAACGGCGGCAGCCCCGTCTCCGGATCATTCTCCTCCACCACCACCGCCGCCGCCTCCACCTCCAGCACCCTCTTCTTGACTGGCGCCCCCACCTCCGCACCCGCACCCGCACCCGCACCGTCCATCTCGCGCTCCATCTCGCGCATCGCCTCCTCATCGTCGAGATGCGCATCATCCTCCATCCTCCGCAGCTCCTTCACCATCTGGCTCAGCGCCTTGACCAGCGGCCTCCTCCGCGGGCCCGCCGCCGCCACCGGGCTCTCCTCCAGCGACCCAATGAACGACCTGCGCAGGAAGGCCGGCGTCGAAAACACGTCCTTCTGCGTGGCGGGCGTCCTCGGGGTGCCCAGCTCCCCCGCTTTGCGCTTGCGCGGCGTCGAGAGCGGCGGTGAGGCGGCGGGCTTTCCCTTTCGGGGCGAGGGCCGCAGCGTGCGCTTGTGCGACGGGGTGGCGGCGTCGGTGTCGGTGTCGGCGTCGGCGTCGGCGCCAAAGGACTCGAAGATGCCGAGGACCTTTCCGGTGCGTTGCGGCGTGGGGCCGACCGAGTCGCGCGGGCGGTTGCCAAAGAGGCGGCGGCCGCGGGTGGAGAGCGGGGAGTCGTAGAGGTCGCTGTGGCGCTGCTGGGAGGGCTTTGAGGGCGTGCGGAAGAGTGAGGTTGTGGAGACGGAGGTGGAGGTTGTGGGGCGGGAGGGGATTGTGGTGGCTGTGGACCTTGCGCTGCTGCTGCCGGGGGAGGGCCCGGAGGCGAAGGGGTTTGTGGGGCAGTAGGGGATCGCGGTGGGGGTTGTGGTTGCGAATCTTGTGGAGGGGTCTCTGTGTTTTGGCGGGTCGGCGGAGTGCGAGGACTGTGAGGTTGGCGCTCTGGAGGAGGGCTGGATCTTGTAGTACTCTTTGTATTTCGCAGCTGGAGTAGACAGTCGTGCCTGTTAGCCATTGCTCCCTGTGGCATGCGCCAGTCGACCACCACTAACCAATGACCTTGTCCCTCTTGATCTCCTCCCGCGTCGGCTTCCTGCCGGCATTCGCGTCTGCAAAGGCGCGTTCCCAGTCCTTGAGCTCCTGCCTGAGGATCTTGTGGGGCTCTGTGGCAGCCATTCTGTGCTGTGCTGTGCTGTGGGTGTAGTTGTGGTGGTTGTGTCTGCGGTGGTTGTGTCTGCGGTGGTTGTGTCTGTGGTGGTTGTGTCTGTGGTGGTTGTGGTTGTGTCTGTGGTTGTGTCTGTGTCTGTGTCTGTGTCTGTGTCTGTGTCTGTGGTTGAAGTTTCTCGGCTGTGTGTGCCAAGGCCAAGCAAGAGGCAGCTTTCAATTTACGCGTTGGCGTTGGCGTTGCGAGGGGACGCGTCTCGGGTGGGGCTGCTTCTTTGGGGGTGTCAATGACTGCCGGGCGGGTGTTTGGCCTGCGAGCGAGGGAGGTTTTGGTGTTGTTTGGGTGTGAGGGTGTGAGGGTGTGAGGGCAGTAGTAGCAGTGGGTGGCGGTGCAGAGGGAGAGGGAGAGGGAGAGGGAGAGGGAGGGTTAGAGGGAGTGACAGAGGGAGTGACAGAGGCAGAGGCAGAGGCAGAGGCAGAGGCAGAGGCAGAGGCAGAGGCAGAGGCAGAGGCAGAGGCAGAGGCAGAGGCAGAGGCAGAGGGCAGGCGAATACTATCCCACGATCCCACGGGCGCATCATTGTATTGCAGCGTGCCAGCCAGCACAACTGCCCGGCCGAGTGAGAATCCATGACCCACACGCCCGTGGTCACAGCTTCTTTGCTTGGTCCGGGGGGCATTGATTGGTGCACCACCCGAGCCTGTGACACTGCGGCTTACAGAGAACATTGCTCCAGACATTATATATATATACACATATACAGGCAAGACCGCCACCATAATCGTGGTATCATAATTAAGCGACTGTGGTGTATACATGTAGTATAGACACCCCCCCCCCCTCCCCGGCCCTGGGACCAAACGCCAGTGCCAGACTAAAAAAACAAAAAACGAGTCCCTCTCACGGCCGCCCACCATCCACCATACTTACCCACCCCCCCGCCTAGACCTTCTCCTTCAGCGCATCCTCCCTCCTCCTCAGCTCCTCCTGCCCCAGCCTCCGCAGCTCCTTCCTCCTCCGCCTGCTCTCCTTGATGCCAAAGCTCCCGCCCAAGATCTCCGCCACCTCCTCCAGCGTAAACCCGCTCAGGTCCGGGTACAGGAAGATGACAAACAGCCACCCCAGGAAGCACAGCACCGCATAGAACCCGAACGCCCCGCTGGGCGTCATCCTGTCCATCATGGTCAGGAAGGTCGATCCCAGGATGAGGTTCGCGCCCCAGTTGGTGGCCGTCGCCATGCCGGTTCCGTAGCCGCGCACGTTGTACGGAAACACCTCGCTCTGGCCCACCCATGCAATGTTGCCGATGCCGAGCGCGTAGAACATCACGTAGATGATCTGGGAGGCGAGGATGAGAATCGCCCAGCGGTTGCCGCCGCCGCCAACGACGTCTCCGGCGTCGTTGCGCGGAAGGTAGTGGAATGCTATGGCGCAGATTGTGAGACCCGCGGCGCAGCCCCAGAGAGTGCCAATGAGAACTCGCCGGCGGCCTATGCGGTCGACGACGAGGAAGGTGACGCACTAGCAGGGGAACTGTGTGAGCTTTTCGTTGGTGAGGTCTGGGAGGGGGGGGGCTTACGGTCATGACAAAGTTTGTGCCGGCAACAATGAGACTGACGGCGGTAGGGTTCTCGAAGCCGACGCTCTTGAAGATGGTGGCAGAGAAATACATCAATGAATTGAAACCGGAGAATTGCTACAATAGCAACGCATTAGCTGGTGTTCACATCTACGTGTATGTGTATAGCGAACCTGAATCCCCTGCAATCCGCACGCAATAATCAACGCCCTCAAATTGGATGGCACGGTGTAAAGACTCTTAAAGTCGCTCCATGCCTTCTGTGACGCTGTCCCAGGCCTTCTGTCCTCGGTGAATTCCTTGATATATGCCACCTTCTCATCCAAATCCCTGTCGGAGGCACCTTTATAGATCTGTGACAAGATGGTCTTTGCCTGGCCTTCAATGCCTTTTCGGATCACTGCCGGCATCAACCATGTTAGCTTCAAGCTCATGATAACCCCCATGCTCGGGACGGGGGAGTTACGTACAGTAACGAGGGCTTTCCGGAAGCCAGTACAGTATGATAAACTGGGCGGCGGCCGGAACAGCGCCGATACCTACCATGATGCGCCAGCCGCCGTCTACATGCGTAAGGCCTGCGCCGATAGCATAGGCAACAACCTGACCAAACGTGATGAAGAGGACATTGATAATGATCACCCGCCCACGGTAATTGGCCTATGGCAAACACAGTACTAGGTTAGAGCCCGGGCTTTGCATATCAGTGTTTGGTAGATGTATTTCGTCCACTTACCGGCGAAAGCTCGGCGAGATACAGTGGAACTATCAAACTTGCCAACCCTACGCCTATACCAATGATAAATCGTCTAAATATGCCCGCCCCATCAGTAACCAACCCAAGCCCATAGAAAGAAAGAAAAAAGGGTCAGCTCACCCAGCAACCATCAACCACACACTCCCAGAGAGCGCCTGCATGATCGCCCCGACTATAAACACCACATCCGCAATCGCAACAACCCACTTCCTACCAATCTGGTCTGCGAGCGCACCGGCCACAATGCCCGCCAGCAGCGCGCCGAGGGAGGTGGCAGCGGTGATAAACTCCTTCTGCTGGTTCGAGAGCTCGGCCGGGCCGAGGTCGCTGCCAATCACTACGAGGGCGCCGGAAATGACCCTGCATGGGCGCTGTTAGCTTTCCTTCCCACCCAGCCATCCGGACTATTGCTGTTTGGAAGAATCAAGTACCCGGTGTCGTATCCAAAAAGCAGCTGCAATCCCCTCAATGTCAGCCTGCGATACCACACTGGCGCAATGCCGGCAGACGGGGGAAGGGGGGGGAGAAGCTTACACCACTGATGCCAGCGACAAACGTCAAAACCCACATCCACACCGTCGGTGTCTCCGAAGTCTCTTGCGCCGACTGCGCCGACGCGTCATCCCGAATTGTAGGGGCCGACCTGGCATCCTCGCGTATCGAGGCCTCGTTGCTCTTCGAGGCCGAGCCAGACCGTGGCACTTGGTCTTCAATACCAAAGTTGGCGCTCATGATTTGCTGTGCAAAGAAGTTGATGATGGAAAGGACAGGAGGAGAGAGAGGGTGGAAAAAACACCAGGGGGCGGCTGTCCTTTATGAAGGGCTTTCACTCCATGCCGTTCCCGTCTAAGCTGTCTTTGCGGGGTACATACACAGCATAGCGGGATCGCTGGCTTGAGCCCGAGGTTGGCATGTTAAACCGCCCGCCCTGGGATGAGATCTGAATCCACTCTGTTGCGCCGGGGTGTGTATGTGCCTGTCTGTCTGTACCTCTCGCCGCTCTGGATACCAAGCCATTCCAAAAACTCTTGCCCGAATCGTACATGCATCTTGCGATGGGCCAATTAGCCATGCCATCATCACTCGCCTATCAGTTACCGAGTCTCCCCTACCAGCAGAGTAGAGTACCAGTGCTCGCAAAAGAGCATGAACCATAAAGCAACCGAAGTTATCCGCAGCCTTGGCCGGACAGCTTCCCGACTAGGGATTTACAGAGGCAGCAATGACGTTGGAAATCGTTGTTTCTTTTGCCTTTCAAGAAAGAAAAAGTTGCATTCATCGCGTGATGATTTTTTGGGTATCGATAAGAAGTACATACGTTTTCCAACATTGCTCCGTTTTCGATCCTGCATGCGGTAACTCTTCGCACGCCTTTCTGGTAGCTTCCGTATCGAGCACAACAACTGCTAAACTCCCGAACCGCTCCCGCCTTCCGGAAGTGGCACGGCTTACTAGTAATAGTACATGATACGCTAAACGAAGTGTCAGTCGGCCGTCAGCGAGTACCAGCCTTAGGGTTCTCGGAGGATCAGTGCAAAGCTCGATATATCTACAGAGCACCGTACGGACAGGCAGAATACCTTAGGCAAGAGCTGTGAAACCCGTAGTAGTAGTACCGGGATTAGTAGGTGTAACGGTTGCTACCCGCTCACGCACGCCAAGGCAACACACCGGGATCGACCTCTCAGTTTCGTGAGGATTGTATACTACCGAGGGTAAGTAAACTACAAGCATCTACATATTTGCGGGGAAAGATCGGTGCTATTGTTTTTTTTTTGCGGGGAACGGTGGCGGGGGAGAGACGGGCGTGGGGTATTAGATCACATATAAGCTATCTCGGTGATATGTCGGTGGTTCTGCGGGGTGGCACATGGGGGGGGGGGGGTGCACTGTCACAAGAAATCATGGAATCTCACTCGCCAGTTGGGAATCTAGCCCCATTCACCTTCACTGTGATGGATGACGTCTGGTGTGGGGGTCTGGTTGAGAACGGTGAAGTGGCCGCTTCTTGGAGTGCTTTACTCTATGATAGCCCTCTTCATCGATTGCATTGTCGGACTACTAGCCGGTGGGGTATATATATATATATAATTCGATGGGTGACTTTAACCGCGGTCCAGGAGCTGCTAGACTAATAATTATCAATCCGAGTATGATCACCATTCACCATTCAACTACTGGAGACGAAATGCGTACCTAGGTATATGCGTTTCAAAGGGTTGCCTTTCTCTCTCGAATCTTAATGATTGCTATCTATATTATATTCTTTTCTAGCAGCAAAATTCCCGACTTCCACTTGTAGGATTGCCGAGAGCCCTACAACCCCTTGTCAATTTCAAGTCACTGAATCTAGGTAGTATACAGAGCGGAAAACATTCATAAACCAATGTTAGGCTCCTTGTCCGGGCCTGCATGATCCCTTACTGCTATCCTGGGAAACAAAAATTTACTCCGACGAATAGGGCTCCCTAAGATAAGAATAGCCAGGTTAGCTGCCATAATAATCAGCTTTTGCTATGTACGTATTGCATCTGCTGCTTGGCTAGACTCCTTATCTCTTTTGTCGATGTAATTGTGGAGCACTTCCTAGGAGCATCGTCCTTCCCATACGCACGAGATAGCTCGACTCGGTTCGGTCTTATTGCTCCCGTAAACGCCAAGTTATTACGGTCACAACAAAGGAGTATGGGAACGTGTAGCGCAGAGCCCTTGCGGCTTGCTGGATTTGCTTCCCCGGTTGGGCCCAAAGAATCTCACCGGGCCCAAAGAAGTTTAACGGTAGAAAACCAGTGTCGACAAGCAAAGTTTCATAGGTATTTAGGTTCTATGGATCGATTCTAGCTCTCAGTGCATTCGATCCCCTTCCCCTTCCCAATTAATATTGCCATCAGGATATGTGGTGTGGGCAGCCATACGAAGTACTAATGCCCACCTACGACGAGTAATATGGCTACCATCACCGAAAACCAACAATCCCTTCCCATTCTCGAAACTCCACTAGGTATGGTCTTCAACTTTGAAATCTGGTCCAAAGTGAGACGGCTTGGCGCCGGGGTTAGGTGATATGAGACTGCAGCTGAGCACTGAATCATTTTCTCGCGCCAAGCCGGTCCCCATCTTTTTGATGAACCAGGTTTGAGAGTCCAATGAAAATGGGAACGGAGTATAATTTGGTTTAGCTGGTGCTGTATATTGCAAGTAGTTATATGCATGTAGCCTCTCCCTCCTCTTTAGCTTTAGTCATCAAATGTTTATATTTACTTGTACTAATTATCAGCACCTTAAATACACCTACATGCATGATTAAATTGCCAAGTATGCCTACATACGTATACAGCAAGAGAATAAGGTAAGGTTGATAGGTCGAGCAGGTGCGTTATCGTGATTCTAGTCTCGAGTAACCACTCAGGATCAACATTAAAAAGCTTCCAGATATCCTATGTCTATATATATGCGTGCTCCTCTTTACGAACACGCGCTCAAAATCACGTCATCGTCCCCTCAGATTCCCTTCTCTGCATCTTCCAGTAGTCTCTTGACAGACTTCATGCCCTCTTTCGCCCAGCCGTCCAACAGTCCACTTTTCTGCTCTTTCGAATGCTCCTCGTCCAGAAATACCTCTACACTAAACCAGCCTCTGAACCCCGTTCTCAGTACTGCCTCTACCATATCTAACACTGGTAAATATCCGCCCTGGTAAGGCACCGGTCTACTCGCATGACTCCACCTCGCCCTTGGGGGGGTCTCGCCCTCTCGCTCTAGCGGTGGCACCATGTGGTACGCATCCGATATCTGGAAGAAGAATATCTTTTCTGGATCCACTTCTTTCTCAAGCTTCTTTAACGAGGCTCTATAATTCTCGTCGGCGTTTTCGATCCTCCCGGAAGGAACACAGGGGTCTCCCCATTCTAGCGAGGCTGTCTGGAATGTGTCGAGGCAGAGCCCAAGGTTGGGGCGGTCCGCGAGCTTTATCACTTCATTGATATGTGCCCAGGTATTGACGTGGGCGCCCCAGGCCCAGTTCTCATATGCGATACGACGGGGATGGTACAAGTCTGCCAGGGCCGCGAGGTCTCTGGCAATCTCGGGGAATGAGGAAATGCTGGATGGGTCGTCGTTTGATCCGACCTGGTAGTAGATGGTAGCCACTTAGTCTCGTAGAGCGCCAGGTATATGTTGCCAAAGGGCCAGGTGTTACCCACTTGAAGCATATCACACCCCACCGCATCCATGATTCTCATCCAGCCCCTGGCCTTGTCAAAGGCCTTTTTTCGCTGCTCTGTTCCTTCCGAATATCCTTCAAAGTTTGAGAATGGCTGAAGTACAAGTACCTCAAGTTCCAACTCATCACAAAGGCGTCTAACTTCATCAGCGGCTTTGCACAGGTTATCATAGTCGTCCTCGGCAAGACCTGAGTTTCGAAGGTATTGGCGTGCGAAAGAGAGGAGGTCGTCGAAGCCAAGTTCGAAGCCTTGGTATCCAGCTGTGGAGATGGCAGAGAGCTTGAGCGGGAGCGTATGCGTAGGGTGCATCCCTAAGGAGGGCGTTGCATAAGACAGCTTTATGCTTGAGAGATCAGACTTTAACATTTTACAGGGTACTTTTGAGATTATTCTTTTCGGTCAACTCAGAGGGCGCACCGGGTAAAGGTATCGTGGTTTTATTTTCGCTTGAGTCTGCGATGTGTATTTCGGAGAGATTTCAAACGCTTTATCTCATTATTTACGATACGCAGCTATGTCGTCATGGTTGCGTTCAGAACCCTGCCAAGGCTCAGGGCTGTCTCTTGAGCTTTGGAAGAACTAAAGAAGGTGTCTTTAGAAAGGGATAACAGAAAGTGTGGTCATGACATCATGGACGTGGTATTTTTAAGGATGGCGGATCGTCGCCACGTGCAGCGGAGGTTTAATTATGTCAGCTGCATGAACGCTCACTCGAATGGATCACACAAGCATCCAAGGTCTAAAGAAACTTTCCGGATAAAACCATCAGACCCTTCACTCTTTATGGAGGGAGAGAAGATGTTGGAACGTGGGGTAAGGTAGAGCGGGGGCAGCATATATATATTCCGGATCTTGAGGTGCCACGTGCATAAGTCGAAACTTATCAATCTCCATCCCTACGCATACATTACTCGGGATCTAGAACCCGCTACTCTGGAGAGAAAGGGAGGGCAAATGGGTAAGTTGGGTGTAGGCTTCCCCTCAATTGCGTACGACACGGCGTCCCGGGATCTTGGATCCGCAGGAATGACAGATACCTACAATATGTCAACTGTGGGGTATGCTGTAATATAAAGAGACACATGGTCAACTCCTATATTATGCAACACTTACATGAAAGAGCCGATACATCCGGCCGAAAATCAAGCAATATAACCCTGTACTATGGGCGTTATTGGGCATTGCGCACGGGTTTGAAGCTTGCTATAATTGTCAAAACCGTGCCTCATTTGCCTTACAAAGAAAGATATGACTTATGGAAAGCCTGAGCTTGAAGCTAAAGAGGTTTTCAAAGTCAAATATTCAACGTTATAAGGATGCTTGTTATACGGAAACATCGAGTTCCGGCCCGAAAATATGCGTATAGAAAATGTGTGAATATTAATAACGCATTCATTATCCACCGAGCTCAACGGCCACTCGAGTCATATGCGATGATTAATACAAATATCAACAACAGAGTTGCCTCTCTATGCATCCTTTTCCCAAGGAACTCGGGCCGACGTCAAAATAATGATATCTATATATCATAATGGAATACTTAAATATATAAGTTGTTCATTACTCAACAGGCTTATAGTCGATCTGATATCATTCAAGCACGGATACGAAATCCTCATGACCGAATTCCTATTCGAAAATCGGATTGAATAGAAAGGAAAAAAGGATGCTAATAGTAACGTACTTGACTCAACTATCAGAAGGCAGCATGAAATAAGAGATATTCGCCGGAGATTTAATACCCTGCCGTAGATCAGCCTAAAAGCCCTCCCCCCCCGGCTACATGGTGCAAATACAACCCTACACATAAAGTAAGCATAACTATGAAACTCGCGAGGGGGCGCGCTTCGGAGCATTATTAAAGCTTGAACACCTGATATTTCACAACCTAGATGTCTCCACTACTTGCTTGGCAAACCCAAAATAGGCTTAGTTAACCACAACCAGAAGGACAAAAGAAGGGTCAACGGCCCGAGGCCGCAAAACCGCTAATATATCAGAGGGAGGGCTTTGTACCTGAACAGAAATTAGGAGTTGGAATTTGTAGGTATATGGGTGTTGATATTCAAATTTACAGGGGCAATAACTCAACGATGCTATTCCGTCGGTCCGAAAGGTTTTTTTGCTCCCCCATGACTATTTTGCACAGAGGAATTCAATCTTGCGCGCCAAAGAAGGGGAGAATGTTCATTTCTTCATCCTGGGAACTCTCCCCTGAAATTTTAGACTAAAAACTATATAAGTTGGATAAACTCTCCCTTCTCCTATAGCTATCAATTGAGAACTATCAACCCACACATACACACATACGTTCATACAGCATTCGATATTATCAATAAGATGGTTTCTGCATCTTTCATCTTTTCTGCTCTGGCGCTTTTGGCATCTCAAGCTGCTGCGCATGGTGGTGTCGGGAAGTATATCATCGGTTCTACTGAATACAAGGGGTATGTATCTTTCTTATCTATAAGAGCTACATGTATGTATTAATTTTTTTTATTCAACTATAGTTGGGAGCCATATAATTCTGCAACTGGGCAGTCTACTATCCAGAGAAAATACAGCAGCTACGATCCCATCCTTACTCCCACGGGAACGAACATCAGATGTAACAATGCTGGTGAAACTTCTCAACTCAGTGCGACAATTGCAGGTAAGCTCGAGTCCAATAGCTGAAGTCCACTTTCAACCCTTCACTCCTGCGGGCTATTTGCTAATATGATTTATCGCAGCTGGCACTGATATCACTGCGGTCTGGACCCAATGGACCCATGCTGAAGGTCCAGTAACTGTATATATGGCCAAGTGCCCTGCCAGTTGTGCAGACTTTGATGGCAGTGGCGCAGTATGGTTCAAAATCGACGAGGCTGGACTTTTGTCAGGCACTATCAACAAGGGAGAATGGGGTAATGGTATTATCTTGGCCACGCTGAAATGGACTACAACTATTCCGGCCAGTCTTGCTCCTGGAAACTACATTATTAGGGTTCGTAAATACATATATGATCTTTTCTTATAGATTTCGACTGTTGATCATTCACTTACCCTACTCATCATGTACAGCACGAAGTCCTAGCCCTTCACCAAGAGCTCACCCCCCAATTCTACCCAGAGTGCGCACAACTCACTGTCACTGGAAGCGGTACCGCGTCGCCTTCGGGCTCTTACCTCGTCAGCCTTCCTGGTGCTTTCAGCATGTCTGACCCAGGTGTTTCTGTTAAAATAACCTCAGACACCTCCACCACGTACATTGTTCCTGGCCCTGCAGTCTGGCCTGGTACTGGAACCGGCACTACCCCTGTAGTTACCTCTGCTGTGTCGTCGGCGGCGCCTGCTGCCTCTACATCTGTCGTCACTAGCGCTGCTCCAGCTTCTACTGGTGCTGCTGTAGCGAAGTACGGCCAATGGTAAGCTAATTATTTCCCACCCGCTCTTATTTCGACTATATGTGTCTGATATTATGGCGAATCGTTTAGCGGTGGTATTGGGTATTCGGGATCTACAACTTGTGCCTCTGGCTCGACTTGCACAAAAACCAACGATTACTACTCACAGGTACATTCCACATTCATATCTTAGCTCAGAACCATCGCACAAACCCGATAGCTAACACACCGCGAATTGTATTTAGTGTTTGTAACACCCTCGTATTTCATTGATTGCGGGGTGGGTATATGACGGTAATAGGTCAAGAGGAGAGCCGGGAAGCTCGGAGTGGATTGCTGGGAGGACTTTTTTTCTTACATTTCTTTTCTATGTAACTATTAACCTATCGGTCGTATTGGGTACTGTGTTTTTTAGCTATCGCATTTAAGAGGTTAAAGGTCGATCGCTATCTTTAGAACTGGAAATCTAATACGGTTGTGTTCAAGATTCGAGCCCCGGACCCAGCCAATCAGATGGTTGCAGTTGACTTAATGAAGATCTTTCAGCCCCCCCATCTTTATGCACCCCGCATAGAAGTGCCGAACGTTTTCCCCTCTCTGCAAATCAGGTAAAAATCTGATGATCGGTGACGGGGTTTAAATTCCGGGAAGGTGTCAGCGAGTCATGGAGTATCACTCATCCCCGATTCTTTGAATGTTGGGACTTCTTTGCACTTTATTTTAAGCCTTATTCAACAATTCGACAGCTGGCAATCACTTCAGTCTCGACCATCCTCTACCGATCTCGATTTCTACGTCACATTATATTATCTTTCTCGTTTCTTTTGGAGTAAGCTCGTATGTACTTGTGTACCTATATGTCATGGTCAAGATCTTATTGCAAATGCCGGTCTTCCCGTAAACCTATCGTACGACATTGCATGTGCGCTAGCTACATCTGAAGCACCTAGATCTAACGCACCAATCATGAGTGAAGTATGTTTGATCAGGAGCGCCGATAAACAAACCAGCTTCTAGCTAAATATAACACATATACGAGGTACCTATGATCTAAGTCATGTCTTTGGTAAATGCAAGATTTATCTGCAGGATATGGCCATGTACACAGATTCTTATGTATAAGGGTTAGGGTGTTAAATTAAACAACCAATAAAAGAGGTGCAGAAATTCTCGACTTTTGATTTTGATATGACCAACTCGCACAGCGAAAAGCTTGTAATACGGGCGCATCCATACCATTAATGTAGACTGAGTTTGTGGCCAGTAGTAATCCTGTATGATCATGCAAAGCGATCCTGGAACCAATTTCAGCTGCGTGCAAGTCTCTGCTGACCTCGAACAATCAAATCCTTGCTATATTACTTGCGTTTATTCAAGCTCTCGTTTCCTATCTTCGGTACACGGGTATGCATATTACCGTCGATCTAAGGCGGCGACATAGCTTTCATTCCATTGGTTAATACTTACCCAACGGCCAGCTTATGGGACTGTATAGTATAAGTAAATTTATCAGTGCACTTTGAGCTGGAGAGTGCCGTATCTGTGAAGGAACGAGCGAACGAACGACTTCAATGGGATAAGTACTCGCTGTCGAGTACACTTATATATATATATACTCTCTAAGTGTGCTTCTATTTAGCCGCTCCGTGCCGAGTAATAAGCCATCATTTATGTGCTGTCAAGCTAGTAGAACGTCACTTGGATGTGTCGGTAACGATATTTTCGTAGATCCACCAGTAGGTATTAATGGTTTCTGTGGGAGCACAAAAGTCGGTTTCGATTTGCACCGCAAAGGGCATATTCCGACCCGAATACCTTTGCACTGATTCTGTAACCAACCATAGTTACATAACCTGAAGCCCTATGGGTATCAAAAGCAAGCACCCACATCCCGACAAACAGGATAAACAGGTGCGGTTTATTTCATATTAATATGGTTTTTACTTAACTTATGTTTTTTTTAGAAGCTTCTTTTAACATCCCCGATATTATGGGGAGGCCTCGACTGGACATTCCATTCCTCGGAGTCTAATTCCAGCCTTACCTATTATGATAACTGGCGGATGCGTGGCATTTGAACAATGGGCTGGGGTCAACCTATCTTACACGCATATGTGTGTCTCTCCATGGCCACCAGTTTAACATCCTGAGGCGGAACGGCAGGCGAAATTGAAGTTTATCTGTAGATATTTGGGGAACTACAGCTGTAAATCTCCTCAACAGAACGCCATTACCTATAGTGGATGAGCACTGATCATGATTGGCTAATCATAGTAGAGAAAACCTGCTCAAATGATCAGCGGTGTTGCAACACAATTAAGAAACACCGTTAGACATGTTTTGAACCGCTATACAGCGAGAGGTAAAATTATTGTAGAAACAGGGGTCTAAAAACAGGGTTTGTATGGCTGGTCAAGCCAATAAGGTTCCTCCCATATTTCTACAATAATCTTACCACAAGCTGTAACTAGCTATATATATATGGTACTCAAGGATGTTAATATCCAAAAATACCACTATTGATTCCATAGTCGTAGCAATGCTGCAAAGCCAGGGCCTGGCCAGCTGGTCAAGTTCCTTGCAATTGTGACACTACATCAAGGCCTCCGGCTGTCTATGACTAACTCCATGAACACTATCTCCATAATCGATGGGTTTCAACCCCTGTATCGTGCTATGGCCGAGAATTGTGTTCCCAATATATTAAGGTACTGCAAGGGTTCTCGGGCCACCTTTTGGCCTTTGGCTATATATAACTGATGCTCATAATATCACGATCATTTACCCACGTGCTACGTCTATGTTGATAATATATAATGCCCAAAATCGTAGGTTTTTATAAATTGAGTAAATATACTTAATTCTTCCAGCTTGATTTCGTTTGAGTAATTGCAATTAAGAATGCATGGCAAAAGCGCTGGCATAGAGAAATTCCCTATAAATTAGTGCAGTTCAAAAACAATATTCTTAGAGTAAACATATATACTGATGGCCACATTATAGGCAGAGTAATATAAACTTTTGTAGGCTTACCGGAAAATCTGGTGGTCAGCTTAATCTCATTAATAAGAGTATCTCCAATTAAGGCATTCGTTGACTTGTAATGGTACGACTGTAAGCTTTTAGCAAACTGGGCAAGTGAGCAGATATCTCTAGTAGTCGCATATAACAATCAAGATAGGTGTAAATATCCGGTGGCAAGATATGCCGCTGAGTTCATGTTCTCGGTTTTTTATGTATAAGGAATCAGCTGACGAACCCGATCATGGACGTAAGGGAGCTATGGTGCAAGAAGGAATAGAGGGCGACCTTGTCAACCCTGTATACACCACTTCAGTCAATTCTTTCATTGGCTCTGGGAAGCAAACATTGAAGAGCCTCACCTCTAAATCGAATTTATGGCTACAATACTGAACTGGTGTGAACAGGGATTACAAGGTCGCCCCCCAAGGCCTCTCGCACCATAGATGCTTCTTCACGATGCATATGCGCATGTCGAGCATTCAATCTTTTTACAGATATTTTCGGAAATAGTTTTCTTTAGCTCACATCATGGTCGAGCTGACATATTCCAGCCTAATTTCCAGTGCACACCAGAGAGAAATTCGAAAGTAAGGGCCGAATAGCCTGTGTTGGAAATTTTCAACAGGATCGTGCGATCACAGACTAGATGTACTTTTCCTGTACATGCATGTGCGCGTGGTGTGTGAATACGAGAATTGTGCAAGCTTTATGCCTTTGGAGGTACACCCTTCCGAATGGGATCGAAGAATAAGGGTGTCTGAATACGAGATCATTGACATCTCTCAAAGTATATAAACCATGGCGGAGTGCTCTCGACAATAGCTCTTCACTCCGCACCGAGCATCTATCAATCCAGCTTCCTCAAGGCACTCAAAAACTCTCGCTATCAAAAAACCATTCGTTTTATCTTCCCCCTCAAAACGTTTCTAAATATTTAAAATGCAGTTCGCTACTGTCATCATTGCCTTTGTTGCTCTCGCAACCTCCATCTTTGCCAGCCCAATTCTTGAGGAGCGTGAGATCAAATACTGTGGCAGCCAGCCGTACGACCCTACCAAGGTAAACAATACCAGTGAATTGATAAATTAGGAACCATAGCTAATAAATTCGACCACTAGTACACCTGTTTCCAAGGACAGTACTTGTGCCCGATTCAGGGCGGTGTCGTCTACCAGAATTGCGGGATTGCCTGCTACAACCCCGCTGAATATGCTTGCAAGAACGGCCAACTTACTCCCGTTACCACTTGCAACGGTCAAGTCTTTGATAAGAACTCAGTAAGACCTCCCAAAAAGATATATCTATGATTAAAACTCTGATTTTGACCGTCTCCTTAGTACGTTTGCGTCAATAATCAGCAGCTGTGCCCTATTGCCTACCCCAACCTTTGCGGGAAAGCGTGCTACAAGACTAGCGAATACAAGTGCGTCAACGGGGTTCTTCAGCAGGTTTAGTTTGACCATTTGGTCTTCATACGGCGGGTATACACATGGTATGTGATGATTTAAAAGATGGAGGATATCAGAGTATGGACGCTCCTTGGATATTTCATTTGTTGTTATTGCGGAAACTTTCTGGGCTCTTAACTTAGTCTGGATTGTCTCTTGAGCTACATATATCACTCCTTGAATCGTTATGTACTCAATCATAAAAATCTAAAACAAACTTTTATAGTTATATGGAACTTCCACACATTTCTTTGCATGTGAAATCGATGGGTTACATAATGCCCATCCCTTCTAGTACTATTTATATGTAGAGCTATGGAAGTATACTATCACTATTGTCAGTCAAGCGAATTATTAGTACGCACAGAATAAATCAAGGACCAACCACTTCCTAGAAATCTTTTTTGATGCGGATATCTCCTGAATCTAGCCCATGTGAGGAACAACCCCAGACCCTATGCCAATTAGTCAGAATTCCTAGTTACAGTACTCCATATTATACATCTATACAGCGGTAGGTAATAAGCGATAGAACGCTTTGAGATATGGTTATACCTGCAAACACCGTATGTTGATGGCGTTTTACCCAAAACAGGTATCAATCTGTCTCAGGGTGTTCCATCACTTATTACCTACCGCTGTACAATCGTCCTGACCGGCCGGCAAGTACCTCATCAGGTAACAAAATGTAATCAACACTATTACATCAAGAGTGACCCCAAACATGTTCGCACAAGTTCCCAGGGCATACGAGTCGAGTCAGTTTCTTGAGCCCATCTCGAACCGGCCCGTGCCGAAGCGTTGGCCGCTAGGATGTAATTAACATATACAAGCTCCTGGCTAGCGCTCATATATATCTGCGGACTCAATATAGCTTGGGAATCTCACAAAACAACGATTACTATCATTTCTAGACGTAGATATCATTGCCAGAACAGTATTCCAAGTGCTTCGGCTCAGGTATTGTGCACCCCGTAGTTTATTCACTTACATGTATGCATGTATGTCTTTGGGTAACGTAGGACAAGCTGCGACCGGTTTCCAGCATCCGACGTACCACTTGATCAACCCGTACTCATACAGCGACAGTAATGATCTACGGAAAAAACAGTTACATGGTACACAGATATTTCGCCATACAATTTCACCCTCCTGTTTTTCCATAGATCATTCCGGTCGCTTTATATAGAATCCCTGGACACACTTCCGCCATGTGACTATCTATGTGCGTGAACCGATTGTTGCAATATAATACTACTATAATTTCCATATACGGATTCGGCTGCAATACGTGAGTTGAAAGTTTCAGCATGACCAGGAACCAGATTTCATGCATTCCAATCATTTCCTCATTAAAACCTGACATATACGCGCCATTCCAGAAAGTGTCCGCCTACATGCCAAAACACACCAAAAATCGCTATCTTCACCCACAGATGGAAATATCAAAATATGTACAATGAACTTGTCAATCAAGTATGTCGTGCTTCAGAGGCCAGAAAGTCATGTTTGAAATTACTAGACCAAGCGGCCTTGCTGGTGTCGGATGGTAAAAACACCACAACCGCTATCTCGGTGGGTGTATTAGATGCAGACAAAATTCTGAGGGTATATCAGTTTACTAGGACAACATATGTATCTTTTCTAGGCACCTCAAAGAACCTATAGAGCATGTCTTATTGCCTTTACTTTGGTTATTGTTAAGCTATTCTGGTAGGAATATTTAAACAGAAGATCAACAACTATGTGAGATTTTCATGGAGTTTATGTTGACTAGTTCGATTTTGAATCATAGTATGTGTATTTTCGGTATCTAAAGTAGAGTAGGCTTTGTTGGCAACTCTCTCATATAACTGTATCCTATATTATGTGTTGTTGAAAATACCCATTTTGGTGTATTTTCCTATGTAGGCAAACACTTTCTAGAATGTCGAGTATATACCATCCGATATCTCCTCTTTCTCTAATGTAAAATTAATCAGTAATCGTATCCTCGCACTTTACTTGGTACATATATAAAAAGAACAAAACGTACGTAGTGATTGATGATGGACTAGTATGGTCCACGAGATCGCTCGGGGGGTACGGGGTGATACGAGGCCGCCCGGCTTTGCTCAACACTAGCCATTCCTATTTTCAAGTTTTCCAGGGGGTCTTGAGCTTGAGAAAACTTGAAACTGCTAATTCTAGAATTCAGAACCTTGGGTGGGTGATAATAGTGAGTTGATACCTAGGCCTAAACTTGGTGCAATACAAACCTGAGCATGAGTCTATACTATATTCAAAGAGACACTCTCTATATCCGGGAGTCCTTGAAGCACCTTAAGACCTATCAGATTGGTTGTTTCGAGCTTCTTTGGCCTTGTAAGCTCTCGGTATCGTCCGGCCTCGAAGCCATGGTCTCGAAGCAGCCACAAAAAACCTTGTCTTGAGACCTAATTACACGACCCAAGACAGGGCAAAATTTCTTGGGACCTTTGTTTTGAATCTCGAGGTTTCAGCCTCCGAGTGATACTGAATGATCAAAATAATGCCCCCTATGCTCAGGCCTCTTCTTGTTAGCTGTAAATCGAGTGTACCTGGCGGCGGTGCCGGAAAGTGAGGCAGCGATCAAATAGTCCATATTCCTCAACAACCAAACTAGCAAACAGAATGTGGAGGGAATCTATAGTAATTTAGAAGCTAGGGATGATATTTATGGTAAGAGTTAATATCAATCGCCATTTCTTCTCCTTTTATTAGTGTCTCTTGTTACACGCTGTCCTTTTTCAAGCTAAAAACCCAAAATCAATGACCTGAAAAAATACAGACCCTATTCTAGAGACTCATGTGTATTTCTAGAATATCAATTCTGCCCAAGCATTGTGCTGTGTTTAAAAATTGAAATTCTGAGTGCCTTTCTGTGTTGCTAAGTCAGATGTTGCATCACTTTCTGGTACCCCCGGGTACACTTTGGCCGTAAATTCAATCTAAAATTCTTGCCAACTATCTCTTGTCCCGCTTTTGTTTCAGGACGTTATTAACGACGAAAGGCTATATTGGTCATGTACAGGCTCTTACACCAAATTTAGATTGAGTTTGGTTTATATATATCAGTCTCGAGGCAAGGCGAGAGTTGATCCGAAATGGTCGCGATCATCCAATTACTACTTCCATATCTAATTCGAACCAGGTTTATATTTATCAGTCTCGAGACAAGGCGAGAGTTGATCCGAAATGGTCTCGATCATCCAATTAATACTTCCATATCTAATCCGAACCAAGATCTTGGTGGCCGGGGCCGGCACACGATTTCTCAACTGGCTAGTACATGCACTATATTTCCATTAGACCGCTCTTTGGTTGGTGTATTTCAGTGACTGGAAATGATACCTGAAAAGCCAGCAGGAACGCCAAAAGATTGACAAATTTCACGCGCGATAGTTATAGGTCATTGGATACCTCGAGTCGAGCACATCAAGAACCCCCTCTGTGCTGATGGAACGGACTTTGGGCGGTGACTTTGTACACATTGAATATACAGCGGGGAAGTGAAATGAACGAACCAGTACAGCAGGGTGGCCCGACACAAGCACCCTCTTTCCTTCCGAGGGCGCTGTGGGTTGCGGGTTCGAACCCCGTGTCACGTCCCCCACCAGTCTCCAGTATATATACCTATCTTTCCGGTCGGGCTAGCCGGGCCCCGGAAGTTTCCCCCAGTCACTTGCTCAGATAAGAACAGCGGTAATTCCTTGAACGTTGCCATAACCGCAAGGTTGCATGCAAGTATGAGAGATTATTATTATTCCGAGGGCCGTATTCAACATCATGAGCCATCACTCACTTTCTATTCATGCAATTTATACACCTAAGATGCATTTTGATCGCGATGTGTATTTACTTCACCCACCAACAATGACATCTTAATCCCAGCACTGTCATCCACAGCCCTCTCGGGGTGTCTTTCAGGTATAAATTTCGACGTATAAAATCTTATTTCGAAGTTGGTGTGAACTTTATCAAGTTCTATAAGCGCCGCGGCGATGTCTACATACCTGCACAACGTATCCCGTCCACGTATTATCACTCGGCAGCGCCAAGAAAAATGAAATTCATCAGTATTCCACCAGGTACCAATAACGTGACCTTTACAAACTTCCAAGAGCTTAATTTTCTGGTATTTCTTCTGCTTACAATATCGATCCAGCCACCGATTTGGCAGCCATGAAATATTTTCTAGGCGTTATCTATGTGGTCCATTTCCTGAAACCAAACGTCCACTACTACCTGGGCCGCGGCTCAGCCTTGCAAATTACTAAATACTAAGTGCATATACGTACATGTATATACAGTTTCGATTATAAATCCACATACATGTACCCATGCATCAACTAATCATATCTCTGAAAATGGTTAGGAAAAACATAATTTCCTGCCAACGATTAGATTCAGTTAATTAAACCATTTCGCCTATCTCCGATAAAAAGAATTGTAAGGCAATCTTGACAAGGCAGAACTATGCCAAAATTTGCTTTCCTAATGTAGATAGGTGGCATAGCTATATAGCAAGCTTATGAGGGAACAAGCTGATGTGTCACTTACAGCGAATTTCGACAGTGTCTACGCACATTATTTTCGATCATATGAACTCCTCTATCACCTGTTTTAGCAGAGAAAAGGGTGCATATAGTACGCAGTTACGCGTGCACATTACGCATGTCTTCAACATGTTCACTATGCGTGTTCCTCGGGAGCATTTCTCTAAATACTATATACTCGCAACAGCAAAGCAAGCATGCATGCACATGCACGTCCGCCTAGACCTGCCACTTGGAATCTCATATATCATCTCCGCGATTCGATTTACCTGTAGAAAGATAAAAAGATATCAAGATCCACCATCACGGAGAAAGGTTGACTCACTCCCCTCAAATTTTTATCCTGGGGTAACCATAAGCCGGCGACTACCATTTGGTCGGTTGGGGCGGGTAGTACGTTGATTTATGGTTACCAATGCCACCCTATCCCTGCAATAAGATCACAGGCTCTCACTCGATGCATTTTTACAGCCTTCATCACTGCTGTTACACTGCTGTTACACTGCGTAGCCAAAGAGCCAAAGAAGAAACTATATATCTAAACCTAGAGTAGATCTCCGGGACCATACCAGCAGCTACTCTAACCCCTCCTGCCGATTGTAGGCGGCGCTCTAGGTACTCTACGGCTCTACAGCATCATTCCAGAATCCGACACATCAGATCCCTGCCTGACCACCACAGCTAGCTGCATATCTCCTCCGGAAATACAATTTTCCTACTAGCTGCACGACTATTTTCATCCCGATCTTCTGCTATACCCCACCTCATCCGGTCATATTGAGTTTCTCCATCATAATGGCTATCGCCCTGCCGTTTTTTCTAGCTGCAGACGGTTATTTTCTTTTCTTTTTCTTTTCTCCAAAAAGAAACCACTCCAATGGGAACCATTCCATGCATGTCACCGCATGCCATACGCTATAACTCTTCTCGATATCCGGTAGAGCTGAGTAGGTATATCCCGGCGGGGGAGGGGGGCGCCTCAATCAAGTATATGCACATGTCAAACCCCCTCCTCCATCCTCAGTCGCGCCGACAATAGTTACTCATGTAGAGACAGTGTATATGGTATCACGTCAATCATATCAACCTTCAACCTTTTCCCCAACAACAACAAAATTGAGTTCCTCTCCGCCAAATACCGTACGTACACCCGAACCTCCGGACAATTGCGCAAGCCAGTGGACACGTGGTGATTAATCCGAAAAGTTTTTTTCCTTCTCTTTGCTGCTTGGGACGATAATACGCACATGATGCATAAAGCCTTACCAGGCGATCCTATAGGTAGGGTACCTACATGGTATGTAGTTAGGCAACTCTAATAGAGTAGCTTCTGATAACTACAGTAGCTAGCTCACGAAGCTAGAGTATCAAGTCACGTTTAAAACCCGACTCGCAAGATAACTCCATGCGCAGCAGCGATAAGGAAAAAATAAAAAATAAATAAAATAAAAGAGTCCGATTTTATTTCTCCTAGACCCAAACCATGGGAAATTATACGATAGGCCTGTTATAGTATGCAGAAGATGCAAATCCTCGCCCATCTGACGGGGGAGAATTAAGAAAAGAAGAAAAGGAAAAAAGAAAAAAGTGTTCATCCGAGAATCCCATCAAGTATCGTGGGCTAGTATGGAATGCTTAGAGGTTCCACATCGGGAAAGTAACTAGGAGGCAAAGCTGTAACATCGTGCAAGCTGAGACACTGCTCCCCCATAGGTGACGTGACCAGGTAACTCATGTATATGATGTATGTACCCTTTCCATAGGGCATTCGTCCCTTTCCTATGTGAGCCCAGCATGAATTCCAATCTGCCGACCGCGAAGAAGCAGAAGAAGCAGTCAGCAGCTACGGGTGCAGAGCTAACTAGAGCTCTGCTGCCATAGCTACATGTATCTAGAGTGAGTAGCTACTCTAGGTTAGGGCTCGATCTCGCGAAACCCAGACCCATGGTGAGAGACAACAGTTGTCAGCAGCTATGTGGTGAGAGTACTCTACTCTAGAGTAAGTAGCTGCTCTATCTTTACGATGCATTGAGAGGGAGGGGGGGGGGGGGGCTAGCATTGTTCAGGTCGGCTATCGCCATCTATTCAGACCGTAGCTGCTTTGCTTGGTCATTAGCGATCCGTCCTGGAAACAATCGTGGAATATGCCATAGATGCATGATTGCTAGAGTTGAGTAAGTGCCAATGATCCATAAGGCTGTCACGACTCAGTAAGGTGTCACGGTGTGTCAGCATTGATTACAATAGCGATGAGTGGACGAAAGGAATGGGAGGATGCACGTGCCAACCAGTGTCTGTCACGACTCCGTGTTACAGGAACGACCTTCTAACACGGGCGTGATGAGCCATGTCCGTCCTGTCACGTCCAAAGATAGAAGGTTGTCTAAGGTAACCACCAACGTCTCAGATCTACGGATCTCTCTTCCCATCATTGTACGTAGTTACACGCGCGAATAGGTCAAATTGTAAAGTTAGAAAATCCTTACTAAGTAGTCGATCATCAAGCGGCAAGAGCATACCATACCTCAGTAACCGTATTCAAGTCCCCTACCTCTACTCCTACCCAATTCCACCCCCGTGCGTTCATCTCCAGCTATCCTACCCGTGACACTCTATCAATATCGCCGGCTGTACCTCCCAGATCTCGCATCTACACCACAAATAAACAATATAACTCTTTTTTTATTTATTTTTTCCTGAACCGCGCCGCCGTAACCTTCAAGTTCGCGTGTCTTGTCTCTGAAATTGCGTTGACTCCGTCCATGGCCGACGTCGCTCCCGCAATTGAGCAAGCCCAGAAGCAGCTTATAATTAACGCTCAGGGGGAATTGCGTCTTGCACTCGTGCGTGGGCGACAAATTACGTCGTGAGATGGCAGTACCGCTTTCAGGTCCAATCTTAACAAGCACATGTTCCAGGCCCTATAGCAGAGTACCGGATATAGAGCAGGAGGTGCATATCACAGGCTTTGATGCCCTTTCTCGATCTCTCTCCTGCGAGGAGGTAAACATCGACTTGGTTAGCTGTGTGTGCTACGTACGGTATATACAGCATTGATCTACCCGGTCGAGCCCCCCGTATGTCCTCTATGTATCATTGTCATGTCCGAGAACTGAGAATCGGCCAGCACTGTAAGCAATTGCAAGCCGCCCCGAGCCAGAGCGCTTAAACATGGCATCGTGTGGAAACGCCCCGGGTATGACGGCCATCCGATCACTCGCGAAAGGAAGTAAGTGATGAGGCCGGGCACCCGAAAGGTTTCAAGATTGTCTTCCCCCGAACGACAATCGAAAGCGATGACAACGACGACGACGACGACGACAACAACAACGGACGATGTCACTCAGTTTCCCATAAAGAAAACATCTGTGCAAGCTACACGGACACATGTCTGCCACGCGCATTGTGCAACTTGAAAACTGGAGATTAGAGATCGAGCTCGAGGCCATGCTCTGCGCTGCTTTGCTGCCTGCATATTGTACAATAGGGTAGAGTGTGTACAGCTAGCTAGTACCTAAGCATGTAGTAAGCTCCACTCTACATGTTTCATACAAATCGTGGAGCACAGACCGTATATACAAGCCAGGCGAAACACCGAGCATGACGTTTATTTAGCTGCGCTGGCTGCCCATAAAACACCAAACTGAAACGGCCAAACCTTGAATGACTTTCCGGCATCACCACCTCCTCCCCACTCGATCTCCACCACCCCCCACCCCCCACCCCATACACAAAGTTCATCTCGTCTCGCTTGATCAGCAGCGGGCGTTCGTGACCCTGAAGCTTGAAAGAGAAAAAAAAGGTCAGACAGGGGGCGGGCAGTGCTGGCCCTGGTCTTGACTCCCTACCTACCGTCCTTAGTACCCCCCCCCCCCTACTCCAGAGTTTCGTACCGCGGTAGGCACTCAGTATCCATGGAAGTATCTACTATACCACAGTACCGTACTTTACCCTGGATCGATGCCAAGTCCTGTATTTCTCCCAACCGAATCCCACGGCAAGTTGCCTGAAGCGGATAAAACTCCTGTTTGGGTCGCGTGATTTTGCGTTTAGATATGGCCCTGCAATCGGATTTTTCTACCTTTTAGAGTACAATCGAAAGCTCGGCAAAGTTCAAACAATTTATGATGGTTAAAAAAAAAAAAAAAAAAAAAAAAACCTAGAATACACCCATGAAGTGATATCCTTAGCTAGCATGTAGCTATGATCATGAAACTAGCCTCCATAGCTGGCGGAATTATAGGATAAAGGAAATAGGATAATGACGTTGCCCCTACGGGCATACCCGGAATTTGATACGATCGTGAGAAGATCTAGAGTTGACTAGCTAAGCAGCTACCTCCACCCTACTCGCAACATCGGGACGGTAGGGCCTTCCAGGAGGGAAGTTCACGAGAGAGAAAAAACATAGAGTGATACTCTATGATCCAGCCGGGGCGGCTCTAGTGGGGCCCTCCCCCCGCTACAAACCTACTGATTAAGCAACGTCAACACAACGGCTCGCGAAAAAAAGTACCAACTAACCCAGAATCACCCTCGCTAGAGCAGAGGGTACATAGGCGCGATTTGCAAACCATGGAGAGTAAACCCAGGCTGAGGCAGGGTCCCCCCCTCCCCCCTCCCCTTCTCCTCCTCCTCCTCCTCCTCCTCCTCCTTCCTCCGGGCCTCTAGCTCTCCACGTACCGTATGGGGGGGGCACAATTTCCTTCCCCTCGACAATCATTTCCTAGTTCTTTCACGAACGGCCTCCCCCAGCAACCAACAACCAGAGATATGGCTGGCTATTATTAGAAAGACAACCAGTGCAGCATGAATTGAATTGGATGATGTGCCTGTCTGTCTGTGTCATGTATGTGATGTGGAGGGTCCGTAGGGCAGATATGCAATTTTCCTTATTTCCAGTGTTTTTCCTCGCGCACGGGCGGTATGGGCAACGCGATACTCTCTCTAGGTACCTACTCTACCTAACCTACATACCCCAAAACCCTATGTACGAACTAGAGTAGGTAACTCTACTTTCCTAGACTGGGCTGGGTGTTTTCCCGGTTCATGTGTTGTTGTGATATCATCCCATCAGCTTACTTGCCCTAGCGTTACCTGATCTGTTGGCGGATCACCGCTCGGCTACCAGATCCGCAAACAGGATATTGGGGGTCCCGGGTGGGCAAAGGGGAGGGGAGAAGCGGGGAAAAAGGTGCGGAAAAGGGAAAAAAAAGGGTCGAAAGGGAATAAGAAAAAGTACCCTTTATGCTATGCTTTGCGGCGTCCAGCGCCTGCGCGTAGAAAAAGTAGAACTAAAGACTAGGCAGAGTAGGTACTCTACTTTACTGGTAGGGGTAGGGGTAGGGGAAGAGAGTATGTAGAGCGAGCGCTCTGCTGCACAGTGCGCACTTGACTTGCACTGCAGTGCGGGGGACTCCACACATCCAATTTGACGATCTGCAGGCTGGCCCTCTGGGCGGAAGCAAAGCCGAAGGAAGTAGAGAGAGGGAGCGAGTACGGTATGCACAGGTGAGTACAGGATGTACTACACAAATAGTATGTACCACATACGAGTTGCTATTCTGGCAATAGCAGCAGAACCTCCATCCAGTCTCAACACCACATCCCACGGGACGTTGCCGTGTGGTCGTCCAAAGAAAGAAAGAAAGAAAGAAAAGAACCCACCCTCCTCTTGGCAACGGCATCGTCTGGTCTTTGCTGGCTGGCTGGCTGGCTGCTGCAGAGCATGTATCTAATTGCGCCGAGTCAAGTCGTCGGGCAGGTACATACATACAGCACGACATGATGTATCTTTATCGATACGACGACGTACGCCGTGCCTGTGTGTGCCTGCTCTAGGAATTTTTACTCTATCCTATGTTGAGTTTCCATCTGGTTATATCTGTCTGGCTGCCTTGTTATCCCAAGGAGCAGGTAGATAGTAGTTGATTAGATTATTTAGCGTAGGTAGGACGGACATCAGAAGTAGAGTATGGCACATATGTACTCTATTCTTACCTACATCTCTAGATTATGCTCGTGCAGTTACGGCCAGAATACATACCCAGTCCAAAGTACCTACATCCCTCTCTCTCTCTTCGCGAGTATTTGAAAACACCTCTCCATGCGTCTGCCTTCCTATCTCAGTGATCTCGACGCGAGCATTGCAACAAAAAAATTCCGCAAAGGCCAGGAGGCAAACGGTCGTTCGTCGCTATGGCAACAGCAACAGCAATTGAAACCAACACCCCCTTCCCCCGGACAAGGCGCGCGCTACAACTGTCTCTATCTACGGTCTACCTCTAGATCTAGAGAGAGGGAGAGAGAGCAGACATGCTCTGCCTACCTACTCTACTCTAGGCTACTTAGTAATTTCGTATTCCTTCCGAATCAATCTTGGACCAAGATTCTGTCTGTCAGTTGTGTCCCACGAAGCGGCCCTTACTAGTCCTGGTAACTGTAACACGGCCGGTCGTTCGGGGCGGTCGGTCGATCGGCAGCCAGGGAAACAGCAATTGGTGGGTTTTTCTTGAGATAGAGAGGAGGGGGAACAAGGCTTGCACTTGCAGCAAAACACTCACTGCCCCCCCCCCCCTAGTTACTTTTACTTTTACTCGCTCCTCCACATAATCTAACCCCCGCTCCCTCGGGAACAACCTCTAAATCTCTACAAGGGAGCCAATCATGAAATTGAGAGGAAATATGGAAATCATGATATGTGCACTCTGTGCGGCAGCATCAGGCAGGCGTTCATGTAAGGTATCGCTAAAAACAATATCTTGTGCTGCTACTTGTTGCTGCGCTGCTCGGGATCGCAAGTTGGTTCATTCACAATTGCAGCTATCGGGGCATCTGGATCCCGAATTGTAAGTCGAGAAAGTAGATAGATTCTGTAGTTGAGCAGGGAACCTTCCGAATCTAGAAATTAGAGTGAGTGATGTTGCTCGTTAGGTCAGTATGAGACAGCCCGCCGCCACCACCACCATCACCACGACCACGACCACCACCACCACCACCACCACCACCACCACCACCACCGCAACGATCATTGACTGTTGTAAACGTGGTAATCGCTTTTTTTTTCTTCTCTTGCCCTCTTTCCACTTCCTAGGCACAACAACAACGAATGCGGGGTCTTTCTGGGGGCCGGACAACGCATTCATTACCGTGAGATTTTGGCTTTTGGGAGAGAGTCCTTTTTTTGATCTTCTCTCTTTCCTAACGGATTGGGAGAAGGGAGGAAAAAAAGAAAAACAAATATCGGTGATAATGACAGCGCCCCACTAGACTGGTTGAGGGGAGGGACAGGACATGATTGAGGTGGAGGAAAGAAGGACCCATGGAAAAGTGAGTTACTCTACTTTACTTACTCTGCAGCTGGCTGCTGCTGCTGCTGCTGGGTACATAGGTAGGTGCTGATATGGTACTAGCCAAGCTTGGAACTACGATCACTGATGGCCCACTAGCACGAATGAAACTCCTCCGTGGTATATATATACCATGGTTTGGCCGCACCTGCGGTCAAGCAAATCAGTGCACCCCCCCCCAAACCCAATCGATCCTCCCCGCAATTCCTCAATATCAATATATAGTACCTAGGCCCACCCTCCTACCTCACTGTACCTACTATTCAGTATTCAACATATATACGGAGCATCACCACCACCACAGTCTACTACTACTACTATATCTACCACCACCACTACCTCCCTACCACCACCACCACTATCAAACATCCCCACAGGCAACCTTCGTAATAAGGTCTTCTATTACTCACAACCCACAATTGCAATGTCCATACCATTAACCACCTCGACCTCCACACCCTCGCCCATCTCCACACCTCCCTCAATTCCTTCAAGTACACCCTCATCCACAACACCCTCCTCACCCTCACCAAAGATCAACATGAACATCCGGGTACGAGAAGCAACCATCAAGGACCTCAACAGGGTGGCAGACATCAGCAGCCAGGCCTTCCTCCACAACGCTCTCTTTGACAACCTCAACCCCCGGCGGCACGAGTACTACGAGTCCTTCCGCTACACCCGTCTCCGCCATGCGCGCAACGCAATGCTAAAGCCCTCAATGCGCCTGCTAGTCGCCGAGAACGACGACGGCGAGGTTGTCGGATACGCAATGTGGGAGCGCCTAGGCAACGACGCAATCGCACAGAAGGTCAAGGCCGAGCGTGACGGCATTCTTCTCCGTAAGCATTCCCCCCCCTACAACCACGTCACCCCCCCCTTTCAATTGAAGTCACGGATAGCTAATTGTTCCACTCTCCAGGCCTTGAAAGATTCCTCGTAAACGTCACAGACCGAATAAACGCCGTCATTGCGCCCGACCCCTCCGCCGACCCCGTCGCTGCCACAAAGCTCCGCATCGCAAGCAACACCCTCGAGAAGCTGCACTGGGACACGGCCGAGCGCAAGACCCGCTGGCACTTGCACTGGCTCGGCGTCGACCCGGCGCAGCAGCGCAAGGGCATCGGCAGGCACCTTGTGCAGTGGGGCCTCGACCGCGCCATTGAGGACAAGGTCTGGGCTGGCATCGAGTCGAGCGCCGTGGGTGAGAAGCTCTACTCGAGTATGGGCTTCAAGGTCATTGGCGAGCGCCTGCCTTGCATCGAGGGAATAAATATGGGCACTGTGATGGCATGGGAGCCGAAACGGTCATGACCGCGCGTGCAAAAGAGAAAAAAAACGATTTTATTTGTTTGATTGTATGATATTTTCTTTCTTCTTTTCTTTTTGGTTGTTTTCCTACGGTTTTCATTTGTCATGTGTGTTTTTATCATGGGTTATCTTTTTTCCGGTTGTATTTTTTTTTTTTTTTACGTCGATTTAGCGGTCATTGGCAGAGAGGCAAATGGGGGGGGGGGGGGGGGCAGGTCAACAGAGCTGGTGACAGAACTCGAGAAAGCAATTGTACAAATAGTAATTGAACAAACAAATTAACAAACACAACCCCAAGTTCCATGAAAGAGAGTCGTAGTAGCAAGGCCAGATTTCACCAATTCAGCCACAAAACAAAAACCTCTAGAGAACAATTTGGGCGGGTGAGTTGGCCAATTGGGGGCATATTCGGATGTTTTGGCGGTAGTTGGCGGTGGTGGAGGTGGTGGAGATGGTGGAAGTGGTGGAGGTGGTTGAGGTGGTTTGGTTTGGGTTTGAGGTTGGTAGTTCGCGGTCAGTGGTTCGCGGTCAGTGCTTTGTTCGGCCGGTCGGTCTGTCATACACTACCCCTGCCTTTGGGGGAAGTGAGGTGGGGTGGGGGGGGGTGGTGGTAGTGGTGGTGGTGGTGGTGGTATGTGGTTCGGCAGCGGGTGTTCGCCAGAGGAAAAGAAAATAAAGGGTTCACTTCACATCACACGAAACTGGATATTCAACTAGGGTAACAACATCTTTTTTTTCCCCACCCCCGTCGTTGTCGACAAAGAAGGCCATGGCCCACCAGCCGGGGTGGGCAACTCGGGAAGTGGGTGGGAAAGAGAGCAGGAGAGAGCAGGAGAGAGCAGGAGAGAGCAGGAGAGAGCAGAGCAAGCAGAGCAGAGCAGAGCAGGGCAGCGAGAAACGTCAACAAGGTTAATCCCAACAGCTAGCAGAAAACCGCCAACGAAACAACAACCCGCACATACATACCCCGATCGCCATAAGAACACCGTCTTAATTAGCAAAAAAAAGAAGAAAAAAAAGAAGGGTGGTGTAGTCGAGAGCGCTGGTCGACGACGACGATATCTGCATCTCGTCAAGCACCACCAACAGCATCACCAGCACCACCACCACCATCCTCCCCCCCGATCTCCTGAATGCGGCTCTTGCCTGGGCAGATCACCGACACGACATCCACATCGACAAACAAGATCACGCAGAACAAGAAGAAGGTACCGCCAGTCCATGGCACGCATCCACACACACCATCACACCCGCATGTACAAACAACAGCTGCTCTACATAAACAATTTATGGAGGTCTTATACCTACCTATGATAGCTATGCTGTCTGTCGAGGTCAGGTAGAGTGGTAAAGTAGAGTATTACTCTATAGGTGATTATTAGAGCTAGCTAGCCAGCTGCTATGCTGCTTACCTCGATAGTACTCCACATGTACATCTTCAACTGGAATTGCTATTGGCATACCTTCCTTCCTTCGCCCTTCCTTACTCTCTACCCACCTGCTCTTCTCTTCTCTACCTACCCTATTTACATGTAGGCAATCATTCCGACCAATCGCCAATCAAGGCAACTTTAAGTCGTGCAGCATCACCAGCAGCAACGCAACAGCAACGACAGTCAGAGCGGTTTGGCACGGATAAATACGCGGGTCACACCAAAACAGTAAGCCTCCAAACAACACAAGCGGCCGCGAGCAAGCAAGAAAGCAAGCAATTGCGCAAGTCGAGTCAACAACGACGACGACAGCGGGAACGAGTCCATATGTCACACACAGACAAATCTCTCTCTCTCTCTCTCTCTCTCTCTCACTCTTTTTTTTTTGGCTTTGCTAAACATTTGACTTTTGGTTTTTTGATGCTGATGCACAGCACAAAGTGTCCTGCCCTGCAGCTAACCAATGAAAATAATTTCGTGTCCCGCGCGATCCTTTTATCTATGCACCAACGGGTCGACGCGAATGGACATGGCCTCTGCTCCTAGCTAGTAGCTCGCCTTACCCTACATCTACATACCCATACCTACTGTACCTAGACATCTGCCCGTATCTTCTACTGGCCCTGCTTTCCCACGATGGCATGAATCAATGGGGCGGGGGGAAGAAAGAAGAGCGGGGTTAAATCGTTCGTCCCGTACCCATAGCAGCAGCAGCAACAGCGAGTCTACCTTATCCTCTTCCACCGATCAGTGAGCGGAAAGAGGAAGGCTATCGGAATGCGTGTAGGAGTGACGCCAAAGATCTCGGTAGTGGCGTGTTTATCGGCCTTGTGGTTGACACACGTATCAAAAAAGGGAAGATCTTTTTTCTTGCTGTTGACTCTAATCCGCTTATTCAACCAAAATAATTCGTTGAGCGTTAGCGAGATGTACCCGTTATTTAGGCGGTGGCGAATAACATGATCGATGAGAGGGTAAAAAAAGATTTTATATGTTTGGAAGGGAACAATAACAACGGCAGCAACGACGTCGACTGCCAGCTGGTGGTCCTGGCACACGAGCAGCCGGGAGCGGACCCGTGATTTCGTGAGCAAGGCAAATCGGCAAAACAGCGGCCGGAGGGAGGAGGGTGGGATGAAGAAGCTTAAGCACGGAGCACAGATTGAGCACATGAGAGCTCGGAGCAGAGAGTGGACAACGAGCGAGTAAATAACCGGTGCGAGTCCTTTGGATGATTTTCCTTAGATTTCTCGATCTCGTGTATCGAGATGCGCAGAAGTCCGACAGCTTCCCTTTTTTTGGCGCGGGAATTCAGCCAGCCGAGTGATACCTTATGAACAAACAAACGCCCCTCCGCATTTCCCTGGTTTTACAAAGTTCTGGATCATCTTGAAAGTAGCCTGAATGCGCCTTACCAGAAATCCGGAATTCCCAGAGGATCACCAATCAATAGAACGTGTCATGGATACATCGATGGGCGTTTTCCCCCCATTTATTATTAGCTAAAAGTCCCGATATCTTGGTACAGGATGATCTCGTCGACCGGGGAAAAAAATAAAAAACGAACAAAAATTGTAGCTTCAAGTCTACCGTATCGATAGATCTACCTGTAATCAACCTAGCTTTGGTACGGATTTCACAAGTCTAAGACGCAGTCTAGAGATCACGATGGGGTTCGGTTCTGCAAGTAATCTAGCCTGCGTCTTGTGGCATATCAGATCTAACATATGTACCTACACATCCACCATTCTCTTTTCACCCAACTGACGTACAAGGCTGAGAAGCAGCAGCAGCAGGCTGATCACACATGCAGATACAGGAAAAGGGAGGCTTAAAGGGTTCCAGAGCCATGTGTTCTCTGTGGACCAGGCGTTTTGTGATTCGGATCACCCAGCGGCGCTTGGCATATCCAGAACTGGGCCGCTGCTACCGAAAAAAGGATACTGTGCTGTTAATTAGCTGAGGGTAATTCATTTCATTAGGTAGGTCTTCTTCCAGCAGGTCTTTCCCCCAAAAGATTTGTCGTAAGAAGGAAAGTATGCTGGCCATGGGGGTGATCTTTTTTTTTCTTTTGCGCGCACGTGAGCACATGAGGAGAGCAATATTATCGATATCGGAGAGCCCGGGTTTGCATATTTTTTTTGTTAACATTATTCTCTAATACAAATCTTATCAATCGAGAAAGAAGGAAGGAAATATTCAAAAATAAAGAAAAGGAATATATGCATCTAACTTGAAAAGAAAGAAAAAAAACGCTTTGGATATACTTTCCGAGAGTATGTGAACCCATTGACCAACCTTTCCCCAGTAATTCTTATCCTCCCCTCCCCGAAATCTTATCACCGGACCCTGGTACAACGGCATGAGGGTGGAAAAAGGTTTGAAATTGCGGGGGACCGGTAGGTTTGTACCCTTACATGTACCATACATAAATTCAGGGCTGAGAAGTAAAAAAAAAACACGCATTTGTGGTGTAGCCTGTCTAGATAGCGTGGAGTCGAGTAATCCACTCTACTAATGTGTTCCAATAAGGCCCGGCGGACGTAAAATTGATGTTCATCGAAGTCCTGCAACCCTGTGTAGGTAGAGACAGTAGAGATGTGTAGATGTAGATATTACAAGTGTACTGGTATGTACGGTAGACAGGTAGGTAGTACGAGTTTTGATCAATATCGCGAATAATGCTTGTCGTATCGCAGACGTGTTTCTGCATCGCATATCATCATATCGCTCGCTGCCCCCCTCCCCATCTTATTGTTTCCTATTTCTCCATTAGGATTGTTTTTTTTTTTTTCCTTCTCTCTTTCCCTTTTTTCCCAAGAACGGGATGAATGTACGGGGGAAAAAAAAAATATTCTGAAAAAACAACCGAAATTATCTTTGTCGGATTCGGGGGTGAACGGTTACAGTGTAGATTGTAGATGCCCCAAAAATAGTTTACCTCATTTCCACTGCATACAGAATCCTGCGTGCTGGGTATAGTTTAATTTGATTTGCTGTATGCTGTAGGTACAGTAGAGTCTCCAAGATGTACCGGTGAGAGAAATAACGGGCATGCCATTGCTCTAGAGACCGTCTGGAGCCGCCTTGCCAGCTGTAAACAGTTGGTATCTGTGACACGACTGCGATATCATGGTACATTGCATTTTTAATAGTGGGGTAGGGGGGGAAGGTGAGAAAGTCAGTGATATTAGGGTAACGATGTGGGCAGAATAGGTATGCAATGCCGACTGCAGCGATATGCACTTCTTTTTCGGGGAAGGAGGACGTGCGCAGACTGTTGCCGAGGTGGATTTTCCTTAAGAAAACGGCATCTCGCGGCCCGGGTTGCAATGAGGCGCGCGCTCTCGCTTCCTGCTCGTTTCCTGTGGGGGTACCCGCCCTGTTCCTAGGATCAATCCCTCTCGCGAGTCTTGACTCTTGACATCTTTTGCACCCGGTCTATTTACGTCGGTACGTGGCCCCGGTATGTATAATACCCTGGCCAGCTAGAGAACACCGCTAATAATGAGTTAGGCTCTCGCTTGGAGGGAAGAGGAAGAGGAAATGTGAATAAGAGGTCCGGGCCAGGGAGGGGCGTTTGCAGACATAACCTACTGCAGAGACCGATGCAGTGGCTGGCAGGCTCATTTCTCAACAGCATGAGTATGATGCTCGTTCTGCTCTTCTCTCCTCCTGCCCGCAGCTAGCCCGCCTAAAACCTCTCACTCACACCGCTTCATGGGGCAGCAAAGAAACATCGCAATATCCCGATACCGCGATATATATTTCTCGTTTGAACGCGTTTATGCGCGCCACCAGATATTGCCCGATTGCTTTGGAAACCGGCCCAGTAGCTGCTTGCGGATTAGATTAATAAGATGTTTTATCCGAAGCAGATTCTGGTGATAATTCATCTTGTTGTTTCTTCTTTCGGTTTTTTGTTTTTCTTATCAGGTTGTGTTTTCCCCTTCCATACCCTGTACTAGTGGCGTGTTCGATCATGGAGATACCTACATGATGTACCTACCTACAAACATGCCTAGTGGAAAAAAAATATTTTACACCCACCTTCAAGAATCTCACGGTGATCATCACTTCACAGTGCAATTTCCAATTCCCATCCTAATTTCGTTGGCTCTAGCTTTCTAGCCCGTGTCTTTGAGTGAGTGCTATCTCATGATTTCACTCATTACGTACATATCATAATCGAGGGATCGAAAAAAGTTTATTTGAAATTGCCATGACTGTAATTTTGATAGCAATCTTCTATCAAAAACACAACCATCTTCAAAACTAGATGATGTAAACAGAATCTCAAACTGGATTTCTCCAAAACAGGAAACCTTAACCCACCTCATCATCGAACGCTTAATGCACGGCCAAAACTGCCATCATGCTGTTTGACAACATGGCTGATTGCGTGATTCTCATATGACAGATACGAAGGCTGCAAATCTTTGCAGCTAGAAGATCAATTGGATTTTGTGGCGAATTGATAATCCCCTAGCAAACATTTTGCCAGAGAAGATCACTCGGGAATATTCCATGATTGAGTCTTGTGATCGTTTTCTTCTAGTATATTCAGTACCGGTACTTGATTCGTACTTAATTGCCGTAGAACATGGCTCTCCTATCATTCCCGGGATTTAATGTCAGAAGGATGGATAAATTAAAAAAATTCTCCGTACGCTAGCTGCTTTAAACTGTAAAGATATGAAACGTATGTGCTCGTTCATCCCGACCAGGGATCTTCCCCGCACTTCAGAGCGATGCATAGAAGGGGAGGATGCCACATGGGCTTAAGCTCAATTACAAAGAATTGGTCAAGGTGGGTCAAGACTCAAAGGTATGCAGAAGGCCGAAGACGGAGGAATGTACTTTTTTTCTTCGAGTGAGATTTAGGTTTCTGATATCGTTTTCTGGGGTACTTATCTATAGTAAATAACGGCATGCGGGGTTGATATCTCTGGCCAAGGTTGAGTTTATGTAATACCTTTTCTTGATAGTGGGTATGCGAGTGATAGGATATGAATCCAAATCCTCATGGCACCTTGAAAACCAAAGTACTTCGGGGTACTTGAGAAGGCACTGTTCATGCAATCTTTACAGCGTGGTGTCTTCTCACTTATCCTGGATACTAGAGTGCATATTAGCTTTGATTTGGATAAAGATAAAATTGAACCCTTTCGAGCATTGTATGTAGTTCATGCCTTCCATGTGATATAATCTGCACCATACCCTCTGGATAGATTTCTCTCTAAAGAAAAATCTTATTCGATCTACTGCGGATGGCCAGCTCGGTTTGGGTGGAGTAATTCATTCCTTATCTTCTTGAGTTTATCATCAGTATATTCCTCGTGGATAGAGCTCTAAGGCAGTAGTTATGGCCAGCAGAAATTTTGTTGGGAATCGGATCCCCCTAAGGCAGGTAATCCCGAATGAATCCTAGAGATTTTTAGCACGAGAGTGCTGGCAAGAGATGAGAGGATCACGAGGGGGTGATAACCAGCGGAGTGATGACAGGAGATTAAAAGAAAGGTCAGGAGTTCAAACAAATAAAGAAGTACGTACCTGTTTGTGATTCGCTGGGTTGCCGGACACGTGGACTTGCTAGGTTTAAAGGTGTGTTTCTGTTTGGACTGGTTTTCCATCGGAACAAAATTAGAAACAAAATTATGCGCAAGTGACATTTATAAGATGAGTAGGAGGGGATGGCCTCCATCAGAAACGGGGAAGGGGCTAGAATACTTATTTGTGAGTATGTAATATTAATTGGCTGGACATCAGCGAAGCGCGGCAAATTAACAATCTAAGGATGTGGATAAAGACCTATATAGGTGCGTGTATATTGAATGGCATTGTCTCGATCGCTGTAGCTAATCACACAGTAGTACTAGTATACAGCCTGAGTGTTTCGTTACAAGCCTCCAGTGACGTCATTTGATATCTGTACGTACCATCAAGCCGAAATTTAAAACTTGGATATAAATCTCTTTCTGGATATGTGCTTCGTCAGCTAATTCTACATGAATTGATTCCAGAGATTGCGGAAAGTTTGTCTTTCGCAATTGAAGACTGTGTTGTACATAGTATTCAGTCAGGATTACTGTAAGTCCAGGCTTAAATTGCGATGGACACAATTCAAAGCAAGACGAGACTTGGGAATTTTTCGTCTTTCCACCCCAACTACAGAGGGAGGTCTCGGGTTGTTAATTCTTGTGCTATATAGTATGAAAAAAACGTGGTGAAATCAGTACTGTATGACTACGGGATTTTGTGAATAACACGGAATTAAACCGGAGTTGCAAAATCAGGGAATACTACAGTACCTCTGTTTTCTTGCTGCGTTACTAGCGTATTAATAATTAACGGGATAACACAGCAAATCTATGTACCATTTTTGGGTTTTGTCTCGAGACTTTTGGTCTTGTGCCCATCGATTACTAGGAAGTCGAGAGGAGATAGGAGTACGTATATCCGTCATAAGTACAAAAGATCCAAAGAAATCGGCTCCTTATAACTGACGCTTCTTTTGCTCAAAGGAGGCAGATGGCTAAAAAGCTAGCGCCACATTCTTGTTAATCATAAACTATCACTCGCACTAACCGAGCTTGGTTGGTAGCTTCATTTTTTTTTTTGTTTGTTTAACTCATTAATTGCATGCATTTGGTAACTTCATTGGTTGCATGCAGTGGGTGAGTTATATTACATACAGTACCAAGGAAGCGGGTGGATCCAGTACCGCACCTAGCAGAATACCGCAAAACTACGGTATTGCTACGGTATTGCTACGGTATTGCTACGGTATTGCTACGGTATAATATTTAGAATTCCGATTTAATTCGGAAGTTTTAAACAATTCCGTATTGATACAGTACATATTACATCCCCTTTTTTGGTACTGTATTTAGCATTCAAAGGATGCTGGATCCGTAAAGATGATCTATACCAGCCTACCATGCCGACGACACCTGCCACGCCAACGGTATCTGTTAATGTCAGCTGTCTGATCTGTGACCATGACTACATGTATATGGAGTTAGATAAGTATATAGACTCTTTATCTAGATTAATATCAAAAACTTAATTGTCTATGTCGTCCTACTTTTTGCAATTGGTTATGTTTAAAGCAGGATGAGTCGTAGAGTTTCAATTAACATCGGTGTCGAAAATCTAATACAAGCTACGTTGAAGCCTGGGTAGGACGCCACTCATCTTGGCAGCAGGCCCTTCACTGTCTCAAGCTGTGATATTACTGCTTTAAACCGAGCTAACATGAGGTTATACGTTATCATACTCACTAACCAGGAGGGGGGTGAGTCACCAGAATGTTTCCCTTGTTTGGATGCAGGGGCATGAGCTTATTGGGGTGCTGGTGTATAGAGGCGACTCCCCATGACTTGCTTTCCATGTCTGGAGAGAGCCATATATAATTAGGTAATTAATTGCCAATTAATCAATCATTGGAGAGAATGAATTAAACAAAAAAAAGTCATTGGAGAGAGCTACTTTTACGATGACTAGGAACGAGTGATGTGATATGATTCACTTTATGTCTTGTTCGCTCACGAAAGAAAATAGATTGTAAAATACATTGTAAAATAATGAATATATGTATATATGCTATGCAGATATTTCTCTCCCATGCAGCTTCAAATACATTTCATATACAGCATAGATTACTTTCCGGCGTCTAGTTATTCATCAACACCCTTCTTCACTGCATCAGCAAAACTTTCCTTCTCCAAGTCTACTTCCTTCCCCTTATTCTCATCCACCTCGCTTGTAGCCTTCTCATCACCAGACTTCGTTTCTTCGCTCGTTACTTCCTCCGCAGTGTGCTCCTCTGTTCCGCTGCCACTTTTGACGACATCACTGCTCTCCTTGATTCCTCCCGAACTCTCCCCGCTCTTCTCTTCGAAGCCGGGGAGTTCTTCACCGCCAGTAACAAAAACCCTCGCTAATTCCTCTTCGACTGTCTTTAACCGCTCTCGGAGTGCTTTGACATTCTGGACCTTCTCCTTCAGTTCCCTCAGCTCGTTCTCAACGCTACTCCTCTCGCGCTCGGTGCCAATCCGGTCGAATTCCCATCCTCCATTAGGGCCGTCGAGTTGGAGTTGGAATGTATGATATTTCTTCAGCTGGGCACGTGTGGAAATCGTAATTAGTGTTATCCCACGTTCTTTGGCGGTTTCATAGAGGAGGCCTTCAACATCCTGGGAAACAGCGGATGTGCCTTCATCTATGAATGCGTATTTCGGTTCCTGGACGAGTAAGTAAGCTTTGAACGATCTATAGTAAAGTATCTCTGGGAACTTACGTGGTAAAGCAGGCGTGCAATAGATATACGCTGCTTTTCACCACCGGAGAGAACATCTTTCCATTCCTTTCTACAGTCCCAACCCCCTTCCCGATCAGGTAGATAACCCAACCTAACCGCATCCAGGATCAACCTCAACTCATGATCACTGCGGCTATCGGCTCGCATTTCCATCTCGGTATGGGGATAAATGACTTGGTCTCTCAGTGTTCCTTGTGCAAGGTAGACACGTTGAGGCAGAAACATGACTCCTCCCATACCGCCTTGTCGGGGACGTGAAACAAGGCCGCGATAAACTGGCCACAGACCAGCCACTACACGGGAAATGGACGATTTACCAACTCCATTAGGACCAAGAACGAGAAGGTGCTCGCCTTCCCGGACGGTGACATCGAGGGAGTCAACAAGTTCCTCACCACCCCGTGGCCAAAGCCCTGGGGCAACGATTGGGACGCCCTCGAGCCGCACACCATCGAAACCTTTATGCAATGTACCTTGAATATCTGCAGCGCTGTACAACTCTGGTCTTGGCGTGGAGTATGAATGAGAGTGGACTCTGTGAAGGGTCGATACTAGTGTGTACACTCTGGAAGTGTAGCCTGCTAACTCAGAAAGATCTTTGAAGGAGTACATCATACGACCACCAGCATCAGCGAGTGAGAGCATGAGACGTTTGTTGGTAATAAACCCCTTCATCCTGTCTGTTTCGCGGCTGGAACCTGCAGCTGCTCCAGCGAGCTCGGTAAGGCCACCGAGGCCACCCCAGGCGGGGAGAAACACAGGGAGAGATGTGAAGAGATATCCTAGTGCCGCTATCAAACTTTTAGATGAGTTATGTCAAATAGATTTAGGGATATGAGACTTACACCAGCCGTACTTCAAGACAAAGTCTTCAAGCATGTTGTAGCGGATCTTCATCTAAGGTTTGGATGATATGAGTAAAAATCATGGTAATAAGAGTTGATGCCCATACACTGTAAATGCCTTCCATCAGCTGTTTCAGGTCCTTGAAGCCTTTCTCTAGGAATCCCTTCTCCATTTCCGCACCACCATAAAATGCAACCTCCTCGGCGTTTCCAATTAAGCGTGCTAGAAGAGAGTGTTGTTAGTAAAGCGAAACCCTAGCTACCCCCCCCCCCCCCCCCCGATAACCAAACTTACTGTGTAATCCTCTAAAATCACCCTCCATTCTCCCCTGAGCAGCGGCAAGCCTTCCAAAAGGAGGAGAAAATTTCTTCAGCATCCATGCGGTTGCACCATAATTGAACAAAATTCCTGCCAGAGCAAGTGGCCCCAGCGATCTCGCAAGCTGATAATTAAAAACAACCAAATCCAAAAATGGCTTCCCAAGAGATGAGTACAGTGCAGCAGCTGAATCGCAAAATAACGGCAGATCAGACGTTATGAACTGGTCAGCGCCGCCACCTACAAGTCCACCATCGATATTCTGTAGCTTGTAATAAGCTTGTTTATCGTTTAGGTATAGATCGTGAATGTACCGTGTTAGTCGCGTGCGGAAGGCTATAGAGATCTTCGACTGGAGAAATTTAATCTGCACCACGATTGGTCAGTATATAAAAAAAAAGCTCCGAGGATCTGAAATAGCTCCTGGGGCTGAATTTAGGATTACCATTGCATTGCAATAGACAGCTGGTACGCCGACGCTTAGCCATTTACCAATTCCCCAAGCAAATGCTTTCCCGTTTCCCGCGACAAGATCTCGAACGATCTCACCGTCAAGTCGTGCAACCACCAAGCTCAGGTACCTATTAAGCATGTCAGCTTGGGCTCAGCCCTACACGCCGCAGATCACATGCTAAAAAAAACCTCTACTCACGTCCTGCTGATCAAAAAGAATGTGTGTAGCAACAACAAGAAACTCTCTTTGCTTGTCAACCTCGGTATCATGATACTGAGAAGACTCAGAAATTGGTGCAAAAATGCCAGGTTCAACCCAGGCTTAGTATTCACTGGCGGACCCTCCCCGCCCCCCAGACTACTTTGGGATTTGAAATCCCGACCCCCTGGAGGCTCGAGGAATAGACGTCTATGTGCATCGAAGGTAGTTGACTTTGTCGGATTTATGACCACTTTTGCAGTAGTCTTCTTGTAGGGGACGTAGATCAATCGCGAACCTGGAGTTATAGTGACGATGATGTAAGCGCTTGTGGAGCTGAATCCCAACACAGGTCGTACTTACCATCTTTCAGCTGGATGGCGGAATTCCGTCGGACCAATACCCGTCCCCGACCTTCATCTGCCTTTCTGTAACGGCGGCGGCGCTCCCAGAGCCCACCGAATATTGCGCATAGTATTGTCGCAGCTAGGATGCGGAGAGACTTCGGAGATGAGCGCAGAAGCTTTATATATTGCTGCAGCAGCGAGGATAGAGCTGGTCGAAGGGTTGACTGGTTGGCCATAGCTACAGAGTCTCGTTGGCCAGAGGCAATCACGAACCGGGCATAAGGTGGAGGAGTTTTGGTTCTACGGCTGCTGCTGGAAGCTAGCTGGAGGGTACGAAGGTACTACAATTTAGCTATATATTACCGAGATGGCGATGCGGTGAGGTGAGACGACGATGGAGGATTTGAAGCAGATACTGGAGAGAGTAGGGTCCTAGATGACTGTGGGGTAGAGGAATCTGGGGAAGAGGACAAGTTCACATGGGGAGAACGCGCGTGAGCCTCAACAGCCGCCGAGGCATGTGACGAAGGGTGTTCCCGTTGCACTCTAAAATGCCCTGAAGTCGGAGACAGAGGGGTCGCCCACGTAGTAGCCTAACGCTCTGATTCGGTACTGCATAGATTCTGATTTAGCACTACAGTTGTTCTACCGGATGAGATAGCATTATGTTATTCTTAATTGCTGGTTTGGTCATTCGTCATTGAACCGCAAAATACTGTAATTGTTTAGTCATCATTCTGCCAGGCCTGCCGATAGATTAATCGACTCTATAATTTACTCCGGATCCCCCCCCGAATGTGCTTCTAATAAAAGATACTTATATGCATATAGGTACATCTTTAAACCATCTTAATGGTACTCTAGGACTCTTGTGTGACACCAGAACATTGTTCCGAATTATTTGATGAACCAAGAGACAAACAGGTCAATAATTTCCTCTACGAGGATACCGCCAGTTACCAGACCGTGCATGATTTTTGTGGGTTCACCTCTTGGCATCCATACCTGATGACAGCCTTGGCGTGATGTCAACAGTCAAGTGCAGTGGGGGAGGTTAACGTTAACAACTCTAGTAACAATTGGAATTCAACTTCACTTTGTAAATTCCGCCTATAATTCCAGGGACTGACTGTACAGTCGTCTTGGGGGCAACGACGAAACTGGTTGAATGACGAATAGGGGATTTTGTCGAGTCTGTGTTTTCGTCGTTGTCCCAGGTTCGTCGTTGCCCCAAAGTTGACTGTAGGTGCTGTGTTGGGTTTAGATCTGATGCCAAGATGGTTACCCCATTGAGAAAAGACCGGGTTTAAGAGTTATCGCTTGCCCGGAGAGCCGTTTAACCCTTCCGCACGCACCGCCACAAATGACGCCACAGCCTTCACCCGGACCTTCGAAACAAAAGAGAAAAAAAAATTAACCGTAGTTCCCCGAATCTCCGATCTATCATCGCATTTGCAAGAAACAACCATCCCATTTATCTCCACACCCCCCGCCTCAACCACCATCTCCACAGTCGTGCTCCCCCACCTCCACAACACTCTAAGAAATGCGTTCCTCACTCGTCCGAAGCCCTGCGGTCAGGCAATTGACTGCCCGCCGTTTCGCATCCACTGCCTCGGAGACCGCCGCCAAGACCACTTCCGAGGCCTCTGCGAAGGCCCAGGAAGCGTCAAAGAAGGCCCAGGATGCCGTCAAGGTTGCTGCTGGCAAGCTTGGTGCTGCCGCGAGCGGAGTCGGGAACTCGCTCATGAAGGTTGGAGGCAGAACGGGGAAGCTGATTCACACTGTTAGTGGTGAGTGTTTGTCGTGTGATGCGGAGTCGTTGATGGGGTTTATCCCGGATATATCAAGTTTCCCCCCGCATGATATAGATGGGATAGATGACCTCAATTCTGTGGTATATGCTAACTTGGTATGGTTTTGATAGCTGTGATCCCTCCGGCTCAGTACTACAGCCGTGTTGGACTTGAACTGTCGAAATTGGTCTTCCATGGACAGAAGATGGCACCTCCGTAAATACCCCATCCCAATTCACCACATATCACTTATCTATCATCAATCGCTGTATATCAACATTGTTATCACCAAATTCCACGCATCCCCCGAACTATCATTGACCCTTACCCCTTATATTCCCCCTATTATCACACCCAATTAGTAACCCTACATGCCCGCTAACCCACCACTCAGCAAGCTCGAGACCTTCCGCACCACCTTTTCTCCAGTGATCAACACCCTCAAAGGCCTCCGCACCGCCCCCTCTGCGACCATTTCTAACATGTCGTCGCAAACCGCCTCCATGAACATGTCCCCGCGCTACCTACTCGAGCGTCTTCAGGGTATCTCCCGTGCCCAGGTTGTCGCCGGCGGCGTGCTGGCCGCCGAGGTCATTGGCTTCTTCACGGTCGGAGAGATCATCGGAAGGAGGAAGTTGATTGGATACAGGGGCGCTGAGCAGCACCACTAGATGTAGTCTAGATAGAAAAAGGGCGTAATCTTTGTAAAGGGGATCTGGGTGTTTTTTCTTTTTGTGGGGGTGGGATATGCGTCATGTGATACAATATGATGGGTTTGTGAATTCAAAAAATGAGGTGTAGGGGATGTGGGGAGAGGGCTTTGTATAATCTTTTAGAGTGTTTGCATAAAAGAGCTTTTTATAAACAACATACGTTTTGTTTCTTCCTTTACTAACTACTTAGGTTTGAATCTGGTGGCTATTGGTACTTCGAGGGACGGGGGGATTGTTATCAGTAGCCAATTACAATTAGCATTCATTCGATAGTTAGATATATACATAGTTTTGTGGTATATAGGGTTTTCAGGTGACAGAGATACTGATCCTTCATACATGTTGTCCTGATTGATCCGTGATAATCAGCTAGCCGGTCCATTGTGCACTAGTTGTCAGTTCCTGATTTATTATTACCTCCTTATATCTATTTTCAAAAGGCTATCAATTGCGTCCTGCCAACAAGTTTTAAGCCGGTCGTCCCGTTATGTTTCAGTACCAACTGGGCAACGCCTATCTCTTCCTTAACCGCTCTAAGCCAGCCAGTGGAAAAACCATACCAACCCGCCAGAAATAGTGTAACACCACCACCGCCACTTCCATACTCATATCACAGGAGCACAGTAACAGGCAAGAACCCCAAACGGGGCACTGCTTGGCCTAGACAAGAGCTGTACACGGCAGAGTGTAACGTAAAATCCAGGCGGGCAAGCCTAGCTCTGTTTAGATCTCGAAACCGCCCGTGAACTAGAGTAGACATAGCTTTGGCATCTATAATAAGCTATGAGAGGTCGATTTGGTCTTATGTGTAGTTGCGCTGCGGTTGGCAGCTTGTTCTAACAACAATTCATCCAATCAATGTCTCCCGAGTGCATAAACCTTAAAGGCCATCCCGATACATGCAAGGAGTGTGCGAGAACACTAGAATAGGGTTGGAGATGTTCTTGCAACAAAAGCGCACCATGTAGGTACCTACATACATGCATGTGTGTATGGGTTTCTTCACCGTTTAGAGGTTCCATCAACATTGTTGCAACCATGTTTTCCCACTTCAACCTCGCCTCCCTTCGCAACCACAAGAGATTGATTTCCTATCCAAAATTTGGTTATTCTAGCCAGTTTGTATGGTTGCGACGGGAGCGTCCGGATACCTAGGTTGCGGCATCAAGTTTAAATCTCGGAAGTCCTGCGATGACGGGCCCCTACCAGCTTCGACGGATTGGGAGTGCCATTTTCTTCTTCTTTCTGGGCAGGGAAGAGTAGATGCGGTCCTGTCGTTGGGTGGGGCTGCTGATGTTGGTGGCGATACCCACCTTCTCTTTCTTCTCTTGAGTGAGAATAGGCAATAGGCAGAATGTAGCTTACGTTGCCTACTAACTTCATGGATCTATGGATGTGCTGAAGATTAATCTGGTATGAATCTCGACCCGATAATTATAAGGTTGAGAAAGATACGTTGTACATATCCTCCCACCCCTAGCTTCTCTTCCAACAGCCAGAAGGCTGAGCACCCAAAAGGAACTGGCATACAACTTAAGCTCAAAGGCACAACTGTAGCTTTTAGTGATGGTAGGAAAGTTCGAATAATATTCCTACCCGCATAACTAAGGAAGGTCCAGGCCTTAGCTTTAGGTCTCGGATCTCTTCCGGACTGCGTATATGCGGCTATAGAATACTATCATTTTTGAAATTACGTTTCCCGGAGGTTTTTTGTGATCCTACTACTATGCAGCTTTGGGCCCAACTGCTGTAAGTGCTCTACTTGACTTTCACTTAGAGACGGTCACCCTTTTCCACACCGCGCCGCGTGTGTGCCTTGGTTATCCACATCAATCTCATTTAATGCGCCTTTCCTTCGATCTTGTCACCTAGAGTATCGGTATTTTCAAAGTCAATCGTTTAACACGACCCCCCTTTCAGAGGGCGTCTGGTGAGTAAGCCATTGAGCCAAACACTTTATGAGAGAAACTCACATGTAGGATGCCAAAGTGGATTATGTAGTATGGCTCAAGCGCTCGATGATTGCGACCAGGGTTCAGAGGAGCCTCACCCATCCACCTCTCTGTCAGTCTCATCGGAGGGTTCGCCGTTGGCTGCTAGTAAGTGTGCCATTGGAGAAGCGAAATCTGTATTACACACATGAGCTGAAGAGAATACTGATTCTACGAATACCTACACTGGAATCCGGTAGATACTCGAGGTATCGTGAGTGCGGGACCGCTTCATATTAGTGGAGTGGAATTGGGCTGTAATTACCGTGATGGCAATTTAGATGAAGTCCTTGACGGTTGGGCAACACGGTCATTCCCTTCGCGTTTAAAGCGCCTGTCCCTCAAAGTGGGATGGACGGATATCTTAGGTTGGTCCCCGCACCAGTCAACCCCTGGCCCTGGCGCGCGGTGGGTGTGGCTGACACCTGCTGTAGGGGCGCGTAATATCTAGTTAGCTGCCGGCACCTGCATCTCCTGACTGGCATCCACCCCCCATCATCCATAACCCACAACCATACAACACTTGCATGTCGTAATGTTTCCCCTCCCCCCAAACCCAACCCACTACCCAGACCCAGCCTCAATGAGGGATCATCGTATCTCACCGGCCCCTCCTCAAAGTGCAGAGAATATAATTGCTGGGATGGTAAAAATGTGCATAGCGATCAGACAATACGATCAGGGGTGGCAGTCAGTAGAAGCTCCTCAAGTGAGGAAGGAGTAGGAAGTAGGTGGTCATATAGATCAACCCCCCCCCCCCATCCACTCTCTTCTTCCGTTCATTAAATATAACTTCTGCCCTTTAATCCTTCGCCCATTTTATAAAATCAATACAGAGCTACTACCAGTGCTTCTTTTCACCTTCGTTTTGCAAAATCACTACCTTGAATGCAGTGACCAAGTCAGTTAACCAACTAGCTACCACCACGATGAGAGGTCCAGCCGCCAACGCCCGCGGCCTCCTCGCGGTTCTCCTTGCAACCGGGATTCTGGTTCCTTTTCTCACGGCGCTCCGTTTGTTCATCATCATCCGTAAGGCGCGGATTGGGAAGTTTTCGGCGGCCTATTTTGGAGAGGTGTTTATGGTTGCGGTTGCACTGTTGAACACCGTTGAGACGGTCCTGTGGTTCTGGAACTCATGGGAGGAGCTGGATGGTGATGTGGATGCGATTGGCGTTTGGTATCGTCAGGTGAGCTCAACAACCATTTAATTAGAGACTGGGGCGGATTTTCTCTTCCGGATCGTCCCCACCTCTCTCTCTTGTTCCGAGGGTTTTCGATTATTTCTTTATAGAAACGAAAAGTGCCATATAGATAAGAGAGAAGGCTTTATGCGTATATTATTCTATGAACAGCTTGTTAATAGAACCTTTCTATCATAGCGAGCATTCTGGGCCTCCATAACATACACCGTACATCTCTGGGCTCTCAAGGGTGCCTTCCTCTCCCTTTACTACGACCTAATACCGACGCTTAACTGGAACTCTCGATGGCTCCTCTACGTTACCACGGGATTGACAGTGTTGTCACTCCCGGGAGTTTTGACTGGCCAGGCGTTGTTTTGTAGGCCTATTAACCGGAATTGGTATGTATCTATATTACTCCTCCCACCACCACTGCCACCAACCCTGGTCATTAATTGCCTTGCAGGAAAAGGCTGACGAAAAGGAAAAACAAATAAATAGGTCTACAGAATCAGACTTCTGCACACACATCACGTCCAGGACCTGGATTGTGGCTTCCTCGTGGACTAATATTGCGACCGACCTATTAAGTAAACTTAACCCTATCCGTTTTCATACCACAATTGCTATCAATGGCCGGAATATCAATTACGACCTGATATGAGTAATGCGTATATAACTCATATGAGATTGAAATTGATTTCCTGCATGGCATTGCCAGTACTTAAAACCATGCCACGAATCACCCAACTAATCCAGACAGTTTCCGCAATACCTCTATGCATCATCTCGACGTTAAAACTTAACACTCGTGAACGTTACGGATTCATCGCCATTTACGGCCTGTGCTCTCTTTCTATCTTCGCCTCCATCTTGCGCTTCTCCGTCCTTACGCACGATGCTACCGCTTCTCCGCCCCCAAATCTCAAGACCCTGCACGCGGTGATCTTCTGGTCCACTATCGAGGTTCTCTGCGCGCATATCTGCTTCTGCATTCCAGCTTTCCGTGTTTTAGTGCGTACGAAAAAGGAACGCCGCCCTAGTAATGCGGCTAGCGAACGGTGTATCGAAAGCCGTGCGACGGTGCGGACTACGCCTGTCACGGGTGGCGGTGGGGAGTGGTTCGATTATGACATTGTGTCCCCACTAGAGGAGAGCCCTATTACGCCGTTGACTGGAGGTAGCGGCGAAAGCGGGATGCGGGGTGATAGGAGGAGCTGGATTCCGAGAAGATGGTCGATAAGGGGTCCGCCCGAAGTGAGGACTGTGCCGGCGGGGCTGGAAAGGCAGCCTACAACGCTGGATGGGAGTAACAGTAGGGGGAGGGGATGGACACTAGTTGCGACGGATGACAGGGTATCGACGGACTTGGCATAAAGCCTTCATAGGGTCTCTTCTTGTGGATTGTTTGGAGTTATTTTTTGCTTTTTCTTTCTTGGGACCGGGGCTTGGGTTGGCATTAATTTCTGATTGCACGGTACGGCGTTGTTTTCTTTGTGTCTTGGCTTTGATTGGAATGTAATATAATGGGGAATCTGTTGGAATTTATTGGCTATATTTGAGATATATAATGAGCTAGGTTAATTAGTCGGAGATTGAACGTATACGTACGTGATGAAGAGTTGATGGAAGCATAATTGATTGGCTCGTAGACTATTATAATCTAGCAAATTATAACATAGCAAGACGTGTCTGGTCTTGAAAAGCCAACTTTGACCGGATGCTCCGAGTGACCTTGCATGAGCGGTGGGCAACTAAGCACGGAAAAACAATATTCCATTTGACTAACTACATGTATGATTATAACAAAACCACGCTAACCTCAAAGGGTAGAAACGTTTTGTCTCTCCACCCCCCGAAACCTGTCATCTTTATTTAGTACAGTTACTCACAGGGTGAAGGCAGATCCTGTCTGATGGCGTCAAGGATATTTGAGGCCAATAGCAGAGACGCCAAGTGTAGATTACTGCAAACAAACCATCAGACAGGATCCGCCGTCACTAGGTTAGCGACTGTGGCAATCAGGCCAAGATAACCAGAGCCAAGCGCCCGGGGCCGGGCCACAAAGCTTGTTTCAGTCTCTGTAGGTTGTATGTTAACAACTGGACTATATAAATGGACAAAGACTACCGCAAAATCTCGAGTTATTCGGGGGTTGCCAAGGCTCCTTAGCTTTTTGCCTTGGCAACCCCCCGAATAACTCCAGATTTTGCGGTACTACATTTAGTGCTCTCTAGAGACACATGTACATCTAATTAAGCACAGTTGAGTTATGGGCATTGCATGGGTGTCAGTCTCAAGGGTGGGTGGGTATTGGGAGGGGGAGGCGAGGAATGGCGGGGTACCACTTGAGACCTCATGGATTATTAATATGGATGTGGATTTGCAGATCTCTCAAGTCCTATCAATTGATTCTAATATCAAGATATAAGCAGCCTGTACACCTGGTTGATATCGGTATTTCTAGATCTAGCGCGCATGCGGATATCCAGCCATTGGAAGTACGCCTATAGCATCATGTAGGCTTCTATATTCCATGGTTCTCTGGTATGTAAGACTGCGGCAGTCGTGAATAAAAGTATATATACTAGCTACGGGCGACAGGTAAGGCTGACAATAAGTACATGTACATAGCTGTATTCTCACCAGGAATTCAAGTTCTCAATACAAAAGCCAGATCAAGATACATACTGCTATGGCATCCACTCGTCTCAGCCAGGCAACTTATGCGAATGGTCGCGGAATCGCAGGTAATTCCTGCGTTGTGTTGTCTTCTATTTCCTTTTTCCTTTCTCCCGACTATACCAATAGTTTAGCACAAGCACACAAAATGAAGCCTTCTAATCACACAACCGACGTATCTATGGAGGCTTACCATATTTATATTACATCTTGCATATAAACTAGCCATGGACCATTTGAAGCCCCTCGGTATAGATCAGACAGGATGCGGATTCACCATATACAATAGCATCACTTGAGTGTGTTTCGATCGGCTGCATCTGTGACCGTCTAAGTTCAGTCAGTTGGTACTACATACATTGTGCCTATCCAGCACCATGGGTACCAGAGTCACTCACCACGGTGTTTTAAGTTGCGTAAATCCTTCCGTATAAGAGCTACTATATGTATCTAAGCACTCCCGTAAAATAAGTATGGTACCGAGAAGGAATGCCTTACATTAATTATAGCTTAAATGAAAGTTGAAACAAGGAATACCTGGTAATCTCTACCACTAACAGGCACCAACACAGCCTGGCTACATACATGTATGCATAGGAATGTTGAACCTGAATAATAGAACGGGGCAGTGAACGTCTTGGCAGTCACGGGTTTTGCTGGTCGAGTGATGGGTGATGAAGCAGCTAACTTTCATAGATCCATTCGCTAGTATCATGGGATGAAGAAAGAAAAAAGAATTGTTTTAGCAACACCCCGTTTCGATCGGGGGACCTCCGGGTTATGAGCCCGGCGCGCTTCCGCTGCGCCATGTTGCTTAAGTGAATCAGCCGGGAATCGAACCCGGGTCGGGCGCAATTCATGTGAATGGCAAGCGCCCGTGATACCCCTACACCACTGAATCATATTTACGTAAAAGATTAAAAAACATATAAAAGATTTCCTATTGCGCCATCGATCATGTAGCTCAGAGAATCATCTACCAAAATCCAATTAGTTGACGTCTTTTTTTTTTTGTTTAATTCAATTCCTTGACGTGACGCCGTTTGATTAGGTGATATTATTCAATTATATTCAGAATGCCTTAACGTCAAAATGGGTAAAGGTCTAAGATTTGCCCCCAAAACAGGATTGAGCGATTGATTGATTGTGTGTAGACTAGATTAAGACTAGATATATAATATCTGACGTACAGCAAAATAACATGATACATATGTACTATAGCCTTTTATAACAGTCCCTGCTTCTGCTTCACCTATTCTGCCTCTTTCCCTAACCTAGTCTCATAGCTATTCCTCCCTTAAGTTATTCCATCCCATCTCCAGCTCTTTCGGCTCACTTTGAGTCTCTCTACCATGGCCATCTTTCATTGATGTTTATAATTATAGTACATGACCACTAGACAATGTACTAAATGATTCCTGGGCTGAGTACACGTACGTATAAGTCGGCTCTAGCCATGGGCGATTTCTATAACTTTTTTAAGCCCGAGATTTCGGAGGCTAGCTGCTACGAAGAGGTTTTCAATGATCAGATTATCAGCGGAAGAGATAGAAGCTCAATCAGACCTAATTCATTCAATTCGTAGGATAAATATCTGTAAAGTAATGCATTTCGAATGCCATGAAAGAAAAGAAGAATGCCCCGCATAGCCTACATAACAATACATGTTTATCATACAATTAATAACCAGCATCAAAATTAGAAATTAAACATAACACAGCAACTCATATAATCATATCATCAAATCCAATTCCCCTCTGGCTTCTCCACAACAGGAGACCCAGTAGCCATGCTGTTCCTCCCATTAACCCCCTCACACGATACCTCAAACGGATTCCTATCACCTCCCCTCATTCTTGGCCAGCCATAAGCTGGATGGCGAGGAGCGTCTGCCACCACGTTCGCTCTCTGCATCCCAAGACTACTAAAAAGCTCCTGAAAGACCCCATTTGGAGGAGGGTTTTTTGCTGGTAGTTCCGGCTCCGCGGGTTGGGAATAGGAACTAGAATTCTTGATGCAGAAGTGGTGGTAGAGATAGTATATTATGAACATTGCGAGAAGCACCGCAAGAGAAAGACTAACAGAGAGACCGATTACGGCGGGTTTGGAGAGAGTTTTCCGGGCGGGTTCTAAGGATGCGGTTTCTGGGCCGGGGTAGATCTCGCCAGACATGAATACCGCCTCGAGCCCTGGGGCCCATGTTTCTGGTGCGTTTAGAGTTGCGTCTCCATTAAACCTATGAAATTCCCATTAGATATTTCTATTCAAGGCCTAGACTGTTCGTTACTTACCCTCCACCAATCTTGTCCGATATAGGTTTCGGCACTTCCCACTTTGTCCCGTTCGGCTTATATTCCGGAACCCAATCCAAAGTGACCATATCAAATAACGAAATTGTATTTGGTTGCCAATCACACTCACCCGGTAGCGTCCTTCCCCGGCGGCCGCCAACTGTCATGAGTTGCCTGTTACCGACAACGTGACAGGTATGGGAGCGGCGTTCGTCTTTCCCTTCAAAGATTTTAATCCACCGGAAAGAGGGTATTGAGAGAACGTAAACTTGGTCGAAATTGTTAACACCGTCCCAACCGCCATATATGAAGCTTTGTACATTAGTTTTGTGTTTCCAGGAATGATGTGATAATTTAAGTCAGGAAACGTACATGTTATGACTAGATTTATCGGGTGCAGAGACAATAACCATGCAAAAATCTATGCGTGGGCTTGGAACATCACCAGTGGCAGTTTGGTTATACCAAGTTCCGCCGACAGCGATGGAGTTAATGTCGAAAATGCCTATATTACTCATTGAAATCTGTTATGGTTACTAAGGAAGCTGTGGTCGTTATTTGCGGAGAAATTAATACAAACCAGGTCACCTGATGTGATATAAATACACGTTAGAACTATCCTTGACTAAGGATCGGAGAAAACTAACCTTTCCAGTCCATCTCGTTGGCGGATGAGTTCTTGTAACCACCTCCTAGGAGAATCAAAATCCCTTTACTACCAAGATCGGGGATATTGACCATCTGGGCATTTGTCCTGTAAGATGTATCGCCCAAGCCGTCTGTTCCGAGTTTCGAGGCACTTTCGTCCGTGAGATTGAATGCGTAGAAGGAATTAACGAATGAAACCCCAGATCCTAATACAGGCAGCGTCCCATTATCAATTACACCACCGAGATGAAACGCAAGCCCTTGATTCGAGACAACAGTGCTTGCACCGTTGGACAGACGTGGCATTATTGCTGAATTATTTCGGAAGACGATCGGGGCCCATGTTGCTTTTTCTATATCGTATTTCCACATCACAACGTCGTCTGTGGTAGGGGTAGCGTAGCCAACAAAGGAATCGTTGAGTCTATTTGTGGTACCGCCAAAGAGATATAGGAGATTTTTCCATGGCCATAGTGCACCACTCGTCAACGAGGGCGGGCGAGTGCTTTGCTGTTGCTTTTGATCATCCAAGACTCTAAGCGGCATATCGTCGTCTCGCCAGGACCATTGTTGGGTCATGTCTAATGATAATAAATTTTTGTCTGGAGAGTTTAGCAAATGGTTAAAGAGTAACATAAACCCTGAACAGAGTAGACAAAAAACTAACTTGTTCCTACTTGTTGGGTACCGGGTTGTTTTTCTCCAGTCGAGTTTAGGTCGACGAAGACTTCCACGCCGCCGTCAATGTAGATTTTTCCATTCAGGATTGCAGCTTTAATTTGGAGTTAATGTCAAAGCCGAAACAAATAGGTTGGCAAGACTACTTACATTGATGATCCCACCGACTGCATACATTTTTGATAGGATCTAACTGCTGTGAACGAACCAGCAAAGACTGAGAAACGACAGTAACTACGAATACGACTAGGAAATTAGTAGCGCCCAAATTTCTAGGATAGAAGTGTCCAAGAATCATTGCAAAGTATCGGTCGGCGAAAAGAAGGTATATTGTAGGACAATTAAAAGGGCCGGCACGACAGGTTGGAATTTCTAAAATATGGGACAAGACAGCCGCACCCAGAGGAGCTGGTGGGCATCTTACAGCCTTTATCAAACCTTAGGGAGAAGCGGGGACATTGAGAAAGCTGCATCTTTCCTCACATATGTAGGACGGGCGAATAGCTAGGCGAACCGCATCAATATCTCATCATGTAGCTAATCGTTGGGCTGTAGCCTGGAATCATACATGTAGTGTGTGCGTATGTGCGGACATATGTAGCCGGAAACCAATGGGACCGTTCAGAAGGCGAAAATTCTAAGGTTTCTAATTTTTATTCCGTGGGGCGCAGTAATAATTTCTTTTCTTTCCAGAACGCACAATAGTACCGAGTCTGATGGTTGGCGTGGACATGTGCAGACCGCGCGGGATTGAATTTCTCAGTCCCTAAGCGGATACAACAGGCTGCGCTGAAGTGCCACTTGATCGTATATTCTCAACTATGAGGATTATAAGCTTTTACTGTTCTGGTTTTACTATGTTTGGGTGTTCCCGGATCGGGTTGCTATGGATACAGATTTGTACGTAATCTTTAATTCTGCCTTCACGTCAAACTTCATATGCAAACTTAGGGGGAACATACTCGATGGCTTATTTAGAGTATCAGAGTACATGCACGCCATCGTTTCCACAGATTATCGCACCATTATGAACGTCTACTCTAGACTAAGGTGAGGAACGTGAAGTGACTAAGTACTTTCACGAGCATACGCATTATGCTTGTGTACAACTTGAGATGTGCATTGCTGATGGGTTTGCTTTTGAGAGCGCCTAAAACTGCTTCTTAGAATGATCCTTGAAACCTATTGCTATCTGTTGCTACTTATCCCAAATAATGCGTTGCAACGGACAGAATAATGAATCTATGCCGGCTGCCTAGGAAAGTAATAAGATCAAACCCTAAAAAAACCGAGAATCGTGTGTGATTATGAACTTAGGGACCAGAACCCCGTTTTAGTGCTGAGATGGAGTTACAACTGGTAAGCAGAAGGCCGAGATGGTAACTGGGATTGAAGCTCAATAAAATATCCCCGAGGGAGATTTTTCCATGGGCCTCATCAAGTATGCATGCCATTGAAATCGTTAGAGCTTCTTGGCTGCACATGTAATGAATGCATGGCGTGAAGATTGACGTCGACGACATGACATGTGCATGTGCATGCATCCCTCCTGAGTTCTTTCGCAATGTACCTACATGTAATCTATTCGCTCTGCTGAAACATCTTCTTGTATTTGATGATTTTCTCCGTATCCCCCTTATTTGCGCATGAATGATAAGGATGATTCCATTCGATCGAACTAAATTATTTCCATCAACAAATATCCCTTTGTGGTGTTTCTAACTAAGACTTTGCAAAGAATTACTCACAAAAAGACAGACTTAGTCTCGTTTCCATGAAATTTGATATATGACATGTACAGCGCGACCTCGAAAGTGAGGGCATGACACCTATTTTACACTAAAGCTGCTTTTCAATGTGGCCCTAGGCCACCAATTATCATGAACAATCCCCGAGGATTGGAGAATTAGAAGTATATTTCTTGCATGTTAAGAATTACCCTATCAGCTCAAAACTAAACTATTACGCCTCTAGTATGAGCCGCGTCGATTTTATTGTGTTGAGTTGCTAAAAATACGCCAAGACCACATATTTGTATGGGATACAGCCGAATCTCCAAATTGCTCTACTTCTAGCTCATGTACTTCCTTTCATATCTGATTTGAGAGAGTACCCTTTTAGATATATTAAATTTGATACCCAAAGTCTTACTATATAAAGCCTTGTTGATTCCTGATCGCAATTGGGCTGTGGATGTGTTTTGGTTGCAATGCCCTCACTTTCGAGATCGCGCTGTACAACAAGTGCACTATGCAAGGGGCACTCTCGGAATAAATTATAAAGTGACATGGCCAGTGGGTACGTGCCGTGATCAAGTTTTGTTTTCTACAAGCAATCTGTATTTTACATCAGTCAAACAAACACTCGGCATATTTCTCTGCCACGTGCTTGGATAGTTATAACTGGCGCTGAAAGTGATCAAGATAAGATAATAATAAAAACACGCGTCCTAATATCCTCTTATTAGATCTTGATATATAACATATCTATACGTATATACGCACAGTTGTACGGGACCTTCCACCTCTAAGCTCTCATCGACTCCTCAGGGCTTTTGGGGGGTTGTTGTCCAGAGCTATTGGCAAAATAGAGTATATTTCCTGGCGTCCGATGAGTGACTTGAACTTAAACCCATTAATGGGAATGCTAGTATCGTGTCTTAAGGGCCTGAGAATTGACGGGATATAGATGCGTGTGTTTGAAATATAAACACGAGACCGAGTTGCTCTATGGCATAGTATACCGTGGATGGATACTGGCATACAAGGGACCCGAGTTGTTTTTTTCTTTCTCCTATGTGAAGGGAGAGTAGAGTGGAGCACCATCTGGCTATGCGTAAAGCCTTTAACTCGCGGGGTTTGTAGCCTCTGCTGTGCTAGTACACCACAAAAAAGAATTAAGGTTTACAGGGCCACTTCTCTAAGGCGTGATGATGGGTCCTCGTGCAGATGCAGCCCTTTGTTCATGACTAGAAAAAAAGGGAAACTGAAATAGAAATTTATTATTTATCTTTCTTTGTCCCCATTCGGCTCTAAAATCAACTATGCACAATCTCTAGTCAGTTTCCCTATTAGTTCATCTATTCCAACCAGATATAATTAGAGATCTAATAGTAAGTACTTAAGTATGTATACATGTAGCTATAGTTATAGTTAAGTTAGTATATACAATACTTAGAGACCACGATAGAGAAATGCTCATCAGTTCTCTGTCTTCTCCGAGTGCATGATATGTAGAGAAATCACTTATCTCCCTATCTCCTTCTCTTTGTGCTTGTGAGTTTCGTCCTGCTGCTAACCTTCGGTAGCTCATGTGAGCGATGACCAACGGCATTGATCGCTACCTACAACATACGTATACATATGATTAAGCCCGGTCTTGCTGACCCTTGATTGTTTCTTCTCAAGCGGCCTCACTCTAAGATCACGTTGCATCTCATTCCGTCATCCGAGGGAATGCAAAGAACTTTGTAGTCGAGTTTCGGACTTTCGCTCTTGACGGCTGGGTGCTAACGTAACGTCGAGTTCGGATGTCTTTGTTGAGCGATGTTTCTCTGGCGCGCTGGAATCCCCAGGCCTTTTTTATAATATATAGAGGATAAAAGAACTTTAATTGTTCAATCTATGCCATACTTTTATTGATCTATATATAACAATGGGTGTTACATCCGACCTCAATTAAGAGCCACGGCCGAGGTAGCTTCTACTTATACCTATCAGCGTCTTATAATAATTTATATTTCCCTTTTGTGAGTAGTTCAACCGTTAATTTGTTAACGCCTTATAATTTATGCCGTAGTGGCTAATATCCGTGTCAAATCAGGCAAGCACACCACTTGGCAACAAATATTAGTAGCATATGGGTCTTATCACTTTCATAGGAAGCTGCCTGTTACTCATAAACCAACACATGGTCGAAGATTTTCTCCATAAAGAATAATCAAAGGATATTGAGAACCCCCCAGTGTAGCCTTCGGAATGAGACTAGAACCTTGTGCCTTCCAGTTTAAATATTGTCCGACACGTATACCAACACTCGAGTACTCCTACACTATAACAAAGATTTCCCTCTCTTTCCTGCTACTATAATGTCACAATACACCCACGAAGAACCAAGGGAGTGTAGCGACTCTGCTTTCCCCACGGAAATCCCAATGACGACAGTGTCCACAATTGCAGCCAGACGTCTAGGCACACCTCCGATGCAGATAATCAAACCAGAAAGCCTACAATGCGGCCATGAGATCTATATACAAACTCTAACACCGCCTGTGGATGTTGTATCTCCAACTGCTGTAGCTGCAAGAGACTACTACTTGAATCTCAACTACCAGCTAGATACACCACCATATTCTGGCACGGAGGCGGACGCACTACAGATGAGAATTCATCCAGCATTAAGAAAAATCGCACAAGCGTCGACCATTCCCCGCAGACATTCTGCCGCGTTAGAGCCATATCCAAGGCCTGGGATGGCGAATATCAAAGCTGATGATATCCAGTTACCTCGGCGGGGAAGTACATCCCCCCCGCAGAATTTTCGTGAAGATGAGCACCAAGACGTAAAGAATGATATGGATCGAGAGTGGTGGAAACAGAGGGTAAAGGACGAGGATTTTGACGACTCTAACATGCCGTCCAGCTCAAACGCTCAGCAGGTTGTAGGCACGCAAAATATCGTTCAAGGCGCAGCTGTTCCAGAACAGCAAATACACAATCCACTTGATCCTAGATTGCTTGGAAATATTCCCTTCTCATATACAGCAAACAAACTACGCGAATGGGGTGATGTATATCTCTTCAATTCGTCGACCGCAGATGCATTTGTCCGAGCTATTGCTATCTCACCCGCTCAGTCGTCTAGAGTCCGTGACGCTCATGTCTCTCCAAATGATCTTCAGCGGGCTCTATCAGACTTTTCAATATCCTCTAAGAGCATCAAGCAGGACGAGGAGGAGGAGCAAGATGAATACGAACCGAACACTACAAAGCAGCTTGTCAAAGTGAGGATTATCCCACAGTCAAGATTGAGCAGGCCGTTTTACATGCAGAAATACTTCTCAATAAGAAAATCAAGTTCATGTAGAATCAGCAAACACATTTCCTCGCCACGGCATCACATGAAAAATCGGGAAGAGCACTATCACGGGGCCAAGGTGCAAATTTTGCAGAACGTAGTTAATGCCAAAACTCAGAGGAGATCAGCTGTGCCAATACGTTAGTCTTACCCCTTAAGCTCCTCCAATTAACCTCTTTTGTACTTACTTTCAAAACATATACCAGATATCGAATATGCCCTGCACCGTGCACCGCTTCTGGCGGCGATACTTCTAAGTGAGCATGTAAAGAGAGGTGCAACTGTAGAGATTCCATTATTATTCCCGGAGGTCTGGGAAGACGTTGTAGAGTGGATGTACACTGGCAGTTCAGGCTCAAATGTCAGTGCAAAGGTTAGGAAGACGATCGAATATCTTGGAGGGACGATTTGATATAGTTTCTTAATTGTTTCATTTTCTGTAATAGTATTTATCTTTTTCACATTATTTATCATTTATTTTCCACAGTATCTGATGAATTTCTCAGAACGCTGTTTGTAGCGAGCGAGCGAAATGATAATGTATACGTATCTACTATGTACAAGGCTCTGTGATTAAGTGAGCGAACTAAACGGGGTGTTGACAGGTGAGGATTCGATATATCCGTTCACTCACTTTATCCCAAAGCCTTTGATTTTCTCGGATTGTTGCAGTCTGCTTGCTAGTGAAAGTGGAGGTGGAGGTGGAGGAGCGGTTGGGGAGGGAAGGTGGACCCGGAATACCGTTAGAAATTCACCCCATCATTGAGAATAATTAAAGTAATTTAGGGCGGTGTTTTTTGTTCTTTGATTTGATAGTTGTACTACGTACTGTAGAGTACGTACATCGCGCCTCTATCAAGAAACAGGCCTGGAAGGATAAACCTACGCGCACTTTAAAAATACTACATGTAGATAGGAAAAAGTGCCAAGTGCTATACACTCTATCTAGCCGCTTGCTAATTACTACAATTAATGAAATGATCAATCAACCAATCGATCATTTATTTAATTACGGCTGTGCTGGTAAAAGTACCGCCAGAACTCGATAAATTGGTTACGCATACAAGATCAAACTTACTACAAACGGATACTACTGAGGCTAATCGATACCTTTCAGCCGATCGTTTTAGAGATAATCCAATTTTTCGAGTTTTGCCGGTAGGGGGTGAGTGAGGGTTCATGTCTAAAAACTACAAGTATAAAAGCCCAGGCCCAAAAAAGCCAATATACTTTATTGTACCTAGGGGTAGACATCCGTGAAATCTAAAGGTGGCGCTGGAGGTAACCACCAAAGTACTACGAACAACTTCAACTACAGCGGCCATAGGACTGCAGCTGCGAAACAAAGAGCAAAGGTCAATTAACTCCGCTACTCAAACAAAAACTCAGATAAAGAGAATCAAATCACACCCTTTAGCTTCTTGTTATCTGAAAAAAGAAAATCCAGATCCAAGGTGTGACTTTTGATGGTTATTTTGCGCACTAAGGATGGTCACATCTTAATCAGTAGAGACAAATGAAAAAAGAAAACTTGTTCTTGTAGCTTCGCGTGGAGTTTCTGCGATGTCCTGGCTGGTCTGGGTTCGGCCACCTGTACAATGGCCTGGCGTTCTTTCCTTTCGCGATATCTGCGAGTCGTCTGAACCAGGAGTTAACCCTCATGAAACCAGAGCGTCATTGAAAGTGACGTACGTATAAACATGCTTTGTTCAGATCTGTAAATCATATCGAACGCACGTAAAAGAAAGGAATGGAAAGTTTATTGCCCACGTGCACGGAGATAGGACTGCGTCTGTACAGCGATAGGTAATAAGTGATGGAACGCCCTGCCTGCGCACCGTATGTTGGTGGCGTTTTACACAAAACAGGTATCACTCCGTCTTAGCCCGTCTCATCACTTATTACCCACCGCTGTACATAAGACATGCGAGCGGGTTCATCAATAATCACTCGATGGCTCTAACCTGATGGAGACTTTGTGATGGATTCGATGTTGGAGCACTTGAATTCAATCCTGCCACGCTCGTGGTGGAATTATGGTAGGTTTTGCTGTATTAACCTACTCAGTACGGGGTCTCACCATAAGTATTAATGACGGCGGTTACTTGTGTTAATGGTCCTGAGGTTGGGAAAGTACTATGATAGCACATAAGTACATGTCTTTAGAATATACATGTAGTTGTATGAGTAAATATGTATATTAGAACTAACAATACATCAAGAAACACAAATACAATATGCCTCCTTACTCCTGGGTTACACCGCCTCCCATTCCTCACAAAGCAACAATATATACTCGAATAAAAAAAAGCCCTATAGTACTACTAGCTCTACAAACATCCAAACAACCTCATACATCCCCTACTCCACAAAATCCCCACTCCTTCCCCCCTCCTTCCTCGTAACCCTCACTTCCCCTATCACCATCCGCTTATCCACCGCCTTACACATGTCCACCACCGTCAGCCCTGCACCTACCACCGCCGTCAGCGCCTCCATCTCAACGCCCGTCTGCCCCACACACTCGACTGTCGCCTCAATGTGCACATACCCATGCTCGCCCTCGCCGCCGCACGCCTCGACACTGACATTGACGCCACTGACGAGGATGGGGTGGCAGAGCGGGATGAGATCGGGGCACTTCTTGACGGCCATGATGCCAGCGACGCGTGCAGTAGCGAGGACATCGCCTTTTTTGAGCGCATTGGTGCGGATGAGGGTTAGGGGGGTGGGGTTAGAGAAGTGGACGCGCCCGGCGGCGCTGGCGGTGCGAGATGTGACGGCTTTTTGAGTGATGTTGACCATGTGCGCTTCACCAGTGGGGGTGAGGTGGGTGAGTTTGGGTGGTTCGGGAGATAGTGGGGGAGTGGTAGGCTTGGTGGAGTATGTTCGTACTTGGAGGAAGGATGGGGATGGGAATTGGAATGGGGGTGGTATTAGTGTGCTTGAAAATGAAGAACTCCGCATAACGTCTGAGAAAGAATGATGCCCCCAAAGAGCCGACTTGTTTCCCACTGCTGCTGCCACCGCTGCCGCCCCTACTTCCCTATGATCCTCATCTATATACATCGTCAATCTAAGAAGTTGTAAAGACTGGTAGATTTATAAAGACCTACCCACCAATCAAGATCATAGGGCGGTTCTTCATATTCTCCAGTTCACCCATGCCCGCATGTTTATCCTTCTTCCTCCCCACTGCCACGCCCACGACCTCCAGCAGCTCCCTCTCCATTACTGCTCTATCGCCTGCACCAACCTCGGCCTCACGGTCTCGGTATTTCCTCATCATATCACGTAGGCTGACCTCCGCATCCCCAAATAGGCACACCTTGAGGTTGCCGTCTCCCGTGATGCGGAGCCTGTTACAACTTCCACAAAAGTTGTGTGTCATGCTTGTAATGAAGCCGACTCGGCCCTGGTATCCAGGGACATGCCAGCTCTTGCTGGTGTCGTTGGGCCGCTGGGATGCCATCTTCTGTAAACTGGGGTGTGTGGTGTGAATGAGGTCCACCATGTCTTTGTATGAAACCATCTTGTTCTTATTCCATTTATTGCCATCGAATGGCATGTACTCAATAAAGCGCACTTCAATAGGCTTATCGCGCGTCATCTCGACAAAGTCGCCAATCTCGTTATCGTTAACGCCTTTCATAACGACCGAGTTAATCTTGAGGATCCTATCAGAGCCCGGGGCGCCGAAGCCAAGAGAGAGTGCATTATCGATTGTTTTAAGCACCTGTTCAAGCCCTGAATCTCATTTATTAGTCTCCGTATTCCAACAACCCAGATTCACACCGAAGAAGGGAGCGACATACCTTTCCTCCGAGTCATGAACTGAAATTTCCACGGATCCAGTGTATCCAGGCTCAGGTTCAGCCCCGTCAAGCCCGCGTCCACCATGCGCTCTAGCTTGCGATTCAACGCAATCCCATTACTCGTCATCGCCACCTCTTTCAACCCCATACTCCTCAACTTCCCTAGCTCCTCCACTAGCTCTACTATATCTTTCCGCACGGTGGGCTCCCCGCCTGTTAGTCTGATCTTTGTGACGCCCTGTGATACAAATAGACGTGCGATTTCGAGTATCTCGGGAGTAGTGAGAAGGTGCGCTGGGGGTGAGAGTGAGACGCCCTCTTCGGGCATGCAGTAGACACCTGTATCAAACTATCAGCATCCACGAAAATACTGCTAGGTGGGGGTGAGCTGGGCGCATACATCGTAGGTTACAGCGCTCAGTAACAGATATTCGGAGATATGTGTGCTGGCGCCCGAATGTATCGGTCAGGAACTCTGAGAACGGTTTTGCAGACTTCCTGAGTTGGTCTAATCGGGGTGTCGTCGTCGTCGTCGTCGGAGCTGAAAATGGGAGCTGTAAACTAGTATCTTCGCCCTCCTCGACAGCAGCAGGGAGACCTGTTGCGACTGTTCTCCTCCGTACCGCTGGTTTTGACGGGAGCCTGCATAAGGATCTTATTGTGGAGAGGCGGGAGCACCGCGATAATAGTGTCGAGCTCGCCATCGCTGTTTAAACTGAATCGGTATATGCCCAAATCACTATATCCGTCTGTGCCACTCAGGGTCCGGTAGGTAAAGAAAGCACGACCAAGCAGCTCCGGAAAAAAATGTAGATATAACCTGTAGGGGAATAATAAATACAATCAAGAATTTAAGGAAGCGACTCGACCCCACTCAATTGAAGTAGGTAGCTAATTGCTGCTTATCGATAGATGCCTAACCGCCAAGCCCCATTATGCCAGGGTTCTGGCGTGCCCGCCGCATCCCGGGAAAGGGTCTCGGAGAAACACTCCCGCGAAGAAATTTCGTGATAATACATACTCGTAAAAGAAACAGTGATTTCTTCTCTAATTGATATGCCCGGCGGTTCTGTGTCCGCGATTACTGAATGTGCTTGGCGATAGTTTCAAGCGATGCCTGTTATCGCCCAAATTCGGGGGACTACCTTTTTTCAACACCAAGGAATAACTTCAGCTTTTATGGACTTGTAGACATGCTCATGAAGCTTTATATAAATAATTCTCATGGCCATTGGCGATTGTATTATATTATTGAGCGACAAAATTCTAAAGAGCATGAGGTTGGTTGCTTTATTAAATCCTCATAAGGAATTTAATCAAGAATATTGGGAGTTTATTTTCCCTCCAACCACTGGGGTGAAAGTTGTCATTTTTGACGGTTGTCCCGTTACCTTGGGTTTATTAGTGCAAGATCATAGAGCTGGCTGTGTATGATTGATTGACGGGAGGATCGGCGCCAATCAGGTTACCGGGATTTGGAGCTGGAGTCTTTTGCGCAAAGTCTCTAATACCCTTCGAATAATAGAACCAGCGAAATCGAGAAAATTAGAGGTCCAAAATACTTATATATAGTAGCCGGCGATGTTCGACACTCATTTTGATAGACCGCGGCGACAGCATAGGATATACATGTAGTTTGGGATTTTGGATGCCAGTGGTAGTAAACACGTCATTTAGATACACTGCCCCGTTTATTGTAAGTGTGTACATGTATGTGTATAGAACTCTGTTTTCCGAACCATCAAGCCATACCAATTCTCCCAAGAGTGTTTTTCAAGATTAATCGAGTGATTATGTATGATTCAGACCTATCTTATAAACTCGAATCACGCAAAGACCCGGTGCTTTAAAAGAGTCTGCAATGTAGAAATATTTAAATTCCACGAGCCTGGCTTCTGCTGTAACTATAGAAGGACATCGAGGCTTTTTCCGCAACTCTAAAAGATATCCAGTTTCAGACACAATACGAAAATTGACAAGTTACATAGGCTAGAGCTGAACAGGAACCCCGCTATAAAATTAATCTTAACCGCCACATGATCCAGTACCGGGGTTTACCATTTTCTGCAGTTCCCAGGTGCTTTGAAACTCTGGCCAGAGAAACAGAAAGGAAAAAGGCGGTATCATAGGCCACTGGAAGCTCAATACATACATAGGTACATGTAGTACATAACTGAAGCAATCTCCCGGGTACTCCTGGTCGTCATTCAAAATAAGGGTTAGGTTAAAAATAAGAAGGATTTCATAAATCAAGTTCCCACCTCATCCCTCATCACTTTAATTTTAACGTTGTATTTTTAGCGGGATTATTGGTCCAACGCATCTAGGCGCCGCTGTAGTAGCACATACATAGAGTACTCGTGTTTCCGAACAGGACCAATATTGCATGACATACAAAAAGGGTGGATTTTGGCGCTTTTTTGTATGGCATGCAATATTGGCCGTGTTCGGAAACGCTATTAAGCTACGGGACGAGTACCTACAGTGCGAGATCCGAGCGGGTGGTGAACCCGAGAACGATGCCATGCAGGTGGAGAGTATTGAATAGGTACATCCTATCGATGTCTACCTATGACACGTAGAATAGAATAGGCACCCATACCCTAAGTCCCTAGCTATACATTCTGGTGGCTGTATGACGCCTGATTACTCTTTAAAAAAAGTTACTTTACATACAACCCACCTACCGACATACCTACGCTACAGGCTCCCGCTACTTTACTACAACCACATACTCCTACTGCTAACCTCTTCATCCCCGCAGAACAGAGATAGATCGTTGTTTCTTGGCCTAGCATGCAGTCGTCATCCTCGGAGACCATCCTCCGCAACGTAACTGATAAGATTCGGGATGTTTCTCTGTCCGGCGAAACAAATAGGCTTGTTGTCGGGGTTGATTTTGGAACAACATATAGCGGGTGAGAACGCACTCTCCTTCCCTTCCCCACCTCTTCCCCACTACATTACACGGTCCACTAGTTCCCGTGCCTGTCCCTGAGGAAAATCAAAAGGCTTATCATCTTCTCTGCAGAGTCGCCTGGGGCTACACTGGTTCTCCCACCGAGATTCACGTAATCCAGGTCCGTCCCAAACTCCACAACACAACTCCTCTTCTTCCCCGCCAAGCCCCCACATCCTCACTGACTGACATTCCTCCAGAGCTGGCCCGGCGGCGTAAACCTCACCTCTCCCAAGGTCCCCTCCAAGATCGCCTACGAAAAAGACGGCATAAAATGGGGCTTCCAAATCAAGCCTTACCAGAACTGCATCGAGTGCTTCAAGCTTTGCCTCGACCCCAACTTGCGACCACCGGATTTTGTTTCCCTCCCCAACATTTACGCGCAGCTACAGCAACACGAGAAGACTGTCCAGGATGTAGTCAGGGACTATCTACAGATGCTCTACGACCACACCATCACCATGCTGACCCGCTCCCTCGGACAGACATTTGTGGAGAATACTAAGATCGAGTTTATCCTCACGTGTCCGGCCGTATGGAGCGACCGATCGAAGAACGCGACGCTGCAGGCGGCGGAGGGCACGGGTATGGCAAAGTCTTGTAAGATTAGGCTAATCTCTGAGCCCGAGGCTGCGGCGTTATATACCTTGAAAACAATACGGCCAAAGAATTTGTCGGCGAACGATGATTCTTGCTTTGTCGTTTGTGATGCGGGTGGCGGTACGGTGGACCTAATCTCGTATGAGATTTTACAGACGGAGCCATTGCAAGTGAAGGAGAGTGTTACAGGCACAGGTATGGTCCCTTACTTTGAGCCCCCATTTGTGGCGGGAGGTTAATATTGTAAAGGTGAACTATGCGGATCTGCATTCCTGAACCGCCGGTTCGAGAGCTTCGTGAAGGAGCGATTAGGCCCCGTCGCTTATTTAGCCATGAAGGAGAAGACCAAGATTGCCGCTCTCAAGTCGTGGGAGGAGTACGTGAAGCGGGTCTTTGTAGACGGCGAGGACCAGGACGTATTCCCGATACAATTCCCCGGGCTTCCCGACGACGAAGCGCGAGGGATTGACTGCGGCTTCATGACCGTTACAAGGGAAGAGGTGCAGGGTATATTTGAGCCCGTGATTGAAGAGGTTGTGCGACTTGTAGACGGACAGATTACAGCGGTGCAGTCAAAGGGGAAGCGAGTAAAGGTAATTCATGGCCCTTTCTAATCTTCCCAGCTCGTCGGCAGCGGGCACGTAGCAGCTCTAAAGGTCGAGGTATCCGGTGTCAACTGCTTTAGATATCTGCGGGGTTGATACCGGATATTTCGACCTTTGGATTAGACTACCTGCCATGTGCCCGCTACTGAAAAGCAGCAAGCTATCCTAGAGGATTGGCTAAGTGCTAATTACGGCCTCCAAAGAGTATTCTCCTAGTTGGCGGGTTTGGTTCCTCGGAATACCTCTTTATGCGTCTTCAGAACAAATACACCGATGTTCTTTCCACTCCCGATAACCCAGACGTCGTGCTCCAGCCTGTAGATTCCTGGACTGCCGTCGTTCGGGGCGCTGTAATTCGTGGAATGGAGACTATTGTGCAGACACGCAAGTCGCGATACCATTACGGCGTCAAATACTGGGAGTACTATGATGAGAATATCCACTCTGAGGAGCACAAGTACTGGGACACGACAAGGGAGAAATGGCTTGCTGAGAACCAGATTAAGTGGTATATCGCAAAGGTTCTAGCTATAACCCTAGCCCTTATTTATATCTGTAAGTGCTGACAGGCAGTTAAAGGGGACGGAAATGTCCGAGGATGAGAGCATTGCGTTCCCATTCTACATCACCTTTGAGGACCACCATAGTAGGGTTTTATTGGACGAGCTAGTCTGCTGCCAGGAAACGTTCCCACCGAAATGCATCGATAGCAGTATGCAGTCCCTTTCCTCCTATATGAAAAATGTAACTTTAACTAACCCCTCCTAGCGGTCAAAACTGTGTGTAAGCTCCGCTCAGACCTAACAAACGTGCCCAAGAGCATGTACACCAAGGGCAGGAACTCCAAAGACGTGGAATACGAAGGCTTGCACTTTACAATGGAAATGACTGTGTTGAGCGCGTCATTGCTGTTTGAGCTGAGCGTCGACGGTGTCCGGTATGAAGATGATTCCCTCGAGCTCAGCTGGCATTGAGTTGTAGTGGCATTTTTTATATTTTACTTGTTGGGACGTTTGCTGATTGTTCTTCTCTTCTCTTGCGGGTTTCGTTGTAGGTATGGCGAGGTTACGGCGGACTTTGCTACTTGATCTGCATACCAGGTCTATTGAAATTCGGGTCGCGGGGAAGGGAGGGGGGGTTCAGGGCGCTGTTATTATTTCTTTTATCATATTATCATCACTTTTTCTTTCTCTATTTCTCATCATGCCGTGAGAAATTCCGATGCGATTGGGGTAATTGGACTTGCATAGCAGAACAAAGGCAGCTATAGATGAGGGTGTGATGGGCCCAGTAATCATTTTTTCTTCTTTTTCTTGCTCTTTCTTTCTCTTACAATCAGGAGCTAGCTAGAGCCTGGGGGGCGTTGAGGGATAATCCGCTATTTCATACGTACCTACTTGAGCAGTGGTGCCTCGTCTCCAGTTGTGATATCGAGCCTTGAGTAGGTCCGCAATTGGCTTGAGACTAGGCTCCAGTGAGTCGGGGCAACGTGGTGAACAGGCCAGTCTCTAGATGTGTACCTACATGTAGAGTAGAGTGCCATGTATGTATCTGATAGTGGATGTGGTCCAGCTCCTCAGAATCTATCCACCTTACATAACAAGCCTAGCTGCGAACTAGTGTAAATTTAAGGTTTGGCGCGGTGCCGGGCCACAGTGCCCCTGGTCCTGGACAGTGCCGGGCCACAGTGCCCCACAGTGCCCCGCACGTGCCCCCTCCACCCCCTCCCTTGCTCGTTCGTTTCCTCCCGCCGGGCCCTGTGAGTGGTGCGGAAGGCTTGGCTGACGTGCCGTGACGTATGTAGCAGGAAAGAGCGAGCAGCAGATCACAGCAACGCACAACCTATCCCTCCCTACGTATTGTGTGTACCTACCGATGTTTTTCAAGATGCCAGGTTTCTGTGCGCGAGTGACGGACGGGGCTTTATCTCCTCTACAGCTACAGGCTCAGGGCGTATGAGGGGGGGGGAAGCAGGGGTTTTCTTGATTTGTAGCTGTGGCCAGTCTGAGTATAAATTCCAGCTTGCCCACAGCATAGATTGAGTAGGTACATACTCTAGATTCCTGATCGCCATACACATCTCCATTCATAAACCGCACAGAAGAAAAGAACATGTCAAACCTCCTTGGCCGCCTCCGGCCCAGCCACGACTCGACTGCCACGGATAACCCAACAGCGTTCTCCGGCGCCACGCCCCGCGCGAGCACAAACGACCCCAGCGGCCTGGACCAGACGACCAGTGACACGACGGTGGTGCGTGAGAAGCGGTCACGAAGGGATTTGGAGGCCGCCGAGGAGGAGGACGAGGAGGTGCATGAGGGGTGGGTGGACCCATATGGGCCGGCGCCGACGGTGTTGCAGTGGTTCAAGTGGTATTGGCATGATCTGCTTGCGTAAGTATAGATATCCCCCCCACCCTGTTTGTGTTTGTATCTTGTTTTTTTTCTTTTCTCTTCTTTTCTTTTTGTGAATGGTTGCTAATTTCGGAATATGCAGATTTATAATCTTGGGCGCGATTGCTCTGTGGTTATTGATGTGGAGTCCGGTCCCTTACCGGAAGCTGTTTGCGGTGTCATATAATCCCGAGTCTGGGTTCACGCAGTGAGTGTTTCCCCCCCCACAGCTACTCCCCCCATATTCAATGTACTGACAGTCCCCCACAGAAGCTCAACCGTGATCTACCCCTCCTTCGCGCACCCCAAGCAGTCCCAAATCATCCCCATCGTCCCCGACGCCATGGTCGCCATCTTCGTCCCCTTCATCTCCATCTGGCTCATCAACTTCTTCGGCATCGGCACCCACGGCCCCAGCGGCCGCCGCCTCAAGACCCGCGGCAACGGCACCTTTCTCCTCGGCCGCGGCTCCTTCTGGAACGTCAACAATGGCTGCTGGGGTGTAATTTACTCCGTCATGACGGGCGCAACGCTCCAGATCATCATCAAGCTCGTCATTGGCGGCCTGCGCCCCCACTTCCTCACCGTGTGCGACCCGCAGATTGAGGGCGTCGAGGGACAGGGCTACGGCGGCCTGTATTTTGACGTCACCGTCTGCCGCGATTTTGAGAACCGAAAGGACCTCATTGCAAACGCCATGCAGAGCTTTCCTAGCGGCCATAGCATCGCGGCGTGGGCGGGGCTCTTTTATGTCAGCCTCTACTACAATGCGCATCTCAAGATCTTTGCAAACTACCACCCCTCGTTCCTGAAGCTGCTACTGTTTGTGGCGCCCATGCTCGCCGCAACACTCATCGTTGGCAGCCTGACACTGGACATGAGCCACAACTGGTACGACATCGCCGTCGGCTCGGCGATTGGCGTGGCGATGGCCATCCTGGGGTACCGCATGTGCTTTGCGTCCGTGTGGGATTGGCGCTGCAACCATATCCCACTGCCGCGGAATCGCGAGGTGGGCGGGTTCGGGTATGGGCTGCGCGAGATGGAGATGTGGAGCGGCGGTGCGGCGACCAGGAACGGTGGATGGGGCGTGGCCGAGAGGTATTCGCATAGGAGCTGGGGCGCGCCGGGGGATTTTGCGAGTAGTGCGGGTGTAGGTTCGGGGTGGAATGGTGGTAATGGGAGACATCATGGGCATGGGCATGGGCATGGGCACTCGGGGAGAGGGCATCGCGGCGGGGAGGTGTACATGCATGCGCCTCCGGCAGGAGAGGGCACGAGGACCGTGGGCGATGGGAGCGCGGTGTATAATCGATAGTTGGGCGATAGGTACTACATGCGACGTTGAGCGCGGGCGGGTCGGGCTTGAGATACCACTTTTTTCTTCTTCTTCTTCTTTGGCTTCTTTGTAACTAGTATTGTTCCCCTTATTGTATGATCCCCCGGGGGAGTTGCCCTCCTTCCTTTCTGTCTGTTAATAGGCGGTGCTGTGGGTTCTGGGAAAGGACCTGCATGGTGGTGGTGGTGGCGGTTGTGGTAATAATGAAGCTGTAATGTAATGAATGATCCTGATATTGCGAAGTGAAGCAATACTTGTATACATGTAGTCGCAGGCACCCCTGCCCCTGTCGTCCGCCCCACCAACCAACAACCCCACCACCACCACCATGCTCAACCCCACCAAGACCCCGGCCGGCCATGCCCACTAAGCTAAACGAAACAGCCCAACAAACTACAAGCTACCCCATGACATCGTGGCCGAGTGGTTAAGGCGACAGACTCGAATCTTCCCCCTCCACCTCTCTTGGCAGAGACTAGGAGGGGGCCCTAGTTAGTTCGTGATCATCTGTTGGGTTCGCCCGCATAGGTTCAAATCCTGTCGATGTCGTTACTGGCTTTCTTTTTTTCTTTTCGGGGAGGGGGGGGGGGGGGGCATGTGCATGGGGTGTCACTCGTGCGGCGGCGGCGGCGGCGGCGATGATGGTTTGTGGCTCATGCCTCTTTTGGTTTTTCTTTCTTTCTAAAGACAGACATAATCTCCTGTGTTTGCGCAAATCACAAAAAAAATAAAAATAAAAAAACGTACAATATCCACCCCACCGCCCCTTCCTGCACAAAGTAAGCAGCCCACGGGGGAAAAAGAAAAACAGCCAGAACTCCGCAAGAAAGTAATAGTAAATAAAATGATAAAATAAGATATAAAGGGCTAAAGGAAGAAAGAAAGAAAGAAAGAAAGAAAGAAAAAAAGGAAGAACCGCTTCCCCAGGAGTAAGCTACTGAGTCGTATTCCGATATATATTAAGGGTGGTGTGGTATGGTATGGTATGGTGATGTATGTAGCAGTAATGTAGGAGGTATAACCCGATAAAGCCACCCGACTGACTAACTGACGTGACGTGACTGACTGCTTTGCGATTGGCACTGCGCAATGAGGGAAAAAAAACGTAGGGAAAAGTGGGAAGAAAGGAAGAAAAGAAGAAGTACATGTAGGTACTAACTCTCTAGCAAGGTCTCGAGGGAATGAATGTAGGAGTTTTAGTTGAAGGCGCCACCAAAAGAAATAGAAAGAAGCCAAAAGAGATATAAAACAAAAAACAAAAAACAAGCAACCCCTCCCGCTTCCCCCGGCCCAAGGAAAAACAAGCATCAAAGGCAAGGCCCAATATGAGAACACCGTAAAGCAATTAGCACCCATCCCCCACTCCCGCTCTTAATCATCCAACGGCGAATAATCCCTCCCATCTTGCACCCCATCCCCCAGTACACTATCCACCTTCAGCAACAAATCCACACTCCCATCCCGCTCATCATCGCCATCATTCTCGTGCGGCGACTGCCCATCGTCGCTCCTGCGATCCAGCAGACTAAGCCTCACCCCCGGCGGCGCCGGGCTCAAGCTCTTCCGCAGCGAGCCGAGCTTGCGCACGCCGCCGACGCCCGGCACGAAGCCGCCAAGGCCGCTGCGAAGGGAGCTGCGCGACTGCGTCATTGCCGCGCTGCTACTATTGCTGCGCTCGTCGTTCTGGCTGCCGCCGCCGCCACCACCGCCGTCGGAAGAGTCTTTGGACGCCTCCGTGCTTGAGAGGGTGCTCTTTGCGGCGCGGTCGCTCTCCATGCTCTTCTTCATGACCTCTCTCCCCTCGAGAAACACCTGCAGCTCCGCGCCCACGCAGCAGCACAGCAGCTTCCAATTCTTGTCCTCTGCGAGCGCCAGTATCTCTTCTAGCTTCGCAATCGTCTCCTCAATGTCGTGCAGGATGCGTGCCTTGACGTCCGCCGTGTTGACCCGCTTCCCGGCGCCGGCGGCCGCAGCGGTGGCCATGTGTACGCGCAGTGACCCCTCGAACCCGGCTACGAGCTGCAGTGTGTCTTCCCAGAGGATGATGCCATCCCGCAGCGCGTCGCCCTCCGCACCCGCCTGCGAACGCTTCTCGGCCAGCGCCTCGCACTCCCGTGTCCATGACTCGACGGCCGTCGCCGGCGACGCATATCGGTGCGACGCCAGGAGGCCCGAAGTCTTGCTCTTCAGCGCGGTCAGTGCCGCCTTGTATGACGATGTTTTCGCGCCGACGACCGACTCGCCCTCAGACAGCTGGATAGACACTGCCGCAAGCTTATCCTCCATCTTGGCAAGGTGAACTCGAATCCGCTGGATCTCGGTCTCGAGCTCGCCCTTTTCTGTCCGGAGCGCCTCCATGCGCCGTCCTTCGTCCCCGTCCTCGATGCTGTGGATCTCTGCTTCTAGAAGCTTCGTTTTCGTGCCCCAGGTGTTGACTGTCTTTACGAGGCTCTGCCGGTCAGAGACCTGCGAGGCGTAGATGTCCGATTCGACGTCCTTGATCTCGGCGAGCTCCTTCATGCTTCGTGTTATGCCGTGGCGGGCCTCGCCGAGCGACATTGGCGGTGGTCCCTGCCCCTGCCCCTTCCGCCCACTGCGCTGCGGGGGCTTTTGCGGAGCGGGAGCAAAGGTGCCGCCGGACATGAGGGCGGTGGACTGTGCGTCGAGGAGGACCTGGAGCTGCTCGGTGAGATGTTTGGCCTGCTGGCGGAGGGAGTACAGCGGTGAGCGCTGGTTGGAGTGGGCCGAGTAGCTGCGGGCGTATGCATAGTTTGTCACGGCCGGTGGGGGGAGCATCATGCTTCCTGGAAGAGGAGAAATCTCGGTGCTGGCGGAGAACGGTTCGCGGCGGGGTTTGTGGGTGGGAAGGTGAAGGGCAGAGGTGGACGAGGTAGTATTAGCGGTCGTAGTAGTAGTAGTAGCAGTAGTAAAGCGGGATTTACGGCGGGGAGGAGGTGAGGAGGAGGAGGAGATGAAGGGGTCGGAGAAATTCCTGGGCGGGGAGCCGCGGAGATAGCTGGGGGGGCTGAGGTCGTCGGGGGAGGTCATTTTGATAGTCGTTTCTCGGGCGAGACACAGCTAGCTAGTGTATGTGAGTAGATTATGGAAAACGAACAGAGCAAGGGCTTGACAGGAACAAAGTTGGTATCCGTCCGGGAGTCTGCAAGCTCTCCAGAGACTGTCTGATATCTCGGGACTGTGATGAAGGGCCGAGGGATTCTGTTTGGTTGATGGCGTGGAGCTGATTGAGAGCTGGCAGAGCTCACGATGGTTGTTGTCTGTCAGTCAGTCAGTCAGTCCGTCTGCAGCCACGGGTTCAACAACGGCGAGGTCACAGGCACGCCAAGACCGTCAAGGGCGTGGGACAGAGCAGCCAGCCCTAACCCTGTCCTGTCCTGTCCTGTCAATGATCGTGGCTGCGGGCAGAGCTGAGCAGAGAAGAGAAGTTGTGCAGGTGCATGTATGTAGTGTGTATGTAGGTATGTACTCTATGTATGTGGGCTTTCTCTTATCAGGAGCACCGCCGTGGAGGGCAGGCATCCCGGCAGACATCTACATACATCTCCTTATCACAATGCTGTTCCTCGAGTGCATGCTGTGAGGTTACAGTATGTGGGCAGACTCCCCTCCCCCTCGTGATGGAACCATCCATCCCAGACTCTCGCTATATATATGTGATAATACTTGATATAAGATATACGCACTCGCTATAAGCATATTTGATATAAGGATATACATACTCGCTACAGGGATACATATTAATCCTGGTCCCAACCGTATCCTCAAGGGGAAGCATACAGTCGTCCTGGCAATCAGCACCATACGAAATATTAAAACCCTTCCCACTCAACAACCATCAAGTGGACTAGATTAAACCAGGATAGCTATGCATTACAGGCATTCAGAGTACAGCTATTCTCACCTACAACATCAGATCTATATTTCTACTCTTATGACATAGTGATTACATGTAGCAAATATTGTGATTTTGACACCCCCGAGAGAATAGCTACACAAGCATTAGCCGGGGCATTTCTGCAATCTTATCAAGGGTATCCAGAATTATCCACTCAATATTGAAATTTAGTCCTTGGAGAAAACTCCTATCGTTGTTGAGATATCGTGGCTTCAGCATTTGGGCCCAAATCACCATTTACAGCTGGAATTTCTCATTGAAGAAACACATTTAATTGCAAATTCACAGGGCTTCAGAGTATAATAAATAGTATCCTAAATGCATATGTATTCTATCCTCCAAATTTAACACGGCTGTACTCTACAATGCTGCAGAGCACTCAGACCGCAGGCCGAGTTGCCTCTCCAGGTTCCTTCAACGAGCAAGAGATTATTTCATATGATCATACTAGGTAAACAAGTATGACCGCCTCCGCTCAGCACCTTCAGGAACGCACTTGCACCCCCACCAAATCACTGCCCACGGTTCCGTGCAAACATCCAAGTACGGCACCGGCATCTACTGCATCCATTCCCTAACTGGTACTACACAGCGGATGTCAATCAATCTGACACCTTGGCAGAAAATACCTCTCTCTACGTAGGGCACTCTACCCGTTTTGCGCAGGGCAAGGATAATTTGTATGGAGAGTATATACCTACTACCAAGGCGGCGGCGGGGAACGGGGAAAGGCACGAGTATCTACTTTATTCAACCTCCTCCTCCTCCTCCTCCTCCCTGGATCGTCAAACAACCCACCGTCACCGGCCATCACTCACTCAGGCAGGGATTGCAATTGCACTCTGTTTTTTTATTCGCGGGGCTGCCGGTGACGTCACATGCCTGTTCCTGCTTGCAAGAACGAGGAGAAAAGCCGTCGTTACCGATGCCGATGCCTGCGTGCTTGCCTATTGCTTCACAGCAGCGTCATAAGGCTGATGCTTTATTGGTGATGTGGGACAATGGCAGGGAGTGTATTGGAAGAATGCAAGACAGATTCTTGCTCTCTCCGCCTGTCTCTCTGTCTGTGGGGGAAAAAGAGAGACCCTACAAAAAATGTGGAATTGGGAAGAATAGATCAGGCCATAAAGACTCCCATCTATCTAGTCTATAACTACCCGTGCAATTGCCACCATCCCGTCAATTCCACGCCGTTCACCGCCTGCTCTTGGCTATCACCTCTCCCAGCCATTCCCGACCCATAATCATTGGCCCTAGCTCAGGCCACTAACCCGTTTCCACTCCTCCAACACAAGCCACCCCCTCCCCCCGCAATGGCCAAAAGCACCGGCACCTCAACGGCCCTCACCATCGTCCGGGTCTTTCAAATCCTCACCCTGATCGCCTGCTGGGGCATCCTCGCCGCCCTCGTCAACGTCTACAGCAGCAATGGCGCCGCCGCCCCCGCCGGCGTCCTCTGCCTCTTCATCGTCGCCCTCCTCGCCTCCATCTGGGCCTTCTGCGTCGTGGTAACGCAAGCGCGCGCGCGCAACACCGCCTTCTGGATGACCGCCGGCGACGTCGTCCTCCTCGCCGCCCTCATCGCCGGCGTGGTCCTCATCTCAAACATAATCTCCTCGCGCTGCAACGCGCCCCACCAGCAGCAGGTTGTCTACACCACGAGCGCGGACGGCACAAAGGTCTACACCACCACCACCGCCGCCGACAACAGCACCGTCGACCCCGTGTGGCACGGCCACAACTGCAACCTGGCAAAGGCCGCCATGGGCCTGGGCATTGCAAACATCATCCTGTTCTTCATCTCGGCGGTCCTGGCGGCGCTGGTGGCGGTGCAGAACCGCAAGGAGGACGAGGAGCTGGTGCGCGAGAAGATCTATACCGCGAGCATGGGGGGCACGGGCAGGCGCGGCAGCGGCAGCGTGGGGTATGTCGAGCGCAGCGAGAGGAGCAGGAGCAGGAGTCGTGGTCGCAGGCATCGCCACCGCCATCGCAGCCCGAGGTCGGGGGAGTATATCATTGAGGAGAGGATTGTATAGAGTGTGTTTGTGGTGTTTGTGGTCGGCGTCGTGGTGGGTGTTTTTTTTATTTTTGTTTACAGGCTTTGGCCGGTTTTATGAGGACTTTACGAATGCCATGTCTCTCCCATAAAGAAGGGTCGCACACATATATGTATGGTTTTAACGAGCTACATGATTTCCGATTTTATGTATAATTAATTATGGCCGCATCCGAAATACATAATCATTTTCATCTCATTAAGCCTTTAATTGCTAATTCATAAAATCGAAGTGGAAAAGACGCAATTTTTCGCTTAGGATGAGTGAGCATTGAGTTGATGTTTCTTGGCACAAGGCTGAAAAGTAGACAGCTGCTGATAATTGTAAAAACATTTGTCGTAACCAGCTGGCCGGTTGGCGCAATGGTAGCGCGTGGTCCTCCTATGAGGTTCAGACCGAGGTTGAGGGTTCGAGTCCCTTGCTGGTCGTTATCTTTTTGTTGGATTTTTTATTTTGTCTATCTCGACTTCTTGTTTCCGAAACATTTCTGTCCGATGGCGGGAGCGAAAGCGTAGTCTCAATCAATCACTTTGCGGGCTGGGAGGTCCCTGTGGTTGGTTGTTGGTTGGTTGACTGGTAACTACATACATGTAGTTAGTTACTACTACATGTAGTAACGGTCCTGGGCGTTTTAAGTGGCTTGCTAGAAATTGTAACCTATGTAGGTAGTACTCACCAATTCTGGAGATTTACATGTAGTTGGTAAGCCAGATAGCCTGCTAGTATTTGAGTACATATTTCATTGGAAGAATTGTAAGCTAGTACTTCCCAATCGTTCTTCAATCCCAATTAACGCCGTTCCCAACCCTGATATAAAGACAAATAGAGCTATTTAACAAACACCCACTGCCCCCCCTCCATAGTATCTCATTTCCCTCTCTCCCCTTTGCCCTTTCTCCCCTTCTGCCTCCGCTCCGTCCTGCTCCACCCCCTTTCTCCCCTCCCCTTCCTCCCTTTCACACCACGTCTCCAGCCACTCGCCCGCCCACCACCTAACAACCCCCTCCAGCACCCCACACGCACCCAACCCAACCCCCCACCACCCCAGCGCCTGTTTTCCCCACAGCCCCACATCAAACACATCCACATGCCTGCCCACCATGCCTTCGCACAGCGTCACTCTCGCCACAACGTCGTTGTGCACCTTGCGCTTCTCGGTGCCGAAGATATAGTCGCTCGTATACCGCACCACGAACCCGCTGCCGTCAGGGGCAGGCTCCGCCGGCGTGGATACGAGGCGGAGCTCAGACTTGGCCATGGTTGCGCAGAAGAGGGCGAAGATGGCGCGGGAGCGCTGGGGGGTTGGCGTGGGGAAGGAAGGGTCGGAGAAGGTGAAGGCGGGGTGGAGGAAGGGTGTTATCCGGTCATATTGTCTGGGGAGGCATGTTAGTATGGATAATGCATGGATGGGGAGAGGAGGAAGAGGAAGGGGAGAAGACGTACCCGCTCTGGTAGGCGGCGAAATATGAGTTTACAATATCAATGTCCTGCTCGCCCGACAGCTCCGGCATCTTCAATTAGTTGCGGCCGGTATATATATGTGTAGGCAGTTAAATGATCCTCAATGCACTCGGGCCAGAATCAAACAGCCAGCTGGCTGGCAGGAAAGGCTGCTTATAAAAACTTGTCTTCCCCACCGGATGCGGCCCCGCTACCACTACTCCAGCAAGCGAGGTAAGGAATATCAAATCTAAAAAACTCCCCTGGGCGGTACGGGTACGGGTACGGGTACGGGCTTGCGGACACCTTACTCCCGACTGACAGCTATCAGTCATCCATATCCATGCAAGGGAAGAAAGACAAAGAAAGAAAAAACTCTATTCCAGCTTAAGTGCAGAAACAAAGGGCCAGCCAGTCCTTACATCTTACCTCCCAAGCCAAATAAATTAAATACGAGCGCATATCTGCCGTAAATAGAGATTGTGCTACTAAACACTGCCCGACCCACAGCGCGGCCACACGGCGCAGGGGAAAAATCAACCCTGACAGTTCGTTAACGTTAATCCTTAAGCCTAAGTATTTCTGGGGAACGAAGGGGGCGGCACTGTGGTAGTCCACCAGTCTATCAGCCAGCCAGCATTATATTAGGTGGAAGTAATCATTACCCATGTAAAGATCTGCGATATAAGCCCTGCGGTAGTGGGGCACCTTCCTTACTCTCACTGACAAAACTTCTGGCTAGCCGCCGGGCGGGCATCGGGCCGCTGATAGGGCAGATAGAGAGGGGACAGACGGCGGCGCAAATGGTAAACGGGCTTAGCAACTAACGATGAGAAGCTGTCTGGTTGGTCTAGCGACGCCAGTATCCACCCGAGTGAGAGACCATGAATTCAATCGTTGAAGCGAGTTGTGTCGGCGGTTGCATTCAAGACCAAAATTTATCTACCATCATTATCCGGGCGCCCGACTCTATCTTGATTAGATTTCCGCTACTTCCAAAAGAAAATCGACAAAAAAGAACGACCAGCAAGGGACTCGAACCCTCAACCTCGGTCTGAACCTCATAGGAGGACCACGCGCTACCATTGCGCCAACCGGCCAACTGCTATGAAAATATAATTTTTACATAATCATCCTATTGCCAAGCAGACATCGAGGCATCCCTGCACTCCCCAGCGATAACGACATGAGACCCCAGAAATTTTAAACCTGGTCCTCGGTGAGTTTCATTTTCATTTCTATGTTCTAGTGTGTATACCGGGTTTATAGGTTCCGGAATTGTACCACAAGGGATACTGTAGTATAGCGGTGGGTAATAAGTCATCGGACGACGTAGCCACAACTTTGCCTGCAAACGCGTATTTTGGTGGTGTTCCGTCTGATGACTTATTAGCCACCGCTGTACAGAGCTAACATACCACACACGGGTCTATAGAACCCCTGGGTTAGTATTTGAAGGAACTGAGACGGTGTCTTCGTACTAACTAAGTAATTGTAATAAGATTTCTGCTAGACCGGGAGTCCAATGAAATGTAGTCCAACATACAGGAGAATCGTATCAAAGTATATATAGTTTTATCGGCACATAGGTAATAAGAAAAAACAAGGAAATATTAAATGCTTGCTAGGGTCTTAACAGGGCATTAAAATACATGTATGCTTATAGCCAACTTAGCCTAGCCCGTGCTATTCAATTCTACTAGAGGATAATCACAGTATATCACTCGATAAAACGACACACCTACATCTTGATAAACATCGTCAGAATTAAACACCCTCGAATGCGTGAAGTGCAAGAACATCTTTAATGGACTTCAAAGGAGGAATTTTAAAACAGAAAAGGTCAAAAGATGAATCAGCCGGGAATCGAACCCGGGTCGGGCGCAAACAATCGTTTGATGGCAAGCGCCCGTGATACCACTACACCACTGAATCATGCTCGCAGGCTTTCAAAACAACACAATAATCTTAATTTTGAAGCATTTGATACTCAAACCGAAAGACCACCTGCACTTAAAACGAACCTAAGATATCAATGCCAAGCGCTAAATCTCTGTCTACGTCCTAAAGTTCTCCCATCAGAGCGGGTAATATTTCCCTTATGTTACCCTACTCCATCCATGACGTCTTCATGTACCCTGGTCTGGCTGGTGCTGGATATTGATATAACTCAAGACCAATCACCAGATCAGTTCAATACCCACAATGGGCTCCAAAGCCTCAAAAATAACGAAAGCGGCATCATCAGCTGGCACTCGAAAATATCCCACTCGTACCCCCAACCTCCTCTCGTCACAGACCACTTCTTCAACGGGGCCATCTTCAATCTCAGTCGGCAAAGGACCCTCAGTACACCCAGAGACTTATGCCAGTTCCACCAAAGATGATGGTAGGGTTTTAAAAGAATCTAAGGCTATAAAATGGATTTGATTGATTATGTGGCATATGTAGCGATTCGGCAGGATGCTCAGGACCCTGACTTCGCAAACATGCTACGGGCTGTAGGGTCAGTGCAGCAGCAGCAGATGATCCCAGATCCGGCGAGAAACGTGGCTTTGAACTCGGAGGTATGGCATTGTTCTGGTGGTTGTCTCAGAACTTATGAGGATAATTCTTACTGGCGTGGCGGCGGTAATCTAGAGCTCTAATGATCTGCGGACACTGTCGCGCCGCTCAATGTTCGATAGCCGGCAGGCGAGCGAGACGGAGACAGCAAATGCAGGTGGAAACCGCACGATGGCAGATACGAGTACGATATTACAGATACTATCGCTGAGGGATGAGAAGGGTTGGAGTCCCGAAAGGATTGAGAAGGATTTTAAGCTGGCGCCAGGATTCCTGAAAAGGCTGGGAACAAAGGTTGCGAAGCCGTAGTTAGCGGGGTAATGACTTGAGTAGTTCCTTCAAAAGGCCATAGTACATACTGTTTCCGAAACCAATTAATAAACAAATACTCATGCTAGTTGTGTTCACAATATCATGGAATTTGGTATGTGCCTTCCCGAAAATTCCCATGGGCAGCTCATAGTGCCATTGCAGTATTGCAAATCCCAGTAAATCCGAATGATGGGTTTGATACGCTTTCAATGGGTTTCAAAGTCATGCACAGACAACCAGATAATTTCACTTTCAGTTGAGCACCATCCTCAGCTGAATAGTAGTGAAGCACGGTACTACTTGATTTGTTTTTGTTTTTCTAGCAAATCGCGGCAATAACCTACTATGGTGATGAAAACAATCAAGTGAGACCGAAAGGGCTGCGTTCTTCAAGCAAGACATTTATGATCAACTAATCATCATTACTCATAGGTGTGCTGTCATAGGCGTGCACACCATGCATCATTAACCTCGTCAGAACTCCATTCCACAGATGCCTTATTACGCTAAAACAGATCGCTGTGCGACATGCCCTACAATGCATATTGGCTACCGAGGGGCATTGTGGACTGTGACCTGACATCGAATTTCAGCTGAAAAATGGCTCAGATCTAGAGTATCAATATGCTTTGATAAGAGAACAGCTCTGTAAATAAACTCCTCCAAAAGACGGTCGGCTAAAAAAAATCATGAGCTCATGTGCTTCTTTGAGTCAGTTTGATTGGTCACAACTACTATCGTGGACTAAAGGCAATTAAGATCATCAATCAACAAAAGCCCGCGGTCGTTCCACATTATATAGGTACTGTCGTTCACGAGGTATTGGCGGATATGAATTACAGGCAAAACCTAGATTAGCTGTCTCTCTTTGGGCCTGTCCGTCAATTCCCAGGGCCCGCCAATACCCCGTGAACGACTGTAAGTACATGTATGTTCCGTGCCGCACGTGTTTGGCGCCATTAGAATTATGGCCGGCTGTAGAATAATGATGCATGGAAAAATGTAAGGTAAAATACCTTTTTGTGATTCGCTAAACCGTGAGCGTGTATTGGGTCCACGTACATGTGTGTTTTTTCTGTTTGAGAACCTCGACAAACAACTCAGGCTAGAACGAGAGGAGCTCCGGAGTCGAAAAGCCTCGAGAACAACTATAGCGACACAGCTCTAGTGTAATCTATCTGCACTGCATTTTGGTTTGCTAATTAGCTAATCTATTAATTCTATACGTAGAATTAAATCTATGTACATACATACTGTCGTCCTTGTAATTTATGTATTGGAAACTAATGTGACGTTAATTAGATCTATTCTTTATTGGCATCCACCAATGGCGAAGCTTACCATTAAACCGAAATAGGTTCACTGTATGTACCACATCTAGCTTCTCCACTCGTAAACATCCAGGTATTATGTATTAACTATGTATGTATGTACATGTACCGACTTGGACAGCCAGCTGGCTCAATCGACTAGCATTTAAAACGAGTTCGAAAAACCTCACCACGCCGCGTGTCTCTTAATGCACTCTATAGCTAACGTAGGTACTGATAAATGCTCGAGTAGATAGTACTTCACTGGTAGGGGAACGGGTTGCCCTTCCATATATGCCATGCGTCAGAGCTAGAGAAAAGGTTTTTTTGCGCTTTAGATATTTGCTTACTCTGTGAAAGGCTAGGCTGAGTTGATATCTTAAGCTGAAATATGAATACATAGGCCAATATAGACACGTATCTATACCACACAATACCTTACCGTCGAAACGCATACAATTTTGAGCCTTATTCAGTCGGCTGATCCAGAACGTAGGCTCACAATAGCCTTATGAATCCAATAAGGTTCAAATAAGTATTATTTAAGCGTGTTTTAAGGATGAAATAAGGCTTAAAAAAGGATTTTTGTACTAATAAAGCTATTCTAAGCCTAAGTTCTGGATAAACCGACTGAATAAGGCTCAAAATTGCATGCGTTTCGACGGTAAGGTAATGAGATACATATGGGACGCTGCGCTACTTGACCGCGCGCAGGGTAGATCTAGAGTAATTAATGTATGATTCTATCTTGATGAACTGCGTAGAGCAGATATCTAATTGCAGGAGCTACGACAAAGATCTAGGGATGAGACGGTGTATGTTTCTAGATATGGAAATATCCGATAATCACCAGTCACGTCATGAAATCTCACTTGGTATATTAAGTAGTGTTTTTTTTGATAGTTGTTAGGGTCATATTGTATGGACTTCACATGCATACATATATTCTACGTTACAAGAGTTTATATCATGCATACATACATACATGTATGTACATGTAGCTACTCAACCTACTATACTCGAACACCGCAAAAAAGCAAGGTAAACCCGCAGTTAGGATTCATCTATGGTGCGAGAGGCCTTGGGGGCGACCTTGTAATCCCTGTTCACATCAGTTCAGTATTGTAGCTATAAAGTCGAGTTAGAGGTGAGGCTCTTCGATGTTTGCTTCCCAGAGCCAATGAAAGAATTGACTGGAGTGGTGTATACAGGGTTGACAAGGTCGCCCTCTGTTCCCTCTTGCACCATACTAGAATTGAGCCATATACACATGTGTGTGGTGTGTGTCAGCAGTATGTACGTACTCCGCTCTGATAGAGTCGGGGCGTATGCGCTCTACTTATCTGCCCTTACTTAAACATCTACAATAAAGGTTAAATTAATCGGAATTCCTCGTATCCTCCAAGTGGAGCTAAGAATTCAAAAAAGTAATTTCCAGCCAGGCAGGGACTGTGCGTGATGCATGCTGCATTCGAGTCACAGTTAAGCTTAAGCATCGGGTCAGAAGTGGAGAACCCTTGCATCCCGAACCATTCCCCGCATGAGTGGAGATCCTAAGAAGCTGTGAAACCTCGATCGAATTGGCGCGCCAGTGGCCAATACAACGGTTTTCGAATTTTAATTTGAAAGAGTAAATAAATCAATTGAAATATTCCAGAATGTTAATTTAACCCCAAAAATTCCATGTTATGCGCGCCAAGCCCAATAAAAAGCAACAATTGTTCTGGTCCCAATAGCGTTATTACCAGGAGTGGTGTCCTCCATCCATGATAAGATCCGCACCAGTCATGTACGTGCTCGCATCACTAAGTAAAAAGACCGCCGCCCCCCTGAAGAATAAAACACCATCGTCAGCAGCAATTACTGAAAGACGTGTAGGCATGAAATAAGGAGACGTTTCTTACCGATATTCCTTAGGTTGGCTGAGTCTTCCAAGCATGTTCTGTGTTGACCACTCCGCTCTCCTCTCCGGAAATTTTACGAAGAGGTCCTCCACCATGGCTGTCAGAATGTATCCCGGAGAGATTGTATTTACCCTGATTCCATGGACGCCCCATTCGGAGGCCAGGTTACGTGCCAATTGAAGAACAGCCGATTTAGATGTGTTGTAGGCAGGGCAAGCAAGTCCCTGATTGATTCCTGAGTTAGTATCTACAATGATAGCGCCACTATTGGATTTAGAAAACACAAGGTTGGTTCGCTACCTTATTCGCAATTGTTCCTGACATTGAGGCTATCATGACAATGCTACCTCCATTACCAAACTTGACCATTTGTTTGGCAGCTGCTTGAGCTGTAAGGAATACACCAGTGACATTGACCTCCAACATCCTGTTGAAATCTGCCGCATTATAGTCGAAAGCGGTAGTCTCTTGCTGGATACCAGCTGCTGCGATCAGCCCATCTAACCGGCCATTCTCCTTACCGATTTTCTCAATTGTTTTGTTGAGATTGACTTCGTCACGGACATCGATTTGGTGGTAATGCAATGATGTCCCAAGGTCTTTTTGAGCTTTGGCTTGAACCTGGTAGAACTCAGGGCTCGGTTTTTCGAGTCTGTCGAGTGCATAGACTGTGGTTAGGATATAAGTCAGCATTGGTGTTTAAAAACGAAGTCTAGACGGTGGTCTAAGTTTTAAACCTTTGGCCCCAGCTTCAAGAAGAGCTTCTGACTGTGCCAATCCCAGGCCACGAGCACCACCAGAAACAAGCACAACTCTATCGACCAGATTGAATTCAGGAAGACGTTTCTGTGTACCGAGGAAAGTAGGTGCCTCATTCCCGGTCCGCAGGTTGTCGGCCTCTTGAGCAGGAGCCTTTGGTGGACCCCTCATGGCTTTGGCAGAGATCGAGAACGGCCTGATAGTGGTGGTAGCATTGAAGAAAAGTGGCCTCCGTGAGGCTATCGTTCCATTCTGCCTGAGCGCTCGCATAAAGTGTGGGGTAATGCGAGTACTATAGCTCATTATGTCTCTTGAAATGGTCTTGCGAGAGTGTATAGGGTGTAGTTGAGCAAAGTTAACTTTCGAATTCGAAGTTATGATAACTTGGTGGGTGGCTGTATACGAACTCGGCTTGTATCGAGGGAGGTCATTGCTAGGTATTTATGCAAAAGAGGAGAGCCTGATTGCGTTTGGTTTCTAAGAAGCCAATTGCCGTGGAACGCCCGGCAGCTCAGACAAGGAAGGGATTAAAAAACAGATAATGTGGAGGAATCATGTCCTTGGGTCTTTACTCAAAAGGTAAGTGTGAGGTATTGGCGGCCAAAAACGTGGTATGGACCCGGTGAAAGTGATTCAAAAACTATAGAATGACCTGATATATAAATCTTCTGCAGAATCCTGTGCTACAGCTTTTATTCTCCTCGGGCAATGCCATCTTTCCTGTAAAGGCCTTTCTACAATTGACACCCACACATTTATCTAACAAGTTATAGGTATTATGTATTCAACCATGATTTTCGAAGTCATTGAACGCTCTGATTTGAAGAGAAAGAAAAACTCACGAACAGAAGTCTCGACTTGGTTTTCACAAAACGGTTAGATATTAGCTTGCACTCGCTTGACTCTTAGCGCATCTACGTCACATGGATGGCGTGCGTTGCACATGCACATACATGGGTTGTTGTAGCACCCCCACAAACCCCACAAAACACCAACGCCTTAGAAGGAACTCGGCCGGGATTCCATTTCGAGTCATCCGGTGGGGTATCGTGGACTTCAAACCCCCAGATAACGATCATAGACGTCGCGGGGATGTGAGCCCCGAACCTTGTCAAGCGCCGGCTTCACTGAATTGGCCTCTTGCTGAACTGCAAGCTGGGCTCGATGCAGTAGAATAATGATTACATTACATTATTGAACGCTGAGTAAATCTGGTGATTCCTCGCCAAGCTACGATACATCTCCGGTTGATATCAGGCCGAATACGCGATGCGGTTCAGACATTCGGTAACGGATGAACTTCCAAAGTTAGGGGTAGTGCAGAGTCAAGAGCTGTCTCAAATAGAGCGAGCCAGATCGATTTCATGCCCTGAAGTCTTAGGATATCAAAGAATAATTGTCGGTATGTCATCAGCATTTTTAACCTCGCTGGATGAGGAAAGGAGAAGCTGCTTTCTAAGATTTCAATTACCTATCATATTTGGAAACCCAACTCTTATTATGAAACATAGTAACCCTAACCCAATGCACGAATCAGTGCTCATGATCAGGGCCAGCTAGTGCACTAGTGACATGCGTGCATTCTCTCCGATATACATGTATCTATCCTCTCTATAGAAGACCCATTTATTCGCATATAGGTCGAATGGTTTGCCACTCCATCTAATCACCACCTAATAGACTCACAACACCAGACTTCTACTTGTAGACATGAGATATCTCAGACTCTAGCGGCCCTAATCCCCCGGCCCACAGACGTCGGTTCATTTGTATTATTAGAAAACAGGTCCAGATGATATCATACCATTGAGGCACATACAAATATTATGTTTCTCTTTATACCCTCATTCCATAAACCAATGCCAATGTCGTCATAGGGGTAAAGACTGCATGTTTTTTTTCCACCGCTGTGTCTCCGATTCCCCGGGTATATGTATGGTTAACATAACTCCGCGAAATGGTCTTACAAAGGTTTGAATTGATAGCCTACCAACATGTATACATGATAAATCACAGGACGGTTTTGTTGCCTTGTAACACACCTAAGATACATTACGCTGACGAGTTTGGCACCCATTTGAGTAGTAAACATACATATACTACTGCAGTATGAGATGGAATTCTATCGAGACCAAAGCCCGCATTCTGTTTATTTCTAAGACATAACGCGTTCAATGTCATTTGTAGATGTGTTCGGGTGCATTGGATATCCTACTTCGCTTCGGAAGCGGCACGGAAGACTTTCTTGTACTAATTCTAAATTGATGGTTCATCTTTGGTTCCAGAGTCAGGAGAGCATGATGTGTGTACTCGAGGGGTCCTCTAACAACTATGCATTAACATCAATTGCTCACCCAGCGTCATCGTCCAGTCTTGTCTTAAGACAAATACTAGTATAGTAATACAAGGGAAGTCATTAACTACAACTATCCATATGGAACTAATAAAGATACTTCTGTTATGTCACTGGGTTGTTGCGGGTCACTACATTTTTACTATTTCGTTTTCGTGTGTTCTTTTACTGTTATCCTGTGCGAGGTGGGGGAGGGGGGCGGATGATTCAGGGGCTGGTGCCATATTGCCATAGACTACGGTCTGCATGCAATTAATGAATTAAACAAAAAAAAATAATCAATACCTGGCCATGGCCATGGGCTATGTGACACCCAAAACCTCTACACTCATGGTATTTTCTAGAGAATTACATTAATGAATTTAGAAACGATTCTCGAACCAGTTAGATACAACAAATAGATCTCTCTAGAGCAATATTTGCGCCAGTACATGCACATACGTTTGATTTGGAGCATGGAGTATCACTCGCATTTCAGTAAACTCTCATGACCGGATATTTTCACGTTTTATATTATTCTTATTATTCAGCCCATCAATATGCTGTTTCACTTCGCATCTCGAGAAATAGTCTCGATATATCCTGTTTTGTCCTAGCTAGTTTCCTCTCGTCTTAGGGGACCCTGGATTCTATGTGAGGCTTTCCTTTATTTTGGTCTTTCAACACTAATTAAAAAACACAGTTATTCGATATTATAGGTAAATATTATTGTATTTATATTTGTAAACTGAGATATGTTGTCAATAGTCGCGCTACTATAGTGCGAGTGATATTCTATGATTAATAGCTCTTGCGACAGTTCGGTGAGGTGTAGCTTAGGGTCACCCTTTAACTACTCAGCTCTTTAAAATACTCCAGCTAAGTACGTATCTCTGTGCTGGCTGGTCTGAAGCCGTCTAAGAAACCGTAGTAAGTGATCTAGTAACTAACAGACTAACCATCTTCAAGCGCTATTTTGGGGTCCCCAGATAGTCGTTACCTTTTTGGTAAAGATGGCTTCAATCTAACTGCGCCAATACATCTAATAAGTATATGATTACAACCTCCATAGGAAATGTACATTTATAGTCTTCTGATTGGCTCATTGAGAGAGATCTTGTTTCACTTGAAACATGTTGTGTTAGATATTAACATAGGGTATTGTGTTGAGTGGCCATGGTGTTAGATTGTTCATAGGGTTTCTACTGGTTCTGGGATTCGATTAATAGTTGGATTTTAGAGGCTTGCTGGCTGTTAAGGATATACTTGCAGGCTGAACTGGAGAAATTTCTGACTGATATATGGGGGATATCAGACAAGGCACATATAGATCGATCAGAGCAGATATATTGATGGGCTTTGGAGGGCCGCGCAGCGGCCTGGGAGCCCCTTCTGACAGGCAAAATATAGAGAAATAAGCCGCAAGGCGCCTTGCCTGTATATTGGACTGATTGATTTATGGCTCGAGAAGCTATGGTAAATCTCGGCGTTTGCAGCCAATCAATCTATAGAGATCAGAAGATCTACTCCCATAATAGTACTAGCACCTAGCCTAACGGTGGAATTTTCTCTACTTCCCATACACCCATACAAAAAAGGTTCCTCTGAAGCTTACACACCCACCCCCATGCCTTCTCGCACCATACGTATAGTACCGGCCGAAGGCCGGAAACAACTTATATATGTATATATCTTCCTCTTAAATGTAAAGCTGAAACTGCCGGAGACTTTTGTGTTACAGTGGCTTCCTTGGCGCATACAAAAGGAAGAACATCTATCCCTTGGGCCGGTGAGACACGCAGAATCCAGGACTTCCTGTCTCAGTAGTGATTTCCAGTGACAAAGTCACTGAGCCTGGTGCTTCATCACTAAGCCACGCCCTACTATTTGATGGAACCTGACTTGGCTTTGCTTCAATAGGAAGTCCTGGATTCTGCGTGTCTCACCGGTCCAAGGGATAGACGTTAAGCGCGATGCTCGAGCACCACAGATGTCTGTCTGTAGGCACATACCTAGTGTGGTTTTTAAAAGCCAAGATACTTTTTGCCACAAGCTTGGAGTTTGGAAATGGGGTTAGTTATGGTACTAGCTAGGACAGAAGTTTTGGCGATATACCCTTTTTACAGCGAAAGTAGCCATCATCTTGGGCTGCCCGAAACAACCACCCAACCTCATCAAAAAATTGTAACCCTTCAAGGACAGTTGGAAATTATCTCAAGAGAGCTTAGAGAATTCTATGCACCGGAAACCAAAAAACGCCAAAACTTCTGTACCCCGACTGTACAAATACTGATAGAATCTATGCACACCTCGAGTTTCATGTGATTTCCCCGCAATTGGAGTTCTTGGAAAAACACGGACGAGACGCCTTCATATGTGCTCACACTTCCGATATCCCCCCCCAAAAGAAACTGCTCGGTTTAATGCATCTGAAGAAATCTGCATTTAATCATTATAAAAGATTACGTATATCCCATCTTTCCCCGACTACTTAGTATCCATGTTTATAATTATCCCTCCTTGAATGACCAATTCATTCCAAATTAACTATCCGATAATCACCATAATAACCCAGCTTAGGCATAGCTTAGGCATCAAGGCGTGGGAACCGGCGTGGTCTTTAGTGCCCTATCTTTCTCACTTCAAAGTCTTACATGACTCATGAAAGCAATTCGAACGGTGTACAAATTGCCCACGAACCATCACCACACATCGACCGGGCTGGGTCTTCAAGTTGCCACGATTTCCTATTTATTGAATCAGCCAATAATTCCAAGTTAAATGGGACAGTTGTGCGCACCTTAGCAAACGCGCTCCGTGCTCTAATCCTAGTTCCGAAGAATACCAAGACCCATGGCACGATTGTTAACAGTGCTGCAACTCCTCCAAGGAAACTTGAGGCCCCTGCAAAGGTCATACGATGAAACATTGCGTTTGTAATTAACGGGAAACATCCGGCAAGTATATTGCGACCTGAGATCCATTGTTAGTTCTTCTTTCAAGTGAATTTTGGTATGGGGTGAATACAAAAGCTTTGAGCAGCAATTGCACTACTAGAATAGCGGTGGTATACGTCTGCAAGGTAGTTGAATACGGCGAGATATATCGCATATATCCCAATCGTTGCACATCCAACTCCCATGCTTGGGAGGATCCAATGTTGCGATGAAAATGATGTCCAACCAAACCAAAACATTCCAATAGGAAGACAGCACCCGATAATACAGCTAGAATACAATCTCCATTCTGGATCTGGTTGGGAATTTCCTGCCAGAAAGTATTTCTTTGTGAAGTGTTCTATCAATGTATTAAGGCCAAGTGCGATAAGAGTACCAACAACCATTGCTGGTAAACAAATGTTAGCTGCATCCAATCAAACATATGATAAGCTTGCCGTGGAATTGGCTTAAGCTTACCAATGAAAACCATTCCAGTCTGTGAAGTATCAAATCCGTGGTTCTCTTTAAAGACTAAAGGAACACCCTGGAGGAATCTTTGACCACACAACGTTAGCTATCAATTCTCAATGCTTCATGATATAAGAAAGGTTGAACAAAAAAAACTCACAGGAACAAAAGTGCCCAAGCAAATGACGCCCACATACTAAACCAGAAAACCACTGACTCGGTAAAAAGCAAGCGGAAGGGCCGAGTTAATGAAACTGATATTACTATTGCCATGCTCTCTCTTTCTTCATCTGCGAGTACTTTCCACCTAACTCTCATTCCTCCGGCTTTTTCCAACTCCTTTTGCCCTTCCTCCGACTCCTCGTTCTCATCTAGCCAACGATTCAACGCTCTTGCTCTACGACTGAGTAGCACGCTCCCTCTGGTCTCTTTGAGGACAAAATAGGCGATCGGCATAGCAACACCATTAAGTATCAATTGTATCCAGTGAATCCATCGCCAAGAAAGATTGTCATTCACAAAACCACTAACAAGAGGTCCTATGCCAGTAAAGGCCAACCCACAAGTCGAAAATAAACTCATGGGAAGACCGCGATCTGGCGCGTGATAAATATCTGAAATAATTCCACCTACCATCGTGCTGAATGTAGATCCGCCAACACCGAGAAAGAAACGCGCCACCAGCATACCTGGATAACTATGACAAAGTGCAGATGAAAGGTGGCATACTGCAACTTCCATGTCAGAAATCGGGAACTACATGTAGCTATCAAGGAAGGGGCAACTAACTGTTGAATAGCCCGAATGTCCATAGAAATACTTGTCTTCTTCCGTACACCTAAGGTATATTATCAGTATATCATTCCAAGCCAGACTAATACTAGGAAATGTAAAAACGGCCGTTTATATCAATTTCAAGTTTCAAAACGAGTTTACACTCTCATCGTCACTGAAAACTCCCCTGCCTGCTACATATAGTGTAAAATGTTTGTCTCGTAAGAAAAAGCCGTACCTCTGACAAAGGTGCTAGAAATAGCGGTGCAATTGCAAAGCCTGTTGTATACGTAGTGACTCCAACCAATAATGCAGTCCTGCCAACTCCCCATTCCTTTGACATCTGGCTAATTCCACTTGTATAAGCCCCTGCAGCGTACGCCGTCATCCCTGTTGAAAAACAAGCCAATGCCAATATCATGCTCTTATGCTCTTTTTTCCATGTGAAGGGGTCGGTCTGCTTCATCACTGAGGCTGGAAGTCTCTCGGGGAATGGGTAAATATCGCTGGGAAGTGTGCTCCATTCAAGATACCTATATGTCTTTTGTACGGTGTTTGTTGACGTCTGCGAAGACTGTTGTCCAGATTTTGAAAGCTCGGGCTCGAAGTTCTTTTTAACTGCCGAGTAGCTTGTGTTTTGGGCGTGTTGGGCAATTGCTAAAGCCCCTTGAGGGAGTGTATCCTGTGTCATTGTTGAAAGACGATTGGTCACGGTTTTCTTGGAGGAAACCAAAGACTGAAGAAGCTCTTAGTACAACTGTAGAAGGAAAGAGGGCACGGGTTATGAAGAACTGTAGAGCCCTTGTCTTTTTTTATTTTTTAAATTTTCGTGGACACCTTCCAGAAGCATTTTGAGCCACTCGGCTATCTCTTGACTATCACCGGCAATTGGAGTTCGGATTTCAGGAGTGGGGCGCGAATGGGACGCTAAAAACGCTATGTTATGTACATGTGCGGATAGGATGCATAACCCCGACATAAACTTCTGAAGAGAAACCCAATGGATGACGCTGCGGTATAGGCAAAGGGCGGTAGTTGAGTAGACATGAAGTGCAGCTTAAGAGCTTATGATAAGAATATGTAAGAGCATCCATTTAGCTTTAATTTTCGATCGAACTCTGCGATTAGTGAAATTGAGCTGCTGATGATAAGGACTCAAATACGCCCTCGAAAGAACGAAAGAACTTGAATGCTGAACTCAATCTGTCGTGAGGTGGGAGTGTGAGGACTGAAGAACATTGAGATCTGCATAGCCAAGCTACATTTATTTATAATGTGGCAAATTTGTCTTTTTGTAGCCGAAAATGTCTAAAACAGTCCGTTCCTGGTGATATGTGGCCGTTTGACCCAAACAAGTAACGTGCGGCTCTTTAAAAGGCTGCAAGAACGTCTAAACCAGCCAATAAACAGTGTCCCTGATGATGCGATTTCCCGGCACAATGGTTCCAAGCATGATATGAGATGCTCGAACCATCCAAACAGAGTATTGCGTGCACGATGGCGGGGCAGAAAGTTAATATAGTGGGGGAAGTTTTTTTTTCCCTCTGCCCCTCTTTATAATCCGCCCTTTCCTTTATCACTTGCACTTCCCGCACCATTTCTTTACAAACATCATCCACTCATCTCAAATCAAATCAAATCTCAAACAAAATCATCACTACAATGGCTGAAGAACGTGCTGCTCCGTATGTTCAAGCTCCTCTTCTCGTGAACGATTCATCTAAAATAAAATCCACTAACTATCTATTATCAATACAGTCTCCGTCTTGGAAGCATTGCTCCTGACTTCGAGGCTGAGACAACCAACGTTAGCTTTCACTTTTTCCTATTCCTATTAGTTGACATCTTCAGCTCTAACTAAACTCCTTTTGCAATAGGGTAACATCAAGTTCCACGAGTTCATTGGCGACAACTGGGTCGTTTTCTTCTCTCACCCTGAGGGTATGTTTACTCCGATCCTACTTCATACTTCATATTATTTACTAATATCTTTGAAGACTTTACTCCCGTCTGCACCACTGAGTTGGGTGCTTTCGCAAAGCTCGAGCCCGAGTTCAGCAAGCGTGGTGTCAAGCTCATTGGTCTCTCAGCAAACACCATCCAGTCCCACGGCGAATGGATCAAGGATATCGATGAGATCTCTGGCTCCACCCTCAAATTCCCTATCATTGGTGACAAGGACCGCAAGATCTCCTGGGCCTACGATATGTAAGCTTTCACCCACCTCTTCGTATCAAATTTTAACATTCATGTTTCTAATTATCCTCTCAAACAGGATCGACCACCAGGACACCACCAACGTCGATTCTAAGGGCATTGCCTTCACCATCCGCTCTGTCTTTATCATTGACCCCAAGAAGACTATCCGCACCATTCTCTCCTACCCTGCCTCTACCGGTCGTAACGCCGCTGAGGTCTTGAGAATTGTTGACTCTCTCCAGACTGGTGACAAGCACCGGTAAGAACCCATATTCACCAGTTAAATCATGAAATATCACTTACTGACATGGCGTAGTATCACCACCCCCATTAACTGGGTCCCTGGTGATGATGTCATTGTTCACCCCGGCGTCAGCAACGAGCTCGCCAAGGAGCTCTTCCCTAACTTCCGTATTGTCAAGCCATACCTCCGCTTCACTCCTCTTCCCAAGGAGAAGACCACTGCTGCTTAAATGGACAGAACCTAAAATCAAGACCGTTTTCCTTAATTTATTCTTTTTTTTTTTTTTTTACTTTAATATAGTCGACCTATTGTATGCTACGATGATGCCTCTCGGGGAACTGTATGCCAAATCCCGCTTTTTGCTAAAGAAAGATGGCTTTAGCACATTTTGAGTGAACCCATGATACCTTTTTTTGTGAAGGCAGAAATTCGCATGCCGAAACCTAACAGTATTCTGTTTTGAATTTCGCATGAAGAGTGCTCATTAGTGAACATTTTTGTGAAATCTGAATTCATCTATACTATCTGACAATGGGTTCAAATCATCTGTTGCTTTTGTCTCCTAAATTAATAGGACATGTTAGCTTGGAACAGTATATACTTAAAGGCTAGAGAAGAGCTTATCACGACCTGCCATCGTAACACCGAAACTCCATTCAGGACAATCGCATTTAGGCATGAATTGTAAGCGTATACTAGCTACCTCGCGGTAGTGTATGAGGGCCGGGGTCGGGCTAAGGTGGTCTACGAGGCTGCTTGAGGTGCCTCATATCTTTGCCCTCTCATGCAAGCAGAGGTGATACATCTGTTGAAATTTATGTAGTGATTACATGTATCTGCGCATGCACTAGAGCTAGAATCCTCGATATCGGAAATATCAATCCCACTGAATACATGCCAATAGTACAGCCGCAGGAACGTGACAACGACCCCAACATCATCACATCTCCGCAACTTCAATAGAGCTTCACGAGTATTTCCAAATCATGCCCTTTGGCAAGTCTAGAAAGCGGAGAGGGGCAACCCTGAAAGAGAAAATAATCACTGTTTCGTTGGGGCTCGGGCAGTGGTTGCACTCGTTGTTTCCTCATTTCTTTCCTGCGGCTGTACATATACCTTTACTTCAACCTCGAGCGAGCAAGAGGGTTCGCCTAGAGTATACTCACACCACATGACTTAAGCTCTCTCGGAGGGTGACACGTCGTGATGAAAACGCGGGAGAGTACGCGTATTTTCCTGACGTTTTTAAAAGAACCACTATTGCATACCATATAAATACGCGCCAAGCCCATAATTTAGTATGGTATGCAAGAGTAGAGTAACGGAGGTACCCTGCATGTATGTGCCGACAGAGCTTTACTCGGGGCAGGTAAAAAGTACCGGACAATACAGGTTTTGTCTCTGGGCTTTTTTTGCAGTAGTTCACGCCTAGCACGCGCATCCGCTGGTGAACCAAAAACCTGCATTGTCCGGTACTTTTTACCTGCGCATGCCCCGAGTAAGCTATCAACTCAGCTTGTCCGCCGGCCCTTACAGCGATGGGGAAAATTATTGTAGAAACAGGGGTCCAAAAACAGGGTTTAAGTGGCTGCCCTGGCCAATAGGACACTTGCCATACTTCTACAATAATTTTCCCCATCACTGTACCTACTCCTCCTTGCATCTTTCTCGCCAGAATTAATCCGAGCAAATCAGTAAACCGGAGGAAGGCCCCCATAGGTATGTACTCACTATCAATCATAAGGACCTGAAAATGCAGGTGCCGATGATCAGGATAGTTGTATGGACCAATACAATTCTCCATACAAATTATCCCTATTTCCGTCACTCGCATTTTCAGGTTCTTATACTCGTAGCCTGATAGTGTTTCCGAACACGACCAATATTGCATACCATACAAAAAAGCGCTAAATCCACCTTTTTGTATGTCGTGTAATATTAGTTGTGTTCGGAAACGCTATGAAGCTACGAGTAGTGGATAGCGAGTACCTACATGTATACAGCTCACCAGCCAACGATAGAGCCCAACCAGGTGTCCAACCACCTCTGCAGACTCAAGCCCGATTCGAGCCCTGGCACCGATTCTAACCTCCAACTCCGATTCTGACCTCAAACTCAGACTCTGTGATATGAGAACATATCACATATTGGATAAGTAGTGCAAATATGAGTCTATTGGTGCTACCCAGAATGCTAACCTTGTGTCGTTGAAATTACAGCTGGGGTTGCATGTGGTTAATGGAGTCAATCAATCAGTCATCCAGCTGAGCTTGTCTCATTTTATCAAATCGAGTGATAGGATATGATCCGGTTTGATTATCGTTCTTAACAAAGGCTAGAAAGACATTCAAAATTCTAACAGTTGTGCACCTCCGTTCTCAGCCACCCGATTGACCGGACTACACACGGGAGTTTATCAATGGCCTTGATCAATAGGAGTTCCAATGAAAATGCTTTCTACCCTTACGCTCTACTGGCCGCAACTGGCACATAAGATAGTTAAATATGTTTCTTTTTTTTTTTTTGTTTAACTCATCAACTACATGCAGACCGCAGCCTATGGTAATATCGCATCCCCCAGAAAGCTCAACGTCATGTTTCCAATTGAGTGCCTTGAAGTGAACCACCTTAACTCATCGTCAATATGAAATACCTGCTATAACCGGAGGGTATGGCTTTCTCTATTTTACACATCACTGAGTGCCTCAGGTTCTAAACTCAATGATGAGAAATCTCCTGCCATAAGGGGTAGGTAGCTATTGTAGATATACGCAAAGCTTTTATGAAACAGTTACCGCCAAGATGCCCCCCCCCCCCCCTTCACAAACGTTTCCCAACTCCGGGATTACTCAATCCCTCCCGAGACGAGACAAGACAAACGTTTCCGAAAAGTCTGTTAAGCCCGAGCGCAAATACCAATGGGCTGAGCAAACAAATTTAGGGCGGGTCTTGTCAAAGCACTAAGTAAGATGTTTCCCTCCCACGCTCAGGCTTCTGAAGTAGAGACGCGTCACGGCCACTTACTAACATAGTAGCCCGAACCGGCGTGAAGATTTGGGAATTAAACCAAAATTGTGAGGCGCACGTGCATGAGAGCGCCCGAGCATTGTCTATGCTTAACGATAAGCTACTACATGTACCTACTGCACGTCATTTCGAATCTAGACCGGGGGGGTTGCTGAGGTCATGAGGAATCACTCGTAGTTATACTACGTTGCATACATGTACCTACTCGCGAGTCGCGACAGTACCAGAATATGCAAGTGCTGGTCGCAAGTATGTACGTGATTACAGTTCTGCGTCTACATGTAGCTATGTGCATGCACATGATGTTATCGTTAGTTTTGATTCACAATTTCTTGTTCTGAGCCCGACGAGTCTTAGGCTTGTTACTTTTATTTCAGCTCAACAATCGATCATGCGCAGCTGCATCGAAACATCGATAGACATGTAGTACTGCCCAGCCTACCCCGCAGCTATGGTGGCTTTATGAAACAATAACCTTAACCAGTAACAATTGCATTTTACGAAATTCCTACATGCGGTCCTGCGATTCGCCACATAAGGCACAGAATCGAGGCCTTCTTTATCCAGTTGGTTTGATGGTAGGTCGGCGTGTGCTCAGTAGCCTTTTCCCCGGCGAAATAACATCTGTACCTACCCAGCAAGGGTATTGGAGTACCTAGGGCACATAGATACATCAGCGGACCCAAGTGCTTTTGAATAGAGTATTTTAGCTGCGCGAGTTGGACAGAAAGTCGAGCACTTCGACAAAAAGTCCTGCACATCTTATTGGTTGAACGACTGCAAGTCTCAACTCGCGCAGCTAAAATACTCTAATAAGCAACATTAAATATATCGCTTAGAGTCTGCATCAGAACAGGAAGATGGGCTACTCTAAGTCACGAGACATACTGAGTTGGAGGCACAGCCCTTCCGTACATACAGCGATGGGGAAAATTATTGTAGAAACAGGGGTCTAAAAACAGGGTTTAGGTGGCTGCCCAGGCCAATAGGACACTTGCCATACTTCTACAATAATTTTCCCCATCGCTGTACAGCGAGGTAGAAACAGGGTATAAACAGGGTTTGTATGGCTGGTTAAGCCAATAGGGTTCCTCCCATGTTTCTACCACAAGCTGTATGGTACATGCACATACATGACTGATCATGATCCGATTGGAATTTAAGGTGTGGCGCATTTTCGATTAGACCATAGGGCTATGTGTGTATGTGCCTACAATTATACTCTAGTGTGAGATAAAAGGGTCCTAATTAAAGCAGAGTTTACATGGTTGGTCAAGCCAATAGGGCTCCTCCCATACTTCTATAATAATCTTACCACAAGCTATCTACGAGTACTCTAGAGTACTTTACTCTATAGAGTAGAGTACCTACATGTATGTAGATCAGCACGCGGTGGTTTGGAATACTATGTTCTTGGCACATCTGGTTATGACAGTAGCCTTAACTTTCACCCAGGAGCTGGGGGTTGACTGATTACTCTACCAAGTGATTTGTTTGTGTCCGTGGCTGGGTTAAGTGATCATTGGCAATACGATTACGAGTCCATTTGAGCCTACTAGCGATATATACATACATGTACATGTATGTACCTGGCAGCTTCCTCAGCTTGGTATCCTCTAACTCGAACTCGCAACAGCCAAATTGTTACCAATTTCCAATCTCTGGCTTGGCTCCCTGGATTGGAATTTCATCCACATTACTAGGGTTATAATGCACACATATACATGGAGATGGCAAAAGGAAACATGGAGAGCTGGAGCACTGTATTATTGGCTGGGCCATCTCATATCTCTCATATAAAGCTGCGCGCTCGCGCGCTATATGTAATGCCACGACATCAGTTTAATTTTAGGGGGGGTACAAACTCAAAACGCCAATCTGTACCTAGTGTCCCCTGTGATGGGCTGCGGTGAATTTAAGTCTATATACCTACCTGGATGCTTTTGAGAGCAAGAGGTTATCTCAAGTAAGCGTGTCTATAAGCATATATACTGTTATACTCGAGCTCTATAAGCATAACCGCTTGCATTACAATGAATGAATTAATCCGCGATATATACAGACTGCACCCTTAAATTACAGTGCACAGCCCGCCCCGGGAGACGGATCGTTCCTAATCCTTGGACCACCCGGGTAACAGGCACCCGATAAGGTAGGGGAAGAGTCGAGGGTTCATCGATGTCATTGGAATGCTGACTGTATATGTACGTACCAGCGAGCCGGTTGACGTTAGAGACTTTCCTATTCTCTCTTGTGGAGCATACTGTAATAATATTGCGTAGGGATAGTCTGATATGTCAAGTCGACGGGGTTCAAAAGTAATGGCGGAAGATTAGTTAGAGCACTATAGTGTTGAATAGGGCTAAGGGTCTTTCCTGAGTATGTGTTCTGGAAAATAACTTTTTTTGCCCTTGGATCCGGACCTATTTTTCGGTAAGCGCCGACTGTGCGTCGAGCACATGGCGGGCGGGGGGGGGGTGGAATATGAGAACCATGGCAGTGAAACGCGCTGCTGCGAGGTCTAAGAGGATGATAGCTCCCGCTACTAAAACAGCACTCACAAGGTGAAGGCGGATCCTGTCTGATGGCGGTCAGGGATATTTGAGGCCAATAAGCAGAGACGCCAAGTGTAAATTACTGCAAACACAACCATCAGGACAGGATCCGCCGTCACTAGAGTAGGTTAGCGACCGTATCCGTGTACGGGGACTAGAACTGGATTTGGGCTGCAACTGCGCAGACTTACACTCAAGAGAGAGGGGATCTAACCGTAGAAAGCAAAGGGTCACGGTCGATCCAAGACTCAAATGAAAGCGTCGAATCTCGTTGCGTTAAGGATAAATATCCACAAGGTAATAAATATTGATCATGATACAGGGTCTGTATACATGTACCTACCTCTCCTAGCAGTACTTGCTCCTATCATCGTATCACCACCTCCTGTTTATTTTTTGCATTTTACACATACATATTCGATTCGGGATCAGGTCAGCCACGATTCGGTCAACTCATGCTCAGCTGTCAAATATTCAGCTTTCGAATGTGTTAACGGCAGGACTGCTAATCCTTAACTTGCCATTCCTAACCATATAACAGTCACTCTTTTATCCAGCTAGTTTCCTTCTTCTATTCTCTTTATTTGTTTTTGTAGTTGGTTGAGAAATATATCCCAGCCTTTCTCCCAGCCTTCTGATTGTGGAGGCAGCGGATCTCTGAGTATCGCCCAAACCCCCCCCCCCCCCCTCCCCCGCTATCTCTTCTTCCTACTACATCCTTTTTTTTTTGACCGTTTGCCACGAGAAATCCTGTTACTATGGTTGTGATCTCGGGCCCTTCAGTGCTGTTGACAGCTGCCCTGATAATTTCTGGTAAGGCGTCAATCATTTCACACCACATCGTTGTTGCCTACGACACCGGGGGACAACTTGTTCATAAACATCGAGAGAGGAGCATCAGCTAACGTTTAGGGAAATTCGATAATAGCTGTTCAATCCAGTGCCGTACCAAACCCAAACGCACTTCATAGACGCGCAGCAGTAAATGATCCCACCAAGCGTGCTGTATCCGACTCGCCCAGCGGTGGCTATGCTCCAGGCCCAGTCGATTGCCCAAACACCCCGCTGGTTCGCGGCGCAAGCAATATTTCCGACGGCGAGCGCGAATGGGTAAACAAGCGCCATACAGTTACAGATGTGGCACTGACCGAGTTTCTGAACCGTGCGTCGATGGTTGATTTCGACGTGGGCAATTTCATGTCATCGTACTCGCCAACGATTGGCATCGCATTTTCGGGCGGTGGCTACAGGGCGCTTCTCTCTGGTGGGGGTGAGTTCGCGGCGTTCGACAGCAGGACACCAGGGTCAACAGCGGCAGGCCATCTAGGGGGATTGCTCCAGAGCGCAACTTATGTGGCGGGTTTGTCAGGCGGGAGTTGGTTGTTGGGAAGTATCGTTATCAACAACTTCACCACGGTCGATAGACTACAAAGAGACGGGGAGGTGTGGGATTTCGAAGGGAGCATTTTGGCCCCCGAGGGAGCGCTGCATATTATTGATACAACTCAGTACTATAACGATCTGAATAACGAGGTCATGGCCAAGCAGGATGCGGGCTTCGATGTTTCGTTGACTGATTACTGGGCGCGAGCGCTGTCAAGGCAGTTTGTGGACTGGCCTGATGGTGGCCCGGGCGTGACTTATTCCTCAATTGCGGAGAGTGACGACTTTGTAGCGGCGACGATGCCGTTCCCGATTATTGTGGCCGATGGAAGGAATCCGGGAGAGACTATCATTTCAAGCAACGCGACAGTTTATGAGTATAACGTATTTGAATTTGGATCGTTTGATCCAACCTTATATGCTTTCGCACAAATGAAATATCTGGGAACCAACATGTCCAATGGTACTCCCATCCGGGACAATGTGTGCATTAATGGTTTCGACAATGTTGGGTAGGTCGAATTACGTAGTTTGTTGACCGGAATCGAGTTCGATGGCTAACGAGCTAATAGATTCATCATGGGAACTTCATCATCTCTGTTTAACATCGGGCTCATGCAGCTTGACAGTTTTGGTATTACTGGTATTTTCGAGGATCTCATAAGGTCAACACTCGAGCTTCTATCAGAATCGGAGAACGATATTGCGGACTACAGCCCGAACCCGTTTTACGATGTCAATCCTGAAATTAACCCCTCGGCCAAAACCACTGATTTGACTCTCGTTGATGGTGGTCTTGACGGGCAGAATGTTCCCTTACATCCTCTGATCCAACCACCACGCAATGTCGACGTTATCTTTGCTATGGACAACTCGGCCGACACCGTTCGGCCCGATGGTAGCTTGAGCAACTGGCCCAATGGCACTGCCATTATTGCAACATACGAGAGGCATTTGAATCCCGAAATGGCCAACGGAACATTATTTCCCGCCATCCCAGACGTGAACACCTTCATCGCCCTGGGCCTTAACAACCGCCCCACGTTCTTTGGATGCGATTCTAGCAACATCACAACCGACCCAGACCGAGTCCCCCCATTGATCGTATACATCCCCAACTCGCCCTACACGTTCAACTCCAATACTTCCACCCAGAAAATGGACTACACCCAACGCGAGCGCGACAATATGATCGAGAACGGATACAACATTGCTACCCAGGGCAACGGAACAGTTGACGAGAGGTGGCACGCATGTGTTGGATGCGCCATCATTCACAGACAGCAGGAGCGAACAGGCGCCACACAGACTCCACAGTGCCAGGAGTGTTTCCAGCAATATTGCTGGAATGGAACAACGGTAGCCACCGAGTCGGCCGTGTATGAACCGGCCGGACGGCTCACGATAAAGAGCGCCGGGAGCAGGAGATCGCAGGTATGGGGTATGGGTATGGTTATCGCCGCGATTGCTACGACAACAGTGGGCATATTAGCGTATTGAACGGCCACAATTTAGTAGCCTTTCCTAGACTCATTTCTTTTTTTGTAATATTTATTTGAATCGATTTTCCCCTTTTTACTGGAAAACAGGTCACTCTTTTCTTTTTCTTTTTCTTCTTATACTGCTCTTTCCTCGAGAAATCATTTCCTGTCTCTCTCTCTCTCCCTCCGTCTGTTTTTTTCTTTTCTTTCCTTCTTTTGCCCAGCGGTTTTTGTTTTCTTATGGATTAAACTGTACATTTTTTTTCTCAATGGCTAGGGAAATAGGGATCATATCAAGATATCAAGTGCGGTTGGGTCTGGATTCGCGATCGTGCGGTGTTGATCGAAAAAGAGAGCTCGAGAGAGGGAAGAGAGTGTACTACGTATAAAAGAAATGCTTACTACACCGCCCTACGGGCTCAATCATTTACTTGCGCAATTGCGTCTTGGCATTTAAAAAGGAAACTCATATCTAGAAAAGGTCCAGTAAAAAATAGAACTATGGGTTTGAAATGAGGCGTTACTGAGAAACAGGGGTCTGAAAGCCATGTTGTATGGCTGGCTAGTTAATGCATGCTTGCTCAGAGTACCTACATACTCTACGTGCTCTAGGTGCCATGGCCAGTCTGCGATTCTGTGCTGTTTGAAGATTTTGTGGGGGCGGTACAGGTCTCGATATGGTACTTTGTGGTGTATGGAGACGTAGGCACATAGAGACATATGTATGTAGGTAGAGTATGTATGTACATGAGGCTGATGTTCATGTAGGTACATGTATGTACATGTATGTATGAAGCTCTGCCGGGGCTAGTGATCGATTTGCTGGTTCGGGTAGCTAGACTGCCAAGAAAAACGGGTCCCAGGGAATGGGCAATTTACATATGTAGCCTCAACACCTCAACACACACACAAAAGAGCGACCACACACTCTGCAATCCTTTTCTCTTCCCCCGCCCTCAGTCATACATACACCATTCTGATACTGCAACATCCTATACACTCACCTATACCTATATAAATATAAAATAAATAAATAAATATAAAAAAAAAACTATACGCCCGCAATGGATATCGTCCTCCAACAGCTCGAGCCTCTCCTCGCCGCTCTCCGCCCTCACTTGACCCCCATCACCGCACAGCTCCCCGCAAGCATCGCAGGACCGATCTCAGACCTCATCACCCCCGCCTGCTACAACACCCTCATCCTGAAACTCGACCCCGCCTCATCCCCCGCCTGCACACAGCTCGCCCTCTCAAAGGCAATCGGCGTCGGCATCATAACCCTCTCCACAATCGTAAAGATCCCGCAGCTCATCAAGCTCCTCAAGTCTGGCTCTGCCCGCGGCGTCTCCTTCTCCTCATACGCCCTCGAGACCGCGGGCTACTTGTGCACCCTCGCGTACAACTTCCGCTCGGGAAACCCAATCAGCACGTATGGCGAGATTGGCCTGATTGCGGTCCAGAATGTGGTCATTGCTGTCCTGATCCTGCACTACTCGGGCAAGGATATGTGGGCGGCAGCGTTTGTGCCTGTGGTGGCAGGCGCGCTCTATGCGCTCTTTAACGACGGCATGGTGGACCCAAAGCTTATGGGGTACCTGCAGGCGGCAACGATCCCCTTGACGCTGGCGAGTAAGGTGCCGCAGATTATCACTGTGGCCAGAAATAAGTCTACGGGAAGTCTTTCGGCGTTTGCGGTATGTATTAAAATGCCGATTGGAGAATTGGTACTCGGCGGCTGATCTTATGCTTGTGATAGGTGTTCAATTACCTCTTTGGCTCACTCGCTCGTGTCTTTACAACACTGGCGGAGGTTGAGGACCCGCTCATCCTGTACGGATTCCTTGGCGGTGCGTTCTTGAACTTTGTGCTGGCGGCACAGATGCTCTGGTACTGGAACTCGGGGAAGAAGCTCGGTGCCCCGACGCCGGCAAAGAAGAGGTACACCGGTGGCCGGAGCCCTGCGAAGGGCAAGGGCGCCCCAAAGAGAAAGGGTTAAGCGTTTCTTCTTATTAGTATGTAGCTGTGAATTAATTCATCTTGGAGCTGGATTGGGCAGCTGGATATATGGATGTGGTTAATTGCGATTTTAGCTTTGCGGGCTTGAGCCGGTTTAATTTGGCTTGCCTGGACTGTTTTTGTTTATTGTTGTCTTGCATGTGGTAGAAGGCAGAAATGTAATTGCCTATCTATTCTGTAGCTGCAAAAGCGTCGAAGATATCTCTCGAAAGGAAAATGCATACATTTTACGTAACTTGAAATAATAACAAAACCGGAGTGGTCCCGGGGTGCGAGTGCTATTTCATGACTGGAAAATTCGAACGAATCACTGCTTATGATGCCACCGCAAAAAGGCAGCTACCAAGAGGAACAAGCAGCTAGCTAAACTAATATGGCCCACGAGAGGTAGTGAGAGCGAGGCCAACCATCAACACACCACGCCAGCCCGCCGACCTAACCTAGGCCTCATGTACATATATATATATACATGTACCTAACAAGCCCACCAAACCAATCGATCCATCACTTCACCGACCATGGCCCGGGTATAGCTACGGAAAGAAGCAGAAAACGCAGGTGGCGGAGACAGAGATAATCTGTATGGGAGATCACCGCCACTGCATTTTCTGCAGCTGTGGCAAACGAGTACCTCCTGGGCGGAGGTGCGAGGAGGTAGCAGTACATAATTGGTACATCTATTCAGTACTTTATACTAGGTAAGTTGTGATGTCATATTTATGTCACAGTAGGTTCCTGCACACTCGGGCCTGGCTTTTGACTCGTGCATGTAGATAGGTCGCATTATACCATCCCCTAGCTAGCTATTTAGCTAGGCAGATGTCTCGTTGAGCTACCTACTACTCTATAAGCACTCGTTGGTTAGTAATTGGCAAGTACTGCTGGACCCGATTGGCGGCGCGCCCTGGCTTGTAGCTACTCTACTGGATACTGCAGAGGGGGAGGGGGGGGGGGTCGAAGGGAAAAGAAAAGAAAGTGAAATTATAATTATAATTACTCAATGTTAGTTGAGATGCGTGCACGGGCCATGCATGCTCTGGACTTGGCCGCCGTCCCGTGGCCATCCGTCTGGCACGCGGTAGATACATCGGTGAATGTATGTAGGTACATACATGTACTCTACCTACAGCGGGAGGTAAGATTATTGTATGTAGAAACAGGGGGTCTAGATCTAAAAACAGGGCTGGTCAAGCCAATAGGGTTCCCTCCATGTTTCTGCCACAAGCTGTATGTATGTACCCGCAACCTTTTTTTTTTCTTTTTCTTTTTTGGCGTTTCCGGACTGGACTGGACTGGTAGGTATGCATATGGGCGTAGATCGTGCATGAGAACCGTATTTTGGTGTGATATGCAGACCCGGCCCAGTCAGGGAGGGCTAAAAAAAAAGGTTATCAGATTCTGACCACTTACCTACCCCTCGACGCCCGGTAGAGTATGTACATGTAGGTATGTGTGTGTGTGTGTGTGTGTGAGGTACCTAAGTATGTAAGCACTACATACATGTAGTGCAGGTGCCCCCGGTGAGGGTGGGGGTTTGCTGAGATGTACATAGCTACCGCGTTAACCGGCGGGAGCGAAAACTGCACATAGACGTTCATACAAAGCGTGGCATAGATACATTACTGAGAATAGCAGTGAGCAGCAGTTTCCACCACTCGCTACCCCGAGAAGCAGAATATTCTCGCTTTTCTATGCTCGTTTGAGGACCTTGGACTGGTCAAGTTCTCTGCCACTTTCAGTTTCAACCTCGAAGTGCAGTTCTCGTTCTCGCCAGTTAATGCGGTACTTGTAGCTAGCTAGCTGGCTGGTCGGTTGACACAATAATTCTGGATTGTCGCTGTTACTGACTGATATGGGTTTAGTTACGCTGGGATGAGCTGAGCTGAGCTAACATGTGGACAAGACTTGCTTGCTTGGTTGACTGGCTTGTAATGGATGATGTACCTGCCAGTGTCTAGAGTACTAGAGTAGGTACATCTAACACTATATATAGGGTGGGTGAGGTCTCTCGCTGTAGCATTGAATTTTATGCCGCCTTTTCAGGGCAGATGTGTTTTTTTTTCTTTCTTTCCATGCCTAGTACTTGATACTATTGTACAAGCTCATGTTAGTACTAGGTTGTTGATCCCTGTAAAGGTGATATTTGTTGGAAGTACTATAATATTTGACTAAAATCTTGTACGAACTGGCAGTAGTATCTAGCCCCCCCCTCCGACGCACGCAGCGTGTATAATAGTAATATTAGTGGCTGTAACTCCAATCTCACTTATCTGGCGAGTGGCGTCTTGGGAACTTACTTCCAGGTCATGGAAATACAGAGCAAAAAAAAAGGGGGGGGGGGGAGTGTAATAGGTATATACTGTATCAATATTACGGAATTGTGTAGGACTTGCGTTCTAAACCGGAATCCTAATGAACTAACAACATGTCTTATACCGTAGGAATACCGTAGCAACATATACCGTAACCTTGCAGTATTCTGCTGGGCACGGCACTAGTACTGGATCCACCTGCTTTTTTTTTTCTTCTTTTCTTTTTTGTGATACTGTCGATTTTTGTAGGTGGTTCACGTGATTGGGGTCGAGCTTTCTGAATATTTCCCCCCCTTTATAATGCGTGCGTGGGAACGTACGTACGTACGTACTTGATTGTCGATCGGCCGCAACTGCAATGGAGATCGACGAGTTACATGTACGTATTTACCTTTCTGCTATCAACTAGGTCATGGAGGGGTGTGTCTGGGACTGGTGCCCTAGTACAGTACCAAAAAAGCGGATGGGTCCAGTGCCGCACCTAGCAGAATACTGCAAAACTACGGTATTGCTACGGTATAATATTTAGAATTCCTTCGGAAGTTTTAAACAATTCCGTATTGATACAGTACGTATTACATCCCCTTTTTTGGTACTATATATATATGTACATCGAAGAACAGCGGTGTGTATATATAGAGGCCGGTTTAGCTGTATACTAGCCTATGTGTATATATACAAGTAAATGTACTTGCAAAAAAAAAGATGATAGGTTACACCTTAGAGCACACCGACCACATTCTTGCAGATGCATATTATCGTAGTTAAAAAGCCATATATATCTAATAAGTATATAGTTGTTACCTGCATATGCAATGTGCTTTTATAGTCCTCTCTGATTGGCTCATTGAGAGATTTTATTTCACTTGAAACATGTTGTGTTGGATATTAACTTAGGGTATTGTGCTGAGTGGTGCTAGATTGCTAATAGGGTTTCTACTGGTTCTGGAATTCGATTAATAGCTGGATTTTAGAGGCTTGGTGGTTGTTAAAGATATACTTGCAGCTTGAACTGGAGGTATTTTTGACTGATATATGGAGGATATCAGAAAAATATCAGAAAAGGCACATATAGATCGACCAGAGCGGATATAGTGATGAAATTTGCCTGCCAGGAGGGGTCGAGGGCCGGCCTGAGAGCCCCGACTGACAGGTAAATAGAGAAATAAGCCGTAAGGTGGCTTGCCTGTATATTGGACTGGTTGATATACGTGTAGTACCGGCCGAAGGCCGGAAACCACTTGTATACATACATGTAGTATTACAGACTGCATCAAACAAACAATGCATCGCAGCAAGTTTCCTAACACTACCTTCACACGCATGTATACATGTATATACATGTATATAGTGTGATTGCTCGAACTTTAAGCTTCAAGGGAGGAGGAATAGCCTACTTGGGATCGAAGCCCGAGCCCGGGCCCGAATGAAAAAAAAAGGCAATCTCAAGCACTGCCTACATGACTGTAGCCTACAATACCAAAAACGGGGGGGGGGCATGGCAGAGATTGGTGCCGTAGTACTGCTTGCCACGGTAGCACTGCAATGGAGTATTCCCAGCGCAGAGTTTCGAGGAATATACTTTTCTCTCTCTTTTTTCTCTAGATCTGCATAGCACTATACTACCGCACCAATACAGCCAGGCGTGCCCTTCCCTTTAACGTGAAATGTATGTTAATAGCCTACATAGCTATGTACACACAGTATGAAAAAAAACGGGGTGGAACCACTACCACAGGACCACGGAGCACAACGACCAACACCGACTTAAACCGGCACTGTAGGAAGAATACTGTGCCAATACCGCATTCTTACCACACCACTAGCGTGTTGACGAGGGTGCCGTCGTGTGGTCGCACCACCACCCTGTTTGGTACTGTAGCTGTAGCTAGGGTCTGCGGGTCCGGCTACATAGAACCATCGAGAGGTGACTACGGTACTGGACAGCATACGTGTATGTGACCTACATAGATACAGTGGAGTCTCGATAGTAGCGTTCTCGATAATAGCATATTCCACTGGATATCGTCACCGCCATCACGAGCTATATATAAGCTCTCACGGCTTCCATCACCATCTTCTTGATCAGGATTAATCACAGGCATATATATATATGTACATATATGTGTGTGCCTACAAGCCCCCAAAGATCTTTTTTTTTCCCCCAAAGGTATGAGAGAATTTATGGATTAGCGGATGAGAAGCAGTATCTGGTGACTCTTTGGTGCCGAAATATATATGCACATGTGTATATGGCAAGCTTCAATACCAAACACGGCAACATTCCAGCAGTAGGGTTAACGAGGGGGAAATAGATGGCCCTAGGTATATACACATGGCCGTATTCTGGGGAAATGCGGGGTTAAGCAAGCAAAGGGTGGGTATAGGCATAGTTCATTAAATACACCACCCACACTACATATAGCCATGTACCAGTAGCTAGATGTATGTAACCGCGATATATGACATGTACATGTAGTTATTACTTGTACTTGTACTTGTATGTGTATGTGTATGTGTATGTGTATGTGTATGTGTATGTGTATGTGTACAAGGCCTGCCATGCCGCGAGTGATGGTCTGTGACGCGGCTTTCCTTTCGTATATTCACAAAACCAGCGGGTGCGGTGTCTGTACGTGTAGCTGCCAAGTACTCTCTGTATGTATGTATGTGTGTATGGATGGAGGCGGGATCCAGGCCAGCTGGACGTTCTTGTGTGCATGGCATATCTTTTTCATTTTTTCTCTTTCTCATTGATTTGAGCCTGGTGCACGAGATCCGTAGACCGTAGGAGCCTAGGCGGCCGCAATGCTCATGGCCAGGCAGTCATGGGGAGAGGGGTACATACATGTACTTGGTACGGTATGGGGGGCACATACATACATACATAGTGCACCTCACGGAGTTTATAATTCCCCACAACAACCCCCCCCCCCCAACCACCGCCGCCGCACACGACCAGGTGATCGCCGGTGAGTGCTAGATTGGCTACAGTGTTGTGGGAAGCCTTGCTGGGGGTTGAGCCGGGGTGATGGAGGAGATGGCTATGTGGGGACGGGTTACTGTTGGGCTTGTGGGTCGTGGGTGGTGGGCTGGTTTGGTATGGCTGGCTGGCTAGATATGTAGATGGCGGTTTCACAAGAGCCACGCAAAGACCAAAGAGAATCCACAGTTTGTATTAACACACTTTCCCCCGAAGAGAATCCACAATTTGTATCAACACCTTCCCCACCCGCTAAATACAAGCCGCACTACCTACCGCTTCAGCCCCACAACCCCGCTCGGCAGCGGCGGCTGGTCCCTCGGCGCCACCCCCGTCTCCATAAACCTCAGCATCGCCTCCAGCCTCAGCGCGCCGGGCACCACCCCCGGCTTGGCACCCGCCCCCGCCTCGCCCTCGCCCCTCCGCACCGGCACGCCGGCCGCCATCTCCAGCCCCGTCACCACGCTCTCCACGCCGGCATCGCGCTCCTCGGCGGTGTACAGGTCGTCGTACCAGCTGCGCTCCACCTGCTGCTCCTGCACAACGTCGTACACGGCGGCCCAGAAGTCGTCCTGGGCGCGGCGGTCGGCGGGCGTGAGCGCGCCGACGGCCGCGTCGTGCAGCGCGGCGTGGTGCCAGTCGGCGACGGCGGCGTTGGGCTTCTTGTTGCACAGCATGGACAGCAGGATGGACTGCGTGGGCGCGGGGAAGGAGGGGAGCGGGTAGGAGACGAGGGCGGTGGGGGTGGTGGTGGCGGGCGGGAAGTGGGTGGTGAGGGTGTGGGAGAGGGAGTCGAGGGTGGAGGAGAGGACGTTGAAGTGGGACTGGAGGGTAGTCCTGCGGGGAGGGTGGGGGGGGGTGTGTTAGCAGTGTGTGTGTGTATGTGGGGAGGGGGGGTGTTAGCAGTATATGTGTGGGAGGGGAGTGTCTGGTGCATGCAGTCAGGGAGGAGTACCACGCGGGGAGGGCGTCGGGGGACCCGTGGTGCAGCACGTCGTTGAAGGTGCGCAGGGCGGAGGCGAGCTGGTTGAAGCGCTGGCGGGCGGTCTCGAGGGACTTTTGGGGGTTGTCCATTGTGTGGAGATGTGTGTTTGTGGGTGCAGATGGTGGTGAGAGTTGCGGGGAGAGGCTGCGGGGAGAGGCTGCGGGGAGAGTGTGCGGGCTGCGGGGGTCTGGAGAGGTCTGCGGGGGTCTGGAGAGAGCCTGCGGAGAGTCCGCGGTCTGAGCTGTCTGGGAGTCTCCGAGCCTCGGATGGCTGGCGGTGTGACCTGTGTGACCTGTGTCACATGCATCCTCGGATAGCCGAGCTACGGTACAAGGAGGGGGCTGTGGCTGTGCTGTGGCTGCGGCTGTCTGAGTGTGTCTGAGTCTGTGAGTTGTGTCTCTCACCCAGAGTCTCTCTCTGTGTCTCTCTCTCCACGTCCCCCCCCCGCTCTCTCCCACGCTCAACGCCCGGCGAGCGAGGGCTTTCTGTGAATCTTGCCCTTCTTCTTCCTCTTCTTCTTCTTCTCCTCCTTCTCCTTCTTCGACCGCTCCGACTGCCGGGGGAATTGGCTCTTTGTGTGATCTCTCTCAGGCACATCAATCTACTACTCTACAGCTGCCAATTCATACATACACACCCCTCCGCCAACATGTCCAAACCCGCCCCCGCCACCCCGCCCCTCCGCCCCCGACATCGACATTCTCCCCAAACAGCCCTCATCCACCCGCCCCTCGTCCCCTCGCAGCCCCACCCACCCCTCCACCCCTCCACCACCACCACCACCACCACCGCCGCCGCACTCACCGCCGAGGAGTCGCGCGACCTCATCACCGCCAGCTTCACCCACTTCCGCGACGACCCCTTCTCGTTCCTGCGCGAGATCTCGCTCCACTACAGCGGCACGGGCTGGCGCGCCTACGACGCGCCCGTCGGCCAGCGCGTCTTCTACAAGGGCTTCAGCGAGGAGATGAAGGCGCGCGTCCTGCGCAGCCCCATGCTCGTGCGCAAGCTGCACGAGCTGGCCGAGCGCCGCGTGCTGGTCGAGGAGCGCCAGCGCGGGGGCGTGCTTCAGGACGACGCCGACGCCGACGCCGCGGGGAGGAGGGAGAGGCGCCGAAGGGAGGTGGAGGCGCAGCTGGGCGAGGTCACGGAGCGCATTGTGGATGGCATGATTTGCAAGTTTGAGAGCAAGAGCTTTATTCGGGTAGGCGGTCTCTTGGTGTTTCTGTTTTGCCCTGGTGAGGGGGTGCGGTGTGGGTTGATCATTGGCTGTTACGGTACTCCATGTACATGTACTTTGGGGGCGGGGATAAATGAAAAGACACGGCAGCGTGGTGTCTTTTCACTTACCGCGGCCCCTGCAAAGTGCATGTAGCTGCGGTCATGGCGGCTTTGCACTCTGCCTGCCAATGATTGTTCCGCCCGCCCCTCCCGTCACAGTCCCTCCCCCGTCACAGTCCCTCACCCGCCCCCGTCACGGTCCCTCACCCGCCCCCATCACAACCCCTCACTCGCCCCAATCACAAGCTCTCACTCACTAACCCCCCCGCAGGGCGCCTACTTCCTCGTCGTCCAGCTCCTCGCCCGCGCCTACCACCAGGGCATCCACGTCTCCACACACGAGATCCACAACCTCCGCCACATCGCCGCCCTCGCAGCGCCGCGCCACCAGTCCCTCATCTTCCTCCCCTGCCACCGCTCGCACATCGACTACGTCTCCCTGCAGGTCATCTGCTACCGCCTGGGCCTCACCCTCCCCGTCGTCGTCGCCGGCGACAACCTCAACTTCCCGCTCGTGGGCCCGTTCCTGCAGCACGCCGGCGCAATGTACATCCGCCGCAGCTTCGCCGGCGACGAGGTGTACGCGGCCACCGTGCAGGCCTACATCGACACGCTGCTCGCGCGCGGCTACAACTTTGAGTGCTTCATCGAGGGCGGCCGCTCGCGCACGGGCAAGCTGCTGCCGCCAAAGTTCGGCATCCTCAGCTTCATCCTCGACTCGGTGCTCAGCGGCCGCGTGCGCGACGCATATGTCATCCCCGTCAGCACGCAGTACGACAAGGTCATCGAGACGGAGGCCTATGTCAGCGAGCTGCTCGGCATCCCAAAGGTCAAGGAGAACCTGTGGGACTTTCTCGGCAGCTCAAAGTTCCTGAACCTCAACATGGGCCGCGTGGACGTGCGCTTCCACGAGCCGTGGTCGCTGCGCGACTTTGTCGAGGCGCAGATTGCAAAGGCGGCCAGCGAGATGGGGGCGGCGGCGGCGGCAGCGGCGACAGCGGCAGCGCCGGTGGTGGTGGACCGCGATGCGCCCGAGGTGCGGCTCAAGGTGCTGCGCTCGCTGGGATACAAGGTGCTCGGCGACATCAACCGCGTGTCCGTCGTGATGCCGACCTCGCTGATTGGCACGATCCTGCTGACGCTGCGCGGGCGCGGCGTGGGGCTGTCGGAGCTCGTGCGGCGCATCGAGTGGCTGCGCGGGCGCATCCGGGCCAAGGGCGGGCGCGTGGCGGACTTTGGCACGCTGGACACGGCCATGGTTGTGGAGCGCGGGCTCGAGGTGCTGGGCGGGCTGGTGGGCCGCGTGGGCGGGCTGGCCGAGGAGACGTTCTACGCCGTGGACCGCTTCCAGCTCTCCTTCTACCGCAACATGGTCATCCACCTGTTCATCTCCGAGACGATCGTGGCCGCGGCCATGTACACGCGCGTCAAGCAGGGCGGCGGGCCGTCGAACCAGCGCGTGGGCTATGCGGACCTGCTGCGCCAGGTGGCCTTCCTGTCGCAGCTGTTTCGCGGCGAGTTTGTGTTTCCGACGGAGGGCATCAGGACGAACCTGGAGAAGACGGTGCGCGGGCTGCAGGCCGACGGCGTCATCAATGTCGGCGCCGCCACTACTACTACCGCCGCTGCTGCTGCTGACGGCGACGGCGACGGCGACGGCGGGTCAGGTATCGGCTACGTGGAGCTCAGCGAGCAGGAGCGCCGCTGCGGGCGCGAGAACTTTGACTTTTACTGCTTCCTCATCTGGCCGTTCATTGAGAGCAGCTGGCTCGCCGGCGTAGCCATCATCGGCCTCACGCCGCCGCCCGGCATGGACGACGTGTGGGTCGGCCTCACGCAGGCGCAGGACATGGCACAGCTCGTAACTCCCCCCCTCCCTTCCCCTTTCTGACACACACACACACACAGAGAGAGACACACACTAACACGCGCGCACGCAAAAAAAACCACAGCTGGGCAAGACGCTCTACCACCAGGGCGACCTGAGCTACTTTGAGGCCGTCAACAAGGAGACGCTCAAGAACGCGTTCCAGCGCTTCCAGGAGGAGGGGATCCTGCTCGTGCGCAGCGGCGCCAACAGGGCAGCCGCGCGCTGCCACATTGCGCCCGAGTGGATGCCGGCGTGGGATGCCACCGGCGGCAGCGGTGGGGGTGGTGGTCTGGGCGCGCGCATCGACGAGGGCGGGCGGCTGTGGGGCTTTGTGGAGAGGATTGCGGTGTCGCGCAGGGAGGGGAAGAATCGCCGTGATAATGCGAGCGTGTCGACGCGGGTGCTGGGGCTGGCGGCGAGGTGTGGGGCGGAGCTGTTTGTGAAGGGGAGGGAGGAGGGGGTGGGGGTGGGCGCGGGCGAGGATGAGGCTGGGGTGGGGGGGGTGGGGGTGAAGAGGGGGAGGAGGAAGGGGAGGGCGAAGCTGTAGTTGGGCTTGGGGGGTGGGTGTGTTGCGGGCGTTGTTGCTTAATGTGTTGGTTTTTGTTTTTTATTTGTCGTTTTTTGTGTATTATGTGTATGGCTGTGGCAGTGACCATGATGATGATATGACATGACGGCTAGAATAACATAAATAGCTTCCTTTTTTCTGTAGTTTGAGGGTTTCTTTTTTTTTTTTTACATGTATGTACATAGATTGTTGTGTGCATGGTTCTGGATCTCTCTATATGCCCCCGTGCATGTGATATCACTCGGCCGTCAAGTGAGAGAAAACGTGGAGAAACAATCCTTGGTCTTGGTGCCCGCTCTCCATGCCCACACACACTTGGGGCCCCGGCAGGCTTGCATGCGTAGTGGGTGCATCTAGGCTTCCGATACTTGACTACGGTATGTACAGCGACAGGAAATAAGTGATGGAACGCCCTGTGATAAGGTTATACCTGAAAACACGGTATATTGGTGGCGTTTTACTCAAAACAGATATCACTCTGTCTCAGCCCGTTCCATCACTTATTACCTACCGCTGTATAGTGGGGACCAGCAAAAAGAAAAAGAAAAAAAGACATCCGGCGCGCGCGGCGGGGCAGTACTGAGTTATAATCGTCTGGTGGTGGTGGCTATATGTTTTTTTTTTTTTTTTTTCTTTTTAATGCAGAGCGCTGGTGGACGGGGGGCTTCTGCTCTGGTTTGTGGCCATTGCGTGCCTTCGGCGGGGTCTTCTGTCATGTACTAGCCTATAGACGGTCTATATATGTGCAGAGTGATATGTTGCATGACGTGGGTACTTTATTAGAGTTCTTGATGCTACTCAGTACATGTACAGTCACTCATCAGAAGTGTTCGTGATTCGCATCAAAGTTGGTCAGTGCGTTATGTGGCTTACTAGATTTTACGGTCAAATTGAGGAACTAAAATGTATCTATATGTATCCAGTGAGTGACAGAGAACAATACCATGAATGTCCAATATTGACTTTGAGCACCATTGACTGTTGCTGTGTTGAGCTTTTGAGCGTTTCAATGGGCACCCCGATCCGGATCACGAACGCTTTTGATGGGTGGCTGTACTTTGTGGTGTCGAGAACTTGATATATGAACCATTGTAGAATCTAGATATTGGGATTGGTATTGGTGGGTGACGGGGTTATACGCTAGACCCCCCCCCCCCCCCGAACCCCATTGATTAATTGATTAATTACTTTATTACTCGTGTGCAAACCCGGCGGTTATGGCGAGGACCCTATTGCAGTGATAGGCGGGCATAAACTAAGAGAAATAATATAATAACGCTCCAGTGGGGATTTACTTTACTTCTTCCGCAACTGTTCCGATACGAACGGGAGTTTGTTTTCTTTGTGATGGGCCAATGGACATATCAACTCATAAGGCTTTGTGTCCTCATTTGAATATCGAGCCCTTTCAAAACACGCGAGTGATCCTATGTGTCCCAGGAGATGGAGTAGAAAAAAGGCTAAAGCCGGAAATCTTTCGTTTTCGTCCGACAGCGGTATTCAGACAGATCATGTATTGATCGAAAACGACTTTGCAACTGTATGTACGTAGTTCAAGTTCACAGATCAAAAAGATCACATGACTCACGTGTTCGGTCATAGAATGCTGAAAGTGGGGCATCCCGTCCGCTCTGCCATACCCAAGCAGCATATCGTCCAGTTAGTACTGCAGTGGGTGACCATGTGGGAATCCTGGATACCGAACTCTTTTGCTGCCTCGTTTTTGCCTAGCGAGTGGGCGGATGGGTTTCCGGTTTGGGGGGCTGTTTGGAGCTTGTTTAGCTCCTAATGTGGGTCCGGGCTTTACAGCCTAGCAGGGGCCACGGTATTCACCAGGTAAGAAACCGAGTTTCAGATCTTAGGATCCGCTCGAGCGTTTTTAACCAACTACAAATTAAAGTGATGACTTGCCCCGATGGTAACTCAATTCCTACTAACCTGTACACAAATTTCATCATGATGTTTATTGAGCCCCCCATATCATTTTCTTCTTCTTCCTCTTCCCCCCAGCTGTTTCGTTTTTAGTTCTAGGTACGAAATAGTGCATGCAGTATAGACTATAGCGTCTTTTTAACCTCTTCCAACCAATCGATAAACTTCCAGATGACAGTAATATGGCCTAAGATTTAGAGGGAAATTGCGTACTATTACGCCACATATTTGTATTCCTAATCTGCAGACTGAATTTTGTAAGGCCACTGTTCTCTGGCACTAGGGTTGATATATGGGTCGTCTACATTGCTTGCACTACCGACTAGGTTTTTCGTCTTGTGAAAGGATGCATCACTATTCCCCTGCTGCATTTGTCCGCCGAAGAACCACAGTGCGCACTGATTGCAGCCTCAGTTGCTCGCCCCGGGCTGGGGGCCTCAATGTACAGACTCTTCTATCCCACTCACGAGAAAGACTCCCCAGAGGCTTCAAATCTCTCGACATCTGTCTGTAAATAAAGCTTTCTTTATCCTAGAACCGTATCACGCGCGCCGCGCCCCCATAGTATTTGGTGTATATCCGATCTAGGCACCCCGTATTCGATCCCTTATCTAAACTTGCACTGCTCAAGATATTTCATAGTTATAGGGCATTTCGGGAAATTCTCGCTAGCAGATATTACTCACAACTCTGTAATTCTTGTGGCCAATGAGCCAAGCCGCGTATTCAGTCCTTAGGCACCACCCACCCGCCCCCACCTAGCTCTGTGGACGTGCATCTCGACCATCGCACCCCACATTACCTTGTATGATAATGTCGTATATCAACGACTATCTAGTCAGATCCTAGCCATGACGGGACCCCGGCCACAGGCTCCGGTAAGACCTTGCCTTTCCCGATGTCCAGGATCCCGCATATTAAGGAACAAGGGGCTGTCATATCCCTCAAGAACCAGTGGAGTAATGGTCTTATGCAGCTGAGGAATGCTGTTGTGATGATGTGACATGGGTGTAGCCAAGTCAGGGCTGAATGCTGGTGTCAACGAGTGATGTTCTATGATTGACACGTGATCGAGTGATAGTTAGTGAGTGCGATCGTACTAGCTAGTAGACCTAGCTTGTGGGACGTGCGTCACGGGACAGGTCTCCGTTGGGGTGTTGCTTCGGTGTTTGAACTGTTGCTTTATAACAAAGACTTGAAAACACTTTAGAGTTTTCGTTCCTGGGGGGGGGAGGGGGGGTCGTTGTCAAGGGCTTAAGGCGTGGTTATGTCCAAGTACAGCGACAGGAAATAAGTGATGGAACGCCCTGAGATATGGTTATACCTGAAAACACGGTATATTGGTGGCGTTTTACTCAAAACAGGTATCAATCTGTCTCAGCCCGTTCCATCCCTTATTACCTACCGCTGTACACATGTAGCTTATTGGAGGCAAGTGTGGGGAACTATTTCTTAGGCGTGGGTGTGCGGTCTGTGCGCGTCTCATGGGGTGTATGGGTTTGATGTGAGAAGCTTGAGCGTCTGAGGGGATGGATGGACACATGTAGGGAAATTTATGTCTACATGTACTCGTATGTGACTGTCTCGAGACTTCGTAACACGATGTACAAACAACCGGATAAGAACAACTACAAAGAGTAGATATTTTCATACTGCTGTATATCACAACACCTTGTATGTCAATCTTTCGAGGAAGAGGGCCAAAATACTTTGTTTGTTGCAATCGCGGACGTTTTACAGGGTGCCAAAACTTTGCGGACGTGGCTGTACATGCATGTACAGAATTAAGTTGCAACATGGCTTTGATTCTGTTTTTTGGAGTAGGCTACATCCCGCGTGCATCCACTCAAGACACACGACGCACGGATATTTAGTATATTGTCAACAATGATTAATGGTCCCTTGCAGGAAGAGTTGCTTTCCTCCGCCCCCCCTTTCGATGCACCTTGAGGTACTACTATCACAATGGAAACGATGTTCTGCTCTTGTAACCACCTATAGATGGACTAGCTGAGCGCCCCTCCACCTTGAGTTGTCTGACTTTGAACTGCCATGTACAGCCGCGTCCACAATGTTTTGGCATCCCCAGTCTCGAAGCTTATAAGTTCAAATCATAATACCAACAACCGAATAAGAATAACTACCAAGAGAAATTTATAGATAGATATTTGCATACTGCTGTATATCAGAACACTTTGTATGACCATTTTTCGAGAAGGAGGATCAATCTACTTTGGTTGTTGCAATCGTGGACGTTTTTACAGGGTGCCAAAACTTTGCGGGCGTGGCTGTACGTATCTAACTGAGACAAACTTGTGAGACATAGTTATCTTCCCAGATCATTAATCTACGACCAGAAAGCTGACCCGGAGCTCGGAAGACCAGAAAAAGCTCTGCATAGATTGGAGACTCCTTGATATGTGCGCATGTCGTACCTATCGATATCCTGACATCTCGATGTCCATACATTACTTGGCGGGCCGGGTCGGAAACACTAAATCCCGGAATCAGCTAGCAGAACCTCACTTAGAGGAGAGTATGTTCTAGACGATCTAGGTTAAAAGCGCAGTGAGGTGAAACCCTCTCACTATGCAATTTAGGAATTCGATAGTTAGAGAACTTGCTGATACTGACATGCACATCAATCTGGGCGTAGCTCCGTTACGGTCTGTGTTTTCGACTGGTAATTTGACACGTCTAGGGAGTAGTTCTATCTCAGGCTGGAGTCTAGAAATGGTCCTTCAACCAAGGAGACACGCACTATATGTAAATACATATATGTGTTCTTTACACCTTGACTAGACCACGCGTGCGAGATCATATATGACTATTATTGGCATATGGTCAGTTGTGCGTGTTTTTGAATAGGGATACAGTCTCGCCTTCCCGGGGCGGGTTGATGTACGGATCTTGTCATTGGATAACTACAGGAAGTTGTGCCTAATGCATAATGTCGCGGGCCCTGATATTTAAAAAAAGGTGGGTGTCGCGCGAAACATTTCATACCGCTAGGGTATGTGTGAGAACTGGGAACGTGAAGGCTGAAATATGAGGAAGGCGTGGCTGGTACGAGTGGCTGGTAGTGTTGTATTTAGCCGTTGTATGCAGAGCAGCCACTCCTTGAATAGAATCATCATTACTCTACATACATGCACGTCTCATAGACATCCAAACTTGCTATGTAGGTACATACAACGGATACTTCTACGGCTAATCGGTACCTTTCAGCCAATCGGTTTAGAGGTAATCCCTGGGCGGAGGTAGCAAATTTCTAGTCCTCTATTGATTTATGACGCCAAACCGGTCACACTTTCGCAACATACACTTCTACGACTCTACTAAGCCCAATGATACTCTCGGTGGACTCATATAGAATGGCTCGGTTACGGAAGTGAATTTCCTCCAGAAGCTAGGGATCATTCTTATTACTGGGACTCAACCTATACGTGTTTAATATAGAGCTTCGGGCGACATGGTATCGATGAGCGACAATCCTCTGCAGCTTGGGATATACGATATTTATTGTGATGGTACGGCACTGTACTTACTCATAACTATATTGGGATGAAAATAGCTGATGTCAACAGGTATGATTAGAACCAGTGACGAACCATGAATGCAACGCATTATTTCGTATGATGTGTCGGGTCGAGACAATACGTTTCGTGAAGGAGTACGTGCTCGTGAAGGAATACGTGCTCGTAATGGAAAGTGTGTTATCACGGGTGTAGTGACCGCGATGGCTCCATATGAATGGTGTTCTTTTGAAGCAGCCCATACTTTTCCACTGGAGAAAGAGAGTCTGTGAATCGATATTACGGGTATGGATGATACTACGAGAGAGTCGAGGATCAACTCGTGTCAGAATGGGCTTCTGCTGCCAGCGAGCATTCACCAGCCTTTTAATCAGTATCGTCTTTCGATGAATCCTGAGGAAAGTTTTATCCCACATTTATTGTCTAAATTATGATTTATCCTAATTATTAATAGGTCAACTACAAGATTGTGGTGTTTGGTATAGATATGCTAGGCGTAGATGGATCCTGCGTGTCGAGATCCGGCGGATCCTCATGGAGTGTCTGATAGACTTTTGCGGTGGCATTTTCGGTAGTCTGTGCTTGCGAATATGAGAGGTGCTGGAGAGGCAGTATTCGAGCATGACTTTCCACCGCAGACGGATACGATGAAAGAGATGCGAGAGTAAAGGAGAGGTTCGAGTTTCGGGTAGATTCAGGGTGGCTGTTTGGGATGCTTAATTAATGATAATGTTCGTGGAGTGTCTCCCAGGTATCAGAGACTTTGCGCAAATAGGGCCAGCTCCATTTTCTGACAACCTGATTGGTGCCGATCACATCATTAACCAATCAGATAATCAAAATATAGAGCTGGCTCCATTTACGCAAAGTCCCTAATTGGGAGCGTGTGCGACAGTCGTAGCTGACAATGAGCATACTTGAGATTCCGCACTTAATACCTGATGTTGGGAGAAGAGCCAGAAAATGCAATAGGGTTATTTGTATGGCAGCGCAGCGCCACTCCATACAAATAATCCCTGTTCTTATTCCTGTATGTACCCGAGTATTAAGCCAAGACCAAGAATCTTGATCCGGGTTAAGCGCAGGCCGCCCAAGACGCTTGGCCTGATACGTACGACCCAGTAACTACATTTAATTCCACACTTTTCTTGGTTCATTAACTGGTACCGGAAAGTCGCTGTTCCGAGAGCTTTCACACGGAACTTTGTGTTTCCGGGCAGCCTAACACGATGGCGGAAGCCAAGTACCACAGAATCCGACCTAAACCTCCGTGGCGGTACTGGGCAATACACAGATGGCATTTTTTTTTTTCTTTCTCTGCTTTTCCGTGTTTTCGCATGTGAGCCAGCATCATAGGGAGAAGAGAAAGCTGTTGTTGGTGGAAGGTTAAAACCGCTCATGCTTATGATGATTACATTGGACCTGCCTGCATGCGCAGGAAAGGTGCTAAACAAATGATTTTGTCCAGTGACAACATATACCCAAGCGAAGTTCTTGAAATTCCAACTGGGGGAAACATAGTCACTTAGCTTTTGCGGATCCGTTAACTTTATCTTTAGAGTAGGGGAGTTTAGGTACAGTGCAGTAGTAGGTGCATGTAGATAACCTAAAGTGCCAACTAACGTTTCAACTTTCACCTCAGCCCTACCTACCATGCCTGTTCCATCCACTGAGGCCCCCGCATCTTTCCCCCAATCACATCCGGCGTAATTGGACTGCGAATATGCGAATAACAATGAAAGGATGCACTATTACGCTGCTTCCGACCGGAGAGGTATTTAGCCGAGCATCAGGCAATACTAAACTGTTCTCGGGACGCACAGAACCCGTGTGCAGGCTGGACAGCTTAATCAATTGAATTTCCTTCCCTCGACGTTAATCCTGGTGTGGGGGTGGAAGATGGTAAGCAGCCCGTCAGGTTGGTAGTGATAATGATAACTGGCCTGGTATAACATTTGATATTTCCTAGCTGTCCCGCCCTACTGGCCGGTAGTCTAAATGATGATGGCTTACAGTACCTTTACTTACATACATGGCGCTCTAAGATGATACCTATAATCCTTGCTCCAATTGCCCCTGGTCAGTTTATTATTTGGGGGCGTACTATAGCAGCAGCAGCAGAGCAGCAGCAGCAGCAGCTCAGGAATAGAAGAAAAAGTCTTAGCCAAATGAGGAAGACAAAGGTACGAGGCCAAGTAATGTGAGGTTTGAGCCTGAGAATCCCGCCGGAAGACCTACGACCCGGTAAGAATTTTGCGGAAGGCCTAGGAAGACGTATGCACACGTGCTCCTTGATAGTGTGATAGGTAGCTACAAAAAGTCTAATGTCCCCCGGTTTTGGGTTTTATACATATTCCGCAGTTGGGTATCAGCGAAGAAAAAGGTCGTTATCAGACCATAATAATACGGCCGGCTTTTCTCAAGCTGATTCACTTTTCAGATTAATTGTGTGCTGAATAAACATTCTTTGAGTTCGATTTTTTTCCCTCATCTCACCAAGTATTCGATACTACTACCGCCTCTCATAATGGCCAGCGAGTCCGAAAAGACACGCCCTCCCTCAGGCTCCACTATGGACGCCCTACGGGTCGAAAAAGACGAAGCGGACGGGATTTCTTATAACAGCGGAACCGTCACGCCGTCCCCCTCCGGCCATGGCTACGAAGATATTCAAGCTCACCCGCGCCGGAAGTCTACAATAGACCCCTCAGGGAGAGACGAGATCATTGAGCTCGCTCGACGCTTCTCCAGACTCTCCACATACACAGTGCCAAAAGATGGTGAGGTCGAGAGTCCGTTCAACTCGGACAACCCGTTGCTGCAGCCAGGCTCGGGCAAGTTTAACCCAAGAGCGTGGGTGAAGACAATGATGCATTTGCACAACGACCCCAATAAATATCCGCATAGGACGGCAGGTGTCGCATTTAAAAATCTGTCTGTCCATGGGTTTGGAAGTGCGCTGGATTATCAGAAGGATGTGTCCAATGGGTGGAGAGATGCGGTGAGCGGGGTGGCAAAGATACTTTCTGGAGATAGGCATAAGGGCGAGACAAAGATTCAGATCTTGAAGGATTTTGATGGGGTGGTGAAGAATGGAGAGATGTTGGTTGTGTTGGGAAGGCCTGGAAGGTAAGTCGTTGATTTACTGATGTGCAGGTTGGAGACATGTGCTAATTGAGGTTGGTTTATAGTGGTTGTTCAACTTTCTTGAAGACTATTGCTGGGCGCACTCATGGTCTGTATATTGGCCCAGAATCAGACATCGAATACCAAGGTTAGTAAACAAAAAATATCTCGACGAAGCTGTAGGGTACGGATATTAACATGGGTTAATGATAGGAATCCCACGAGAAATGATGCACAACAATTTCCGCGGTGAAGCGATTTACAACGCTGAGACAGATGTCCATTTCCCTCACCTAACAGTCGGCCAGACGCTCTCTTTTGCTGCACAGACCCGCGCCCCTCGCAATCGTTTACCCGGTATAACTCGTGAACAGTATAGCGACCACATACGAGACGTTGTCATGGCCGTCTTTGGCCTCTCACACACCTTCAACACCAAGGTCGGAGATGACTTTGTCAGAGGTGTGAGTGGTGGCGAGAGAAAGAGAGTCAGTATTGCGGAGGCCTCTCTTGGCGGAAGCCCGCTTCAATGCTGGGATAACAGCACAAGAGGCTTGGACAGTGCTACTGCACTCGAGTTTGTCAAGACCTTAAGACTGCAGAGTGAACTGGCGGGATCAACGATGCTGGTGTCTATGTACCAGGCTTCCCAGAGTTCTTATGAGGTAAAACAGTTTCGGGCAGAATTGTCTGAGATACCTTTTTAAAGCTAACGGTTCTTTAGTTGTTCGATAAAGCTATCGTGCTCTACGAGGGTAGGCAGATCTATTTTGGCCCCACAGAGAGCGCAAAGGCCTTCTTCATAAATATGGGTTTCCACTGCCCGCAACGACAGACAACTGCAGACTTCCTTACATCTCTGACCAGTCCGAGTGAACGTGAAGTCAAGCCCGGCTTCGAAAACAGGGTGCCCCGTACCCCCGATGAGTTTGCAGATGTCTGGAGGAAGAGTGCAGAGTACAAGGGGCTTCTGCAAGATATTGACTCTTATAAGCAGCAGTACCCAGTCGACGGCGAGCAGTTGGAGAAGTTCAAGCTCTCAAGATCAGCCCAACAAGCGAAAAGTATGCGGGTTGAGTCTCCCTACACCATCTCTGTACTCATGCAGATCAAGTTGTGTATACGACGTGGTTTCCAGCGGTTAAGGGGTGATTTGACGAACTTTTGCAATACGGTATTCGGAAACATAATTATTGGATTGATCGTTGGTAGTGTTTTTTACAATCTTCAAGATAACACCTCTAGTTTCTTCTTGAGGGGAGCACTGCTGTTTTTCGCGGTTCTGATGAATGCTTTTTCTAGTATTTTGGAAGTGCGTACGCTCTTGGACATTTGCATGGTTGTTGTGGTGGTTCTAACTCTGATCATAGATTCTCACTCTCTACGCTCAACGCCCCATCGTCGAAAAACACACGCAATATGCTCTTTATCATCCGTTTGCCGAAGCCGTTTCATCCATGATATGTGACCTTCCGGCGAAAATCATCGTGACGTTCACTTTCAATACAACAGTATATTTCATGGCCAACCTTCGCCGCGAGGCCAACCACTTCTTCATCTTCCTGCTTTTCTCATTCACAGTCACGCTCTGCATGTCTATGATGTTCCGTACCATTGCCGCCTTTTCACGTACCATTTCTCAAGCCATGGCGCCCGCCGCTGTATTGATTCTCCTGTTGGTGGTCTATACTGGTTTTGCTATTCCCGTCCGCGATATGGTTGTTTTCCTGCGCTGGATTAACTATATCAACCCAATTGGATATGCTTTTGAGAGTTTGATGGTCAATGAGTTCTATGGCCGCGAGTTTGCATGTTCTGTCTATATTCCATCGGGACCCGGATACGAGAACGTCACCGCGGATCAACAATCCTGCAGTGTCAAGGGCGCCGTTACTGGGAGCCTCACAGTTAACGGTGGTAACTATATTAGCACCACATATAAATACGAGCACGCACATCTATGGCGCAATTTGGGAATCATACTCGCATTCATGATTTTCTTCCTATTTACGTATCTTGCTGGCACAGAGTACATTGCTGCGGCGAGGTCCAAGGGCGAAGTTCTGCTGTTCCGTAAAAAGCATCTCCAGAAAATGAGGAAACAGGGTGCAGATGGAGAGGCCATTGCTACGGGGCGGCCGGTGGTGGCACAAAATGCGACGAGCGAGAAGTTGGCGGCGATTCAGCAGCAGACAGATATATTCATGTGGAGGGATGTGTGTTACGATATTCAGATCAAGAATGAACACAGACGTCTCTTGGACAATGTGGATGGATGGGTTAAGCCTGGAACCTTAACTGCGTTGATGGGTGTCTCGGGAGCTGGAAAGACGACGCTCTTGGATGTTCTTGCTAGTCGAGTTACAATGGGTGTTGTTAGTGGTGATATGCTCGTCAATGGCAACCAGCGGGATGAATCATTCCAGCGGAAAACTGGATATGTTCAGCAGCAGGACCTACATCTTCAGACCACCACTGTGCGAGAGGCTCTGATATTCAGTGCTTTATTGCGGCAACCAAAAACTACGCCCGAGAAGGAGAAACTAGACTATGTTGAAGAGGTCATCAAGCTTCTGGAAATGGAGGAATACGCGGAGGCAGTTGTTGGTGTACCTGGAGAAGGACTGAACGTGGAGCAGCGGAAACGCTTGACGATTGGTGTTGAGCTTGCCGCAAAACCTGCACTCCTACTCTTCCTCGACGAACCTACTTCTGGTCTTGACAGTCAAACAGCTTGGTCAATTTGCGACTTGATGAGGAAACTGGCAAATAGCGGGCAGGCAATTCTGTGCACTATTCATCAGCCGTCAGCCCTTTTAGTCCAAAACTTTGATCGCCTATTGTTCCTTGCTAGAGGTGGTAGGACAGTGTACTTTGGAGAGATTGGCGAGAACTCACACGTCTTGACTGGATACTTTGAGAAGAACGGAGCGCACCCTTGTCCTCCAGAAGCAAACCCGGCTGAATGGATGCTTGAGGTTATTGGTGCTGCACCGGGAGCTGTTTCTGCTAGGGACTGGCCACAGGTTTGGTTGGATAGTCCTGAGCGGGTTGCGGTTAGAAAGGAATTGGATGATATGCAGGCAGAGCTTGGAGGCCACGGAGACTCAACAGATGGACATAGCCATGAGGAATTTGCGATGCCGTTCTCGTACCAGTTCAAGGCGTGTCTCATGCGCGTATTCCAACAAACTTGGCGCACACCGTCTTACATCTACTCAAAGATCTTCCTTTGTACAGCGACATCTCTCCTGATTGGTCTCTCCTTCCTTAACTCCGAGAACACCCTACAAGGCCTCCAGAACCAGATGTTCTCCGTCTTCTTGTTTATGACAATCTTCGGTACCATCGTTCAACAGATCATGCCTCATTTTGTGATCCAACGAAGTCTTTACGAGGCTCGAGAGCGTCCCTCAAAGGCCTATTCGTGGAAAGCATTCATCCTCTCCTCCATCATTGTCGAGCTCCCGTGGCAGACGATGATGTGTGTCATTAGTTTCTTCCTCTGGTATTACCCCATTGGGATGTTCAGGAACGCTCAAGCTACTGGCACTACCAGTGAGCGTGGTGGTTTGATGTTCCTATTGCTATGGTCGTTCTACATGTTTACGTCCACGTTCACACACATGTTGATTGCTGGGATTGAAACCGCAGAGGCGGGAAGCAATTTAGCGAACTTACTTTTCATGCTAGTATTTATGTTTTGCGGGTGCGTCCCCTTTCCTCCCCTACGCATTTGCTGCAGATTTAGCTGCTAACCTAACCTTAAAATAGTGTCCTCGCTACTGTAGACAGCCTTCCAGGGTTCTGGATCTTCATGTACCGCGTCTCGCCATTCACATATCTTATCAGTGCTATGCTTTCAACGGCCATCGCCAATTCCGAGGTCCACTGCTCCAATATCGAGTTCACAATCTTCAACCCGCCCTCAAGCCAGACATGTGCGGAGTATTTGGGGCCCTTCATGTCAGTTGCTGGCGGGACCATTGCAAACCCGTCGGCAACAGCGGATTGTAGGTATTGCTCAATCGCGGATACCAACACGTTCTTGTCGGCGCTGTCAATTGAGTACGGCGACCGCTGGAGAAACTTTGGGCTGATGTTGTGCTACGCTGTGTTCAATCTTTCGATGGCCATCTTTATTTACTGGCTGGCGAGGGTGCCGAAGAATAGCAAGAAGAAGGTGGTAGCCAAATAGATGGTGTTAGCGTGCTGATGGTGGGTGGTGGTGATGGTGGGGGGTGGTCACAAATGGTGGTTAATTAGACGTAGACGGGTTCAGTACTTGTCGATTAGTCGGTTGGTTGTGTGGGTTACCTCTTAGGTGCTTTGGAGGAATCTCCCCCTCTTTTTGGGTTTATTTTTTTATTTTTTTTATTCCTTATTTCCAACTTCTTACTAGACCTTCTTTGGGATGGCTTTTATTTATTTATCTTTTATGTCGTTAATATATATGTATAATTACGAACTCCAACACCTTATCCTGAATTCCCTTGCGCCAATTGATGCGGCTGGCATTGCCGAGTGATATCCCATGAAGCCACACAGTAATCAGCTCTTCAAACCGATTACCAAACAAATCTCTGTTGTCACAAGCCAGTCGAATTACAAATTACAGCTACTCCATCAAAAGAAATAATTAAGTCCATATACAAATCCACACGCTGCGCTCGTTACGCATAGTAGGGCATGTCGGAGAACAGGGTGGGGTGGCTAGTTTCGGGGTAGCGTATTTTTACCTGATGCATGCGCCATAATCACTCATAGTAGTCAATTTGATTCGGCTCGCTATATTAAAGTGATGATGATAGTTGAAATCTCTACCAATTAGGAATGTGGCATGGGTCAATGATATATCAGCCAGAAATCGTGATACTGTGTGCGCATGAAGTCGACACATTTCTTGTTTTTTCTTTTTCTTTTATTTTTTAATTAGAAAGAAGGGCTTTAATGAGATTCACAGCAAAATGGTTTGTTTAAAGATTGGTGTTAGACCCATGTTCGGCAGTATGCAGATTTGAGATTGCGAGGATAGGAGAGGCGGTATTGACTGCACTAGGAGCGACATGAGCGCCGGTAGTGGAGGGCCCTGAGAGACGACGGCGCTTGGGTGCGGGGACAGATGTGTTCGTATCACTCCGCTCCCCCTCTTTTTCCTCTTCCTCTTCCTCGCCCTGCTTCTCCATCTCCTCCTCCCCCTCCGGCTCCCCCTCCTCTTCAGGCAGGTTAATGATATGAGCCTCTAGGTTTGTGGAAGCACCGGCGCTCTCGGCAGCAGCCTGTATCTGGACAGCGTGAGTAGGAAGTGCTGTAGCGGCTCGTAAGGCGGCTCGCGCATGCATGGACCTGGGCAACATCTGAAGACACGCGTGGAAGGCAGCTAGGTAGCCAGTTTGAAAGCCCTCTTTGTAAGCAAGGAATTCTTCGTCCATGGTTGGAAAAGTGGTTGGATGGCAGTTTTTTGGTTTGGTTGTGGGCTGGTTTGGTTTGGGGTGGGGTGGGCCGTTCTATTTATTTGTTTCTAGTTAAGTGTACTTTTGTTTGGCATAGGTACATATTTATATAGGTGATAGAGGAGGTGGGCTGGCGGTCTTTGTTCTTATTTAGTTCTTTCTGTTGCTTCTGTTGCTTCTTTTCTTCTTTTTCTTTCTCCTGTTCTCTGGAATATTTCTGGCTTGTAGTATTTGAAGGCACCATCTCAGCTCCTGGAATAAATTAAGTAGCTCTACGTCTAATCATACAGCGTAGTGTTTAGAATCTATGATGATGCTCATAATGTTGATATTGTTTGGGTCTCCTAAAGGATAGCTAGTAACAAGTATTTTAAGAGTTAAAACAGATCCAGTATATTCCCTTTGACGTATCCGGACCTTTCTCACCCTTCACTGCCTAGCTATGTGACTTATTTTTACAAACCTAGTGTGATTATCACGGATGAAGCTAGCCCACGAGTACTTAAGGTGTAACCTCGACAAACCCCTCCTCCTCCCAATCAATCTCCTCTCCCGATCTCTCCAGAAATTCCAGAATGAAGTCCTGAGACAGGATATTCCCATTGGTACCATCATAGCGCAACTTGGTCCCCTTCCCATACCAGCTCTTCTCCACGATAAACCTTTTCCTTACCATCGCCATAAACTTCGCGGCAAGGCCTATCCCATACGTGAGCTCGCTCTCGCGCCACTTCCGTGCCACGCCGCTCTGTGACCCCCGCTTGTAGGCCGGGTCGGCGACGACGATATTGCGGTTCTTGTAGATGACCACGTAGGTGTGGAAGGCGACCATGCGCTCTTGCAGCTGGATGGGATTCCAGATTGGTGCGCAGAACATCAAGATGGTGCCGGTGGTGCGGACGCAATAGAGCGCGCTACTAAGGCACGAGCGGAGGGACCGGTCGTGCTTTTCGGCATCTTTGAGGTCCTGTGGGAGGGTGCTGCGGGCGATGCGGGCAAGCTCGTTGACCCTGCGTTGGCGGTCGGTGTAGGTGACGAGGCGTGTGTGGATGTGCCAATCGAGATGCTTGTTGTTCATGTGTGTCAGCCAATTGTTGATTTCAGCACAGCTGGTGTGCTCGGTGAAGTTGAGGCGTGCAGCTGGTGGTATATTAGTGGCTAGTTTGGGGAAGAGAGGGAGGGGGAGTGACGGACATGAAAGAAGAATGTCACTGCTAGCATCGCGGGCAGCGAGCTCCTCGGGGGTGGGGCCTGGGGCCTTGAGCTTGCGCTTCTTCTTCACGTGGACGAGCTTCATGTTGCCGGCGCCTGTTTGCTGTGTTAGTGGAGATTTTATACTGTAGGAACGAATTATTCGACTTACTATCCATTTCGACCTCGTCGAAAGAAGGATGATAGAACTCTTCCTTGTCGACTTCAGGTACTGGCGTTGCTTCCTTTTCGACTTCAGGTGTTGACAGCCCTTCCCTGTCGACTTCAGGTACTGACATTGCTTCCTCGTCGGCTTTAGATACTGGCCTGGCTCTCTTGTTAGCTTTAGGTACTGGCCTTGCTCTCTTGTTAACTTTAGCTGCTGGTGTTGCTTCCTTGTTGGGTTTAGGTGCCGGCACTGTTTTCTTGTCGACTTTAGGTGGGGACATTGGTTCCTTTTTGATCCTTTTGCCCCCAGATAGCGACGTTGGTTCTTTTTCTTTTTTGATGCTTTTGCCCTCAGGTAACGACGACATCGACATTGGCATCATCATGTGGGTGTCATCTTCGTTTTCTTCCTTTACTGGAAAGCTGTACTCGTCCCTCCAATTGCCTGATGGGGGAGCTTCGATGAGAACGCAACGCATCTCATTCTGCATTGGGGTGGTCCTAGACATTGTGAGCAATGCGTTCGGTTCCAAAGACATTTGAAAGTTGTGTTGAGGAGGTGGAGAGAGGCTACACGTACTTACGGGTGCTCTATTCTATTTAAGAGGCAGTTGGGTGATGGTCGAGGGGGCTTGGCCAGGCTGGGTAACCGCAACTACAAACGAAGGATTGTGCTCGGAATGCTAATAGTATTTAGTGAGATATGGCGGGCTTTATTTGCACTTTTCTATCTGCGTTCTCTTTGTCGCTGTGAGGTACATACATTGCACTAGGCTTTATGCGAGTGATAACCTGTGATACAGGTGTGCCAAGCCTGGATTCCAAGTACCAATGATTATCGAACAGGAAGCGTAAAAGTAATATATATAATTGGGACAGCCTTACAGAGAAATATCAATCTACATACGCAAGTCCTTTATTTTGAGCCTATGCTGTCTAATCAGAAATATTATCATTGCGAGCACTAGTGGTATAACCTCTGACCCGATACCCCCAGAAACTGCAAGCTCTAAGACACTATCAGCAATATATACTGCCCCTTTATATTCAGTACCTGTACTCTACATGAAATTTATATCCTGTTAATATGGCATCTATTACAGGCCCTCAACCTGCACCCATCACACACATAAATGTAATTAGGTAGATAATCCGAGCACATCTCGCAACTCGCCCCAGTCCGGATGTACGACCACCCCTCCGTATGCTCGCACTCATGGCTAGACCTGAGGTCCTGTATAATTGTTCTCGTGGCCATCGCTAGTACCTGTGATCTAGCACTGGCGCCTACCTCGCGGATGGCTAGATCCTCCGCTCGCCGGTGGAGATGGTCCTCGTCCCAGTCACTACACTCACACGTCTTCCATTTGACGCCGCAGCGGTAGCACCATTCGGCTTTACATCTATGATGCGGTCTTTGTATTAGCTAAGTCTACTACATCGTTCGGACTACTAACCTGCACGTCATATGCTGGCATCCATGCGATCTCTCCACAATCGAATGGCATTGCTGACACCTCTGCCATCCGTTTTCTGCCGCCGTCTCAAGCGTAAGCATCATACTTGGATCTTCGGGACAGTCCTCACTGTCGTGCTCCTCCTTCTTGCACAGTTTGCATGTCAGTGAATAGCAGTTCATGCAGGTCGCTACATCGCGCGAAATGTTCTGGGCCGGGATGAAGCGGGAACATGATGGCTGGAAGCAGTACGTGCGGTCCTTGCAGGTGTACTCCTCGCTTTTTTCAAGGAATTCGACTACTTGATTGTCGGTCAAGAGGGGGAGCGCGAGCTCGATGGAGAGCTCTTGCTTGCAGCACCGAGGGGGAAAGAGTTGTTCGTCTTTGCAGGCGCGGACGAAGAGGTCTTTGAGGTCGGTGAAGCAGTAGGCGTGCATGCAGGGGGCGGTAATAGTGTGTTCGGCAGAGAAAGACTCGAGACAGATAGCGCAGTTTGCGCGGGACTTTCGGAGACTGGGCTTGTAGGTATTGACGCCGGAGTAGGTGGTTCCGGAGTGGGCAGTTCCAGAGTGAGGGGTTTTGGCCCCAGATTTGGGGTTGCTAGAACCAGAGTAGGAGGGGCCTGCGTTCGAGTGCTGTGGTTTTCCCTGTCAGCGTGTGGTCTCAATGGGTTAACAATATATATGTAGCGAATTGTAGCCATGTTTTACTGGATTACATGTATTTCGAGCTTTGAGATCAAAAGAGAATAAAAACACAAAAAAACATCATGCAGACCGTCCCCACCAATAGACAGCGACTTAATGGAATATCTACCTTCTTCTCAAGCTCATCCACTAAATCCCACTCTTGACACCTCTTCTCCAACTCCGCAATCGCCTCATCCGTCATCTCCACTCCCGTTCCAACAGCCATACTCCTCCACATATCATTCCTACTCTTCTCCTCTGGCACCACCATCACCGCCTCCTCCGACAACTGCATCGCCAGCTGCCGACTCCCTTCATCCCCCAGCTCAAGCTTCGTCAGTTCTTCGAGCAGCCCGCCATCACTCCTGACAGCCCGATCAAGGCTCTCTGCGAGCCGCTCATCGGCGAACATGCGCGCTGTGGCGAGAAGGTGCTCACGATAATCATTGAATGCGACCTCGTCGCTGGAGCTGACGGCGTCACCGAGACGGCCTTTGCCTTTGCGACTGGAGAGTGCTTCTTCGACATCGCTTAGCTGTAGCTGGATTGCCAGGGCAAAGGAGAGTTCATCCATGGCTAAGTTGGATTTTAATTATTGCTCTTCGGTGAGAGACGTTTTGAAATGCGGGCCTTTCTTGTCCTGCCGGTGTATAGTATCTATAGTATCTATAATGGCTTCAATGTGGAATTGAGAGGAGGAAAGAAAGTCTAACTAACGGCCCATTGTCTAAATAGGCATCCTTGTTGAAGGGGGGGGTTAAGGGGTTTTTTTCTGACATCTCAGGCCTTCCTATCTTCCGTGCAGAGAATTGTGGAATTGTGGGGTGCCTGAACTGTGTGTAACGGAGATCTGCAGGTTGATAATCTCTACTCGTAGTTTTCTAACGTTTCCGAACTGAACTGGGTCTGCATACCACCAAAATATAGTTGCCAAGCACGATTTACGCCCATATGCAGATCCAGTCCAGTTCGGAAACATAAAAAAAACTACGAGTATACATACATACCTAACCCACACTTCGCAAACCTCTTTGCAGATTGGGTTTTCCGTGACCCGAAAGTCCCGCTGGCACTGTAAAAGTCGCTCGGGTGAATTTTTTGGTTAAAACGAACGGAGGGACGAAGCAAGAAAGGCCATTATGAAGAACCAGCAGCACAAGTGGATTAACTGAGTGTTATCCGAGAGACGAGCAGGAAAAGACAAATAATAAAAATTGCGCCGAGAAGCTGATAATTTAAGGCGCGACGTATTAGTGGCATATTTTGGTACTGCGATCGTGGTAGCGGGTATATGTAGTATATCAGGCACTACTCGTCTATTCATAGCGTTTCCGAACACGACTAATATTGCATGACATACAAAAGAATGAATTTAGGGTTTTTTTGTATGGTATGCAATAGCAGTCGTGTTCGGAAACGTCATGAGTTTACGAGTACGCAGCTAGAGCCACTGATATACATGTATATATCTAGAGCTCGTCTATGCGCAAACTATCAATCTGATAGAATGAATAGGCCTGGTAAACCTCCACCCCAAACGAATGTTTTGTCCTAGACAACCCATCTTGGATCTAACGGAAGAATCAGGTTCTAAAGGCGGCCGTAGAGGAAGCTTTCGTCTGGTACGGGTGCTTCATACACGCAGGGCCCAATAGCGGTTTCTCAAGTACTAGTACTTAAACGATCTCATAACTAATCTGTAGACATAGGGCTTGAGTTTTTGTGTTTCCAAGGTAGAGTAGAAATGGCTGGTTGGAAGCAGTGATATGGGGTGAATGTTTGTACTGGATGCTCATACTTTTAGAGGAATAATGTCAACTTCTCCTATTTTCACTAGATTAGTAAATGTATAATCGAGTATTTCGAGAACTAGAGTCATTCGCAAATTCATCCTAATAGATATAAAATGACGCGGGAAGTTCCGGGGAGTACATATTTCGATCAATTCTCTAGTCCTGGCTTAAGTGATCAAGCATTGATCCGCTGTATCCATGACCCCTGAATATCTGGGGTATTTAGCTGGAAAACCGGGGTTCTCCAGATTCTTCGCTTCAGATTAGTCCGTTTGTTCCTACTACGGGAAGCTAGTTCTTCTCCCAATTAATCCGTGGTGTCCGTTTATCATATTTACCGGTTTGAACAAAGTACTTTGGCCTCCTCTTTAAGCATACACGAAGGCCCCCACGGGCCGATCCCCCGGGGTCCCCTAGTTTAACTTAGCTTAAAGAAGTATCAAGTTAATAAACCGGGTATAATAAATACCCAGACATTGCACCATATTCTAAAGACTTGCTACCTGATTGTTACAAATGGAAAAGCTCAATCAATTTTCAGTGATGAGCTCTCATCTCCTTTCCTCCGTAATACCCACAACTTCGGTATTGGCTTCCCTACCCATGATTCACGGTTGAACCTTCTTGATGTCGGCGTAATTGAGATTTTTAATTAAAGTTCTCCAGCCCGTGGTAAAAAGGCTTCCCCCTGAAGACCTGCCAGTACGGGAGGTACAAATAGGTAGTGCTGATCCAACCCTCTGCGCTCATCCCACTCATCCAGGAATTCTTCGCCTTCCCCCAGATCTCAATAGCTCAGTCATAGCATCATGTTCCCCTCATTATCATCTACCGCAGTGGTCGCTTTGAGCTTATGCTCTACATTTGGGTCTGCAAGTGTGCTGCCAAGGGCATCGAAACAGGTCTACCCAGGTTTCAAGAACTTGAAATACCTCTTCACCTTGTATGTCTTTCTTATCGTAGATACGAGGGCACGCAATAATTAACAGCTTGATGCAGAGGTGATTCTTACACAGCCAGCGGTTTTAACTTGACGAACGGGTCACCTCTGCCAACATCAGGAAACCCGCTGGGAAACCCAGTATACCCTGGATGGACCTCAGCAAAGTAAGTGTTTGTGAATGAAATGAAACTCAACTCCTGCCATAGCTAACCAAAACCTAGCGGTCCAAATTGGGTTGACTACCTGACCGTCGAGTTCAATAAGACTGAGCTGTTGACATACAACCTTGCCTATGGTATTAAGCCCTTTTAATCCCATAAGCTGTTCTGTCAATAACTGGTAACCTCAGGTGGTGCAACAATCGATGCCGACCTCGTCACTCCATACACCCCAACGGTACTGTCTCTCAAAGACCAAGTCGAAGGACTCTTCGTCCCCATCCTTGGGCCCAAGCCTTCCTATGCACCATGGAAGTCGTCCGACAGTCTCTTCTTGATCTGGATCGGCATCAACGATATCGGAAACAGCTACTGGAATGGGGACTTTGAAAACTTCCACACAGTGTTGATGGATGAGTACTTCTCTTTGATCGAACAGCTATACACCACTGGCGCGAGGAACTTCGTCTTCGTTAATGTTCCACCGGTTGACCGCTCCCCGCTCACCATCAGCCAGGGCGCACAGTCTGTAGCTTTAGAAGCGGAGGCGTTGGAGAGCTATAACGGGATGGTTGAGACGAGGGTCAAGGCGTTGAAGAAGGCCCATAAAGACGTGTGGGCTCAGGTATTTGACTCAAGCAAATTATTCAACAAGATTTTGGACCACCCGAGTCAATATGGATTGAAGAACACCACCGGGTACTGTGAGAGTTATCAAAAGTATGAGCCTCCGGTCCATCATTCATCCCCCCATCTAGTGTCTCGTGCTAACCAACTTATTTTCTGAAATAGTGGCACCCCCGCTCAAGACACGCTGTATGATGAGTGTCTTATCCCAGTTAACGAGTACTTTTGGCTCAACTCTCTACATCCAACAGCCCCTGTACACAAGGTCATTGCCCAAGAGTTAGCAAAGACCTTGTGATCCTTTTATAGATTGCTATGCCTGTTCAAGGGATTAATATGCATGTACAATGTGGGACATTTCCATAGCTTTGATGAGGATGAGATGTTTTTGATGTTTAGGTGTATTAAAATTATACATGTAACTACTCTACTCGCATATCAAATATGTATTTGCGCAGCCATCAAAACACACGCAAAACCCTGAGAGCTTTCCCATCTCCCTTGAAATTGTGCATCTTCTACCTAGGCACCTGTAGGTCGCTTTTAGGCCATATCTACAAAAGAACAAATTCTGAAGGTGAAATGTGTCTAAAAGGGTTCTTTTACTGCACTAAATGTAGTGTGTGAAGCGTCGGAATGCAAGGCGTGGCCGTCCTCATGTATATAAACTCCGTCCCTACGTGGATTGTTTAGCAGATGTGAGGGTGACAAGAACTGGGGTAGTTTTGGGTAAGTGAGTAGAACGCGGCGGGTTATATTCGCAAGCAAAACAGCTCTAGCCACACCTCCACGTTCTAATCACCATAGTACTACATGCTATGTAGATACATGTATATATACATATGATGTAATTAAGTACATACTACATGTAGATGTACCCGCTATCCGCCATAAGAACCTGAAAATGCGAGTGACGGAGACAGGGATAATTCGTATGGAGAATTGCCTTGGCCCATACAAATTATCCTTATCACCGGCACCTGCATTTTCAGGTTCTTATGGTGGATGTCGAGTACATGTATGTAATTACATGTAGTGTGGCTTGATTTCTGTTACACAGGATGGTGCTAGTGGCCGTGTGATAGCTTGTGATTCCCTTATCAGTGGTCAGATGAAGCTTGGTTCAAATTGACTCTGACAGAACGGACGAGCTTACATTCTCTAACGCCTGTGTAATTACTGATATTTCGAAAGGGGCGGAGGTGAAAGCTTAATCTAAAACAGCCAAACAGGAAAAAGCTTAAATTCAATTTGGAGGATTTCTTGGGCCTAGCCCAAATGCAACTCCTACCTACATGTACCTACTTTTATTTATAAATTCCACCTGCATACTTACATATACCTTCTAGAGTACATCTCCACCCCACATATATCTCATACTTAACCAGCCCACCCCGAGATAGGCGAGTCAGTCATTCAGCACCCACTGTGGATTTGCTGAAAAACTAAGCAGAATCGTCTAATATATATATTGGCTCCTACAAGGTCGCAAATAGATATCAACAATACATCAATAGTAAAATGTTATTACCGCTGGTAATAAGTGAGAATGGGAATAGTATTGTACTAGTACGGAGTATAAGGCCTAAACGTATAATATGGAGTCGAGAAACCGGAAACGAACTCCTAACGAAAACATAAAATCGCGAGAAATGAACTACAGGCCGCAGACGACAAAATCCAACCATTTATAAAGAGAAAAAAATCCGGAGCACTTTTAAAGGTATCTATACTTCCCGTTTGCAGATACTTTCTCAGGTGGATAGTCCCTACTTCGAGTGTTGGTAAGTAATTTCTTCGTACGGTCTTGGACTAATAGATCTCATGTTTACATACCCTGTAGGTTGTGGGGCCGTTGCGCTCCTATGCAGTGGAGGTGGAGGAAAATATGAATTTCCGTTACCATTGGGCGAGCCATTGAAACCTTGCGTGCCCTGGACATGGCCATAAGAAGGTGGTGCAGCATTCCCAAATCCAACCTCGTTTCCATACCCACCTGGGGTAGTTACTCCACTTGCTGGAAGAGAGCCAGTACTGAATCCTTGACCAATCTGCAGTTGTTGGCCCGGAATAGAATCCTGCGGAGCAGGGACAATGACATCACCACCTCCACGCACTTTTCCAATAACCATGCCCTTCGCTACACCCCTGATAATGGCCTTCCGAGAAACTCCAGAAGCGTCAACATAGACGAGGCCCACATTGGTGACAGAGCCAGTCAGATCTTGAGCAACTGATCTTGCTTCTTCGCCATACCTATGACCAACTACGGTTGTCGCAGCACTAGCACCCGAGTTTAACAGGTTCTTAGATGCGTGATCGATTCCATCCGCAATAGTAGAGAACGCAATGAGCCCCTTGTTTAGCAACCCAGGGTTTGGAATCTGCCCCCTGGAGGGTCGGTCTTGATTTTTGCCGGCAATGCGAGCTCCGAGGTTTTGAGCGTGCTTCGTTACCTGCCCAATCGTTTGTGCGGAAATCTTAGCAGCGCTGCTAGACGCATTGTGGATTTGACGGACTCTGTTATGAGTGCTTGGGTCGAACTCCATCGGTACTTCGTTCGGCTTTGTGCGTCTCACATAGGCATCTGCTCCAGACTGGATGGCGTTGGCGACATAGGAACTCGTAGTCACGATCAAGCGCGAAGCCGTTGCAGCTGTGCTGACGAGAGTCGATTTGGCGTATGCTGGGTGCAATGAGTCCCTAAGATATTCCGGCTGCGCAGGGCGAACCTAACCAAATCATTCAGTCACTATATATGGCCAGAAATTTCAATTCAGCTAAACTTACGGTTACAGTCCCTTGTTGATTTTCTGGCAACTGGATTTCCACTGGGTCTGCTTTAATGTCAGTATCGTATTCATAGTTGATAGCCGCCAATGTCACTCAGAGCAAGGCATACCTTTGCTTCCTGGAGTTACGCCGATAGCGTGGACGTGGTACGAGTTGACCTCGCCAACCTCCTGCCCATTCTCTTCATCAACAAGAACTAACCTTCCCTCTTTGTTGTCCTGGTGATCGCTTGGGTGATAGGCAGCCATGGCCTTACTACTACTAGCATATGCAGGAGCATCTATATCACGAGATAGTACAGTCTTCTCGTTTGGATACTGAGAGCTCTTTTCGTTTGGATACTGAGAACTCTTTTCGTTTGGATACTGAGAGCTCTTCTCGGGGTTGTTCCCGGAGCTGTTCCCAAAGGTATTTCTTTCGCTATTATCTATCCTTTTGAGTTCGATCTCAAAAAAACCTACTACAACACCCCAGGTAGAGTTCGTTATTTTGAGTTCTTGACCGATTCTGGGATCATTTTGTGGTACGAGGACGTCAGTTGGAGGAAAGATGATGGTGAGGGCCTCCTCTGAGTTAGTGGCAGTTCTCTTCCCTGAATTCGTCATAGGCTCGATTTTGAATGTCGACGGATCAAGTTTCGTCACCACATCGCCCTTGCAGAGTCGAATATCGATATCTGCGTAAAAATCCGAAGTGCTGAAGAATCTGAGATTCAGAAATTCCTTGGTATCTTCCGGGACGTTTTCGACTGAAAGAACAAGCACACCGGGACCTGAAGGTGGCCCGTTGCCCTTGATCACCTTGATTTCGGGGAAATTGAAGAGAATATCGGTCATTTCTGGTTCTCGAGATGAAAGAAGTCTGCCGGAGACGAGTGTAGTTTTTTTGATGAGTGATGAGAATTAGGGGGTAAAGAGCTTGTTTCTAGGTCTAGGACGCCTCTACATATAAATACATGTACTTGGCCGGTAACTACATCACGTACGCACATGTTCGCTGATCACCTACCGACAACTTTGCTTGGGGTGGCCAAAGAGGCTTGCGTATGCACCCATCAACGTGGAAAATTATTTACCTGGGCGAAACCATGAAAATTTAAAAGATAGCACAGACCTACATACTCTACATCAAGCAAAAACGAGGGGCAAATCGAAGGAATGATGGGGGGCGGTGCAAGCGCCCGCCAAGGGGCTGTGGTGGCTAATCACTAATTACAGGGTCCTCCTGTTCCATACAAGATCCAACCTGTTCACATGGTGACGTAACCTGACAAAGAGGGGAGCTGACCTTTATCAGCGTGGCTCAACTACATGTATCTATCACATGTGGAATATCCGTTCTCAGGGCAGGCATGGGAGTAAAATAACATAAGTCGTTGACGAATACTGCCACTTGACGAGAAGAAAAACAGTCAAGCTGCGAGATCTTCCGTTCTATCAATTATATTTGCTCAAAGTCCCCTGTTTCAACTGACAGTATTCGTCAAAAGACGGTAAACGACTGTACCTCATGACATGGTCTGTTGAATTTTGCCAAGACTCAACACAAATTCGTGGTCTTGGCGCCTTTCTCTACTATGTAGGTACATGTACATGTAGTCCATATACTCACTCGTTAATTAACGCGAGAGTATACTACGTCTACTAATCAGAACCCTTGAAACTCTAAAGCTTAACCGGGAACGTGGCTATCGCGAAAACCAATTCAGCCACTTGCTCAATGTGATTGACAGAATGGCTTTCGATGCCATGAATGCTTTGGCCACTGCTGCACCGCCATCGGATGACACTGTTGAGCATGCTTGATTTCACCTACTCTAGGTGCTCTAGATCACTCTAGAATGCTAACCTAGATTTAGAATAGTCCCCGAGTACCTAAAACCGCCCACAGGACCAGCCGAGCCATACGCACTCACGGGGGTATAGCAACCACGGGGGTACGTATAGAGATTTATTGTTTGTTTCTTTCCACAGGACAGCTAAATTGATGAAAACAAATATGAGTAGATCATGCATGGTCTTGAATTCTGAGTTCTTGCAAATCGATTTTGGTACTCACCACACCCCCGTGGTCGTCACACCCCCCCGTGAGTGCATCTATATCAACTCGAAACTTTCGTAAACCTTGGATGACCTTAGCGAGGCCCTGGAATTAATCTTTCATCCATCAGCCAGATGCTGTAAGGCGCAGTTACGAACTGGTGAGGTTTTAATAAGGCAATATATATACGGTCCGGACAGTTTACCAATATAATTCGGTAATACATGTACAACCTACATATAGCACCCTACCAAAGTTGCAACGCTGCGACACCGCGACGCCGGAACCCAAATTTTTCACAACCAGATGGCGCCGCCCCATACCAAAAAGGGCAAGGGAAGATGGCCGGAATTTCTACAAATTATGAGCTCCTCAAAGGATCACTTGTAATTGTTGTGCTCATAATCGTGGTCCAGCAGTTGTGTTCGAAGTCGTTGCCGCGCGCATTTCTTACGAATTTTGGTAGGGTGCTGTATATATAAACATATGGCGGTTGACAATTTCTTTAATTACTTATGAATATTTATACTATAACGTCTCATTTACATATATTATTTAGTTTAAATAAAGCTAGATGGCTCTTATCTCCAACTATAAAGCTTAGACACAAGCGGATTAAAAGGCACCAGGATCTGGTTTAATTAATCTCAACCCTCAAAAATACTCCTGGGCTTACACCCGAATGGATCGGATGCATGATTATACATGAGCTGGATGACCGCAGAGCCACGTGGCCTGGGACCTTAAAGAGCTACTGTAGAGTAGAGTACATACATGTACATATACCGCAAAGTCTCAGGAATAATGAATTGAACTGGACTGGAACCTTGGCTCTGGATTGGTCAAAGCGTAACTTTTGGTCGTCTTGACCAGATTCTGCGGTACCTAGAGTATAGGTATATGTAAAGTTACACGGCCGAATTCTAGCGCCTCATCCATAGATCGCATATGCGGGCGGCAAAAGCTAGCGTTGTCCAGGAGCATAACCTGCTACCCCCCTCTCTAAGCGCCGGCGCGACACTCGCGATACTAGATGGCATCCCCGTATTTTCTCGTATATATTATTACCCATCCCTATGATGAGAAACTTGAACCTAGAGAACAGATTCCAACTTTCATACAATCTTTCATTCTCTTTGCTGGTGAACCTTTCTCCCGACATCTAAATGACCACAGGAAATCAAAGTTCAAGCCAACAGTCCTCTCCAGGGCAGACAGGAGGAAACCAGAGCCCTCCTCATAATATTGGGGGATCAATTCCAACCATACCTACTGTAACAATAACTTATGTTGCGCCTACAGTCCCAACGGTCCAGAAGGTATCCACTGGCATTCCTTATCAATGGGTCACGCCAGGTACTGTTGTCAATACTGCATATTTATGGAACAACCCGGCCGTTGTGGGGGATTTAGAATTTTGGGTTCAATCTCGGAGAGCAAAGCTTTCGGACGACGAAAGAGCAAGACTTGATAGCATTGATGAGACTATGAAAGCGTTGGAAGACCCGGCTTGGTACTGTAAGTTTATAACGTGATGGACTGCACAAAAAAGGAAGGAGGTGTATTCTATTCCGGCCAGGGACTGATCATCGGAATGCAAACAAAGTCTGGCCGACTTGGGATCAGGCCTTACAATGTGGAAGGCACGGTACAGAACAGAAACTACGTCGCTTAATACCTACATTAATGTGGACAAACCAACAGCCTATGAGCGAAATATATACTCCGATTGCTCAAATCCTGCAGGATACAATTAAAAAAAACTTTCCACTTGAAGGGAATTATTGGGTTGCTTTCAAGGACAGACCATTAAATAATCCGAGCTTCATCGAAAATCTGTCAATGCACAAAATTGTTTACCTCGTGGGCGAGAAGGGAGGTGGAATGGACTTCGACTGTAAGCGTTGGCCTAAAAGAGGCAATTCATATCGACATATGTAAGTACGTCTGCATCAATGATATCGGTTCCTTGGTAATGATATGATTATACTCATTATGTTCGTTTAAAGAATGTTCCCTATCAACAAATACCTGTGGATTAAAGTAAGTACCTTCATAATACAGAACCATACATTTACACAGTTACACATTACTCGTGTCTAAAAGATCTCTGTCAATAGAACCTTCGTCATTTTTTCAAGGATCTCAACTTACCTCCACCGCACGGGCATGTCCTCAATCCAGATCCTTTTCGTGCCTTCATGTGCAGAGGCTACTTCAATAGTTTTGTAAAACCAGTTGTCGAATGCCAGCCATCAGTTGGGAAGGCGTACAAAATTACAATATCAATACCTATATTAAATGTCACCTTGGGCTCAAAACTTATTCCGAGGAAAACAGCTGAGAGGGTGCTAAGGCATCATCCATCGTTTCTTAGAGCACCAGGGTATGAGTACGCAGAGAAATATATTGATCAAGACGGCAAGGAGCAGCCTAAGCCTGGCGTTTGGATATATGGAAGCGCACTTGACGATCCTAGTATCGGTTTCTCCGGTGACTACGACGGAAGTAATTTTGGCACCCCTCCTACCGTTTTTACCGGGCGTACGCTGTTCGAATACCATCATCCAAAAATGGACGCACTCATCCTGGACCTTAGGCAGACTATGCGAAGAGGAAATAGGGGTCACTATGACGACGACGAGTTTCTTGTGGTTGAACAGCTTTGGGCGGTTATTATTCCAACAAAAGGTATGCTTAGTTTTATGAGAAACGCCTTCATATAAAATGTTAACCGCAGTCCTGCCAATACCAATAGAAACCCTCATTACGTTTCAGTCAACGAAACCAGATGTTATTCCTGGCCAAGTTGGTGGATTCAATAATTACATGTTCGAACCTACCGTAAGTCTCCCTGCTAAACCCGACATGTGATTCTTTAACTAGTTGAGTAGGTCTAACATCTATCATTTCTTTAGAAAGGCATGGATGTGACACCTCAAGGGGCAGTCCATGGTTTCTTTATATACTTCGCTGATTTTGTTTTATTACAACACTATCATATACTAGAGGCCTTCAAGGAAGGCACTGCTGCACTGGTACCCATTCTCACTAATAATTTACATTACATGTCAAAAAAAAAATGCTTAGTCTGTTCAGAACTTCCGAGTAGCGTACAAACCTATCGCCGATGAAGAGTTGGTTGCCGATTGCAATGCCGTTATCTCTGAAGTTGCAATAATTTTAGAAATCACAAGGAAGCAGATGGAGATTCTGAGCATGGTAAAGGAAGCTGCGATGGACAACACCCTCCGACCCGAGGAGCTCTCAGCTGCAAATGAATTCTACAAGTATATGATGGGCCGGTTTGAAATTGTGGCAGCGACTTTCGAAGAAATTAGAGCGGAAGCAAAGCAAGCTCAAGATTTGGTAGGAGATTAAGCCTACTCCACATAATTAATAATAGAAGTCAGATATATCTCCATGGACCTACTTACTGATAATAATTGCTTCATATAGCTCTTCCAGCTTCTTAACATCGAGGCATCAAAAAAGCAGGTGGCGATGGCAAAGCAGCAAGAAATCATTGCAAAACAAACAGCTGAAGAAACGAAAGTTCAACTTATATTGGCAAAGCAATCTGCGGAACAATCGGAAATCCAACTTGACTTAGCAAAACAATCCACTGAACAGAATAAGTCATTCTTAGTCTTTACTATTATAACTACCATCTTCCTTCCGTTGTCGTTCTTTACTTCGGTACGCCAACCGCCTCCTCATCCATCATTAAAAAGAAATATACTCTAACAATCACCTCCCAATGTAGTATTTTGGTATGAATACGGCGGACATCCGGGATATGGAGTCGGACCAACGTTACTTTTGGAAAACTGCAGGGCCATCATCAGCGATGATCATTTTGGTGGTGATGTGCTGGGCGTTCAGGGCACAGATGAAGAGGGGGGTTGGTATTGTATTTCAATCGAAATCGAAGCCTGTCCAGATTGATGAAGAATGTGCGATAGGCAGTCCAGAAAAAGGTGGCCAGGTTCCGGGAAAACGAGGCAAAGGCTCCTGGAATCCTTTTGGCCGGGGCGTGGACAAGAATGATTGACGAATCATGATTAATTATAGTATAACTTATTTCATATATATATTACTACATGCAAAAAATGTATTCAATGATTAACGAATATCTTTAAAACCAAGCCGGAATATACGGAGCTGCAAGTACAGCGGCAGGTAATAAGTGATGGAACGGGCTGGGACAGAGTGGTACCTGTTTTGGGTAAAACGTCACCATCATACGGTGTTTGCAAGTATAACCGTATCTCAGGGCATTCCATCACTTATTACCTGTCGCTGTACTGCAAACAGTGAATGCTCGATATATCATCTCGAATTTAAACTTAAGACGGACTCGAATACTCGGGTTAAAGGAGCGACCATGCGCCAAGCATTCAGATTTGAATAACCATGTTCCAATCCGGTATTGTGGGAAAATCTCAGCGACGACCTTATGTTATGTCCAGGGCACCTTTGTGTCAGAAACCAAGCAGCCACCCATATATGCATATGTGCAATGACCAGCCCGGCGGCTAGATACATGTGTGTACCCTACTACATGTACCTATTCACTGGGCCTTTCATGCATATGGTTGAGCATTGTAACGATCAAGCTGCAATGGGTCCACGCGTACAGTTCTAGTCTCTCCTTCGCCTGTAATTTGCGCACTTTTAAAGTCGAATTTCACTTTACTTTGTTCTAGGCACCAAGCTTACATGCATAACGTGCATATCCAGAGTAAATAGTGCACCTTAGTTGCAAGATCAATTCCATAGACCTAGGCAGCTGAGACACTGAGCGTTTCCGGGCGTGAAGTGCCCCCACCTGGTAGGCGGCCTGGCTGGCACCCTCGATTTCCATGTCACCCCATCTCTCCAGCCTCGGGCACATGGCTACATAGGTAGTTCCAACACGAAATGGTATCATTGGCCCGATATATCATTTTATTACTGACTGCGAATAGAGACGGTGTAATCCCCAATTACAAAGATGCAGCGGAAAAATGTTCGTGATGTAACTGCGAGACACGTGCACCATTATATCAGAATATGACAGCGGTACTGCTGGGCGCAAAGACTATCAAGAATTAAACCCGTGACACCCCCCTCGAGCTCCCCACGTGGTCAGTTATTGGCAAAGCCTATACGTAGCATGCTAATCCCAGAGCTACTAAAAGGCTAATGTCTGTTCATAGATGACAGACGACACCGCAAGGTTGTGGCATACGTGACTCTTAAACCACTTAGTCATCCTCAGTACAACACAGTTCTAAGCTATGTACATGTAGCTGCTATAGGTATTCCAAAAGCCTCATATATATGCTATGGCAAAGTAAGCTAGCACACTAGGCTTACTGTAACTCCTAATAAAAGAAAGACGATGGAGCTGTTGCACGTTGTGGTCCTTGCAAGGGGCATATACATACATACATGTATCCCTGGATAGCTGACACTCATGGGTGGACTAGAGCCAATATCGTGGTCGAGTGATATATTATGAAGGACAATCCCTGGCAGTCTTGGTTTATATACAGAGTGAAGTTATATACCTGGCGACATATTATTATGATGATTTATGACGAGTGAGAAAATATGACGCGAATCTCTACCAGTTGGTACCGCAGCTAATTAGTAAAACTACACAGTTAATTCAGCGTCAGCTTTCCAAGCTAATGAAGTCTACTATTTAACCCGGCATAACACTAGTGCCTACAATATATATCCGCACCTTCTTCATAACCGCATATATCGTCCTCAAACAATCATTACGAAACCGAAACCGAAAAAGAAAGAAGAATAAAAAAAATTGGAAAGAAAACTGCGTTACAGTTTCGCCTCGATGCCCTCACTCTTCTTAGCCCACTCCTTCACCTCCTTCACCATCAAGGCCTCCACGTCCTCAACCGTCAATCCACCCAACGCCAACTCCGCCCTATCTATAGCCACCTCATCCAGTGTCACCGGATGAACCCGATACTCGCCAGTCTTCACCGCCGCCAGCCGACCCTTCGACCGCGCAAACACAGCGTCCAGGAACTCTGCCATATCCTCAAAGCTCCTTCTCGACACCGCCAGATGGGCCACCGTCGCCTGGAACACATGTGGCATCGCCGTGAAGTGGAGAAACCGAAGCGGTGCCCCGTACTCCACCAACCGGTGCGCAAAGTAGAAATTCGCATCGCGAAGACACTCATCGCCCACGCTGATCCACATTGGCGGAGAGCCGGACCAGCTCTCCGCCATGATGGGCGACACAAGCGGATGCGTGATTAGGGCGTCGTGTGCGTAGAACTGTATATTATATACATATATATATATATGTCTCTAGTCAGGAACTAGCCACCATTGCCAACTAAATGTACTTGTATACGAGCTCTGGGGGGGGGTGGGAATACTGACATGCGACCTCCCAACAACATCCCCCGGCCACGCAGGCGAGGGCTTGTACTTCCCTGCACGCTCCTCGCGCGGAGTGGGGATATAGTCAAAGGCCTTACAAGACTCCTCGCTCCCGGCCGTCCCGTCCTTGTGCGTGAAGCGCTCGCCAAAGCAGCGGCTCACGTCTACCCACGGGCTTACGCCCACAGCTCCGGCCGGGAGCGGGGCCTCGAGGGGAGCGCCTTGCCAGGTCACCTTGGGCGCCTGTACGGAGCCGGAGGATGGTATCACCTCGTAGCCGTCTTCGTTGTCGCCCGCGCGGTGGAGATGGAGGAGCAGCTGCAGGAGGGCAAATGTGAGATTTCCGCCGGCAGAGTCACCGGCAATGATGATCTTGGAGGCGGGGATGGGCTTGTGGAGCGCGCCGGGGGGCGGGTGGAGGAGGTAAAGGTAGGCGACGAGGGCGTCGAGAAGGGCGGCGGGGAATGGGTTCTGGGGTGCAAGGCGGTAGCGTGCCATGAATACTCGGCCTATAGATGGGAATATGTGGTAAGTCTCTAGTCTATCGAAGCTAACGAAGTGATGATATAGGGCGAGTTCGGGGCCTCATTCCCAGACTCGTAGGTGCAGATTTTAAAATATGCATGGATCAACAGAAGATAGTCTGGGCTACACGTGCGAGTTATTAGGATCAACTACCTTTGAAAGACTTTGCAACCTTACGTGCTATTGGCCGATGAGTAGAGGGGTCACAGAGCCTATCAAGTCAGTAACATATCTCAAAAGTCAAGCCAAAAAGGGCTCTATGGAAATTACCAATACGCGCCTAGAAACTGGCATTAGAATCATTGACATCAACCACAATCTTGAAGTCAGGGAAAATATACCTCCATGCAGCCATAGCACAACACCACTCTCCTCGCCGCCCTCCACCTCCTTCATCATACTCTCATACTTCTCCTCCTCACTCCACTTCTCCCTCTCCTCCGCAACCTCCCCCTCCACCGCCGCCCTGCTCCCGATCCACTCTCCTGTCGCAGCACTCACCCCAACCCTCGGTATAGCCCGCTCCACATCCTCCCCTCTTGCCAGGTCGACAATAACCTTCCTCACCATATCCTCCAGCGCACGTTGCTCCTCGTCACTGCCGACAGGAACGTCCACATCCACCTTCCAGGTATTAGCCGCGACAGCCAGCGGCTTCAGTGTCATGGCCTGGACCTCCTCGACGGTGGCCCCCTGGTTGTCGCGGCCGAGGTATGAGCGCAGGAACTCGACGGTCAGCGTGGTGCGCAAGTCCCAGTAGCTTGACTGCGGCGTCAGCGAGAGGAGGTGTCCGGCGGACTTGTAGAGCATTTTCGGGACGGCGGGGGCGACGAGGCGGAGGAGCGCGAGCCGGGAGGGCTTGCTGGGGGGGTGGGGTTCGGTGGACATGGTGTGTATGGTGTGTTTGGAGTTTTTACAGGAAGGAAGTCACTGACGCTGGCGCTGGTGCTGGTAGAGGGGAGAAGAGGAGAGGGGGAGAAAGAAGAGAGGGCGTGTAATGGAGAGAGAGGGCTAGCCTGCCATGAGACCTTCCACCACCTAAGTACCCGGGAACCCCGTGCTGTGCTTCTTGATATGGCCATTTTGCCATTGCCACGGCCTGTCTGCCTCCCTCCTCATTCGTTATCGCTGTGTGCTTCTCTTTTGGCAAAAGTCGACAGCAGGAGGAGGTGGGGCTTTATCTCTATTTCCAATCCATTATTATGCATACATATAGAGTACCTACAGGAGCTACCACTCAGTCTATTTACCACCCCCCCTCCCCCCCCCTCTATGGCCCCCCATACCATACGTTGGTTGGCTTGTCAAACTGTCCAAGGGGAACCGTCGCACCTTCTGTCCAGGAGAGAGGAGAGAGACCTTCTGTGGAGAGTTCCAAGCAAAGCTCCCTCTCCATGCCTCGGCCCAACAAACTACGCCGCACTCCCACATGTCTTTCTGGGGAACTTGCCAGCTTGGCGGGGGGGGTTGATATGTACACCAGGGAGGAGGGCCAGATCGATCTGATCTCAGGCGGAGACGTCGACGGTTCACGGATGTGGATGAGCCGAGGGGGGGCGTGGCAGACTAGCCCTACTTGGTGAAGCTCGGTTAGATGGCGCGTTGTCGCTAATCTGGCGGTTACATAAACATACATACAGGATACATACAGGGGTCTTGGCGGCGGCGGTGAGTGAGATTCTGTGAAGATCAGTATATATTGCAGTGAGAGTTTGTGATTCTCTCTGGCAGAGAGACAATGCTAGTTTATCTTTACGAACAAGCCCCCCCACAACCTGCACCATCACCACGTTTGGAGAATAGTACAGTGAGTGGTACGGACAATGATAGAAGAAAGGGCTAGATCGCAATATACCGCCCTCCATCACAGAGTAGAGCTGACAGACTCCTGTCCAGTCCTGCCTGTCTGCCAAGTGAGGAGATTAGACAAAGGAAAGAAGAAAGAAAAAAGCGGAAACAAAACCCGCCTGCCTGCCTCCCCACAGAACGGCACAGCCCAAAAGAAAGAAAAAGAAAAAGAAAAAAGAAAAAAGAACCCACATCAACCCCCCAAGTCCCCTCCAAGAAACCCAAGCCCTACAAGCAACTTCCTAGCCAGTGTCCATGCCAGCGCCGCACTGAGCGCAGCCATGCACGCCGCTATCGTACCCCCAGGCCTGCTGCCGCCGTCAGGACCGCCGCTCTTCCTGCTGCAGCATCCGGCACTCACCAGCGTAGCGCTGCATGCGCCCGCCCTTCCCCGTGCCAGCTCGTCCGCCACTGCCAGTACTGCTACTGCCGCCGCCGGGAGTGCAGCGCACACTGCCGAGGCTGGCTGGCTCTGGTGGGCTTTTGTCTGTCTGATGGAGGAGGAGGAGAACATGCCGACTGCAGCATGATCGATTCAATCACATATCCAGTAAAAAAATGTATTCAGTAAAAAAAGAAAAAAACTTAGAGTAGAGTAGAGCTACACATTAACCCCCGGTATTTCATAGCAGTCTAAAAATACAGTCGTCATATCATGAATTGGGTTGTTGTCCCATTAATTGCATCAAGCCGATTAATTACCTCTATGTACTCCATCCGCGCCCCCCCCCAGCTAGATATTCGAAACGCCCCGATAGCCAACACAAAAGAAAGAAGAAGAAAAACTCCATGATCATAATAAAGAATGATAGAAGAAAAAGAAAAAACAGCCTATATCTGCTGCCGCCCAATAATGACGATAGCCAATATGCCAATAATCCATCTCCAGTCCATAACCAACCCCCCAACCCCCTCGAACCTCCACATCAACGCTTCTTCCTCAGACCCCTCCCCCCGGGCATCGCCCAGTCCCTAATCTCGCCCTGCACCGCCCCGACCTTGGGGTTCGGGAACGGCCTCTTGAGCCTGTTGCTCCCGGCCTCGGACTCCCACCGCGCAACCTTGAGCTCATCCGAGTTCCTTGTCAGGATGTCGGGGATGGAGAAGTACTGCGCCGAGAGATTGTCGGGCGTGAGCGTGAGCTCAAAGTAGCCGCGGTAGTAGCCCTCGGCCCATTTGAGCTCCGCATTGTCGGCGACGAGGTTGGCGGCGACAGTGTGTGCATCGTCGTATGAGAGCGCGCCGTAGCCTATTTATTCACTGTCAGATATGATTTAAGGGGGGGGTCAATGACTGGATTTTGTGTGTATTATACGCACCACAAGAGCTCGTGACAGACGTAACCGCCAGCTCAATCCCCAAGGACCCGTTGCCGCCCACCGGCTCATACCCGCCCCTTCCACCCTCATCCTCATCCCACGTTAAATCCGCCGTCCAAAGCGTATGATAGTCTCCCGTGAGCACCACCAGGTTCTCCACCCCATACTCGACAACCTTCTCCAGCACCCTCCTCCTGTTTGCGCGGTAGCCCGCCCAGCCGTCGTAGTAGAGCGGCGCGTCCTTGGACCACGGGATTGCCGTCTCGTTGAGGTTTGAGAACTGGATCTGCTGGCCGAGGATGTTCCACGTTGCGTTGCGGGACTGCGAGTCGGAGAGCTGGCCATAGAGCCATTGCTCCTGCGGGGCGCCGAGGATGGAGCGGTGCTCGGAGGCGATGGTGTCGGCGTTTTCGCTGCCGGCGTCGCGCGAGTAGTAGCGTGTGTCGAGCATGATGAGCGACGCCAGCTTACCAAACTTGAAGGTGCGCCAGATCCGGAGCGAGTCGTCGGCCTGCACCTGGCGGATGGGCATCCATTCAAAGTATGCGCGGATGCCGTTGTGCATGCGCTGCTCCCACGAGGTCCATTCAAGGTACATCCAGATCTGGGAAGCGGTGCTGCCGCCCGTGTAGCCGTTGTTGGCCACCTCATGGTCGTCCCAGACGGGGATCCAGGGGAAGAGCTTGTGGTTGAGGAGCAGGTCCTCGTCGGTGCGGTAGGTGGCGATGCGGAGGCGGTAGTCGCGCAATTGGATGGCTTCTTTGTAGGGCTTCGGGATGCGCTCTTTGAGGATTATGGGCAGGGGAAGCTCGTAGATGTAGTCGCTGTATGGAGTACTTGTTAGTACAGCAAAAGTGGTTGTGAAAAAAAAGGCAAGGGCCAATGATCGAGATGTACATACCCAAGATGCAGCACATAGTCCACAGAGTCCTTCCTCGCGACATTGCCATAGGCGTTGAAATACCCCTCTGCGTAATTCGCACACGAATACACGGCAAACCGCAGACCTCCCGGCACCTCATCATCCTCCGCGGGTATGGTCTTTGTGCGACCCACCTCACTCACCTCCCCGCCCGCCCCGCACTCCCGGAACCGGTACCAGTAGGTGGTAAACGGCCGCAGCCCCTTCGCCTCCACCTTGACCGTGTAGTCAACCTCCCCGGACGTCTCTGTCTCCCCGCCGTCCGCAAGGCTCATAAAGTCCTCCGCGGCCGAGATTTCCCACGCCACGCAGACACGGGCCGAGGCGGAGGACCCGCGATAGAGGTGCTTAGTGGGGTCGACGCCCACAGGCACGGCGCGCGTCCATAGGATCACGGAGGTGTCGTAGGGATCGCCGCTGGCGACGCCGTGCGTAAACTGGAGGGGTGTGACGGCGGGGGTGGAGCGCTTGGTGAGGTGTTCAGCGGGGCGGGGGATCTCGAGGCCAGGGTGGTTAGTGGAGGGGGAGCGAAAGTTTAGGTTCTCGGCGAGTGCGAGGGCGCACAGGCACAGGAGAAGGAATGTGAGCTGCTGCTGCATCGCTTGTGGCTGGGTGGCTTGCCGGATGGCTGGATCGTTGTGTCAAAAAAGCAAACAGAGACAGGCAGGATGGCGCTCTCCACGCAGCACTGGACCGGGGGGAAGGAGGGTGAGGGGAGGAGGAGGGAAGAGGAGGGAAGAGGAGAGAAGAGATGGAGATAGAGATGGAGATGAAGATGGAGATGGAGATGGAGAGATAGATCACAAAGCCATATTATAACATAAAGAACTTACGGTGGGATTCTTCCTCCTCCTCCTTGTCTTTGATCTCCTCGCTGGGACGCATGTGTGGGCCTATTTACTCTTCCCCACCTCCGCCCCTTCCCGGCTCCTGGATGTTCGCCTTCCCGGTTGTGAGATATGTATGATGCAGAGGGAATCATGTCCCGGGATTCAGGAATCTCTGGTGACGTGCGAGGCTTAAAGCAACCAGGGGACACTGATTACTCCATACCTACATGAGGATACATCCACTCCCCTTATCCCAGAGCCTTGTATGTAGGTATGTATGTATGTATGTATGTATGTATGCAGAGTAGAGTATGTAGGTACCTACATGAGGTACATACTCGAGCAGCTCTCCTCAGACTCCTCTCCTCTCTCTAGTACCCTCAACCCAGCTCTGCTCTGCTAGCTGACGGGGTATTATCCTATTGGGATCTGGTGCGGCATATCTACCGGCTCCTGTTTGACCTTAGGTAAATTGCAAACCTCACTGCTAGCTCGCAGCAGTCGACAAGACAGACAGGTCCATATCGTCAAGTCCGGGCCGGTGACTAGGTGACTAGGGGAGAGTAATAAGCCAACTGGGACAAGAAGAGACTTGCTGTGCCAGCTTCACGGTGGTTGGAAGAACCTCAGAACTAGCTGCATGGGCAATGTTCGGGCCCGGAGTTACGCCGACCGACTATCTGACACAGGGTTGAAGTCGGAACGATTTGTAGAAGCAGCTGGCCATGTTCAGAGCGTTTCATTTTCATGTATGTGTATGTTCACTCAAATACGGTACTGTAAGCGTAGACCGAGCTGTGGGATGATGTACTCCATTAGTTGGGCGTACCTACGTAGTACATCATGTAGCTTTATACGACATCAAGAAGCCACAGTCGATCACGTATAAATGAACGGATCTTCACCTGTCAGTACCCCAGCATTGTAGTTTGCTCGCTGCACGACAGTACTCTACTACCGTGCCCGGTGAGCATATATTCCCATGGAGAGCTCATGTACCTACATATGCATGCAAAATATGGTCAATATCAAATCCAAGTGTGAGGCACAGAGGGACACCCATTGACACCCATTCTTACCAGGTAACCCCATAGGTACATACGTAAGAGTATTCTCCTGTGCTCATTAATACCGACATGTAGGTACGTGCCTACATGTACCTACTCTAGAGTACGCTGCCCCACCCCCTTGCAGTTGACCCCAGCTTCGTATTGTGCATGTACCACCGTGGCGCTGCTGGCTATACAGGCCCTTGGAACGAGACTTGGCTTAAGCTTATAAGTGTAGATGTAGTAGCACAACTACTCTAGTGTTCACCAAGAGCTTGGAGCGAGCCGCCCTTGACGACCAGTTAATAGTTAATTGGGCGACACACGCTAGCAGCGAGTGGGAAAAACTAAAGTGGGGAATATGAAAGTGTAGCTATAGAAGAGTCATCTATAGGCCAAAGTGCAAAGGATGCTGGCTATAGGTCCTTTGCATATAAACACGGACCGTGAGGATCCTGGAAAATAGGTGACTCGCTCGGCTCTCTGTAGAATCAGGTGCTCTATATATTCTGGCCGGGATACATGTACTAGCTGGTGCTGCTTGTTGGCTGCCAGTCGTTGACCTCTCTGGCTTCTGGTACAGACAATCCATTTAAAAAGCCAACCTCAACTATATCGTACAATATATATACATACACAGAGAAACCTATCATAATTGCACCCTCTCGAAATCCTATCACTCCCAAATTCCAGCGTTCGGGGGGGAACAAAACCTGCGTTTTTCTAAAAAATACCCCCCTCTAAGTTCCAGCAGAACTCTGCCGCCACCGGCGGGGTGGAATCATGGTAGGCTCTGCTGTAGCTACATAGCTACCCACGATATATAGACAGTGTACCATAGATATCCTACCTCTTCATCCTCAATGTGATCAGCTGATATAATCTCGGTCTTGAGGCCTACAGTTTACCAACGGCAGATACTGGTTTTTATGGACCAGGAAACCTTTACACTGCCTCTCAACTAGTCGTGTGAGCACCTCCGGACATTATGCGAAAAATAAGGCTCCTTGACTCTACAACTTGATAGGATATAAAGTATCGCGGCTGAACGGAGAATAGAAAGGCGAGACACAAGGGTGGGGGGCCTGATTATTGTCTCAAAGTGCTTCGAGACGAATAGCTGCACAGGACAGTTAGGAAATTAATAGTGAGATGAGTAGTTTCTATATATCTGTTTAACATGTATACAAAATGACCTTTTCCCAATGACATTCTCATTACTGATTATGCACTATAAGATATGTCAACACAAAGTATAGCTATCTCCACATTTTTTCTACCTACTTCTCCCAAACTACAATCCTCCAGAACACACACAAAGATCACACCCAGGTCCGCGCGATGGTAATATATATTGTCAATCCACCGACACCTAGCTAGCATCCAGACCGGACACCGCTCACGCCCCCCCCGTCTACCTAGGGTTCCCGCGACTATACTCATTATCCCACACTCCATTATCAATACTGGGCAAAACCGGCCTCTCGCCACTCTCCAGCTGCCCTTGCGTCTCATACGTAGATTCGCCATTATTGAGCAGCCTCGAGTTCTCGTCAATAACGCTCTCGATATCATCGTCCTCATTCGCAAGCGCCCTCGCCCTCTCATCCGGCCTAATCCTCAGTCCCGCAATAGCGCGGCTCGTCCCATTGTTCTGCTCACCACTGCTGGAACCATCCGGCAATAGCCTCCGCGTGGCCGACGCCTGCTTTCTGCTGTTTATACGGTACGCAACAAAGATAATCCCCTTAGTTCACAGTGTTAGCTAGCTATAGGGCCCCCAACACGCCATAGGTAGTAGCCATACCTTGCTCAGCAGCGTTACCGCCGCGACCGCCATAAACACGCTGGCCGACAGCTGGTGCTTCTGGCTCCACGGCTCATAGCACGACGTATGCGTCTTGCTCTGCAACGAGCACTGGTTTGGACGCGTATTCTTGTCCGGGAACGGCCACGCAGAGTCAAGATACGTGTTGAACCCGCAGCAACGTAGTGCCTCCTGGACAGCCTTTATATGGGCCGCGTCCTTTGCGCGGAACCAGGCCCGCCATGTCCGCTCGAGCGGGCAGGCGATGGCGGACTTGGGCATGTTGTTGAGCGATTGGGTCATGACTACGGTGTCGATGACTATCAGCAGGATCGAGATCTAAGTTTGATTTTGCATACAGCCATGATCAGTCTCCAGGCCAGGCGGTGAGTCAGCATATCCGGGGAGCTCTTACGATGCCGGTCTTCATGTCCCATTGGGGCCGCCCGCTCTGGGCGCCGCGCGGCTTCTTGGTTATGTAGCGTATTGCGGCAAAGTTGGCGGCGGGGAGGATTGTTGCGGCTTCGGCGAGCCCGGGGGTAATTGGCACATGGAGCCTTTCGACTACGGACCTGCAATTGGCTCAGTTGTGGTTATACACAGCGGGGGGGGGGGGTGGGGGAGTAAGCTCGTTGAGGAGAGGGAAGCATACCAAAAGTATGCCGCGAGCCCGACAAGAGCGGTTGAGAGCTATCGAGTAACATGAGCAAACACCCCCGCCCTGAGTTGGAGAACTAGCTGGAGGTGGCTTACCATGCAGAAAGCGGCGATCATGGGCGATTGATTGAAGGTGAGCCTGCGTATTAGTTCTCGACCCATGGTGTTTGACATCTTTAATTGATTGTAGACCTTCTTCCAGTCGGTGATTCTGCAGAGGTTGGTGGCAATGGATGGTTGTTCTAGAGAAGAAGACGAGAGCGTCTATCTTAAGCCTTTTCTTCTCTTATGAGGAGGGGTTGGTGGTGGGATAGATCCAGGCAGTCAGTGGTGTGGATGAGGGTTGGGGGGATTAACGCGTGCTGCCCCTGAAATGAAACTAGAGTACTCGTATTTTCGTGACGTTTGTGAAAATGACCGCTATTACATACCATACTAAATTATAGACTTGGCGCGTATTTATATAGTATACAATAGCGGTCATCTTCACAAACGTCAGGAAAATACGTTCGTTCGGTCAGAAAAACGGTGGACTGTCTCTGGCCTGCACCTGGCTGGATCGGGCCAATTAACCGTTTGCGGTGAAGCTGCGGGCTCAGAAGAAAGCAACATTCATTTTCAATAGCAAAAACCAAACGATATTCTTCTCGCTACCAAACTACGTAATAGAGCAGTGTAATGGATGGGTTGGTTGGATGCCTGCGCTGCTCCAGCTTGACCAGCGCTGGGAATCATGAGTTATCACTCATGGACAGTGGGTTGCCTGAATTGCTTGGCGGTTGCTAGCTGGATTTGGCCAGGATTACTATCAGCGCTAGCACTTCGATTCTGACATTCAATTGGAAAAGTACTAAAAGAAGCTTGTTTAGAGTCATCCAAAGAAGGGAGGCCTTAACTGAAATATGACATGGGATTTCTACAGTCGTGTCAAGCACGGCAGAAACTGGAATGCCTGATTTCTTGCTAAACGATGATAAGAATTATTGTGTGACTCAAGCAGTGAAGGAATTTACTTGACCATGGCATTGGACGAAGCTGCTTCATAAGATGACGATATCAAAAATGATTTGGAAGATGTTTTCTCTATGGAATTCACGTTCATAGTTTTACGGGGTTTTAACGGGGTTGTTTCAATCCTTAGACAGAAGCAATGACCAAAAGTTGAGGATGCTATTATTTTGGTGCCGTTTTTTTTTAACTATTGCCTATGCCTATTCGGTGTGTATGTCAGTCGATAATTCACGATTTTATACATATTGATGAAAGCCTTGTCAAGGGATATATGCTCACCATGGAGTAATTTCTAGGCTGTACTCTCCTTCAATATATGTTCCTGCACAAGCTTTTTCCAAATTGTCCGGTATTTCCTGGCCACTCTTCAATCTCTTGAACCGTTCAATGTAATTACCCAACCCCCCGAGCATCTCAAGGTCATCTTTCAACCTCGCTATCATCTCTGAGTGCTCTTCCTGATCTTGAAGCAATGACTCCGTCATTTCATTGGCTTTTTCACCCCCCTGAGAACGCAGGGTAGCAGTGGTGTCAAACTCATTCTTAGAATTCGCCAAAGCCTCCAAAATCATTTCCAGCTTTTTCCCGAACAGTTCGCGCCTATACTGGCTCTCCGAAACACCCCTCCGAAGTAAACCGATACTCTCTTTGTGGCAAGCCATATTCTCGAGGAGAATCGCAGCCCCATTCTTCTTCCTCTTCTCACGGGCATACTGGGCTTTTTCTTTTTTTTCTGTTGCTCGTAATATGTCTTGCCTCAGCTACGAGATAGGCCTTCCACAAGAGGAACCCAACGTGTTCCTTGTTGTACTTTGTGTTGTCCACTATAACGCAAAAATCCGGCGGGAACTCGAGCTTGCGAAGGATCTCGCATATGCCCTCTTTATGCAGTGTGCGCTTGCGGTAGTCAGGGAGGCGCTTTAGAAGGTTCTCTTGGATGTTGAGGTGCTTGCAGAGTTCCAACTGTCTATATGGTCTACGATTTGGTAGTTTGATTTCTTCGCTCTCGCCCATGGGGCGCCGAGGAATGAAGGGAAGGTAGCACGAGGCCGCGGCAGGAGGTGGTGGAGCGGGTCGTGGGGCGGATCCGGAGGGTGGTGGAGTAGGAGCCTTTTTGGTGTCCTGTTTGCTGGAGTTTTCAATTCTGCGGATTTCTGTTAGTCCAGGGTGAGGGATGGGCAAGCAAGTGGAATTAACCTCATTGTTGTGAAAATGGTATTCTGGTCGAGAGGGCTACGTTGTTTAGGAATTACTCATTTGGGGTTATGTTTAAGAGGTGAGGATACAGAATGCTCTATTTAAAGGAAAGCATTGCGCCGAGAAATTTTTTTTCCAAGAAGCCAAGTTAGCCGGTGAAGAATATGAAAAAGCGGACTTGAAGGAAGAAGCTTAAGTGTTCCGAGTGATCTTTGGTGACTTAGAAAGAGTGGCAAATCAATTCACATTTGGTGATTATCAAATGTGCTAGTCTAACATCATGCTCTCCCCAACCAGCTTAAGATAAGCCAATGCTTATAATAATATCTTATTGTTATCTACATATATCGCCATAAATTACACAAGCTGTCTAACAAAAATCTGCAAACATAGGTCTGTCATGATGTCGTCTCTCCATTTTTAATCTCACACCTTAAGCGACTTCCAAAGCTCATCGGCAGAGCACTCGAATTATTACTTAGAAAAGGAAATCCGTTAATTAAGCCTATCTCGATTGCGTTGTCATCCGCGGCTAAGACATCTACCACAATCCAACCAACAGTTCGAGGGAAAGCTCCGTATCGCTCATCTTGCTCATTTTCCAAGAGAAAGCTTTGTCCTCACAAATCCGAGTGGCCGACGGCTTTATGACCAGCACGGGCACAGTGGGTTTTTCAATTATCAAGTTTTGCTACACGGAGATACGGAGATAAAAAGATACATCGAGACACGACTTCTCTAGTAAGGGAACCTATAGCATTTAGGTTGGTTACCGTTACCTTCCGAAGCACATCAATCCTTCAAGCCGGTTTCTCCCTTCGACCTACGACTCGCGTCCAGTCAGGAAAGCATGTGGCCCGTGCAAATGGTTTCTGAACTTAAGAGTTGATGGACTAGACCAATCAACTCTGAAATTCATGGCATGCCCTGTACTAGCTGGGCGTGGTTGCTAGTAGCGAAAACCCTTTTTGGGTCTACCACGGTCCAGGTCGCCAGCCCGTGATTGGCTCGGTTGTGTTAGAACGATGCAGGGCGGCTACCGAGATATCAATGCGACTGGCGATCAACAGAAAATTGAAATCTGTTAGATTCACACTTAAGAGTACTGGTATGATGAGCAAAATAATGAAATCAATGAGTGGAGGAGCGGGGTAGGTACCTTGATAACCATTCACGTTTGTATATATCTACCAGTGCACTGACATTCGAATTCGAATATATTCGTATTTGTGGTTTTTCCCTAGTATGATCATAATTAAATATTACCAGCGAAAATGTTTACACTGCTAGATATCGAGTTCTTCATACTCGTCGGCTTTCTGATAATTTCTTCAATTATCCTTTACTTTATCTTAAACTACGGCAAACCTTACGCAATTTTCTTCTACAACTGCTTTCTGAAACCATTTTCTGGAAAGGTCACCTCCGTTAAACAACAGGATTCTCTCGAAAGCTTCTATAAAGGCCAGGCTACTATTTATGATGCCACAAGGGGACAGCTCCTCAGGGGCCGGGAAGAGATGTTGGCACTAGCTGCTGCGCAATTGAGGCTGAGGACCCAGAAGAAAAAAGAGTCCAGATCCACGGAAGGGAGAGTTTGGGTTGATATTGGAGGTGGTACCGGGTTGGTGATACCTTTTCCCGACAAAAGTTTCCCTTCGATCGTACTGACTAGTAGTGCGATAATTAGATATAACATTGAACTTTTCAATAAATTCCTCCCAGTCCAAGAATTCTTTGAAAAGGTCTATCTTGTTGATCTTTCTCCAAGCTTGTGTGAACAGGCTTGCCAACGGTTCAAGAGGCTAGGGTGGAAGAATATAGAGGTCTTATGTATGGATGCTCGTGGTTTTAGCCTTGAAGACCGAAAAGTTGATTGGATTAGCATGAGCTACTCGCTTTCTATGATCCCCGAGTAAGTTACGTCCCATGAACTAATATTCAGCCCATTAGCTGATAGTAATCAATTGAAAGCTTCTACTCCGTCGTTGATTCTCTTTCAACACTACTGTCACCTACAGGACTCATCAGTATTACAGACTTCTATGTGCAATCCTCAACAACTTTCTCAGAAAGGACTTTTACAGGAGGTGCCTGGGGTCGTCATGTCAATTGGTTCTCGAGACAGTTTTGGAGGATATGGTTTGAATTTGATAGAGTCAATCTTGACGAGGGAAGACGAGATTATATGGAGTACAAATTTGGGACTCTTCTCAACGTTAATGGCCGGTATGCGATAACCTACCTCCTGTTGAAAGATAATATCTTAACGCGCGTACAGAAACTGCCTCCTTGGGGGAATTCCATACTATATCTGGATCGGCTGTCAAAAGCTCCACTCCGCCGCCGATGTCCTTGATCGTGTTGATGCTGCCGCCACAGAGTCGCCATACCTTTCCGCCATCAATTCCCTCTCGCGTACTCACTCCTCAAAAACCTCTGCTGAAACCGCGATCCAACTTCGCTCGAAAGGTTTTGAAGCCGCTGTCCTTAATCTCGCCGCGAATCTACCATTACCCAGCTTCTTCTACCAAAACAACCACTGGCGACTCTACTATGACGAACTGTTGGAGAAACATACTCAGTTCAACAACTCTTACATCTATGCTTTCACATGGGAAGACCCACGGGTGGATCACCGCATCCTCAAGATCAACTGTGACGATGTGGTCCTCGCCATCACCTCAGCAGGCGATAATATCCTCTCTTATATCATAGATGGTGCGCCAAAGCGCGTCCATGCTGTTGATCTCAACCCCACACAGAACCACCTGCTCGAGCTCAAGCTCGCGGCCTTTAGTTCTTCACTCGACCACAAAGATCTCTGGAAGTTGTTTGGCGAAGGACATCATGAGAAATTCTCAATGATATTGATGGAGAAGCTAAGCCCACATTTGTCGTCACGAGCGTTTCAGTATTGGTGGGATAACCGGGCAGTGTTTTCAAAAAGCATTGGACTGTATGAGACTGGCCAGTCACGGCTTGCGATAAAAGCGGCGAGATGGCTGTTTCGGTGCTGCGGTGTGGCAGGAAGTGTAAAGAGAATGTGTGAGGCTAGAACCATGAATGAGCAGCGAGAGATCTGGCAGGGCGAAGTGAGGCCAGTGATGCTGTGTAGGTGGGTTAGCAAGTTCATTATCGGGAATGAACGGTTTCTGTGGCGGGCACTGGGCGTACCGCCGAATCAGAGAAACATTATCAGGAAGGACCATGAAGGTGGTGATCACGCACAGGCAATGTGGGACTATGTGGTAAATACATTAGATCCGGTAGTGGATCAGAGTTTGTTGGGGGGGGATAATTACTTTTATCTGCTGTGCCTGAAGGGATTCTATACAAAGAGGCAAGTAGGGTGATAAATAGTGTCAAAGAAATGATCGAACTAACTAGTTATTGGTAGATGCCATCCTTTGTACCTGACTGAGAAAGCCCACGCCAAGCTATCAAAACCGCACGTATTTGATGGAGTAAGAATTCACACCGACGAGATCAGAGAGGTATTAGGTAGACTACAACCGGAAACCTTGACAATTGCAGTAATAATGGACTCCATGGACTGGTTTGACACTGATGGCATCGAGGCACGAGGAGTATGTATTCTCGCCTCACCTCCTTAACTGTCTTTTAACTGACCTGCCAAACTATAGCAAATCAAAGCTTTAAACAACTCAATGGAGCTGGGAGGCCGTGTTCTTCTCCGCAGTGCCGGTTTGCGACCGTGGTATATCAAGCTGTTTGAGGAGGAGGGATTCAAGGCCAAGCAGATCATGGCCAGACATCCGGGAGCCTATATCGACAGGTACGTACTTATTAGGTTTTTCCTTCAATTCACATCTAATAATCGGATTCATAGGGTCAATATGTATGCCTCAACCTGGCTGTGCACGAAGCTAGAGAGGGTGCTGTCGGGAAGGCGGGATAGTAACTCTTCGGAGGTTGATATGCTGGAAATTTAGAGTTTCTTCGATGCCGGTCTGATGTACGTCAGGAATAGATCGGTGTGTGGATACAGCCATGTACCAGATGCATACGTAGATTGGAGTGCCACAGATCAGACCTAGAGTAGAGTGAAGCACATTTCACGCTGTGCAACCAACCGCGATATCATCCGGACTCACAGGACAATCATATATTCTAGTTCAGAATCTGAAAGAATATGCTATTCGAACGTCAACACTTGACACTCGTAGGCCGACTCACTCATATACATCTCACATCTCATGCTTGATAAAGCCAATACGAAAGGAAAGAAGAAAAGCAACACCCAAAACTCCGCAGAAACAAACAAAAACCCATATCCTATAAGGAAAAAAAGAAAAGAAAAGACGTATAAAAAAGAAATGAAAACTGCATCTAACAGTAACTGCACTTTAATCTCAACCGCAACCCCCAAGACCAAGACTCTAGATCCCGCCGCCCACAAAAATAAAGTGTGGCGAACCAACAGCCAGGCTAAACGAAGAAACAACCCCACCCGGCCCGTTCCGACTAGCACCACCAAGCTGGCCGAACTAAGTCCTCCGGTCACGCTTCTCGCGCTCCTCGGCCCTCGCGACCGCCGCGCCATGTCCACTCGACTCTGGTCTCGACCTGGTCAGGATGCGCTTCGCATTCGACAGCGAGCTCCTACCAGTGCTCTTTCCGACGGGTCTGGCCTGCTTTACATCTGCGAAGCACACAATCATTAGCACCCAGAACAACTAACTTCTGCGAAATTGAAGAAGAGACACTTACTGCGCGCATACAACCGCTCCGAGATTGCGGACGAGGTGGGCCCATTTTTGATGTTTTTTTTGTCGTTGAAGCTGCGGGAGCCGGCGGAGCGCATGCTTTGGGAGGCGCCGGTGAACTTTGAGGTCTTTTTGGAGTAGGAGAGCTTCCATGTTACCACGACGACGATGAGGAAGGGGATGAAGGGTGCTTGGGGGGCAGACATTGTCGTGTATGTAGATATGGAGATATGGGGGCGTGAAGATGTGTAAATTTATAGATATATCGGGTCTTTAGTTTCCGGAGGAGGAGTAAGTTTGATTTGTAGAGTAGCTAGGAGGAAGGAGGAAGGATTTCAAGGGAAAAGAAACGAGACAAGATGCGGGGGACGGAACTATATATGTGTCTCTAGGTCTCCATCTACTCTCACTAATTAATCTGCTACTTTATCTCGTGGATTCAATACATACCATGCGGGGGCGGCCTGGTTGCTTTTTTTCCCACCTCGCCGCATATGCATTTTGTGTGTCACTGCACGATCGCGGCAAGCTTATTTGCCGCCCCACAGTGCGCCTATCAAGGTGGATGCATGTGAGTCTACTCTCTCTACTCTCATCCTCTATGGATATGTAGGTACGGTGTTATGTACAACCCTGGCACACCCTCCGTCAAGAGCCTCACGCGCGGGGGTACCTACATATAGGTACATTAACGCAACGCCGCCCACAACCTTACCTACATGTAGGTACTAATTCTGAGACCTCTTGTATGTAGTCACTGCACCCCCCCATCTCCGGCCTACGAATTCTGACGTCGCGGTGTTGATAGATTATGCCTTGTCATCCGTCTGGCTGTCATAATGGATAGATGCCGTTGATTGTGAACTTCGAAGGGGTCTATTTCGAGAAGGATATATATTAGTAGATATTAATCACCTGTAGTCATTGGCACACCTGCTGTCTTGTGATCACTAGCTCGGTTTATTGCGCAATTAGTTTGTCTTACAAGCCACACAGAATCGTTGGCTTTGAGATTACTTTAGTAACAGGAATCAGTAGAGAGTAGAGCTCTTATAAATTCAGGCAGGTTGACATCAGAACTGAATTCTTCGTCAGAGAGGGGCTGTGCTAGCGCTCATTAATAATATAAACACCGTCTTGTGTACAGCCACTCATCAGAAGTGTTCGTGATTCACATCAAAGTTGGCCCGTGCGTAATGTGGCTTACCAGACTTTACGGTCAAATTGAGGAACTATGGTGTATCTATATAGCTATACTAATAAAAATACCATGAATGTCTGATATTGTCTTTGACCACCATTGACTGTTGCTGTGTTGAGACTTTGAACATTTCAATGGGCACTTTGATTCCAGACATGTCGCAATCAATCCGAATCACGAACACTTTTGATGAGTAGCAGCTACATTTTCCAAATTTCCAATAAGGATATATGTATCTATCGCGATACTACATGTATACCTATACGCAACCATAATTGTACATAATAGTGATATCTGTAGACGGCCGCAGTACATACTAAGAGTGTTTCAGAACACATCTAAGGTTCGCAAACAACCAGGTAACGATGTCTGACTTGAGATGGGCTATGAGCGATCCATCCGCTATGGCCATGTATAGGTGGTCCAGTGAACTGCAGCTAAAATATAAACGATCTAGGTTAACCGTGGATACCGTGAATATGCATTAGTTAGACTAGAGACAACCCACAAGTACGCCATCGAGCTTTTCGTAAATAGATTTTGCATCACTCCACCCCAGGCTAGTTCTTTCGCCCACAACTGTATTATAATGCCCAAATTTTCCATAAAATGAATTTTTACCCCCCCATATAGCCCAATTGTACTTCACAGAGAAATATAACAAAAGGGAGATCCTATAATTAACGTATAAGCCGATATATGCATCGCATTAGTATTGATACATGCTTGCAGATAACACTAGGAAGAATATGGAAAACTCACGGCCGCTCGACTGTAGTGATAACTTGGTTTTTTTTAGTATCAACTCAAATACCTTAGAAAATGGATTTTTGGAATATTAAACTCACCTAATTACAGCCCTCCTAAATGCCTTGCTTGGGTCCTGGAGCCCCATTCTTGAGAATAGACTGTATATTTCCTATAGGTGTCCCATGCCATAATAACCGCCGATTATTATTGATGCCAGTTAGTTTACCCCGCCCTTTTCTGTTCCAATCTTCTTCGTTTTCCCTCAAGATCCAGAAAAATCTGCACGTTCCAGTTTTTTTTTTTTGTTTGTTTGTTTGTTTGTTTAACTCATTAATTACATGCAGACTATGCACGTTCCAGTTAGGGTGTGCGATCAATTTCCCACTACCTTTAAAGTACTTATGGACCAAATTATACTCCTCTGCGCCTTTGTGAACTTCATGCTTGTCTGTTAGAAGTCTTTGCTTAAAGCCGCCACTGGTGTCGATCCAATCTAGAAACTATCATACCGTGTATGATATTTTTCAATGTTAGCAATCCGAAATATCCCCTGAGGGTGTTATCATGGCCATTTATAGTAAGATCAATCTTGGATTTCTCGCCTTCCATAGAAGGTGTGCTTAACAATTTTGCACCTAGATAGCCCCCAGGACCTTGCAAAATATTAGCAATTCAAACCAAACAACTTTCCGATATAATGGGGAGAATCTGAAAATAATATTTAAGGTAACATACACTGTTGTAAAGCCCGGAATATACTTTACTAGGCTATAGAAAGCATCTCTGGCTAATAATGTTGTGGGAATATGCTCTGGCTCGTCGATACCTCCAGGGCCCATAGTTTGGCGCCCTTCTTTTCTACTTTTGTCTATCTCTGATTTGTAGATATCAATAAGAGTACATAAGGCCGCTTCATGGCTCTTGCTAGTGATGGTGTACTGATGTGGTCACATTAGTGCCAATAGCGTTATCACTATATGTACTTAAAAGTGCATATGTTTGATCACTCGAATGGGCTATACTAGATTTCCATATCCGCATCTTATTAGTGTCCCTGAGTTAGCGGTATCCTCAAATATTCTGGGCAGAACCGGAGGAGATTGATCGTGGTAACGACTTGAGACGCAGCAGTTTTCTTGGTATCTTCTGACGCCTCCTCAAGCTTAGAAGGTCGTTCATCGTACGGAAGACCGCTTCCTGGGTCGCTGTAAATTAATGACCCAGCGATAGCTTGATCTTAGGTCAGTAAATCACAGGCAAAATACCTACTAGATTTTTTTTTTGCAGTAAGTATCAAGAAACTTAAGCCATCAAAGCTTCCCCTCGCCTATATATAGCACCCTACCAAAATTCGTGGGATAGAAACTAATAATATATTATCCATCTTCAGACTTTGGTCCAATAATTTCGAATTGTGTGTGCTGTAGCAAGTCTGAAAATCTTAAATTTTTTGGTGTGGTTTAGGTTGCTGTCCGGTCATTTTTGAACAAAAACTATGCTGGGCTAAGTAAGTGTCCCTCTTTGACGCTCATGGCTCATGAAATCTCACGCAGACGTCACATCACCTATTCAAACATTTTAGATGACACCTGTCTCAGTGCGTTACCCACCCAGCAGCACCTACTATTACCATCTCCACAGACCATGCTCATTCTTACAATCAAATCTTTTGTCCAAAACGTGCTCGTATTCAATAGCTCAATTCATCTTATTTTATACAGAATTCCACCCGCTGGGCACCTTCCCCCACATTCCATTTCCTGACATGATAAAAGATTCCAACTCCTTCTATTCCATCAACTAGTCCAACTTCCTGTCCACTCCGCCTCATATATCTTAGTTGTGCCATGGATCGATGGCTTTATAAGAAAAGTAGTTTTGTACAAAGCAAATAAATAAAAACAACGCCCCCCAAACACCATAAAACTTACAAATGAAAATTAAGTATGTACTGAGATGGGCAGATACGAATATAAGAAAACAAAGACAAGAGAAACGAAACCGTTAATGCGAATACCAGTGCTACGCGGGCGTAGTTAGGTACCAAGGCGCTTAGCACCTTTGTTGATACCCGCAACTAAAAAAAACCAGTTAGCACAAGATTCCAGATAGGTTGTCAATATAGTTCAACATACCATCCCACCACCTTGGCATACAACTGTATGAGTTGGTATCAAAGTTGACCGCCCTGTTGCAGTAGCAACGCCCGGACTTGTGGCTCTCGTCGTCCTGTGGACACCTTGAGCATGGCGGATGCGAGTATCCAAAGTCCGCGAAATGGTGGATCTTATCCTTAGGCGCGAACAACCCCACGCCTAACGAATGAACTGGTGCATCACCCCATCTTTCGTAAAAGAACCCACCAGCGCTATCAAGGAACTCGAAATATTTGGTGTACGCCTCAGACCTATAAAAGTTGAGCGAAGCAATCTCGAAATTGCTCCAGAAATGGCAAAGGTTGTAGTTGCCATCTATTTCCTTGTCATCTTTCTGTGATGCCTTTGCTCCATCAACGAGGAAGTCGAGCGAGTTGTTTTCATGCAAGTACTGGGGGTAGCGGCGGACAAACTCCTTGGTGCGAGACCAGAGCGTCTTGATTGTGGCTTCGAATTCGTACATGGTGATGACGAAGCCGTAGATCTTATTGTTGGTGCGCATAAAGGTGAAGGGGTCGCTGTGCCACAACATGACGTCAGTAAATTGCAATGCTTTGAGATATTACTATTACTAAACTGGTTCACTTACTATTCAATGTCGCAGTATAGCTCAATACCCGGCTCTACGCGCCAGTACCAGTCATATTTCTTCATAACCTCCATGTTGTAGAAAAACCCTGTTCATCTGCGTTAGGTCCCTATTCCCAGATCTCCTTGGCATTATTCGGGGGGGGGGGGGGGTATACCTGAGTTGAAGCGGCACATGTGGCGATAAGACAGAGAACCGCCATAAATAATATTTTGTCTAGTCATTTCGGCCATTTCCTGCTTCACAATAGTTGTGTTGATTGACTTCGGGATCGACCAGGCCTCCTTCGGGATGACCTGGTATTCAACTGGTCCACTCGCCATTCCGGTTGTATATTCGATAAACTGTGTTCATCAGTAAACCGTCTTGGCAAGACAACCAGTGGTTCGGAATGAGAACTCACATCCTTCGTAAACGGCTTATCGTTCAAGAAAGTCCACGGATAGTGGAACTTCCGATTAAACCGATCCTCCACACTTCTCATACTGCTCAACGCCTCCCGTATCTCCCTGTTACGCACCAACATCACCAACGTCGCCTTCTCCGTCCCGTTATTGCTCTCAAGAGTGGGCTCGTTCGAGCACATTTGTATATTTGGCTCTGTCTGTTCCACAACCTGAATACTTGGGCTGGCAGACATTGTTTGCTGTAGCTTGTCGTTGAGGCTCTTCCGTAGCTCGGACGATGAGTAGAAGTTGTAGAAGATGGCGCAAAATGCCAGTGTGACGAATACTCGTGCGAAGTTCCGCTTCGATGCGAGGCGAGTGTAGAGAGCACCTGCTGCAGCCTCGGGCTGGCGCCATAATTTGGCTCGCTGGGCGCCCGTCATATTGAAGGTTGCCCCGTGAATGTTGAACGGGAGTTGGGACGAAAGGTCCAAGACCTGCTGGATGGCTATAGGGTAGGACGAGTGTTGGAACGACGCAGCGAGGACTTCAAACAGTAGAATCGATCCCAATACAAGTAATTACCGACAAACGTCCTGACTGTCCTGCAGCGGCAAACAACACAATGGAGAGAAAGGAGAAAAATAAATCCAGTTATATAGCAAAACAAATAATATATGGGGAAAGAAGAGTAGAAATGTAAGGGTTTTGTATTATGTCGAAAAATGACTGGACAATGCAGAAAGTGGGTGGTTGCGGGATTCACAAGTGATATATATGGATTCTTGGATGTGAACAAGCTTTCCCTCCCGAGACACACCATACCAGCTCTACTGTATGGAGTCCTATTACAGGTAGCCGATATCCAGGCGGCCAGGAGCAACTTGTGCGCGGACGGAATAACCCTGGTCCTGACCAAGCTGACGAGTACATACTCCACGGGTAGCACATGCCGAACATTTATCTGGTTACATGTATGGAGTAGGTACATACTTTCTTCTTTTAGGTGATATGAATAGCCTGGCATCCGTATATACCGTACCTCTACACACACACACACACACACACACACACACACACAACATGACGCGCGCACTCAAAAGTCTGGAGAGGGGAGGGGGGGGATTTCAGAAGTGTTGGGCGGCGACGCAAGTTCATTCGCTCATCCCTGGGTTCATCAGGACTTGGTTCACTTCTAGACCGATTCCCGAATATAAACTAGTTGCCCGCACACGTCCCAAGTTTGATTTCGCCTGGTCAGGAAAACTGACGGACAATTCTCGGCCGGAGTCTGAAGTAGAAGGTTCCATCTAGCTACTCTACCCTTTTGCTGCTGTCCGGCCGACAGACAGCCTCTGACAGTCGGTCGGGATCATCCGAGGTGCCCATTGCATCGGTCCAACGGGTTCTTCCTTTCTCAAGAGTGAGATGTTATATACCTTTTTTATTTTTTCCACAAGTTAATAATTATAGCTGTAGGTCGAGATATGTAGGTACCTACATATTTTACCTATGGGGAGCATGTATAATATTTATTATGCATCTCTCGCACGCCCAGTCAATCTTCTCCTTCTCCCCCTTTCAACCGCGAAAACTACATTTTTGTAGTATGAATCCGACTTGCAGAATAATTCAGTCGGTCTGTCAGCATCTCCGCCTGTCAGTCGGGACGCGCGTTCCTGTCTTGAACAAGCGGGTATTGGCTCCGAGACGTTTCCCAACTTATATGGGGTTAGTTACTCTACTTCTGACGTCGAATCTCAATTCAGAACCCCTACAAGTTGCATTTTTTGATAAGAGCCTCTTTAACTTACCCCCAAAAACCCTTCTCCCACTCACCCCAGCTTCTGTTTCACCCGGATAAACCGGCGATACGCCGAGACTCGTCATCGCGATTCCAACCCCTGTAGTTGGTACTTGCGCTTGCTTGCCTTCCTTACTACCATGGGAACTCGAGTAGAGTACCATGACAGATTCGGCTCTTTCTAGAATTAATGAGGTGTAGTGTGGCCTGTTTCGTGCGGTGCGGTGGGTGCTGTGCCTCTTAGCACCATCGTTTCAGTGTCAACCCGTGCAAAGGGTGGAAAATTTCCACCATCCAGGGTTGGGTCCATTCCTATTTCCTGCGCAGCGGTACTCGTATACATATACGCATCCAGCATGTTCAGACGGAACTAGATTGGAGGTATGGAAGATTTGGGGAAGAAAAACAGCAATATTGACTTTACGGTAGGCACAATAATACCTGCCACTGACTTGACCCTCCTCAATCCTGGTCCCTGCGCGTCTACACACCTATTAATAAGAGTCTCTGGGCATGGTGTAGAGTGGAGTTTGCCAACTATGAATTATCGAAAAATGAAACCCAGTTATGTCAATATTCAGTGAGCATCGAAATAGGATTAAAGTATCAAGATCGACGCTAGGCCTAAGTATGTAATCCACTCGAAACAGCTAATGAAGATCCTCATCCCGGTATACTCTCTACCGAAGAATGGACTTAGTATATATCGTGGGGGCTGCACTGTGCACATATTTACATGTAGTTAACGGGTTCCCAGTTATTTGTTCCGAGGTTTCTGTTCGACTTCTTGTTTCTCCCAGGTAATGATTATCCCTATCCCCACTTTTTATATTAGGGCCTGTTCGGTTGACACAAAAATCCATGGATTGGGCCATAAAACAATTACCTTCAGAGGTGTTTTTATCATAATCCATGAATCGCAATCAATCCATGGATTTTTTGTCAACCGAACAGGCCTTTAGTAACTTCGTCTTAAGCGGGGAAATATTAAACATCAAAAGGCAGATCGAGGTGGTGGAAAGTCGATGGTAGGCAATATACGGTTATATTTTTCCTGGATTCGTTGCCACAGCGTTATGAGGCGGGTGCCAATGATAACATAATACAGTCGCCTGCCGTCGTAGCGAACGCTTGTATATAGTCCTTCCCGGGTCAATGGCGAACCCGACTCGATGACGAATGGCGACTCTTCGGACTGATAGTCAGGGGTCGGTACCTTTTGTTGGCTTCGATCTTCCCATTCGCCATTGAAGAACGACTGTATATACCCAATTGCCAATGTTTCGAATTCCTGTACCGAACCACTTGGGCGGGCCTTTTTTCCCCCCTCCCGTCTTCTGGCAAAGGCTCTGGTCCGCGAATACTCTGCTAGTATACTGAACGGAAATATGCTTAATATGCACCCTCGTTATAGCGGCGGGCGACTGTACATCAATTCTTTGGAAACAACATGTTGACCACAGCGAAGATCTGTCCTAACCAATTGTATATTATAGCCAATAGAATTAGGCAAAAACTTATCATAGTGAGTGTGGTGATATGGAACAGGCGATTTGCGGGGAAGCTGGATATATTGGGGATTGTTGTTAGATTATCCTCCTATATTCAACAGGAGAACCGCCTACATTCACAGCTACAGGTAAGAGCGTCCGGGAATGTTGGATGATGGCCTACATATCTTCTTCCTTACTACCGTCTACTTTCCAAGCCCAGACAAAATCCTCTCACCGAGAGAGATGTAGTGTTGTCGGCCCTGTAGGCCACGAATCCAAGACCTCATGCTTGCCCAGTCCCATACCCGGTACGCGATATTCCATGTTTTCGGCATATGGCATATGCGGGCAATTAATCATTTGTGACATGATGACCATGATCCCAGCACCTTAAGAAAAGACGCATGATTCGTTTGGGGTCAGATTAAGCTATGATATATTGTCTCAGCTCCCATGGAGAGCCAAGCTCGTGAACTGTGGAGAAATTTCAAGTACTAGAGGGACTCCTGAAACTCTTCCAAATCCTTTTGTATCTATTTTAGGAGGGTTAGCTACCAACGGAAGCTTTGATGATTGTATGGTCTGGGTGAAGGGTGGGGAGTGTATCATCTCACACAGTGATCAATAAAACTTCACTTGAGGTCTCAGCTGTTTTCTCCCTAGATAGGTGACTTTGCACGCACTCTACCTCAAAGGACATACATGTAAGCCTGCGACGCAGTGTTACGCACACACCTTCTAATAGGCTTAGCGGAAGGTCCCGACCGCATTTACCGAAACTTCAGTATGTAGTAAGGCTATCCCACCCCTTGAAACCTGTTTCGCCCTCCCCACACGAGAACGCCGAGGTTCAGCAGGGTGAACAAACCCCCAAGAGCAACAAACTCTGACCGGGGTAAGAAACGATAGAAGAGCTCAATCTTTTTACTCTCCTTGATGTATGTGTGTATGGTGCTTCTTACATCTTAGAATGCCTAAGTTCAACGTAGAGTACAGCGCCCCCGAATAAAGCTAGATATCTCCCTACCTATCCCCCATGGCGAGATGGCTTTCTCAGGCCTGGCCCAATCTAAACGGTCATATTTCTCAAAGAAGTCACAGGTTCTATCGTTCTCCAATTTTCCCAGTCACCCATACCGTACGGCGCGCGCGGATACTGGATGTGGCCCACAACGCGCGTCGAGTCCCAAAAGAGGTATGCCTACACCAATAGGAATTCTGGAGCGCAGGGGTGTTATAAGTCTATTCCACCGAGTTATATACACTCCAACGCCTTGTGGAGTGTCTGTCTTCAATATCCCTCATGCCATAATGTACATGTACTTTATTGTAGTGGGTCCGAAGTGTGAGGTGAGGAGGAGGAAATTTTCCACGGCGCGATGGAATGTGATAATTACAATTCATTACTCTCAGGTATACTTGTGCATATGCACGGGTATCAACGACTTAAGATATACTTTTTTACACGTTTTAACAGGACACCATACATATAATCGATAAGGCCCCACTAAAACAATGTCGAAAACGTAAACTTCCTAGGAAATGAGTGATATTCTATGACGCAAATAGTGTAGTTCTTTTCCAAGGCCAGGAGGAGTATTGTATTTCAATTATATAAGCGTATTGCAGGTAGACAGATTTTATGACAAAGAACGGACATATACCATGTCATCATGAGCGTCATTGTACTCCGATGCTAACGGGCTGGGGGGGGTAGACTAAGTAAGGTGAGAAAAAACCCAACGGATTACATGTACCTTGTTGACAGCATACGTATACCTATATTACATGTTCTTGTACCGTATCACCACATGTGCTACCCTCCTTATTCCGGAAACTAGAACTCGGTCCCCACTCATCCCAAAGACCGACCGAGTGATATTTAATGATCCATTCGGTTCTGTTACTGTCCAGTATTCGCGAACAAGTGATACTTAGAAGTCACCCTAATACTGTACAAGACCCTCGATAGGTCGCATACAAAGATTTTAGTTCTATGTTACGCGCAGTCGATAACAAACCGAGACCATTGGTCCCCCTGGAACTTCTTCTCATCCTTCGGGCAGATTTTCCCCCGAGCTGCTCCTCTAGCTTTAGCACTATTCTTCTAGAACTATCGCTCAATAAGAACGTTTGTTCCTGCAATCCGAATAATCTAGTGTTGAGACCACAGACGCGAGTGATAATATATGTCCCGAAAGACTGGTTGATTGATAATTCATTAATTGTATGTAGCCCGGAGGCTTGACAATTATGCCCAGAAAGAGAATAAATACATGTAGTATTACATAGCCAGCTGGTGGCAGCCCTGGGATCTGCTTTGTCCTAAGAACCTAGCTATATAAATTATTGTCTGGTTTTGTTTTGTGCATATAATAGCACTTGGGTATTTAGTAATGGTCGTGAAATAGTTGAAATGAGGCGGCCGTCAGCACGGAAGTTAGACATAATTAATTTGAACTCGTATCAATTAGGTATAACCACACACAAATTTACGGAAAAGGTCTAAAGCACTTTCCGCTGGTACACTTGATGTAATAATAACACATAATCCATAACTATATAACACGTTCGAAACTTCGAGCTCAATTAATTAGAAACCCGTTGACGAGCTATAACTACATGTATAGTTCTGGCAAAACAAAAGACGGCAAGATTCCAGAAGACATCTATTGTGTACTGTGCTGAATGAGGAAATTTCTCAGGATGAGCAAGGTTGCAGGTTCGAATCCTGCCGGGGCGAGGACTCAGGGGATATTAGTCATGGTTTCCTTTCCTGGCTTGGCATGTGGGTGGGTTTTCTGCTCTGTGGAGAGAGAAAAATGCGGAGGAGCGTGACTAAGTGAAGGTGGCGGGCTTGCGCTCGGTTGGGGTGTTCCATTAGGTCGAACCCTCCAGGTGAAGCTTAGAGAGAACGGTAGTGTACGCCGCCATAACCGAAAGGTTGCATGCGAGTATGAATTAAACGCTTTTACACTTTGGTTAGTCGAGATAGAGTAACCCTAACCCTGTACATATATCAACCAGCCTAGCCAGTGCACATATCAATGATACCCGATTCTCTCTGAATGGAACCTCTACTACGAGTGGAAGTGCACTTGGGGTACTTCCTACGTAAAGGTTTGGGTTTGGGAAAAGGCACACGCAAGCATGCTTACAGGGGTACGACAGCTGGAAATGTGACCTTTTTTCTCCTACTTCCATTTTCCAGTGTGTTTTACTGTGTCTTTTCGTATATCAATCCTACAGGTCCCTTCTTGAAAATTCAGTTGAGGAGGTGTGATGTAAATGGAGTATATGTCCTGACGCTGATCCCTTCCCTTCGTCTGTCTTTAACAAAATCATAATAAATCACTCGGTTTCGTTTACATTTGTTATGGTAATTTTACATACATTTGCAATTGTACAATAAGAAGCACCAAAAAGCGGGTGGATCCAGTACCGCAACTAGCAGAATACTGCAAAAAATACATGTACGGTGTTGCTATGGTATTACTACGATATCATAGTTAGGGTTTCTATTCAATTCAGAATTTTTACACAATTCTGTTTTGATACAGTATTCTTTGTAGCCCACGGTAGCAGTTTTACCCTCATTCCCGAGACTGTGGATGCATCCTTGGCTAAGTCACTTCCAGTTTGCACTCAGCCTACTTGCAAGCGTCCGGATCCAGCTAGAGGAACCCCTCTTCTGGTTATTTGTTATGCGTGTACATTCAAATTTGATTTCTGTTTATCAATATACCGCGGTTGAAAGGTAAGTCACACTCAGAGAAAGGTCTAGGCTCCAAGCTCACGATTGATCACCTCTACATCATTAAAGGTTTATCTCCTCGGATAGCTATGTAGATGTCACTTCTGTGAGTGATTGTTTGTGATGTGTTTTCTTTGTACCACCCAAACAAATTAGAGGTGTGAGGTTTGGGAAGGTGAAGATAAGCGCCCCCCGGATGTATCTGCCGAATAATTGCTTTTAGTTGATCACTTAGTACTCTCCTTGCTTTCCCCATTGCATTCGTCAATACACTCACAGAGCGACTTCGATGTACCTACATACGCAGGCCCAGCTAATATCATGAACCTATAAGTGCCTTGTTTCAATCCGCCCATCGCCTTCTTATGACTCAAACTTTCATTATCCGGCCCACATCACTAAGATCCCAGGCAACCATGCGTTTTAGGTACGGGTAGATCAGGTCACACAATTAGTACAACTGAGAATAAAGGTATGTTTCATTTATTGATACCCATATTTGTTATCCCCCATATTCATATATGTACATATATATATATAGGTATGCATCTCATCTCCCAAAAAGCAAAGCACATCAGCACGTGTTCAACATACTTGTCAATGCTGTCTTCTCAGCTGAAGTCACAGACAATCCCCACACACTCTTCACCTTAACCCACATCCTTGCATAGGTGCAGTAATAAGATGCTAAAACAAATATTAGATTCACTTTTTCTCCCTCGGCTCAAAAAAGATGGGACCACTTACTAAGAGGTGGCTTCCACGCATCAGGCGACTTATCACCCTTCGCCTGATTCACGTTATCGGTGACCTGTGCCACACCGTCAGTTTATGTTTCCTCAAGTCAGTAAAAGATTGAGGGCTCACAGCAATTAGTTGCGGGTTCGTGAGATCATTGGCAAAGGACTGGCGTTTAGCCGTCGTCCAGGCGTTGGCTCCGGACTTCCAGGCATTGGAGAGGGGCACAACATGGTCGATGTCCTGGGGCAGATTTGTTAATCCCTATGACATGCAGATACCAAGCCAGATATGGTAATGAAAACTTACAAGATCAGAAGCAGCGGTCCAGGTCGCACCGTCGTAGGGCGAGAACCAGGTTCCGCTTGAGGCTGAACAATCGCTGGCCTGGACTACGTTGGATCCGTCACGCGCGAGAACTACTTCACGAGTGCTGTTCTATTATCAGTAATTAGGTTTATGGATGATTACCAGGCGCCTTACTTGCAAGATCCGCTCTGGGTGATCCAATGCGGGAAGAGATCACGGGAGTAACCGGTAGCATCTGTGGTCCTTGTGGTGAGAGCGGCAAGCATTGTCTTTGCGGAAGCGGCAGTAGGAATATTGGGAGGAGTTCGCTTCTCTAGCGTAGGGGCTGCGAGGGCGGCCGTGAGGAAGAGGGCCACTGCGGCGAGCTTCATTGTTGGGTATGTAAACGGTAAATGTGAATTAAGTGAGTGCTAATGTGAATGTCAACCTGGGGGTTTAGACAATGAAGAGGGGCCCAAGAGTCTTTATAGAACCGAATTCATTCCCTCAAGAATAATATCCTTAGCTCTAGATCTAGCATCCCAGAGCTGTCTTTCTGTTACAGGTCATGATCGATCTCTCAACCCCAATTGGCTATCTCTATTCACTATTGCAGCTCCTTCCCTTTCCGTGAGACATCAAGCATGCCCCCTTACTAGAGTGAGGAGAATCGTTACGGTCTTGTGCTCGTGGTATATTTTACAGGCTCTCGTTATCAGATACTGGGGTACCTTAAGGTGCAGTACTCTGCGATTTAACTCACTAAACCAACCACGGTTTTCGCCTCTATCCGCTAAGGCGACCTGCATAATTATTACTATCAGTAGCCTTAGGAATATCGGGTCCGCCTGGTTCCGACAAGTAAGGTTATTTCCACCTTCTTCAAAAGGGAAAGTTATGACGTCCAAACAGAGTTGTCGCCCCTAGACTTTTGAATTAGAGGTTATTTAACATTAGTATTAGTAGTGGGTGTGGGGGTTTACCAATCAGGTCGATAGTTATTAGTAGCAACGGTAGATTGGGTTGACCTCGGGCGCCTTCCATTTAGTCTGGTCTCACCCGCAATCTCCTATTATCGAGATGAAAAACCTTATCGAACCTCTCAGCCAACAAACCCATGATAGTCGGGGATCTCCAAAACGTTCTTTTTTACCTTCCGGTTTAGTGCAGTCCTTTGACTTACATAATCTCCCTAGGGACATCTGAAACCCTTTGGAACTTGGCACTAAGTATTTATGGTGCTGACCTGGCTATGATGTATTAGTATTAGCGCTGGGCACGCGGGCGACGTACTAAGTTGCTTCAACATTCCTCTGCGGTATCCAGTTTCGCTTCCTTGAGTTGAGAGTTGAAATCATACCTTTATAGGAAGGCGGCGGCCTCCGTTTAAATATCGTGAACCTTGGTCGAGTACGCTGGGATACACGTGCTTGTTTACATGATAGGAGTGGCTTTCTTGTTAATCTAAATACAGATAATACAACGCCTAACCGGTGCAACTAATCAACCGCCACGGACTTTGCTACAGATCCAGCAAGCGATGTTTAGAGTTTGTTTAAACTTGGGACATTAATACGGCGGTTATACCTATGATGGCCCCTCTCATATAGAATCCTGCTATCTTAATAACCCGTTGGGTGGACAGGGGACTGTCTATTATCAACTTCCTTCTACCATTGATTATCAAGTCTCGGCGCCGAAGCGCCCAGCAGACAGCAGTGAGATCAATAACTTCACATGTGCCTATCAATTGCCTGCACATTATACACCAGTGGCGGTGAATTGGATAAAAGATCTCTTCACTTAAGGGCGAGGCGTGAAGTGCGGCTACTAATTATCTTATCATGCCTCAGATTAAGCTTGCCCATCATGCTTTATCACTCGACAGCTCCCACAGAGAATACCACAGATATTTTTTTATAGACACATCGGGACTGTTGTACTCAAATAACATAGGTGCTGTAAGAGACCTAAACCGGGTAAATGATACGGGTGTCTTTGACTAATCTAGTATTTTAGTTGGTAATATTAGGAAATTGAATAAACGTAAGGATATATATTGATAGTTGCTGAATAAAGTCCTGTGCTATGCATGGAATTACTGAACTCTGCCGCGAACGTTCCTAGGCTATTGTATATCTTACTTAAATGTTGTTGGTACGAATCGGGGTGGATTGGAGATTGGGAGGGCTAGCGGAATGCGCTATATGTCAGGAAATATTCAATAAATCTACAGTAGACCTCTGCTGTACCTTTTTCCACTGTTTCCAGTTATCATGCTTCGAGTCTTGTATAGAATTAAGTATTGATCCTACCTAATACGTGCCATTGAAACTCGAGACTTAGATTTCATTGGTGAAAAATAATACAACTCATAAATTAAAGATCGACTTCAAATGCGTGGAATCGATATCTAATGAATAAAAAGATCATCCCTACCGTACTGTCCACAATAACACACACAAGGTACAACGTACGCTTTGTGTGTACCTAGATAGCTTGGTGGTAAACTGGTTGTGAATGCCCTATTCCCTTATTATCCCCTCCTGGCCAACACCCAGCTGCCCCTCTCACCCTCCATTTCCTCAGACATTCTCCTCAAACCCCTTCCCCCCTTCCCCCTACCACTACCTTCTAAAAGAAATTTATACATCAAAATATCAGGGCGACAAAACCTTATTACAAACTATTCGTCTCGTTCCATTTCGCAGTAATATAATCTCATCTCGTCTTCATTTTGACACTTTCATCCACAATGTGCAATTTGGGTCTTTGCACGAGCATCGAACCATTCCTTGTCTCGAGGGGGTTACCGGAATTAGCGGCGGTGGAGGTGGCGGTGGGTTCAATCGTGTAGGATGGAGAACCACAGGCGGTGGGAGTGGCGAGGGGAGGTGTTTCCCACCATTCATCTCCAGTTGCCTAGGCGTTGACATTGGGAGCGGCTTAGAGGCACTCTTCTGGTCTTTTGTTAGTCAACCGTCTTTACATAGTTGCTAGGAGTCTTATAATTACATTCGACTTCAGCCATAGTTTACCAGCGTTGTTCCACTTGTCGGCTGCAATTGCTGCCCAATGACGCTGCAGAACCTTCTCGTTATTCTTGAAAGCCGCACCCATGACGGATTTTGCGAATACTTCATCGAAACTCGAGTTTTCGCGATATTGCCTATTGTGGAAAACCATTCTTTGATCAACATGTGCACTAAAAAGGATTTCGCTGCCTGGGGATCATTACTTGCCCAGTGAGTTCAAGAACAATCTCATGAACCCCACATGACCAAGGACCTACGGGCTAGGATTAGCGATGCCCACCGCAGTCTGATCGACTCGGAGTGTAACCCACCTGCTTCCGCATTGCATCCAACTCAGGTACATTGTAGGCCCATCGTGCTTTGTCATACCACTGCTTCATCTTTGGCCTAGATATCTCTCGTAGTGTCTCGTGCTTCTCCGCCCAAGTTTGCAACCTTTCCAGTGTCACCTCCCCTCGACTTATCAAGTTCTTCACAGCACGTACTCTTTCTTGTTTTGCGCGGCCTAGAGGTGAGCCAGGTTTTGTAGCTTCCTCATCGAGAGTTGAGATACACTCGAATAGTGCTCCTATATCGCGGACGAGCTTCTTGAAGTCCTCTGGTGCATCTTTTGCTACTTTGAAGAATAGCCAGTAGAGCTTGTGGACGAGTGTTACAAATGCAAGAAAGTCTCCGGTACTGTAATCATACCCCAACGTCACCTCCATCGAAGACGACATTGTGATAGCTGAAGATTGTCCCTCAGAGAGCTGTTGATCTTGAAGCAGTTGTCGGTGGGGTTTCTTTAATTATTCCGCAGTCAAGCATAAAAGTTAAAGATGGGGCCACTGGATTTAATATGTATGTCGGGAGCTTAAACCTTGATCGTCAAGCAAAACAACAACACTTCTGTCAACCCCGCACCAAACAGCAAAATGCTGGCAACGAAATATTTTAGCCTTAATCAGCTTCATGTTTCATCCAATCCGAGTGCGCAAATGCGTTCCCAGTCAGTGGCTCAGAGCAATTCACGTCGTGGCGGAGGACTGACGTGGCTAGATTGTACTGGCGATGCGAAGAGCGATGGGGAGGTTATCCAATGGATGGCCTATTGATCTCGAGATGCATGGGGTGGCAAGCTTCCCAGCGCCTGCAGGCCTCCCGCATGCGGCTCCAAATCCCTGGGTGGATTGGGTGGATCATGGAAGCCACCAACACCCCTCGCACACGCCAACTACTTGGAAATGGGATGTTTTAGTATGCAGATCAAGCGTTTCCTACGTACTTACCCAGGTACGGACGGGAAATATAAATATAGAATCAACACAAAAAGGATATGCATTTGCAATTTGATACATGTATTTTATCCTAGGCTTGAGCTGCAGCCCTAGGCCTGTCCGCCAAGCAGGATAATTCATTAAGGTGATATTTTCTAGAATCGAATCGCATATACATATATATCCGGATCCTCTATTAGTGATCAATCTCCTCTATAGCTATCAGTGATCAATTTTTGACCCAGATAGGGTACATACATGAATGTGACCGCATACCGACTTGGGTCGGACGTGGCATCAACAACTATAATAATTGTTTCGTTGTGGAGTTAGCAATAGCTAGTAAACATTACTCTGGAAAGTCCAGCCCTACGTATCCTAGTCGGGCCAAACAGAAATTCTCGGCGCGTATCGATCTTCATCATTGGGCTTCAATAAACTCAGCTTTGGCCCCGACCTGACCTGTGTAATTTTTATATTTTTTTCCACATCAATATATATCGCTCGTTGCATCAACATTTGCTGGCATTTAATGAACTGCCGAAAAGATGCTGAGTTATATCGTGCTGGGGGGGCACATAAGGCAGCGGTTGGTACACGAAAGTGTGATCGTGAAGGTGGTGATCGGTAAACGTTCGGGAATCATAAGTGCGCACTCGACGCCAATGGGGTCAAGTATAAATTGTCATATTTATGACGTCTCCCATTAAGTGATCTAGGCCGGGTCTCTGAGCGACATGCCATTCATTATGATGGTCCTATGGGGTGATGAGGCTTTTATTACGATTTTAGGGTGTGAGAGTTCGACCTGCGCATGCTGGACGACGTGTATGACCCCGAAAGCTCGATCTGATCCATGGGGTTTGCACACTTGCGAAGATGACAGATTCACCAGTATTATAACTGGTGAGATGAATGAACCCTAACCCATAGGTGTCAGCTAGCTGTGAGTCGAAAGAGGATGTATGATAATAAATAAAGAACGGATTTAGGCTTGCTTTTCTCGAAAGATCTTGTGCTCGTTCTCGATTCCGATGTTACACTTGCATGAATCATGCGAAATCACTCGTATCTCATTCGCCCGGCATATCCGAGATCCTCCAATGAGTTGCTACACCATTGTGTGTTGTATTTTCTTTTTTGTAGGTTGGATATAGGACTGGAGATATATAGATGAACAGAGAAGAGGCCTGCAAGCTTGGATCTCGCAGATATATAAGGTGCGGTCCTGCAAATAAAAAATAAAACCACATTTCCAAATCCAAAGATTAGGTATAATGGGCTGCGGCCATATTTTACGTGTTGGAGGGCCACGATTCTCGGCCAATAGGGATCTCGCTGCGCAGGGAAATAGAGTATCCCTATCCTTCGGTTCAGTGAAGTACAGCCACTCTGCAAAATTAAAAGTGTTCGTGATTCAGATTTCAGAGTGAAACGTAATCGTGGCGGACCATCAAAAAACCCCAAGGGGGGACTTTCCCTGTGACCAATGGCACCCGAAATCAATGAAGGATAAGATCAATGACCACCTTCTTTTATCTATAGTCACGAACTACATGTATGTTAGATATTTTTTCGCTATTTTGAATCTCAATATTAAAGGTAACATCGACATCTCGGGTGCGCCACACTGGGCACTGACATTAAACCAAATCACGAACACTTTTGCTGAGTGGCTGTATGTACATTGTTCAGTGCAGCCACTCTCAGGGTGAAGGCGGAGACGCCAAGTGTAAATCACTGCAAACACAACTATCAGACAGGATCCGCCATCACTAGGTTAGAGACTGTAGCTTCTTCGAGGGGTTTGATGATTCACACACACCGAAATATTAAATGGTTCTCGGCACAGATGCATGAGATGCATATGCTTCTATTGAGTCGACGAGGAGTTTTTTAGGCCATAGGCCCATATACACTTACAGTGCTGGAAAGGGGTAACGATGCTGTAAGAATACGGTATCGATATGGTTTTCTACTTACAACGCTAGTTTAAACTAGTATTCGTGACTCAATACATGTAAACTGTATTCTCGAATAACTCCGTATTACTAATTAACATCTGCATAGATTTTGAGGTACAGTCGCATCGATATGCCGGATCGCAATGCGCCGGATCCTTGTTGTCCCAGAGATTTTGATTTTTTTTTGCTGCAAAATCAATTTGCTATCCCAGTTAAACAATTTTTTTTTTTTTGCTATCCTGGTTGCCATATAATTCTAGACTACGGTCTACATGCAATTAATGATTTAAACAAAAAAAAAAGGTTGCTATCCCGAATTTTTGGCTATCCGAAATCCTTAAAATCTTGATGTCGAGTTGCGGCTGACTGTCATGTTGCCAAATATTCAATTAATGTGACATGCAAAAATAGTCGTTTGTCACGTATTGAGAAATAACATTACTAACAAAATCTATTTACAAGCCACGTCACGTTTCTATGAACAGAGAGAAATATTTTGGTCTGATGGTTGGGTATCACTCATGTATTCATGAAGATACAAGCACACGAAAAGGGTATATTTGAACAAAAGAAATGGAAAAAATGAGTTTGGTGAAATAACATACAATAATGAATAAAAAACCCAAAAACAAAAGAAATGAAATGAGACCGAGAGCTGATTGTGACATGAAATAAAAAAATAAAAATAAAAATACTCCAACTCCAATCCCCCCAACCAAGCCCTAACCAAAGCCCAACCCTAACCATTAATGATAATAAGGACCGCCACCCATTCTTCCTGGGGTCCCCTGTGGGCCCATGCCCCATGCATCTTGCCACCTAACCTTATTTTCCATCAGAACTGGCGAACCTAATCCGCTGCCACTAGAAATGCTATCATATCTCTTGCTCTTTTTCCTTCCTAATCCCCCGCCTATAACTGAGCTATTCTCAACATCTCCCATCTCATCGTCTCCATCATCCCCGCTCTCAATATCATTCATTCTCCCCCCTGATAGCTCTGATGTTTCTCTCTCATTATCGTCACGGCTGTAGTTTGGCGGCGCCGCAGTCGGAGGCAAGGGCTCGCCAGACCTCCAGGTCCTTGGAACAGTCCAGCAGTGCGAGCGGAAATGGCTCCGTTCATCGGCCATGCTAGATCCCGATACACCTGATGAATCCATGCCACGCTCACCACCATATTTCCATGGCGGGGTACCCCGAAGTTTTGGACAGAGGAAGTAATCAACACCCTCAGTGTATCTGACTCCTGGTGCATCGACAGCGACTGTGGCGAGGGTTTGTAAGATTCCGTAAATGAGAATCCACCTTCCCTTTCGGGCATCATGTGGGTCAATTTCTGATGCGGAAATAGACTTTTCGTGCTTTGCAAAAGCATCTACCAGGTCATTTGATACTGATGAACTCATGAGAGACATGATATTGGTCGACTCTGATAACGACAACGCAGCAGCTTTATCCGCGGTGGCAGGGGTGGTAAACGCTGATGTCGGCGTATTTGTGATGGAACCCCTTCTGGCACCTTGAAAGAAGCGATTCTTGAAGCCCCGCCCCATAACCATGGGTGGTGGCACTAGTGGGAACGGATATGGCATATGCGGATAATTTTGCTTCTCATCAAATGTGATTAGAATATCAGTGATGTGAAGTTCCTCGTCGTCTGCTCGCCAGTGGGGTGATTTATGATTGACAAGTTTGTTTCCGGCAACAGTGTTGTTTGGCTTATTTACCACGGCGACGCCCTGAGTATTGCTCTGGCGGGGTTGGTGGGTTTGGGCGTTACTGTTACTCCATGACACATCCCTGTCGACTAGATAGTCATAAAGCGCTGAAAAATCTCGCTGGAGTTGGACATATACCATTCTGCTCAGGCGGCCATCGGGTGTGTGAGGCGGCCATGACCCAAACCTTGAGGAATAGTGTTTGATCAAAAACTTTTGGAACTTATCAAATGCTGCCCTTGCATGTGGTGCTGCTGAAGACGTGGTAGGCCACATGTCAGTAAAATTGAAATTACTCAATCTCTGATCTGCCCCAGCAACACGGACTTGAATCTCTAACGAGGCTCGGTCGATCAGAGCCTTTGTGATTGGTGATATCTCCCTCCACTCTCCGCCCCCTTCCAACCGCGCCAGCATTCCTGTACAATGAACAAATCCTTCCCGCCACAGGCTTTCAACACCTCCTACCATCTCACCACCACCTAACCCGCAACCCAAGGCTCCAGACGCACTAGCCTTTTCCGCCCAGACCACAAGACCTGCAGCACCTTCAGGCCAGTTACGAACATCATCAAAATCACGACCTTTGAGGTAATCAATTATGATCTTTTGGGTGCTTATTTTCCCCCTGGGGCTCATAAGGCTTCCGTAAGGAGATTCGATTTCTGATATTCCATGATCCACAAGATCGTAATTCAGAGGGTTCGGGGGGCTAAGATATAAGTCCATTCGGTCGACGAGGTCAAGCAGAGTCTGACCGAGTGTTATACCTACTAGCGCTTTGTTGAAAAGGACTGCAAAGAAATTGCGTGTGGTAAGATGGTGCTTGTGGGTTGCGAGCTTGTCACCACCCATTTGGGCAGGGAAATATAGTCTGTATTGAACGCCTTCCTCGCTATTTGCATCGTTCTTATTCGATTTCTTCTGTGAGCCGAGCTGGTATTCAAACTCCATACTTGTAGGTGAGATCCCATCATCAGATCCATTTGCACCTGTATACCGAGGGGGCGTTAATGGTCGCTCTCTAAACGATTCTTCAAGCGCGGCTATCAAAAACGGCGATTCGGTCTCCCTTAGAGTGGATGAGTGTAGTCGAAATGATGCTTTCGGTGGTGGTGGTTTGTAAAGACCTTGAGGATTTCGAGGCATTATTGGTCGTTCGATAAGATAAACAAGCGTGTCACCATCCGGGAACCACAACTCCAGGTCCTATCAACGAATTATTAATAAAGATTTTGATATTAAGGGAAGGAATATACATGTAGTGTATACCTTTCTTCCTTGCCCCCCACTTTCCCATAATTCTTCCCGTCGTCCGCCACCTTCCCATCGTTTTACCTCTATCTTCTCACCTAGTGACAACATGCCTCCACCCAACCCCAATCCCAACCCCAACCCATATCCACTTTGGTGTACATCTTTCTTCCCAAGACCCGAACCACTACTCAACCTCCCTCTAATCTTCTCACTATGGCTATCAAAGAAGCTCCTCAAGGCGCTTTTCCCGATCTTCGGGCCCGAGTGCGATAACTGAATGCTCCCGCGCGAAGATCCTGACACAGACGATACAGACGGTGTCAACAAACCCCCAGACCCAATCTTCGCAACACCCTTCGACCCTGCCCGCGAGTGAGAGGCTGTCGAAGGCGAGGACGGTGATCCGGAGGCAGAGATTTTGTCGAGCTTGACTCGGGCGCGGGCGGAACGTTGTGCCATGTTTAGTTGCTTGTATGATGTGGAAAAAGCTGGTTGTTACGAAGTGGGAAGAGCTTGATCAGTCAGACTACTCGGACTTTCTCTCACTTGTTGCACACACAGCACTGCTTGCTTGCTGATGCAGGCTTTTTTTCTCTTATCTTTGATATATTATAACGTAACAAGGCTGAGGCTGAAATAACGAACTGATAACGGATTTCGAGCCACCACACACAGAAATATGTAAGCGATGGGGGGAGTGGTGCCCAGGGATTTGATCAAAACTCAAATTAAAGGAAGGGAGAGAAAAAAAATTAAAAATAAGGGAGAGAGATAGGTAACTGGTTTAATATGAAAATGAGAGGAGAAAAAAGTAAAAAAAAGGAGGTATGGTGAGTGAGTAGAGTTGATGTAGGGTTGGGTAATTGGAGTAGATAAAAGAAAGCTGATATGTTGGTAGCGGTGGTACGTACATACTACATATGTACGGTGCTGTAGGTACTCATGTAGGTCATGGTGGTGGGCTAGGCGTGGAGTCCGCCGCAGCGCGGACGGCTACTTGGCTTAAAAGGTATAAAGTCGCAAGTACCAATCTGTACGACAGCACCTTTACCAGGGATTCTCCAGAAAAGCAAAAAAGAAAAGAAAAGAAAATAACACAGACAAAGAAGAAGCTAGTGAAGCTACTCTAGTAGAGCCGGGTGTCCATAGAGCACAAACCAAGACATACACACACCCAACAAACACTCAACTACTAGTAGTAGTCATCATCATCAAGGATGATTATTCCGTCATCACAATCGTAATATAACTCACTTACGAGATAGTTTCCCTTTCCCCCCCTCTCTGCAAGAACCGAGACAACGCCTCTTAAAGGTGTCGTGACAGAATTCAATATTTCGAGTAATGCACTTCTTAGCACTTAGTCGTGATAGAACGACAAGATCATGGAGTGAGGGTTTTGTGTGGTCCACAAGGTGATCGCGCGCCGGACAGCGGGCCGGACAGGCCTACCCTTCCTATCCGTTCACGGGGTTGGCTCTAGAGTAGCAAATGGTCGAAGGCAGTTGAAGGTTCCGAAAGAACCATTTAGCGCTCGATGTGAGCGGATAACTAAAATTAAAAGTGATATAGGTCTATTTAATTAATAGCTGAGATCTGAATCAGATCCGGAGTGAGCGAAGATGGGACCTAGGGGGGACGATTTGTACCCAACGTTGTGTAGTTAGAGTAGGTACTATACAGGTATTCTCCTAGGTAGTTCTACCGAGAAACAATTATCATAACCATGTTCATGTCGGATCGGTGTGTGTCTTACTCCACCCGGCCCCCAGATTCAGATTCTCTAGAGACGAAACTTTCTTTCTTTCGAGGCTCGGCAACGTAGAGTACGCCCGGCTCCAATGGAGTGGTGGATAGGTTGTGATCTGTCTGTAGGGTATCTACCTGCAGTCGGTATAGGATACAGTAAGGATGTTCCTAGCTGCTTCTTTCCCCGAGTCCTCGATACAATTCCACCCGAGACCCAGGAGACGGGACTTGTTCAGTCAACTCCTAGACAACTCCTAGGCAGGGTAGGTGCAACTATTGCTGCCTAAAAGGTCGTTAGAGTACTATTCCGATTATGTATTCGCAGGTGGAAAAAAGAATGAAAAGTAGAATGGAATCCCTACAGCGCGGGGAAACAGCCTCCTTCAGGATCCGATCTGGGGGTGGTGGTTGTTGAATTGATCCAGTCGGATGTCTCTGCGTTGCTCGTGTGCGCGCGAGGCACGTGTTTTTCTTATTTATTTTATTACGCTATTGATCCTTCCTAGCTAGCTGTGAGGGATGATCTAATAGATAAATAAATTAGCATGTAGGATGTCCGGTACACACGTTTAGAACTATTTAGAACTACGTATTTTCATCGTAATAAAGCATATTTGTAATTTAGTGGGGGGCGCGCGCTACTCTGGAGGTATGCTGCTAGCCTTACCGCGCAATCCTTCTTTCCTCACTTCCCCCGCAGGTATTCCAGCTGATTTTCAACATAAACTGTGTTCATGCTGTTGACCAACCCCGTGTCAATGGGTTACATACGTGGTGATACAATAACACACCGGTTGTTGGCTTAGCCTCCTCCCGCTGCATGCCTCTTTCCCACATGTTGAGTACTTGCAGAGTAAACGGTATATTCAGAGACAAGTGCTCCTTTCTGTGATGCGCGTTCAAAGAGTCACCCCGTATTTGGAGCTCAATGCAGGTCTCCACCGAGTCCAGATCACTTCTAGCTTAGCCTCCCAGGGCTAGGTCTCCGGTGGTATAAAGGCTCCGAAAGATCACAAACACCATTCACTTTGTTTTGATACAATTATAGTTAACGGCATTATACCCCATGAGTTGAATCGAACTGAGATTTTGTTTGATTGCTCACATTATAGACTAAGTAAGCTAGGTATCTAGAAAACGGTGGGTTTAATTTCCGTGCATCCTTGCTCTATTGTTATCTTAGCAATGAAGCGAGACGAACAGGCAAGGGAACAGCATCATAGGAACGCCTGAGCGCGCTTAGAAGCGAAGAATGAGGCCTGTAATTTGAGAGACGGAACAATGGGACGCTCTAGAACGGTATTTCTCAACACCTGAGCGCAGGATCTAGGAGCTCGAGTTCCGTCTTGGGTCGACATTTCACAAACTACATAAGGAAGTAATCAGCCAGTAAAGTCATTCAGCTATATGGCTCGAGAAGCTATGGTGTGTAAGTGTGTAAACTTCGGCGTTTGCATGCCAATCAATCTATAGAAATTAGGAGATCTACCCCCATAATGGTACTAACACCTAGCTTAACGGTGGAATTTTCTTTAATTCCCATATCAAAAAAAGTTCCTCTGAGGTTGACACACCCACCCCCTATGCTTTCTCGCGCCATAGACAGTTGGAGAGGGGGAAGTATACCTATCATATCGCTCTTCTCTCGCCTGTCCCTGGTCATTGTCCCTGATATCCTCTAGTAGCTGTTCCCACAATTGGCTCACCTACAATTAACCGTAATTGCATGACGCCACAACCGAGGGGGATTTTCGGCTAGGTTTCTTATAACACCAAGGTCTTTCTTCTCATAACGAGCTAACCCTTCTAAAAATTTCACGTCCACCCCCGAAACTTTGGCGGAGGCAAAGCGGGGGCGGGCGGATTTAAGGTCGAGGTGGGAAGGTAATCCGTTTGATCTGCTTTATGCAGGGTCGGGGTATTATTTGTAATTGTGCCTGGGGGTAGCTAGATGATCAGGTACGAAGAAGCGACTTACTCGATTGCGGTCATTTCGGAAAGAAAGCAAGAAGAAATAAGAAAGGGTTAGCGCATTTCTTTGGCTAATACCAATAAGGATAACGATGAAAGTACATGTAGGTACATGACGTACTTACCCGAAAGCCCTCTTGAGGGAAATCATAGCATATCACTCGACATATATTGGCGCTTAATACATGTACTCTAGATTTGGGGCGTCACCCATAGAACATGTACAAACAAAGCCCAACTATTAGGAAAAAATGTTTCCACCCGAAATTCAACTCTATTTAGATTAGGTAGTCTTACCCGATCTGTTCATGGCTGTGAGTTTATGGCCGCTTTGGGGACAAACAATGCAAAATTATACATATGATTTGGATGATCATATGGCATCAAAGAATATGTATTTGCCAGGCCTCTTGGTAAAGACTCCAACTCCAACATAACACGGTCCAGTTCTTGGCTCCCGGAACAATCCGAGGCTCTGCGTTTAGTTATGGAGTGGAATACTATGCAGGGCCAATGGGGTGTAGCCGCCGTAGACGGGGTAACGGGATATCCATGCATATGACTTGCAATTTGGGACTCAAGCTCGATATATTCTTTTACTTGGCCCTTCGGGTGATTCCGTTCAATAGATGGTTGTATCGTATGTGTACGCGTTGAGAGCAAGCTGAAGTATCTCCAAATGAAATTTCAGTCATCGACCCGGAAGAGTAATATGTTAACCTGACGACTACAATTCTCAACACAAAACTCCTGGTGGGATCGGTAGCCTTGCTTATCATCTGTGACCTAGAACGGAAATATCCGGAGGAGAAAGATCTCTTTGGGAGACAGAACAGCGGGCCTAGAAATTAAATGTCTTAGATGGCATGGTTCAAACTTTCGCCTCGTGGATTGAGGATCCTATCCTAGTACCTCTGGTAGGATCCTAGGAAAAGCGGAAGTATCCGATAGTAGATGTGTTATTCTTTCGACCTTTCAGAGTGAATTCAATTGAAACTTAAAGAGCGTCTGGCTCGCCTTATCTGACAGGTGTCATATCCTTGGTGGCATATATTCTTTACCATGTCTTCATTGTGTCCTAAGAGATTCTTGAGATGGGTACGTACTTAATGATCGCGAAGTTTCTATTCCTATCGTGACAGTACATTGTGGCATTGTGGTTTCTTGGCGTATTCTTAGGGTTTCACCCCCCATGTCCCAACAGGCACAGCGAGGGTGCAAGAGATTAGCATTTTTCATATCGTCATCTCCTTCTGGAAGAATTTGATCCTGCTCGATTTTATCGGCTGTGGTTTATGTGATCGATGCCCTTAACTTTGGACTCAACATGAGGTGGTAAAGATTTATATCAAGCTTAGCTTAAAAACGTTTCGTTTCTCTTTTGCAACTTCTTCTCTTTCAGGATGTATCCGATACCTTCGATTTCCCCTTGATTCATCAGCTGTCAAATCCATTTTGCGTCACTCATTACTCTTAATAGGATGGTATTTTCGGGAATATACATGTGATCTCAATTATATTTCTCTATATTGCATAAGATTCGCATATTTATACAACAAACCTTCGTCATATCACATCACGGAGGACTCCATTGTCCTCATTGGATAGTTGATCGATATCACAGCCCAACCGCATGCGTTCCAATCACAAAATCTCGGGGCCAGTACGCGTGATACAAAATATCTGTAGATCGGGAAATGTCCACCGCGCTGAGCTACTGCTCATTACGAGATGCAATGATTAAATTTGTTCGTTCTCGGTCCTGTGATGTAGATATGCGTATAACGGAGGTCTACGGCCCATATATGCGTATGGTACCGTATCAACTATTCGTTTAATTCGAAAAAGGATGAGCACGAAGATGATAAGCCCAGGTACATATATCCCCATAGATAATCAAAAAAGTTCGGGAATATTAATACTCAGCGTATGCATGTGTCAGTCAGTATTCTTATCGCTCTATCAGTGAAGTCTTGGCGCCTAATATCGCCGCAACGTCTGGGGTGGATGTGATATAATAGGATCCACTTTTTAATTTTATTTCGCGGGGTAGTAGATCAAGCTCAGGCCAGGGGGCATTCGGCAGTTATGGCTTGTAACAGTTGTACAAATCTTTCTGTATCTGAGCAAAGGAGTAGATATCGTGGGTATACCGATTGATTGATAACACGCCCTCTCTAATCATGATCAAGCTAGGTATTGCCCTATTAAGTGGTTCAAAATAAAAGAAAGAAGTAGCATTAGTTAGCCACACATACATGGTATAGATTGTGCTATCTATTCGCCGGGCAACAATTAACCGCTAGTATATCCTTTCATTTGCTGGAAAAAAGTAGGCTCTCCCTATAAGCTAGCCAGCCTAGCGAGAGTAGATATTTCAAAATCGAGACGGGGTAATTAGAAGGAATCAAAGCCTACCGAGATACTTCGATATTTCTCCCCCTAGCTTCGGCAGAATCGTAGTTGAAGTGTGGTTTCTAGAGTTGTATCATAAGACCTCACTCGGAAGTAAATTCTTCGGTTTTGATGTATACTGACAGGGGAAGAGAGCCTTTATCTCCTGTTGATGTTCCGTTTAGATAATTTAGTGATATCTAACCCTAAGCAACATTATACATATATCTTGATATTATTTGGCTCTTTCTCCCCTTAAACTTATGCATGTAAAGCGCTCGTGCGAGTTATATATTTATATAACCAACTAATCATCTGAGTAATTTGACGACACTTATTGGTATCAAAACCGGCTAGGTACTCAGACACCATGTTCAAAGCATGTAAATCATCATCTTTCAAAATATTCATGGACCCAATATCTCTCTTACCTATACTACTAAAAAAGGTAGAGATTAAATAAAATTTACACTTAATTTCGCCACCCTCATTGTCCTCCCCGTCGAGTTAACAAATACCTACCCCGAATAGCCCGAGATCTGGCTCTACACACATGGATTATCCCAATCTAAAGATTGCAGTCACTGCTAGAGAAACATACAGCACAGCCTAGGTCTACGAGGGACTTTCTGTGGATCATACTATGCTAAAAACGCGTGGGGAAGGATTTAAATGGTGGAAAAAATGGGATATATGTGCATGTGGACGTTGGTTTTGACGTGTTGAAGTTGGCCATGAAGACGTAGGAGCTATGTAAATTTGCGTACTTGGAGGATGCTATATTGTTGTAGTGAATTGATCGCAGGCTTAATTAAGTGATAAACAGTTGAAAGCTAGCAGTAGATCTTAAGCCTTTCTATAGAGGCTATATATTTTATATGTGTGAATATATATAACTAGAATCGAGGTAAGCTTATAAGCATATGCATTCAAATTGCAAAGTCCAAACCTGGCGACAGAACAGGCACCATCAAAATCCCGTGGTACATATATAGAGACTTGTAATTAGACAGTTACTCAGGATATGAAGGGTTCATATACGGCCCCAGGGGGAAAGATGGGAGGGGAGACAGAGTCAAAATTGATCGAGGTAAATACATGTAGTTACTTGTATGGTGCGCATACTCATAAAAGTGATAGGGTGGCGTATAGAAGATATAGAAGTGGAACAATTGTGGCTGTAATATTGCCTCATGGGCCAATAAGAGGAGGGCCTTCTTCTGTATCACTACTATGGCCTAATCGGGTTTGCTTCTTTAAGGGTATAAATGGGTATAATACTGTTCCACTTTGCTCAGTCTTGGCGCATTTTACATACTAAAATACCCACTTTCAAATTTGAATAACTTTTTAACCAGGACAGATATCAAAAATCCGGTGGATGGATCTATTCTTCGTTGCCAGTCTTTGAAATTCATCCACCGGATTTTTGGTATCTGTCATGGTTGAAAAGTTATTCAAATTTGAAATTGCACCAATTTTTGTCTACATTTATCGGTATACGCACCATATTTCTTTTCTTTTCTTTTCATTTTTTGTAAGTGGTGGTGGAGTCTGTTGGGAAGTTATGTGTCAGTGTGATATTGCCATGGCCATATTGCTACGAAAGTCTGCATGCTACTAAATTAATCCAAAAAAGTCTAAACCTTGTTGAAAGGTAGGTATTTACATCTACGAGTGATATACCATGAGCTAAATATAAATAGGGGTTCTTTTTTTTTTTTTTTTTTTTTTGTTTACTTCATTATAAATAGGGGTTCCATGTATGTACATACATACTTATAAATTCTACACAATACAGTCAACTTTGGAGCAACGACGAATCTGGGACAACGACGAAAACACAGATTTCAGCCAACCAAGTGATTGCATATCAGCCCGAGCGCTACTGTCTTGACTGAAAATGACCCCTGTTCGTCGTTCAATCAGTTTCGTCGTTGCCCCTAAGACGACTGTAGCTAGAATTCGTTATATACATGTATCTAGTACCCTCAAATTGCAATTTTTATCACAGCTTATACATACTAAGGCTAGAGCGATTCTACAGTTAAGGATAGTCGAGTGCTTAGTTATAGCGACTAGTAGTTTTTATTCTTTTGTTCCCCTTCGTTTAATTTATAGCAAATAGTAGTTATGTACTAGTATGCCTAATAAGAGAAATATAGACTATCAGCACATTTATAAAGTTGTAGCTTAGCTACGTATATCACAATACATACATATTGGAGTTAGTAAATGTTTGAGAGATCTATGGTTCTCTTCGATTGTGTTCGGATACCAAAGAAAGTCCTATAGCCCTTTATTATATAGATATGTTGATCATCAGTCTATAGAGCTACATAAGCTATCTGCAGTCGTATATAGATAGATGTGTCTAAGGAGATTTGTGGTTGACGATTATCGCTCAGTGATTTAATATCTTGATATGTGGGTGTCTATAGAGGTACATTAAACTAACAATTTAAAATTGTAACTGACGAGGCGCCGGCGGCTCATTTTCAGCAGCAAGTACTTCAGCCCATACTAGCTCAACCACATAAGAGTGTACTATTTTCGCAATGTATAAACTTCTAATAAAAACAAACCAAAAATGGTTCGTGGCTGCATGTAACCCTTGAAAGAGAGACATATCTCCATCTAGAAGACTCAAAACCACATACCTCAGCCCCGAGGTGTGATATAGTGAGTGAGCGGACAGAAAAGCCTTCGCGGGAAGGTTGGTGATGATTCTAGTACACGTTTTTAACAGCTTTTGGTAAAGGATAGGTTGGATCACCAGTTCAGCTTTCTCGTCGATCAAGGTTTCCGTTGGTTTGCTTCCACCCAAATCTTTGGTACCTTTATTACCATTCGCAGCTGGTTGCTCCTTTATTTTTAGTAATGGTATATGTTCCAAACTAGTCATAGCGTCCTTATTCGAAGCTTCCCCTCGGCCAGAATTTCTCTCTCTTGTTTTTGTCTCTTCCGCTGTTCCTGGGTATCGGGCTCCTGGGTCAACTTCCTCTTCCGATAGATATGTCACGCTCGAGAATGGCATACTTTCGGTAGCAGCCCGAGCGATACCTGCGAAAGTCTGAGCTGACACCTGCAGGAAGAAAACCACACGATCTCTCTTTTCGATAGTTTGGTGTTTAGATAATTTGACATATTCATATGTACTTGGTGCAGTTAGAAAGTTGTAGATTTTGACTGCGGGTACCGCTGGCACACTAATCAAAAAATCGCCATAACTCACCTCTGCAGGAAAGCTACGGCAATTCTTATCCAACCAGCAGAGAGTAGGCGCTACTGTTAGATAGCTAATGTAGGCGTTAAAGCAGACGAAATGAAAGAGACCGAGAATGATAGCAATCTTTGTGAGCAAAAGGGAGCTGTGGAAACGGAGTCTTCGAGACCGCATCATAGGGCGGTAAATGAAGTCTATAACGCTGGAGGACAGACCCCAAAGAGTAGTATAAAGACTTGTTATAAGGGTGAAGAAGAGTAAGATGCAACTGTAAAAGTACTTATAGCAAGCGAATAAAAGACGAAAAACTTGTCTAAGACTCACTCGAAAGTAGAGGTCTATAATGGTGCGTAAAGGGCCGTATAGACCGATCATGATAGGGTTGAAGACCCAATAATACCAAGAAAGATTTTCTATGACGGCCCGATCGGCGTAACGAATATTTCTTGGTGGCATGTTGAATATTTTGCGTAGGCAGAGGTAAAAATAATAGCAATTGGTGAGGTAAAGGGGCCGAGACGAATCTAGTAGACAAATAACTCATTAAATAACTGTTTTGAGTTGCTCTGAGCTAGTTGCATACCAATTGCTAGTGAATGTGCGTATTTATATACCGGTCATCCCGTTCGTGGTCGTACGTTTTCATATGTAGTTTGAAAAGATATCCATTCATTAATCAAAGTTTCAAGTTTATCCTCTTGATTATTTTGTGTATGTAGAGAGAATTATATGCATGGTCCTAGGACAACTTGAAATTTGCGTAGGCTAAGGTGCTTCGAATACTTTTGATCTGATTCAAGCTCAATGTGCTAGTGGCGCCCGGGAATTAATGAATTGGGCAAAAGAAAATAGTGGCACTCGGGGAATTCGAAAAGATCTAGAGTGTTTAAGGTATATTTTTATATGTCATGTACAGCCACTCATCAAAAGTGTTCGCGATTCACATTAAAGTTAGCCTATGCGTAATGTGGCTTACCAGACTTTACGGTCAAATTGAGGAACTAAAATTTATCTATATAATTATATCCAGTGAGTAATTAACAGAAAAATTAAAATACCATGAATGTCTAATATTGACTTTAATTTGACCACCATCGACTGTTGCTGCGTTGAGGTTTTGAACATTTCAATTATAATTATGGGCACTTTGATTCCTAACTTGAGCTGGACATGTCCGAATCAACAACGCTTTTGATGAGTGGCTTTATATACATCGTAGTTGAGCCTTACAGCAAGTTCCGTAATCACAGGCTCAAATTACGTTCACACGATATTCTCCCGAAAAGGTAATTTTAACTGCCCAGATAGCCGATAGCCTATAACGTCACCGGGAAAGCAATCAAGGCCTAGGGTGACAACGGGATGATCCAAAGTTGCTGAAGAAAGTTGAATTTATATACAGTTACGGAACCAAGTAGCCAGAAGTGTTATTTAGATGTCTTCCAACTATTTTTCACATGATTTACCTCTATCTAACGAGAGTACTTAATTGTTTCAGAGAGGTCATTGACTGGGTTAGGGAGTGTAAGCTTTATCGACTTTACTAAATTTTGGTGTATGTATATATTCATTATTATAACTCCAGGATTCGGAAAGATACACTGGACCTTCGCATATGTGCCTGCCTTCATACCGCGTGAGGCCATCCAGTCGCCGTGACCACTCACTCGCCGTTTTTATTGGCAATGAACAAATAATAAAGCTAGTTTTAAGTACTTATATGAAGTTATATCCCAATTCCTCAATAATCCTCTTTCTGAATTCAGGGAAACGGGGAATGAGTGGTTACAACGACTGAATGGCCTCGCGGTATGAGTTGAGAATGCTTTTTGGGTCTAATATTATGAAACCTACTGTAATGCTTACATGTACTTATTTGTTTACTAACATGAGACCTCGGAAAACCAAGCGCACGCAAGCCACATGATGTCTCGGAAGTTCTTAACTTTCTTCCTTCGTTACCAAAGTATTTGGGGATACCCGCGCGCCTGGAAAAAATTGCCAAAATTAACTCACATGTATACGTACTCTACATTCATCGGCGCAGAAATTACATATACGCAAATGAGGGTATAGAGTATGTAGGTACGTACAGTCAACTTTGGCGCAACGTTGCATATCAGCCTGAGCGCCACTGTTTTGACTGACAAAGACCCCTGTTCGTCGTAACTCAACCAGTTTCGTCGTTGCCCCCAAGACAACTATACATATAGTGGTGGGTAATAAGTCATCAGACGGAACGCCACCAAAGTACACGTCTGCAGGCAAAATTGTGGCTAGGTCGTCCGAGTGACTTATTCCACCGCTGTATGTAGTGGTTCCCGGGGCAATGACAAACCTGGTTGGATAGCGAATGGGCCAATACAAGCAACAAAAACAAACAAAAGCGCACCAGCCTCTTTGCCTGGCTGGATATCAGTCGCCATTTGCTATCGGGCCGGTTTCGTCATTGTCACGGGGGAATGGTATGGGTAACGCGGGTATTATTAAACGCCTTAAACGCGGCTTAAAGATTGAGGCTGAGGCTGAGCTAATTAGACTGAGAGGAGGTTACGGCTACAAGCGCCACAATCCGGTAGATCGGCGACCGATCGAGCCCTTCCCGGAAAAGAGTGTTTGATAAAGTCAAAGAAAGGCACCCCGCGGACCTTCTGGAGGGTGAGCGAGCGCCCTAGGCCAATATAAATGTTAGGAAAACAGCCCCCAGGTCATTACATTCATTCAATTTTTGAATTCGAACTATGCACACATAGACTCCTTGACCCCCAATCTCGGAATGAACAAAGAAAATAAAGGAAAGTACATATGTAGATAAAGCCGCGGTGATTCAACAAGCAATATTAATAGAGGAAAAGAAAAGAGGGACAAAGAAGTGAATAAAAAACATGCCGAAGAAAAATAAGTGGGTATTCGCTCAAATAGTAGTTCCAGCACATGGGTTGCTATCAAAAACGACAGAATGGGGGACGAAAATAAATAGGCGGTAGTAAAAACGAAGTACGAAAAATACAAGGTATCAACAATCAATTTTCTATCATCCAGAGAACAAGACCAAAGCAGATGTGACTCAACAGGTATCAATATGTAAAGAAAAAGATAACGATAAATCACAATTAAACCCTGCGTGCATCGTCTGTACGATTCGCTCTTTTGTGCACTTATTCCTTCAGTGGACTCGTCGAGCCTCCAGATCCCCCTCGGTTCAATTCCCGGCCGCCGATAGGTGTGCTCTTGATATCATATTTTTTAGAATCTGTTTCCGACCTTCGTACCGGCTCGAATCCACCAACCTGACCAGCTCCTGCTCCCGTTATAGCCGCTGTTGCCTGTGAAATGCCCCATCTAGTGTCTCCGCTGTCATCACTTTTCCCTGTCGGTGGCGGGTATGATGATGTTCGGAGGGGTTGAGGGGTGGTACGGAGCTCAATACCTTCCTCTGAGCTGTGCGTAAACTCATCGTAATATCCGCTCTTTTGTTCGGCAACCCTCTGGGATTCGCGTTTTCGGGCTTGAATTGCAGCGGACTCGTTAGAGAAGCTGCTAGTTGTTCGTTCCATCATAAAGTCCATACCTGTTCCGCCAATACCCGAAAGACTAGTTCCTGACAATGGCATTGGAGACGGCCGTGGATTGAAAACGCCCAGCGTTTGCCCTTCCTCTTCGTCCGCTACGAGCCCATTCTTTCGGTCTGCCTCATCGGTCCCCCAAGATCGCATTGAGTAGGCACGACCCTTTTTTCCAGTTTCGGTGAGAGCAGGGTAGTATTGGCGATACGATGCCCAGGCGACCAAAAATCCCATAATGGCTCCAGTTATAACGTCAAAAGGGTGGTGTCTGGCGTCCATGATTCGAGAGACGGCAACAAGGCTAGCGGCGATAAGAGGAATGACCACCAGAATGGCTTTCCAGGCTTCTCCACGGGTGTCCAGGACGTGTAATTTACCAGCTAGAAAAAATGATAGAAAACCAAGGCCAGCGAACGAAACTGGTGTTGTTAGCTTTCTGAGGAAAATTTAAGGCTGTGGGGAGCATACTGCTAGCATGACCAGATGGCCAGCTTTTGAACCCGTCCTTGAGGATGTGGTTATCTGTTTGCGTGCAAATATCACTTGTTACAAGACCCCATGGCATCTGATTCTTACTTCCAGCCTTCGGAATACACCTATGACGTTCGTCAGTTTCACTCGTCTCTGCCTAAGCCCAGTAAGCTATTATAAGCTCGAGGGAGCCCAGAATCATTCAATCAACAAGTCTTGATAGAAGTGCCTCGAACCCACCTCGCGATGAGATCAGGTCTCGGTTTGCCTGTCGAATTCTTGAGTGCGCCGGTAATAACGATTGATCCCGCGGCGCTTAACCCCAACCCTAAAATTGCACAGTTCATCTCCCATAATCTATCCGCCATCGTCCAGTGACCGCGCCCGCCCAAGAGACGTCTTCTGGCCTGTGCTGGTTTATGGTGAGAATATAAACCATCTATGATCATGGTCCAAAAGATTACACATATCAAAGGGAACAAGCAAGCAATTACACCTGCCTCGGCAGCTGAGATTCGCTCAGGATCCGCATATGGGTATTGCAACGACTCGTTGTTTAGCGAGAAACGCTGGTGATGAGGCTCCGCTGAATCGAGTGCTGAAAATGCGACGATGAAAAATCTGATTAAGTTATGGGATTAGTCGAATCTCGTGGTGAAGTCAAGGCTGGAGGGCTGCTAACATGATGATGAAATAGTCAAAGGCATAGCTGATTTGACGCGTTAGTAGTCTGAATCAAACGTCTTTGGTGTATAATCTAGAAAACTTACGAAAGGATAACTCTATTCGGGAGTTTATTCCTGAGGGCGTCTAGAGCAGGCATCTTTGAAGGTTTAGTCTGCTGTATTTGATCTCCGGGGCCGTGGTTGACCGGAGGTACCGAGAGATTAACGCTCTATAATCGTGACTCTAGGATTTAGCAGCGGTCGAAATAATGAGGGTATTCTGCAAGTATGTGGATAGGCAGAGGGTGAACGTGTTGGTTAGGATCAAAACGATGTTCGGGTTGGGCGGGCGAGGACGATTATGATATGGTGATGGTGGAGAGGATGTGGGTCATAGATGTTGAGAGGGGCGGTGGAGGAGGAAGGGAGCTTCGTTACCATAGAATGTGAGAACTGCGGTTTAGAACAACAAGCCACTGGAATAATGGGGCTAGTCTATAACTGAACTGCCCAGAGGTTGGCACTGTTGAAGATATAAAACCCGGAATGTTGTCAGGAATGCGCTGGGGTTGGAATAATAATAGAAAATGATGCGCACTGTGCTTGAGAACTGATGATGATGATGAGATTATGATCCTATTATGTACTTGATGAAGGAATAAACAGGTGCTATAGCTAGGAGACTTTTATGTGGCCATTCCATCCTACTGTATTCAATTCTTTCGCGCGGTGGCACGCTCATATACTCTTAGACATACATGTCGGCAGGTCAGACCCTATTTGTCCACCACTCACACAGTCGCGTCTTCTACTAGCTTGCGCGCAGAAAAAGGAAGGAAGTTCTTGACTTCCTGCTGTTTCATTCCGATTCAAATTTCTGCTCCACCGCCTCTTCGTAGGTACATACATCCAATGTAGGTACTCTACACGTTATCGCCCCCTCATGATCGGAGTGCGGCTGTGTTCTCACCTGCTTATTCCACCCCGCTCATCCTTCACAAACTTTACATATAGGCGTTAATAGACGCACTATTTATGGAAAAACATGTGTAGACTAGGACACCAGACCGCCGCAGGGATTAGTTCCCATTACCGAAAAAGCCCCACAATTCTTTAATCTCGTGGCACGAGCGAATCTTCTGAATCATAGGCATTTAGATGCAAGCGTCGCTGGATAATGGAGGTAGTGGGATTTTGGCTGAAATACCTATGTAGATACGCTGCATATTAGATTATAAACTTCTCGGAAGCCTATCAAACCGGGTGACAAGGGTTCTCCCATCCTGTAGATACATGTATGTCTTTCTCCAACCTGTCGCTAACACACAGATAAATATGCATACTACATGTAGTTGAGGGTTTTTGAAGTTTATTGTGCATGTGTATAGGTACATGTAATTCCATGGTCCAACCTCGCCCACATCCTGGAGAGAACCGGCCCGGGAGGTTACCGAAATTCTAAGGGGAAGAACGGCGCTTCCTCCGCTCCGTACGTTAGGAAGGAAAGAACACCAAATCAAGCGATCGGATACACCATGCCAGTAGTGTTCGATTCAATTGATCAATCAGAGGTTTGAAATTATTGGGACTCGGAAAGCATTTCCTGGTCCGTGTGTAGGTACGCGTATGTATGTGGATCGACAACGACACGGTTATACGAGGAAAGATTGCTTTTTGTAGGACTACTCGTAAATTCTTGATGTTTCCGAACATGACTACTATTGCATACCATACAAAAAATCGCCAAATCCACCTTTTTGTGTGTCATGCAATATTGGTCGTGTTCGGAAACGCTATGAGATTACGAGCAAGGTCTCTAGAGTCCTATAGTACTAGAGTACTAGATTAGGTGATGAGCATTGCAGAGGTGCGTTGTAACTACTAATCAATGATAAGCAAGGAAAGGCTTGAATACTGCGGAGTCTGCGGTAGACTATTAATCTGACTAGGTCTAGAGAGATTGGTTTAGGACTCTTGAAATTTCGGGTTTCCAAGGAACGTCAAGGAGGAAAATAACGATATTAATTTCTTGGGGACCCCGAATGAAAAAGGATTGTTCTTCACAATCATGAGAACTACATCTATCCACACTGCTGATCTTGCATCATCGTATCTTTTCTATGATTCCGGCCTAAATTGTCGATTCGAAGACTGGATTGTCTACACGTATGTATGTAGGTACATGTAGTTATATAATACTACATGTATACCATACCATAAATGCTATAAGCTGCGCTTTACCTGAAGAGTAACTATGCTTAGAATTCAATCTGAAGTTGATTGAGTATATTCTAACAAAGACCATCAGCGAATAGGGGGCTAAGAAAACGACCTCCTGTTAAGATTAGGAAACATACGTATGCACGTCTCGGAATCGATACCATTAGAGTAGTCACTACATGTACCTTGCCAGATAGTCCGTTTAGAGCTACAACGCCACATGTTCTCGATGTGGTTGTGTACATGCAAGGCTCTGGGACTAAGTGAGCGAACTAAACAGGGTGTTGATAGGTGAATATGTAATCTCGATTTTAAAGAGTAGGTAGAGCAGGTAGAGGATATTTCGAAGAGTATACATCTAAGTGTGCGCACCGGATTGGGCCGCTATTTTAAAGAACCAGTTTCGTCGTTGCCCCCAGACGACTGTATGTACAAGCTTTTTATTTATACGTGCATACATATGAATGCACATACGTATACGTACTCACATCAAATAGCACCTTCTAGCCAACCGGCTGTCTCCCGACACGCAATCTAAAATGTGGTTCGGGTGCGCGGCAGCGAGTAGGCCAAGCTTCGCTGTATGTTTAAGTCTTTCAACATTCGGTATCCTGGACCACAGTGCATCGACATATTATTATTACAATGGTGTGATTGGAGTAGTAGTAGTCTTGTTTACGTTTGCTCATTCGGCTCGGGTTAAATTGGTATTCATATGAATACAATAATTGCAAACGTGAAAAAAGCCGTACCAATACTGCTCATTAGCTGGTCACACAATTGAGTTCTATGACTATAAGGTCCATGTAGGGTCTATAGGTACAGGACTAGGCTAGATCTAACCTCATCCCGCCTGCTTCCATCCTGCCAGCGGCCAGCACTCACTGGCCATGGAACCAATGCAATCGATGGAGACGTAGTTCTATCTTGAAATCTTTACAAACATACGCATGTACCAGCGAAATCTCCAGAACACCTACTACATGTGTTAGTTTTCAATTGTATATCGGAGACCTGCTAGTTTCCAGACTTCTACTATGCTTTTGAGTATTTTGGTATATTAAAGGCGAACTGGTACAGCTTTTTATTAAACCCCGCTTTTTCCTAAAAGGCAGCTTGTGACTGAAATCACCCTTTTTGAAGAACATCAGTTCTGTACTATATGTTAAAAGAAAAATAGATTTCTTTGAAAAGTCGGTGTCTTTATTAATATGGTTTTTACTACATCACTTTTAAACCTGCAAAACCTGTACGGCTCTAATCACACCCGGGTTTCCCGTATTGTAGTAGAGTACAATAACGCGACGATCTCGGTGACGGATCTTTTACTAAAAGCGATTGACTTTTGATGACGCATATGAACTACAGGGCAAAAGTATCCAGGACTACAATATGATTTATTATCACATCATCTGGGACTATACATATACATTCATTGTACTGCTGCCAATACGTGTACTCTATAGGCAGGCACCTCGAGGTATCAATGTATATCGGAGAAGGGGCCTAATTTACTCAAGGAACGAGGGTCCTGCTTAATGCTATAAATACATGTATCTGGGTGTGTCGGCACCAGATAAGCCTAAAAAAAAGGGTTAGCCATGGCCTCTAGCTCTCGGTAGCCTGGCGCCGGAAATGAGTGAAAATGTGGTACAAACATGTAGCCATTATAGTACTAGGAGAGTATTCACAACCTATATCGTGTACATGTATCGGCTACTAATAATAGCATACATAACTGAATTTCTTGCAAGGGATTCACATACATTTCCGAACAAAGGGGCTCGAGTGATTCACATGCATACAAAAATGTAGGCGGACACAGTGGAATTGGCCAAGCAAGACATTGTATAATATTTTGCAGCTGGGGGATGAATTAAGACAAAGAAAACATGATCATGTTACTCTTAATTACTAATTTGACGGTGAAACGTTGGTCTGCTAAATGTTATTAATCTGATGAGGCCACTGTTCTTCTAATATTTCTGATTATTCTGAGTGCTACTAATATCAGAATGTTTTGAGATCAATAAACACATTGGCCAATTAGATCTCTATTGAGGAATATTCAAAGTGATTGCTTTATTATTTTATTTGAATGACCACCTTCCACTGTTCTTTATTGATACGCCAGATCAGAAATTGTGTTTCCAGAAACACACAAAGACAAAGTCTCAGTAAAAACTCTATGAGGTATTATAATAGCATGTATTGGAGTGCAGGTGTCACACCCATTTGATCAAAATTCTCTTTATATATCACGGTTACCATTGGACGTAACTTGGTACCAATTTTTAGGGAGGGAAGAGGCTCTGTATACTTTTGGATTTTCTCTTTTGACGGTACCTGCCTCAACCTCGGTTTGCAAGAAATGTCAGATCTAATATGGATTATTCTCTCCATGTTTCTGGTATTGAGATTCATTCAATCTAGCCATTTTCAAGCGGTTTCTCCCGAAGGAACGGACCTGAATCTAAAGCTCATAGCTATTTATGCCTTAATCTCTATCTGTGTGAATGTGTTGCTTCAATGGGTACAATTTGATACTCAAGATTCGAGTTACTGGTATATTTCCCGCCTGGGTTATGCTATGATGATAGGTTTGGGTGGCAGTGTTTATTACATTTCTCGACTTCCCTTTATGGATCTGTTCGCTCTTGGGCTTAGTTGGACTCCAAATCAAGGCATTGGGACTCCCGGGTTCGTGGACCCCGAGAACAAGGTCGATTCAGCAGCCGATATAGCACTGGAAGCGGCCCGCAGAAATATGCCCATAGCCCTCGAGCTACGGGAGGGGGAGCTGTTTGACACTGTTCGACTTGAGGATGAGCGTAGGAGAGATAACCCATTGACTAGTCCTCAAGATGTTCAGCGTTCTGGATACAATGCGTATGATTTCCTCGAGTATGTCAAATATCGCAGGCCCTTACCATACGTTCAGCTGGGTCGAATTGCTCTCACCGATCCTTCTGAGATTAGGGAGGTGCTTTGGTGGACTGAAGAAAACAGCCTTCAATGCCACAATCCCTTTGCCACTGCCCCAGGTTCAAACGGGAGCCTCCCGGCTCCTGGAAATGAGTCTGTGCTTTTCACAAATTGCGTGTCGGTCGAGCGTCCTGGCCAAGTTGGACCTGCAATCAACCTAATCAAACAAACATTGAGAAACCTTCCATACTACACCACGAGAGAGCCCTCGCGCAACCAGTTCAAGTATGCCGTGGGAATGAACGTGGAGTTTTTGACATTTCCAACAGAGTTCAATAGGCGGAATGTGGTGGGCGTGAGAGGCCTTGGAAATGCATCATTTCGCCAACCAAATGGCTATGATATTGGGCCAGATGGAAATGTTATCCTGGATGGCACAGCGCGATTGGAAGATCCAAACCATTTCCCCCTGATAGAGGATCAGTATTTGGCTTCATGTATGAGTATTTCTGTTGACAAAATCCTCGTGGTTAATTTTCATATTTTGCACATGATCCGGAACATCGAGACAGCTGATCAATTGCAGCAGGTACTTGGAGCCCCAACCCCCTCTAAAGTTTACGCAGTTATAGTAATAAATATGCTGACTTGAGTGCTGAAACAGTTAGCGGCCATATTTGAACAAATCATCTTTGATATAAGCATCATTAAGGTCTGGTTTAATCCTCAAGACGACATTATTGTTCTGGATGCCACTCTCGACGAAATCTACCGAGGAACCCCGAGAGGCAAATTTAATGATGACGGGCAAGGAACTCTTCTACTCACTGAAAGGCCGGAATTATTCAGCCCCACCTGGAAACTCAGGCTCCGGAATGACACCCAGCGCGCGGTTTTTAGTACGCCTCGTCCCGCACAATTTAACTTTGGCGAAGATGCGATATGGGGGATGACATGTCCCTATGGATTCCATAACGGTGCCGTCGATAACTATGGGCATCCCTGTCCGTGCCGGACTAACAATCTCGACCTAGCAGCAATGGTCGAGCTTATCATGCGTGATGTTGGTCTAGTGCCTAGAGATGACAATGGGACCCAATTTGTCATACGGGCCTGGACAGAAATCCGGCAAAGATGTAACTATAGTGATTTCGAGCAATGCCTACTACACGGCGACCGGTCTTCGAGGCTTCTTCGTATGCTCAAGAGCAGTATTCCAGCACAACTGGCGCTACCGGCGCCGCGGTATCGTGGTGAAGACTGCGCGGAGGAATGCCTACAATCGGGGGCACCTGGGCCAGCGTGCTCCCGTGTTTGCCTAAACTACCAGCAATGGGCAGAGGTATCACAGGAGACAAAGGCTCGAATGCTTCGGACTTTTACGAGTCCGAGCTTCCAAGCGGACCCTATCCTGCTGGGATACGTGGCTTGCCACGCTGTTGGTATATCTATGATACTGCGCTTTCTGATGACCACCGAAAATCCACGACTGTAAGAGAAACCCTCGGCTTACTGATTTTACGGATCATGAATGTCATATATTAACATCTAGTTATACGATAGACTCCTAGAAAGATTAAGGCTCTGGAGCAACAAACCACTAGTGGGTGCATACAATGTCAGGTTTCTCCGAGAGCCAGGTAGCCCAGAGATCCCCCAATACATTGACTGCAGGTGGCACGCCACATCCAGACTAATCAAATCCGTTCGTCTTTACGTCGACAATCCCTCCTTTAGACGATGTGATATGGTTTCCTGGATAGACGACAAAGTGCTTCGAAACTCAGTACACCGCCCCCCTAGAAAGGTGGAGTTTATGGAACCAGAGAGAATGCTCTACTACCTCCTAGAGGAGTTCTGGCGGAAGCATCCGAAGACCTTTGGAGAATATCTTGTCTCGAAAATTGTGGCGACGCCTTTTAGGCGTTCACAGCGACCTGTGGAAGATGGCCAAGATGATGGAGGCGGTGATGGCGGTGGTGGTGGGGGCGGTGATGGCGGTGGTGGTGGAGATGGAGACGGTGCTGATGGTGGTGGCGGTGCTGATGGTGGTGGAGATGGCGGCGGTGGTGGTGGAGACGCTGGTGGGGCTGGCGGCGGAGACGGTGGTGGTGGTGGGGGCGGTGATGGCGGTGGTGGTGGAGATGGCGGCGGTGGTGGTGGAGACGCTGGTGGGGCTGGCGGCGGAGACGGTGGTGGGGCTGGCGGCGGAGACGGTGGTGGTGATGGAGGCGGTGATGGCGGTGGTGGTGGAGATGGAGACGGTGCTGATGGTGGTGGCGGTGCTGATGGTGGTGGAGATGGCGGCGGTGGTGGTGGAGACGCTGGTGGGGCCGGCGGCGGAGACGGTGGTGGTGATGGCGGCGGCGATGGCGGCGGTGGCGGCGGTGGAGCCGGTGGTGGGGCCGGCGGCGGTGGCGGTGGCGGTGGTGGACAGGCAGAAGAGGAAGTGGCAGAACCAGACCGCTGGCGAGCCGAGATAGAGAATGGTTATTTGCAGTCCCAACGGCAGTTTACCTTGGACGAGATCCTCAGGTTCTTCGATTCTCCCAGCTGGGTGACGATGTCATCAGACATACTGCAGATGGTGGTTGGGTATTTTGAGCTGAAGCTCATGCACGAATACCAAAACGATATCAGAAGGGTCCAAGCCATGCGCGGGCAACTGGACGCATCTCTGCTCGGGCTTGCTGCGCTCACGCCTGCAGATCTGGCAATCGTTGCAGCCGCCAGAGATGTCCTGATAAGCACTGTTGTTCCGGCCGGCCCCAACTGGTTCACCATAACTCGAGACCTTCTCACCGACACCGCACAGGACCATGCCGCCACAGCCGGCGGTCTCTTCCTCAAGCCCGCCGAGGAGAGCGGATACCGCGACAGCTGGGCCAACAGGCCCGCAGAGATCAAGGCGCTACTGCAAAGCCTTGCCTCCCTGCAGGCGCTCAATGCCTCCCGCGAACTGAATTTTGTCCAGCGACTGCACCCTATGGAAGCCCAGGATAGCAGAGACACCCTCGTCACCGCAACCCTCCTCGGAGTCGAACCCTTCACCATGCCCGCCCTCCACACCCTCCTCTCCCGCAACACCAGGGCCACAGCCAGCTCCGAGCTTGCCACCACCGACCCCATCATCCTCTATTGGGCCCTCCTGGTCCTGCGCTACGCCCGCCCCCATACGCGTGATCGGTCCAGAACGTTCGCAGAGCGCTTCTTTGACCTCACATACAGCCCGACCAACTTCTACATGCCGCTGCTACGGAGAGTCGTCAAGAGAGCAACACCAATCACCCGCTACGAGCGCTCACAGCCAGGACACCATTTCTTGGACCTCGGGACACAACAGCAGGCGCAGAGGATTGCCCCGACAATGCATGGGGCGAGGGTACCGCAGGCCACCAGGGCGCGGCAAGAGGAGAGAGGTTGGGATTTAGATGCCCTTGATGGGGACTCTGGTAATGATAATGATGGTGATGGTTGTGGTGGTGGCGCGGACGACTGGTGCAACGGCACGGGCGTGGAGCCGAACTGGACTGGGACTGATGATGCGCCTGTATGGGAGAGGGACGCCGACGAGCTCGAGGAGGTCCCTGAGCCGGAGGGCCCGGCGGATGGGCCGGCGGATGGGCCGGCGGATGGGCCCAGAGGCAACTGGAACCCGGATTTGCCGCCACTGGCGGTAACAGTTTCGTCCCTCTTTTTCGAGATTAACAACGAGGTTACGCAGGCAGCACGACAGGCGGAGTCGTCGTCGGGCTCGGACCCGGACCCGGACCCAGAGCCAGAGTCAGTCTCGGAGTTTGATGATGACTTGATGGAGATGTCGGTCGAGAAGGCGCAGTTCTTGAGGATGCTGCAGGTGACGTTGGATGTTTGGTGTAACTAATGGAGTTGAGTTTTGTAGTACATTTTTTGGTTTGTGGTTTGTAGGATATTGTGTTTAATGCTGGGAAAAATTCGTGCATGCATGCGCATGTAGCTCTTTGGCTGTGGTCATGTATTCAGCTGTGTACAATATGTATTTACATCTATTTACATGTATTCAGTTGGGATTTTGCGCTGGCAGATATCTCGTTGAGACTTGTGAGGACGGGCGAGTGATAGCTGGTGATCCGAGCACTCTGGATTTTTTTTGTTTTGTTTAACTCCGAGCACTCTGGAAACACAAGGGGATTTTCACATCTGCTGGCCCACAAGCATGTAGTACATACATGTATACTCATGACCACTCATGACCACCAATAGAACAAGCTACAGAGAAACCCATCATAATTCCACCCTCTCGAATTCCATCCCTACCAAACTTCCAGCGTTCGGGGGGGGAACAAAACCTGCGTTTCTATAGCTAGCAAATACCACTCTCTAAATTCCACCCTACCATGCGTGCATACTTCCAGCAGAGCTCTGCCACCATCGGGATGGAACAACTCTGATTAATCTGGATGTCCACATGTAGTACTGGCACCACCTCCGCGGACATTGGATATCCACACTCTACCTACAGACATGTAGCTACTACATCTGCACTCAAACCTCAAGGATCCAAATTTCGTGTCCTATAACCCGAGATTCCACTTCCTATATATTATATACGTACCTGTATGTACGTATGTGCATACTTATATGTAGTACTATCCATAGCGCCTAGAATATCGAATACATTTACCTGAAATTGCTATATATACACAGCCAGCCAGCCCTCGGCGTGACCAATCTTCCACCGTCGATGAGTTGGCTAGCTTGGGACTAGTTAGAATTCATTAAAATAATAATATATTGTTACCATGTATGCAACAAAGAAACTCTCACAAGCTCGGAAAGGCGACCTCAAGGGCGATTGCCGACGTGATGTGGAATAAAGAAGAACAAAGGCTTGATCAGCACTATGCTTGTACATACAATTGTCCCACTTGGCCGTCCCCCTACACACACACACACAAACGATCCAGTCATTAAAGTAGGGTGGTAGCCAGAGCTCGTGAATCGCAGGACCGACCCATTTGAATTTTATTTACCCTCACAGCTTCATATCGATCACAAACCTTAGATCAATAACAATAACTAGTACTAGACTCCATGGATCGGCTGAGCAAGCTCGTATATCCAAATCCGTGGTTACTCGGCTCCATGGATCGACTGAGCAAGCTCGTATATCAAAATCCGTGGTTACTCGGCTTCATGGATCGACCGAGCAAGCTCGTATATCCAAATCCGTGGTTACTCGCCTGCCAAACCCTCGGGATATACTGGATAGCCATCATCCCTGGACGGATATACGCAACATGGGTGCTTGTGTTATTTCATCTATTCTTCTCGGCCCTGGAGCTATGGGTGCTGCAAAAAGCCACCGTACCCGCAGTCGCCTATCAGTTTATCATCACGAACTCTCTCCTGGTTCTCGTCACTGTGAGCTACTACCGCGTGGTGCACCACCACACGGCGTTTTTCGGGGACGCATTTGACATCGAGTTCTGTCTCTGGCGGCTCATTGGCCGGAGCGCCGACGAGAACTTGCAGCTGAATCTCGGCAGGGCACTTAGACTCCAACAGGTTGCCCGCAGGAGAGCCAAGTATGAAGGAATGGCCGCTCAAGAGATTTCCGAAAGGACTGTTCAATCTATGCATGCAGAGGCGTTGGCACTTGGGGAGGAGACTGCAAAATTTGGTAGGTTGGCGGCTCGCCACGGGGTGGCTTTTCAAGCTTGTCAGAGGTTCTCGGTGGCGGAGGAGGCGGGGGAAGCTGGAAGTGCCGCGGAAGCTGGGAGTGCCGCGGCTGTGGCCATGAGAAGGGTGGATATCGATAAACGTACCGGCAAGGATATCCTTCGATGGTTGTCAGGGGAGATTAAAGAAAGTGAGGGTTTCATTAAGCCTGTGAAATGGTCCAAGGACAAAAAAACAGGGGCGATAACCTGCCATAATGGCTATACGGACGGGGTAATAAATTGCTAGTCTAAATATGTTTTTATAGAGTACTGACACCCCGATAGAATGTTCCAATAGATTATTTTTCTAATCCTGACGATTTGATCATTGGCTCGGTCTCTGTCACGAAGCCAAGCCAGATAGTTCCAGCGCTATCCCTGATCGAAACGGCACTGGACCACATACGATTCTACGATATCAACAACTTCCCGGGCTATGAAAATGGGCGTCTTCACCCTTCACATACGCAATTTAGAAGAGCTGTGGCTGTTAGCTGTGAGATGAAGCAGTATGCACCCGAGTATGTAAAGGGAAAAGTCGGGATTTTGGATATTGATGACCCGAAATGGGATAACGCGCGGGGCGGAGTAAATGTCGAATACGTGGAGAAGGATCGCGAGCTCGTGAGTCTGCTCACGGTATCAGGTATGTTTAACCACTTCATTGGATGTATGAGTTGGTTGTGCTGACGGTTGTGCAATCGGATCGGAACAAGTTGATCGATACCTCACGGTGACATTCCATATCGCATACATGCTACAGCATTGTGTAGAGAACACCCGCGCAAATGTATGTCTTGCTCATATATACTCATATTCCGAAACCTTCAACTAAGCGTTTATAAAAATTACAGCTCCAAATACTATTCCAAGATCTGATCCTCAACAGCCGCAAGGTCAAAATCTGGAACAACGTCCACCGTAGCGTCGCAGCTCTCGACGCAACACTCGAGCACATTTTCCGCGGCGCCGACCCCCCAAACCAAGAAGACGGGCCTGTGCGCCAAAGATATCTCGCCTCACTTCGCAAACCCTTCCGTGAAAACGGTCCCAACGACATCCTCCGCACCCCCGCTTACAAAGACACCGGCCCGGACAACTTTCTCCATTTCAACAGACCCACCGACACAGAATTCCGACGCGGCCAGGGCGGCCCTCCATGTCCTCTCCAGCTCCATGGACCGGGATTGGACTATGCGGATCGTACATGTCCCTGCGATAAGGGTATCATCGATATCACCGCAATAGTTGATTTCATCCTCCGCCAGCACAGGTTCCTTTGGATAAACCACGATGCCCCACACGCGTTGAGATCTTGGGCGGCACCAAATGCGCATTCAAATCCCAGATTCTGTGACCTTGTGAGGTGGCTCCTGGCGGGTCACAAGTGGCAGCCGCTCCTCTGCCAGTTCAGGGAAACCGGTCAACATAAGCCGCAGAAGCCAAACACCGAGGGTCTGCAGCCAGAGGAGGCGGAGGAGTTTACGAATATATACAACATGAGGTACAATATACACAAGGCAGAGAGGGACAAACTTTTTGCTACAGGGGGGGAGACTAGAGATATAGAGAGGGACGATATATGCTTGTCTTACGTGGTTGGTGAAGCTGTCGGCCTGGGCTTGATCCTCAGGGACCTGCTTACGTGTGAATCGTCTATTCTGTGAGTATTTTCCAGATGAGTGTATCGCTATGTGTGTTGATACTAATCGTTTAACCAGAATGGCGGAGAGGCTCAGTCATTATGCCTATAAACACACTCTCAAGGTCCCGCCTTGCGCCTACGACACCGTGCTCTTCAGGAAGCCTGTTGATCGTACAATCCTCCCATCTACTGAGAAAACGGGCTCATTCACTCTCGGCCTCGATGTGGACTCGCCCGAAACCGCTGACGGCGCCCCACTGATCCCTACCTGGGAGAAACTCGCCTCTAACCCCGCCTGGTTTCTCAAACAGAGCACGCACGGTAAGGTAAGTAAAGAATTAACCTTCAGCAATGTGATTTCTACAGCCTTCATCTTAACTGGTTGGGAGTACCCTATTTTGCCTGAGATCCCGGACCCAAGGGTACCTCCACCGAAACGCTTCGGGATGACGACGCCAGCAAAGCTGGCGAGGAAGCTGAGAGACACCGCGGTGCTTTCGATCGCAGAGGTGGATAGAGCAAATAGCAGGGCAAAGATCTGTGCGTTTAACCTAGTTGACAAAGTCTTGGAGATGGACTTTATAACGGATATTGGGAATGAGTTTGGGTTAGCGCTGGAGAGGGCAATAGATACTCTGGGAGGATCAAGGTCGAATATGCCTACTGTACTGGGGAGGATACAGGACGAAAACAGCGGGAGGGCTATAGATAGGCTCACGAGAGATACAAGGTTGGCTGCGAGAGCAACTAGACAGTGTGCACAGTTGGTTTACGGCCTAAAAGGAACTGCGATCAACTTACTAGATTTGATAGTACAGGGGGTAGTTGCTGATTTACCTACCACAGCAGAAGAAGCAGTGGCTAAAGCGACCGCGGATACGGCAATAAGATTAATGGCAGCTGATGCCTTGGAAAGAGCGAATGAAGCAGAACGAGTATCAAGGACTGCTCACACACATGCGGTTGATCTAGCAGCCGATGCAAGAATTATGTTTCCACATATTGTACCTAGCCGTACGCGTAGGAATGCGGGTTTAGGCCGTGAAAACCGAACTTATAGAAACAGAACGAATGCTGTGGAAATGTCGAGAATGCGCCTGAACGAAGCTGGAATACGAGCACATGCTCATAGCAGGGTAGCAATACCAGCAGCGAATAACCCAAATCCAGATATCACGACTACAGACAGCCCAGAACGACAGGCATTGGAGCTAGCCGTTGCTACTGCAATAACAGGGCTTCGGGGAGCGTTTAATGCAGAGAGCTTGGCGAGGACGACGGCATTCGCGGGGATCAACCTAGCAATCGCTCGCCGTGAAGAACTGGACATTCTACGCGATGATATTCAGTCCGAATTGGATGGGACAAGAAGGAGAATACAAGGTGAGAGGGCTCAAGTCGCAGCGAGAATGCCGGCCCTTCAGATCGCTGTGGACACAGATAGGGCAAATATTTTTGGCCGGGTAAGAAGAACATGTACTCTAAGGGAATTTTGTCAAAGCTAACATGATCGCTCGCATAATACAGGCAAACATAATGAGGATACGAGCGGGAATAAACGTAGCACGTGCTGCCTTCGAAACGGCAAGACAAAATCTTGAAGTGGCAAGGGCATGTGAAGTAGCGGAGGGTGAAACTACTGTGATGACGAGGAAGAGAGACCTTAAATCAGCAATGGATCATGTTGCCTTTGCGACGGCAGAGCTCAACTGCAGCTCACCACCAGCAAACGCGGGTGCTCTCGCTGCCGCAGCACAGGCGGGACTTGTACTTGCACAGGCTGCTTATAATACCGCTGTTAGGTTGGTTCATTCCAGCAGGAGAGTTGAAATGGAGCGCTTGCTGGCGTCCCGAACTGCGTTAGAGGTTGCTTACTTGAGTCGCGTAAATTCCACATTCTTAATAATCCAAGGCGCCTATGATAGAACAACATACGCAATAGCTAGGGGGTTTGAAGCTCCGGAGGAATCAGCAATCATGGCCGCGACAGAGGAGTTGCTGGGACTAGCAGATACCACGAGAGCACACGCGAGACAACTTAGAAATATAGCGAAAGCCCTCAAAGCCCAATTTTTGCGGTCAGAGAGAGCCTCAAACGGGGCGAAGCAAAGCATAATACAGAAAGAGGCATTTACTACACGTTTTCCAACCATCAGTGCTGGAAAGCTCGTTGTCGAGGGTAACTTTGGCCTAGCCCTCACGCTCCGGAACCTAGCTGCGAGGAATTTCCGAGTCAGTTACAAGTTAATGCCTCAAGAGTACGCTGCCGCTTTGATGCAGACTCCAAATCTAAGTAATGTGACTTGGTTTGAGATATTTGTAGATCTGTTTGAATGGCATTGCGGATTGAGGACTCCAGAAACTGGAAGAATTACTCCAAATAACCCAGCCATATCAACAAAGGAGAGTGAAGCGGCAATTCGACAAGAGTTTTTAGGTATTGTTCAAGCTGAAGTACCAGACCTCCAGGTGCCTGCCGCGCTCGATAGAATAGGGGCTGCCAATCATTTAGCAGCTGCTCGAAGAGCAAGGGAGAGACTCGCCCAGCTACATCATTATGTGGACCTGGTCTCTGCCGAGATTCTTATCTTTATGCTAGTAAGAGAGATATCTAAATTTGAGGAGCTTGACGCTGCTCGAAGGTTGGTTCTTGGGATTGACAGCGCTGTTTATGACTACGAGAGGGTGGTTGGGCATTCACTATGGGACTCGGTGACAATTGAACGTGCAAAGCGCGAATTCCAACTTGATAACTTTGTCTATCAAGACGCATATTGGTTCAAACGTCTTCAGGTCCTTCTGGGACACGAATTTGTGCAAAATATTCCCACGCAAAGTCCATCGTCGAGACTTGTTCAGGAATGTGGTGCAAAAGACATAACTGATCTTGTCGAAATGCTAATCCTAGAGATTGAAAGATTCCTAAAAGTTTACAGGTATCAGGAAGAGCTTGCGGATTATCTCAAAAGGACTGTCATGAACTCAAGCAAATTCGCAAGGAGACGCCTAGTCGTCAATGACGGGGCTCATGCTAGCAAGCATCGTCCAAAGGGACCAATTGGACCACGTGACAGAAGATCGCCAATGCAAAGATTGGAAAGGGACGCCACTCCCAGACCAGGCCATTCGTCAGACATGGATATCTTGCAAGATGCTCGTGCGAAACTCGCTGAGTGGAGGCTGCCAGAGTGGCTCAGCTATCTGGTTCTCAAAGGGCAAAAGATAGACTACGCCGGAACCACAATAGAGCGGTTGCTTACACGCCCACCCGTCTTTCTACTCCCTGACATGAGGATGCCGCATTCTCCGTGGATGAGGGCGGTCGTATCGCTGCTTAATTCAGACCCTCATATTGAACTAGACAGCTGGGACGAGCTCCGCAAGTGGTGGGGAAACAGCATCTACATTCAGGGGATTGGCCTGGCGGATGAGCACGTGGAGCAGGCGGTGCTCCCGGATCTGGCAAATATCATGCAGGATGGTAGGGCGCCGAATCCGGTGCCGCGGCGCATTATTCAAAACAGAAGGGTACATAATGCTACGCACAGGGCGTTTGTGAATACGTCTCAGTTGGCGCAGTGATATTGACATGCCCGCTGAGGTGCCCCCTGATGTGCCCGCTGATGTGCCTGCTGATGTGCCCGCTGTGGGTGGGTAGATCTGTAATTTGCTACCGCTTTTCTCCTCGCATGTGCTTTGGAATGCCAAGCATTTTGTGTTTCCTTAGGTGTACTCGTTGACTCTTTGTTTGAGGATATATACAGTAGTTTTTTGGTTTATGTTTTGAAAATATTGTCTAGTTTATTTCAATTTATTCAATTGGCAGAAAGTGGGCCCAGCCAATGATACATGATCCTTTTACTGTTCAATCACAGATTATCACTCGGCATGCCAATGAGCACGGTTTCTTTTTTTGTTGTTGTTTAACTCATCCAATGAGCACGATTCCTAGTTATGTGATAAGTAATATATTGTGTATTGAATACGCAGCTATGTAGTAACAACCAGACATTATGAAAATTAAGGAGTGACAATAAGACATAACTAATCCAGATCCAACCACATTGATTCTCATCTCAGTTGATCATCCCCATCATGGCCTAGCTCTAACACACAGGCCATATTCTACAGCGGCGCTATGCATGTAGATCTAAAGACACTCCTGCCTGATATGAACCTCCTGGCACGATTGAGGCCCAAGCCAGTACTCATCACACAAAGTATCACAGACCACACCCGGCTTGGTGAAGACCCTGTATTCTTCGTAGGTGAACTTGATACGGTAGTGCGACTCGCTGTCGTCGTTGGGGGCCGCCGCTTTGTACCCGGCACTATATATGAATCACCCAAATAGCAATCAGCACTCCAATTGATCAAACACGCTGAGAGAAAAACAGGAAAACAGAAGAACGGTAAAAAAGATGTCAAGGGAAGATGTTAGGGAAGAGGGCTTCTTACCGGCAAGCACAGTGGTACTGCCCCTGGGGGGTTGTGCGCACGCAGCTGGTGGTGATGTCGCATGTATTCGCGAGCGGGTTGGGGTCGCACTGGGTGCAGACGGCGGTGACGGGGGTGGCCAGAGCGGGGGTGAGGAGACTGAGGAAGGTGAGGAGGGCGGTGAGGAGGAGAGCGGCTGTGTGGGTGTACATTTTATGGTGAGTGGTGGTGGTGGGAACGGGAGTATTAATTAAGAGAGAGAGTAAGAATATTAATGAGATTAGTACTAGGTATGAGAGTGTTGAGGATGAAGGTGAGGGTGAGGGTGAGGAGGAGAGATATGTTGGAGACGGTGGAGGGGGTTTATATACATTCCGGGCTGTGGGCGAGTACTTGTATCGTGTATATATCGAGGAGCTGAGGTTGATATCGTCCAATTACACTAGACTGAATGGTTTTACGAATATATGCTTCTCATGATCAGTAACCAGCTGTCACACGATCATTGCCCTCCCAGCCATGCCGGAAGCCCAGCCGGAGGATCGAGCTTCGGGAGTCATAATTGCACCAGCGTCGTATTCATTCCTTACTATTGGATCCTGGTACGTGGTATTATTGCACTGGTTATAGGCTGATTTTACACTTGGCTTAGCTGATTGATTATTTCATTAATTGTATGCGATTTACAGCGGTAGGTAATAAGTGATGGAACAGCTGAGACAGAGTGATACCTGTTTTGGGTAAATCGCCACCAACATACGGTGTTTGCAGGTATAACCGTATCTCAGGGTGTTCCATCACTTGTTACCCATCGCTGTACACCTGGGCTTTGTGGTAGTGTGCCGATGAATATGAGATTTTTATAAATATTTAAATGTTGTACCGATGCCTCGGAGGACTTACATACTGAGCTGGCCGTAAGCTTACGTGCGTCCTGTGGAAGGTGAAGAGAATTTTGCTTCACGATGAGATGGCAATGGCTACTATAGTGCTTGGGCAATTGAGCACCGCAGAAGTGAAGGAAAGAAGACATATGCATGTAGCTGGGCGTCAACTGTGGTCTAAAAAGAGACTTGGGCCGGCTAGTTTTGATACAAGTGCACAAAGTGTGAATTCCAACTCGTACACCTATGGCTAGCTCTCTGCTTACAATTACCCTTGATCAGACGATAGCACCACGTCCCAAAACGTACGCAAAAAAGTTCCTAAATATAATTATAAAAAAGCCATTGCCAGAAAAGCAAAGAAAAGGATCGATATGGATGCCGAAAACCTGGTCGATGGTTCATTGAAAACCTTCGATGTGATCACAAAGACTCCCCTCCCCATGCATCTCATCCGGGTGATTCCTCAATCGCTATCCGTGATCTATATGCCACCCAGCTACGCCGGAAATAGGTATGTAGAAAGCTTAACAGAGCTATGACCCGGCCTGTATTGCGGGGTGCAGGCAAGTCTCGGGCAGGGTCAGCCCGGGGCGCTGGTGGTGGAAATGGTTAGTGTAACGTTACATCATATCATTTGTGCTGTGGTGGCCTAAAATAGAACGTGATGCTGCCTGTATCATGAGAGTACTAGTTTTTTTATCAATTACTCTTATGTATATGTATCTTACTCTTTTGAGGTTACTTCTCGTAAGAAGACCGTGGTTTCCGCATAAGTGTTTCATTTATGGTGCCGGTGCTAAAGGCTCGACACACGAACCCTAACCCTGTTGAATCTTTACTTCTTGGCACTACATGTAGAACGATGAAGGATGCTGTTAGACCCTTCCAATGACTTACAAAAGGGTTGAGTTTCGATCTGTAGTGTATAGCACACTGCGCATGCTAAAAACTCCTAAGGCTAGCCTGGATCAATTAAGGGAAGTATATGTAGGTATGTACATGCCCCCCCAACACCCACTCGTACTTACTCTGTTTATAGAAAACGGCTAGCTATACCTCTGGATATGTATATAATGTGTTTTGCTGTGATAACACTAGAGAGAGTACAATTGCCTACCTTCAAAGATTATTTGAGACTATCTACACATCCGATAATATAATGTGGGTGCCTGACTCAAAACTCTCTAATCATTGCCATTCTGCGCGGCTTACTACATGTTGGTATGTGCAGAAAACTTAAACCTAGCCCTGGCGAGCCATGATTACTGGTTACTTGCCGATTCATACTAGCTGCTAGTTACTCCTATTTGTGGCATGACAAAATACCCTTTCCTCCCGGTCAGTTGAGGGAAGCTATATATTGAGAAGTGTCTTTTTGTGCGTGTGGAATGGACACTTTATCTTTCAGCCTCTAAAGTGCTGTATATATACCGTCTCTTTCCCTCCCTTATGACACACTACCACCGCCAGTCTTTGTGTTCACTCGATCGAAGACCATCACATGGCATCACCCGGACAAAGCCGGGCCGGATGATACTTCTTTAATTATCACCGGCACATGCATGCTAAGGTTTCGTGCATATATATCCACATACAAAAAATAAGAAGAGGTTGCTACATCATATCAGATATCGCTCACCCCCCCCCCCAAAAAAAAAAAAAAAAAAAGATTTGAAGATACACATATATATAGAGTGAATTCAAGAAAAATCCTACGACAAATACACAACTCCCATAACCATAACTTAAACCCCAATTGAATACTCAAAACGACTATTTGCTCTCCATTGAAGCAAACTATCGAGCCACGATGAATCAGTCACATTACATGTACTTACCTATGAATCAATCTGTAAATTCTACACAATCTCTCGGGAACAACCCCCCAATCCCCGAATACCACCCCCACAAGTACTCCACCCTGCCCAACCCGTCACCCTCTGTGAAAGCAACCCATATATCCGTGATTTCTGCCTTCTCTGGGAATACCAGAAGCCCGCCATAGTCTCTTGGCCTCACACCGGGCGTATCAGGTCTCCAGACTGTATCTATATTACTCTCCTGAGGCTGGGGCCAGTGCCCCTTTATGGCTGTCGCTGTTTTTGGGCCCACCATTCTTGGCCACCCGTTATCATTTGAAGGGCTCTGCGAGACATATTCGGGCGGCTCATGGGGGACATCTTGAATTGTTTTATGGGTGCCATGTTGCCCGTTCTGGGTGAGTAGGGCCATTTGGTGCCCGTAACGACATGGAAAGTTAGACGTTTCCTCATTACCGCCAATTTGTTCGGACATTGTGTACCAGCACTCCATACACATATCCCAATGGCCGTCCAAGCATCCGGTGCAGTGGAGGTAAGAATGGTCAGGCGGGATCACCTCCAAGCAGTTATCACAGTGTATCCGCAATGACATGGCGCGGATGTAGCCAAAGGCGCTGAGTCGCGCATGGAGGCTTATATTTGTAGTTCCCGTATTCCTAACGAGGTCTGTATATATACTCCAGTAATTTTGCACCACAGCACCTCTGATGGGCCCTCTACTCGCCGGGCGCTGATTGGAGTACAGTTTGAGCTCGTGGGTGCAGGCATTGCCTTTGGATACGCATAGCCTACAAACCATCCAAGTCCCGTTATCGCAGATATCACACGCCCAGAAGTAGGCGTTTATTTCATTGCCACTATTGTCGCACCAGGTCTCGCAGACGTCGCAGAACCAGCCGGTCTGGATGTGCCGAGGGTTTAATTGGAGCTTGTGCACGATGAGAGAATGGTTTGTATTCGGTTCCCGACAGCAATGTCCTTCTCTGGCGCAAGCGCAACAGGTTAATATATTGCATTGCGAGCAACAGCATCGAGTAGCAAAATCGATCCGTTTCCGGCAATGGGCGCATGATTGCTCCGTGCTGTTGAGCAGCATACTAAGAAACGGCGGGGGCGGTGACCCCGGCAGCGATCCTCGCCTTGTGTCTCTGGCTATAGGAGAAGAAGGCTGGTTACGGTGGTTCTGGGGACGGGGTGCCGGTGGTGCACCCCAAGAGTTAATGGAGGCTTGGCGGCGGGGCGGAAGCGCTGCGGGAGGGGCTGGAGGGGGAACAAAACTTGAGCTTGGTGCCGATCTTGATCCGGTTTCGCCAGGAAGAACTCCACTTCCAGGAGTGTAGATCTTCCGCACTGCTTCCTTTTCTTCCTTCGTGCGATCCTTGTCCGGGTTCCTTGCGACAAAGTCCTCTATGAGGGATTGAAGCGTAGGGTTGTGCTTTGTAGCCCGGACTGTGGCCCGGCATACTGGGCAGGTATATTTCGCGACGTTTGGAGCGGCGCTAGAGGACGCTACCGGAGCACTGGCAGCGTTATTACTTAATGACTGGAACCATGCTTTGGCGCAGGAACCGCAGTTCGTGTGCAGACAGTCGAGGAATGTTACTGGGTCGTATAGGAGGTCGGTACAAATCTCGAGAGGAAGTTAGGATGTGTATTTAGGTAGAGAAGCGTGAGCGCGGGGGAGAAGCTTCACAACTTACTGAACACGTCAGCTCCTTCTCCATGACGGATGTACTCATGGTGGTTTATCTGGGGTTGTTATTCTGATAGCGCTAAGGAATACAATCCCATGCAGTATGGGCGGTGGACGGGCGTGTATAGTTGTACTTGTTGGAAGAAACCTTAGAACGAACGTCTGAACTGAAGGTTCTTCAGCCTCGATTAGATAGCTGGATGCATGGGGCATGCCCTCGTAGCGCCAATAAGAGTACCATCACATTAACACAGCCTCATCCTGCGCGTTTTCAGGCGCCAACTAGCAAACAGCGCATCACAATATGGTTTGGCATAAAATGATACATCCTATCTCAGTAGCTGCGCCTAAAAAGATATAGCTGAATAACATTCGAGCTGTACCTATATGTCTTGGGTGAGGTGGCTTCCGGACTGGGATGTACGCATACGCCACTCAAATGGCGCCACTATTGGTTAGTAAGGTGTAAGTGTCTCAAAAATCATTGTGTGTGATACTAACTCTCATTTGATAAATGATCATTTATGAGCCATCACATCCGAGTAGTGTATCCAGCTGGCCGTTGGAGACTCGTAGAGTATGTACTATAGATACATTTTAACTTAGTAAATACTACAAGAGAAGAAACCGAGTACGGGTGGGTGTATACTACACAGGTAGGTATGAACATCCAAGATTATTTCGATGAGCTAAAATTTTCGAGACCGAGGAAGTGTGCATGTGAAGGAGTTTAAAAGGACAGTGACTGTGATCTATTGATGGTAGCAATGTGTTTCTGGTGATCGATTGATGAAATAAATTCGAGGAGAATCTGTTAATGAAAAGCGTGAGCTCGAGGGTAGAGTAGAGGGGGAAAAAGTCACAGGGAAAAGTACAGCGCGAAGGCTGGCAACCATAAATACACCAATATTAGCTTAAACAGAACAAGGCTTTATCATAGAGTAAGACTTTGGGTATTAAACTTAATATATCGAAAAGGGCACTCTCTCATATCAGATGTGAAAAGAAAGTACATGAGCTAGGAGTAGATCAATTTGGAGACTCGGCTACATCCCATACAGACTCGTGGTCTTGGCATGTTTTTTTGGCAACTCAACACAATAAAATCAGCTCATTCTAGAGGCATAATAGTTTACTTGACATGCAAGAAGTATACTTCTCCAATCTTTGGGGATTATTCATAATAATTGGCGGTCTAGGGCCACGTTGAAACGTAGCATTTTTGGTGCCAGCCTTCACTTTTGATATCGCGCTGTAGGTATTGCGGGTTTCCACAATTAACCGAACATTGAGATGGTAAACCACCTAACATCAAAATTTCAAAGTCGCACTCGTGCTCTCAAACTGACATTTTAGCTGTAGACCCACTCCCGGGGGTATGGTTAAACTGGGGGTGTGGCGAATTCGAAGCAATTGCAAGCACGAACATCGCTTGAACTCAATGAAGTTGTTCACTACTTCAATTTCATAACATATGGTGTATATACAGGACTATCTAAATTATCATAGGAAAGATATTCTCACAAGAAGACCTGATCGTTCGTTGCTATATCCCTGTTTTACCCACACTCCCAGTTTAACCATACCCCCGGGAGCTGGTCTAGATACTATCACTACCGGAGAATCCATGCTAGTATTCCTTTGCTCCATCTCCTTGTGGCTGTGGAGAAATACGTTTTTGAAGTTGCATTCCCATACAAAATTTTGTTGCAAGGTGAATGTACGCTTACTTGTGGAAACCAACAATACATATGATGGAGACAATGACTACCACAGTCTTTGGCAACGCCGTACCACTGCGGTAACACTACCGTATAGTTCGTTAAAATGCGAAGATAAAGCGGGATATTCTCAAAATGCCGTACTGATGCGGTATCAGTTTTACCCCCATTTCTGATACTGTACGTGTACTAAATGTACGCACCATGGCCACTGCATGCCTCTAATCCCGAGCTACATGCAGTTTATAGGCTACATGTACTTATGCGTCTAGAAACTAAGGCCGCTCAACCTTGTAACGCGATCCTTTGGAGGTAGTGATGGGCACGAGACGAGACGAGACGAGATTCCCCTAAATCTCGTCTCGTCTTGTAATCTTACGCTGTCTTGAAATTCTCGAGACAATGCATATGGTCTAGTCTCGTCAAAGTCTCGAGACGTCTCGTAATGTGGCCACTGGGATGGGAAAGCATTGTGATTATGTTAATCAATGTAAATAAAAGTCAAGGTTTTTTAATTTCTTTCATTTTCATCTTTTAATTTTCATTTTATTTTTATCTTTGGACTGAGGCTGGAGAATATATTTAGGTGAGGGGGGAAAGTCAAAAAAGTCTCGAGACTTATCTCGAGACCTCTGGACTTGGACTTGTCTTGTCTTGTCTTGTCAGCCCCCGGGTCCGTCTACATGTAGTTTCGGTAAAGGTCTCGAGACAACTTGCCTCGTGCCCATCACTATTTGGAGGATATTATGACAACGAAATTGACCGAGTTTCAAGTTCTATGAATGAGATTTTTTTGCTTTAGGCCGCAACAGAGCGGATTTTGAGTAGATTTTGAGTTTAATTCTCGTTCTTCACCGCAGTCGTACGCGTAGTTTCGAGTTTTGCGCTGATTTTTGATTCTCCACGTGCCAAACCAAACACTTGAGGAGTTTTTGAGTGGAAAGTTAACTGTCGGAGGATCAATGCCCAAAAGCTTCAGATTTGTTAGGAATTTGAATCGTTTTGCAGTAGGTATGATATATCTTATGTGTGGAGATTGCAGTGTGACTTAGAACCTGGGTCTGGTTTCCCGGGTCGGGTCTCGTGTCGCGATAGTGTCAGAAGTCTGATCATATTCAATAAACTTCTTCAAAGACTCTCCCATCTGCATGAATAAGGTCTCTTCTAGTGCTTTCAACTAACTAGACATTCAACTCCTTTCTTGGTAAAGCGCCAAAACAGGGAGCACTGGCATAGGCACCTACACTCTGTAGTGGTCAAAACTACCCTCACTTTGTCAGGCACTATTTCCTACAAATCACCAGTTTTGGGAGGGGGCCGACGAGACTACCGTTGGGACGGTTGAAAGTGGGTCAAGGTTCCCCTAAATGTAAATCTCTGAACTAAATGACCTGACCCTTAATTATACCTATCGATTCATTAAAACTAGGAGAATGTACTCGGGTTGGGTGGGTCGAACGGTTTACCACATCTGAAGATCCAGTTCATATAGCTCAACACTAGTAGACTTTATACTAAGATTCTCTGATCGATGTGAGCAACCAGCTATGGCAGGCCCAGAAATAGTACATCTCCAGTGAAAAAGATGCAACTCAAAAACCAAAACCGAGTGATTGTTGATGATCAATCCGATTATCCATGCGGGTGCCTTTTTTTTTTTTTTTGCTCGTTTAACTTCCATGCGGGTGACGATACTAGAGACTTTGCGCAAAGGGAGCCAGCTCTGTTTTCTGACAACTTGATTGATGCCGCTCACACTATTAGCCAGTAAGATAATCAAAATATAGAGCTGGCTCTATTTGCGCAAAACCTCTAGTCTACGGCAAGTTCCTATGCAAGCACACTACATAATTCTCTGCAACTCTTATGCACGTTCGATATTTGATTGGAGAGCTACATATTTCAAGGGATCCCGGGGACACCTCCGTACGTTTTCTGTGCCGGCTCCACGTGGCCACGTCCACAAATCTGAGTACATACTCTACATACATTTATATTCATAGGTCAGATACCCCTCGGAACTTCGGTGTTAAGAGCTTTCTGTATTGGACGCCACCTCTATCTCAGTCAAATTTGACCCCCAAGATTTCAACCGTCCGCTATGCGTAATAAGTTGATGTAAGAAGTGGTGAAGGGGCCCGGGTAGTGTCAACAACCTCCATGGCCGGATCCAACATACACACACACAGCTCGCTACATAAAATATCAACGTTACATGCATAAAGAAATGAAAACTCCATCCACTCTACAGTCGACTTGATCACAAAAATACTATTCCCGCCGGTTTGATGTTTGGGGAGCTTGATGATCATTATGCCAATTAATTGAATTATGCGCAAAGCGTCAAATGCCCATGCTCACCCCTGCGAGTTCTGTTTCTAACCATTAATCTGTCGTTTATTAACTAAACCGCATACCTAGGCAACTCTATTATTGGCCCAAGCTTCTCCTCGATGGCGCCTGAGACCAGCAGTTAGTCGAACAAGGAGGGATACACCTTATATGACTGTATAGGCTTAGTTCAAATATTAAGGAAATGAGTTATCGGCTATCAGTGATGATGAATACGCCCCCGCAGTTTTGGAACATCTTACCTTAAGTGTAAAAGAACTTTGGCCAGGCCAACCGAAGGTTCTGGGACCGACTGATCCGAAATTCCACATCGTTTTAGGAAACAATCGTTTACATATGTAAATACGTAGGTATTACCTGCCATATATCAGCGTCAGCTCTCTTCATCCAGAAGGAAGCTTTATGGAAATCAATCTGTCTCCTTGATTAATTTCTGTTTAATGCGGTTTTTGGTAGTCGAAATGTATATGTAATTACTTAATTTAATTTAGCTAAGCTCGTGCCTGTTAGAAGATTTAATGTTAATGGAAAGAATGATACAGCTATATATATATACGATGGGGGCACCATACAGTCAATGATATTGGGGGCTCGCTTCGGCAGCTCAAAATTTCCACGCTAAGCGCCCAGCTGAATATGAAAACTCATGAGACTGGGTGTATTATGCTTTTACCACGCTATCCCCTGAGAAATATTTGGAAGTATCAATTATAAGAGAAATTCCTTGTGGGTACTTGTTCCAATTAGAGACGCTAAGAGGTTAGATTCTGTGTGATTATGCTTGAGATCATCTTATGTTCAAATCGAGTGATATTTTGTGATTGGTCTCTCCGAGAAAGGGATGACCGGTATCACACCTTTGTCTAATGGGTAGACGAATTCCGTGTATCTGTTCGGGATTAGAGCTATGCAGTGGTATCGTATTATTGTGTAAGTGTATTCTGGCCTTACCAAACAGCAAGCATCAATAGATTTTGAGTGAGGAAGCGATCCTAGGGAGATGCAGCTCGAAAGCCCATACGAGATAATTAGGAATCCGGCATATAGAAGTAGAACATACAGTACCGTATTTAGGTGCGACTGTAAACTAGTTAAGTACTATCGCTAATTGAATTATAAGAGGGAAAAGATAGCTCCCGCGCCCAGAAGCTAGCGATTCACAGCAAACTTCTGCGTCCTTGCGGTACATACCGACAATGGCCAAGCACATCCAGATACATATTTATTCTCTCGAGATAAATGCATGCTGCCATTTTCGGCCCCTGTGGCTTCCCGTCTCTCTTTTGGGTTGGCTGATTAAACCTATCTCGAACCTTTCTTTCTCTGCTCCGATCTTCTCTCCTCTCCTAACTTATAATGCACGTGCAAGTCTGGGCACGAGACTTACTTCTACCAACGTTCGTTTCTATTCATATATGGCGTAAAAAGTTCTTCTTCTGTAAAATTCTAGACTAATCAACAATTAGAGTTCGGAGAGACCCGAAGCAGCGGAGGGGCATCCGACTTATTCGAAGGTCCATGGTCTCGGGGGCTCCGAAAACGCTGCAGGTAGCTCCAGAAATCAATTCTGCCGCAATTTCTATCCTAATTTTACGGATCCAGCACAAAGAGGGTGTTTGGATGAATTCCTCCGAGGACTCTCACGCGCTATCACCCGTGCCCAAGCGTTATACATATCTAGAATACATGTAGGTTGTGCTAACGTGCTACAAGACGCTGTAGAGGCGAGCAAACGCATATTTCTAATCCATACTTGGTCCTCGATTTGGTTTGGCTTGATGTCATGGCACCACATAAGCAACTCCATGTATGATAGCCACACAGATCGAGCGCATGTCTCTCAGGCTTGCCATCCCCACCACAAGAGCTACATTAACTGGACGAATAGCATATTATAGAACACGCTCTTACCGATAGAGCTAGCCCTCACGCCGCTGGATTCAATTTCTTCCAACAATTACCGTATAGCTACCGATCCTGTACGTAAACAATACCGCTTCCTGATCATGACCCATCTAAACCACATCTGGGAGTAATCTTGGTTAGGAAAGATAGAAAGCTTGGTTTAGGCTCGATTCGTGTGCAACACCTCTAGTAATATTGGGTATGCGGGAGAATACACGAATAATAAGTTATTGTTCCAGGGACCGGTACATCAGTCCCTAGCCATACATATGCCATTCAAGACACTGAGCTATCTCAGTGGCCATGATATCATGTACCTATTGATACAAAGTTGCTCAAGACAACGTTACCTTAGAAGGAATATGAGTCGACGCAGCAGAGAATGGAGTCCACTCGAACTTTACCCGTACCTTCTCTATCCTCCATCTTATCATTCACGTCAACTACTATAGCTGCCCTTATGCGGAAGTTTGCAAACAGAGTGCGTACAAGGCTCTTGCATTAATGAATGAACAGATTCTCACCTATCAGCACCCCATGTAGTTCGCCCACTTAATGCCAGCGCCGTGTACGTGTTATATACTCGTTTACCACGATAGCACCAGAAGATGCAAGTGAAGAAGACAGGGATAATTTGTATGGAGTGGCCGCCCCGCATTTTCTGGTTCCTATACTGGTAAACAAGGCCCAAGAAGACCTACTTGCGGAAACACAGCCAAAACACCACAAGGCAAACGAACTCGGCTACAGTCGGCTCTCTAAATCTCCAAGAATCACCAAAAAGGAAATATTGCAACTGTATTGAACCATAGCACTTCGTAGTGCCCGTTGACAGTTGGATTACTCTACAGTGTGTGACCACAGCTAATTATTTCCTAGGGGGTGCTGCTACATATTTACTTTAATCTGGATATGCCCTCGCTCGTAAGTCAACCTGCTTCTGTTTAGATGCCTTGGAGGTCAATACAACACTTTACTGTCCTTACCTTCCTACATACAAGGCTGCTGCTACAACTAACGGCGGGAGAATGACGAATTGTTTTAAGCTGAGTTGCTGCTGTTATCGTAGGTTTGAAGATCTGATCGATATTGTGCACCAAGGATATGCACTGTGGAAAGCAGGGGGGAAAACTAAGCTCGAGGCCGATTCGAGTGCGAAGTAACAGTTACTTTAAAAAACAGGTATGCAGATAGGCGGGGCTGTGCCAGTGGATAGGCGTGGAGATGACTATATATATATCTATACCTTTGATCAACCATGATTACGGAGCACAAGTTTGAGCTGAGTGACTCCTGGCCCTTGCTTCTCTGTGGACCAGGTATATTATATGTACAGCGGTAGGTGATAAGTGATGGAACGGGCTGAGACAGAGTGATACCTGTTTGAGTAAAACGCCACCAATATACCGTGTTTTCAGGTATAACCTTATCTCAGGGCGTTCCAATACTTATTTCCTGTCGCTGTAGGTACAAGGCTCTGGGATAAAGTGAGTGAACGGATCCTCACCTGTCAGCACCCCGTTTAGTTCACTCACTTAATCCCAGAGCCTTGTAGGTACACTCTCTTTTTATGACGAACTCAACGATGATGTACGCCTCGATCTACAGAGGTGCACATTCAAGGATGTACGAATCAAAAAAAACCTAGATAGACTGTAGATGAACCCACGTGGAAAGCTAGCCACATACCCATTCCCCTTACCTTTGACGACGGAGGCCGTTCCTACGACTACCGTCCATATCAGTGCTCGGATGGGGGCCCCGACGCTATGGGGCAGGCGATGATGGCCTCATGGATCAGAGTCAACTAGCCAGGGATAGAGAGCTAGCAGGAATACCGCTTCTTGCCTTGGAAACACCGTGATTCTAGAAATCAATTGCTAAGATAACATGGCACGGTCTCAAAGGCAGCGGTTTTATTGGCTGGAAACTTTGCTATTCGGCAGGAAGCAGAATGTTCTATAATTGTTCGATGCATATCTAAGCAGGAGACAATCATGACACAGAACGCACTGAGGTAGGGATAATTAAGGGGTGCTGTCCCACTCTGCGTTGTGAGCTCTAGGTAGACCTACATAGTCACAGCCGTTGGTATTACAGCAGTTTGGAAGCACAAGAGATACTACCGCTATATCTCAAAAAATTGGAGATCAAAGTTACTATTAGTGGACCTGATCTACACCCTTCAACCAACCATTAGGGACTTTGGCTCAGTGCTAGAGTACCTATGTATCTAAACCGGCGGAAGGAACCAGGCAGTAGCTACTGTAGTAATCTAGCCAAGCTACATACCTGTCAAAAACCCCAAATGCCAGTACCCAGCAGGAACAGTAGGTGCCGCAAAGCGTGTCTTGCCTCAAACAACCTATCAATCAATACATCCCTAGCCCAATCAACTCATTCCTTTTCCTTGCACAACACAACTGACACCTTCCCGCGTTGGCAGTTCGATAAGCGAAAGTACCGCCTTGACAGAGCAATTTTCCATCATGTTCTCTAGCGCTATGTAGTCGCCTGCGGAGTGCCCAAGTGTCGGATCCATGGGGTTGTGTCTCGTTACACAACCCGCAATGTGCCACAGAGTTGGGTAAATTCCCAACCAACCCTTTCTTCACGGTGCCCATGGGCTGGCTGGCTAGTGGTCGTGGAGGAAAACCAGAACTTGAAATATGGACATCACAACTACAGCTGTTCCTACAGTAGTATTTGCCACCGCACGCACGGAGGCCTCGCCGTTAGTATACATGTATACAATATGTAGTCATAAGACCGATATGAAAACCAAGCCATGAACTTTGGTGGTAAAGAGAAGCTTTTTCTTGAGTATAATGTTTTGGCCCCGAGTCCGGGAGGGGGGGTAGCCTCGGTCCCAGTCTCTGCATTAGGGCTACCATCTCAGAGTAGTAAAATTAAGGGAGCGCAATGACCATCAAAAAAAAGTTTTCATAAAAATACACGATTTTCTCTCAGGTGATTCTCTGAGCAGCGCGAGCCCTGGTTGTTGAGTTATAGGCTCTTAGAAGGGGAAGAAGTTGTGCTGAGGTAAGCACAAGTTACCACCCACACAAAGCCTGGAATGTATACCTATGTGGGCTAGCTCCTTGGGGTTGGCGAATCGGTTGTCGTTACGAGACTTGTCGATTTGCTTGTCTTTGCTTGGCTGATTAGGCTTCTTGGGAGACGAATAGTTAAATGTATGCACATCATCTCTACCGTGATATTTCGAGATCGATTCCTATGATTCTATTCCAAATTCTATAATCCAGAGCCTTGGAACCATTGCAGAGAATATTAAGCGAAAAGAAACAAAATAAGGCATGAAAAAAGTATTTACTCCACCACCCCCTGTGGAAAAACTAATGAGTTGAGCAAAAATAAAAAAATAAAAAAAAACCCCTGTGGAAATCTACTAGAATAGGGAGAGCTAGAAAGAAAGCGGTATGGCAAGAGGGGTAAGGGTCTTTTTGCCACCAAAATTGATGGGGACCGTCGGTAAATAATTGCTTTATGGTTTCGTTCATGCAGGTCTTTTTAAACGTACCTACATGTACCTACGGTATCGATCCCTACCTCTCAATTGCTCGATGCAGCAGCGGCAGTGTTATTTTGTAGGTGGATGGAGTAGGCAAGAAGATAGGAATATCGGTCTAGCATTCCTCCAGCAGTACGTACTTGTACTCCCCGCCGCATTAAGCATTAAGCATCAAGATCAAACATCCACCCTCCCCCCCTTGCGACAAACAGAGTAAAAAGTATCATAGAGAGTAGTTTGGAGCTGAGGAACAATTCAACCCCGAAACTCATCCCTTTCTGATCTTCTAGCTAAAATTCTCTTCTCTCCACCCCACGCATGCGCATGAGTACTGCCACCTTCAATATTGCTACTACACTCACGCACCACCCCATTGGCCCAATCCCCGTATGTAGCATTAAATCCCGCCCCCCCCACACGTGCAACCCCAGCCAAGGCGGGAGAGGCGCCAATAGAACTGCGACCTGCTTGCACGTGGGGATGGGCTTGGGGGAGCCAGAGAGAGGGATGCGACTGGTACACGTGCATCTGACTTTGAATTTTTATCTTTTTATTTTTATTTTTGAAAATGCTCTAGCTAGAGTATGGGGGGTGGGGGGGGATAGATACATTGCGGGAACGCGGGGAACCAGGGGGGTGTGGGGATGAGGGATGAGGGCGATGAGGAGGAGAAAGTCGAAGGGAACCAACTCTATAGCTTAGCAAGTGTGGTTTTAGTTTGTGTAGTTTCAATGGCGGGTGGCTACATGTAGTGGTGGTGTACCATGTGTGACCTTGATTGACTTTTTTATGCGTATTCAATTGGGGAGGACGGGGGTGAGAGGCCCAATTGAGGAGTGTATGTATGTGTGTATGTATGTATATGTGTGTACCTACTAGAGACCGGGGCAGAGAGTTGTTTTAATCTGGTCGATCATGTTTGGCAGCTAGGAGTCGAGTGTGCGTCTGGCCGGCCTCGAGATATATTTAACAAATACCACTGCCACTGCTACTGCCACTTATACGAGCACCGCAAACTACATATACATATACCACGTCGATCTACTGCCCAGCACCTGCTGCACTCCTGCCCCTGGCTCGCAATTGTCTTCGCACCGTCGACTTAGTTGCGTGTACTGAAGCCTAGATCTGGGCAGATCAGAGACTGATGATTGTTACTGCTAGCTGGTGACTGATCCTGCTCACTCATAGTTTTTATCGATCCTCACCTAGGACGACAGATCTCACAGGAGGCATATTTGCACCGGGACGGTAGTTGCTGTTGTTCTACACACGCCGCTCAGCAGCAGCAGCAGCAGCAGCAGTAGTAGTAGTAGTACCAGTACTCTCACCACCACCACCACCACCACCACCACCTAGACCTAGGCACAGAATTCATATATAGTCCAGAGCACGTCCACCAGCTGAGCTCTGCAGTGCCCAATCTGGTCCCACAACCATCACCACCACAACTACCACCATCATCAGACTGCTACAGCTACTCCAACGCAAGCAGCAAAAGCCGGCCCCTCTCCCCTCGAGCAAGACCTGCATTCAGAACAGTCAGAACCTCGAGCAAGACCTACATTCAGAACAGTCAGTCAGTCAGTCAGTCAGCCAGTTCCGTCAGCTAGCCAGCCCACAATGGGGTTCCTCCGCACCATGCGCGAGATCTACCACGGCTACTCGCCCGCCGAGCGCCGCAACATGGCAATCTACATCATCGGCATCATGTTCTACAAGCTGGGGCTCGAGGCCTTCAACGGGTCCATCGTCACGCTGGCCACCGACCGCTTCGTTGGCGGGTCCACGTACAAGAAGCTCGGGATCCTGCAGGGTCTCAACCAGGCCTTCCAGGTGTGTATATCTCATGGCCCCGACTCCCTTATCCTCTTCCTCTCTCCTCCTTCCTCTTTCCTACATACATCATTATCATTAGCTCTGCAGCTGGTCTAGGTCTCGGGCTCGGGGGGCGAGAATATAGAGACAGATACTGATGTTGGTGGGTGGGTGGCACTAGTGCGTGGGCTCCATCCTGATTGCGCCGCTGATAAAGCGCTTCCCAACCCGCTCGGTGCTCGCCGCAGCGGTCATGTTCTTTGGCCTGTTGACGGCCATCTTGCTGGTTGTCGATGCGTCGACGGGCGGGAGGATGAAGCAGCAGGGGGAGGAGAAGGCCCACTATGGTGAATGGAACCCGAATGCCCTCTTTCCTGTCTACTGTGTATGTCCCTCCCCCCTCCGTCCCCTCTATGCCCACTAACATAACCCCCACAGGCCTCCGGTATAGCCTACGGCATGGTAGAGCTCATCCGCCGTGTCATCCCGCGTGACATTGTCGGCGGCAACGTCAACAAACTCCGCCGCATGGACGCCACCGTGCACATCTTCTACGAGGTGGCCGGCACCGGCGGCGCCTTTGCAACCACCTACCTCGTCATCCGCCTGGGCAACAACTACTCGTTCATGGTCACGCCCATCTTTTTTACGTGCGCGTGCATCGTCTGGAGCTTCATCACCGTGCTCGAGTTCAAGGCCGACATCGAGCACGAGAAGAGGAGCTACCTCACGCAGGTCTGGCACGGCGCAAAGTACTTTGGCGAGTCCGTGTACCGCGGCGCCGTCATCATCTTCTCTGAGCGCAAGTTCATGTGGCTGCCGCTTGGGTCCGTCCCCCCACCCCTGTGACACAAAAAGCTGCAATACAGATCATTACCACTGACACCCCCCACCCACCCACAGCTACTCATTGGCGCTCTACGGGCACCGCTACCTCGAGTCGGGCATCGCGCCGCTCGTCGCAAAGCAGGTCTTCAAGGTGTCGGCCTACTCGCAGATTCTTGTGGGCGGCAGCAACTTTGGCGAGCTGCTCGGCGCGGTCAGCGTCTTCTTCCTCAACGACTTTGTGCCCACGCCCATCCCGTGGCTGCGGGCCGACTCGCTGCTGCTGCTCATCGTGTGGGTCGTGCCGCACTACTACCCGCAGCCAAACAACGTCAACTACGCCTGGACCCTCGCCGCCATATTCATGCCCATCTCGTTTGGCTGGGCCGCCGGCGACGTGTCGCTGGCCGCGTACATCCAGGCATGCCTGTCCAGGAGAGAGAGCGAGTCGCACAACGTATCTGCGCTCGGCGCCGTCATGGTATCTCCCCTCCCCCCCGCCCCTCAGCTGCCACAGCACTAACAGACACACAGGCATTCCTCTACTCAACCTACATCATCATCTACGCCATCCTCTCCTCCACGCTCGGCCGCTACATCGACAGCACCATCAAGGCGAGCGGCGACGCGCACGACGCGCTCTTCAACATTGCCGGCGTGCAGTTCACGGTGCTGGCCGGCGTGCTCTTCCTCGCGACGTTGATCCCGCGCGGCGCGCTGCGGTTCAACCCGCAGCTGCTGGACGACGAGGTGCTGGATGGCGAGCTGCCGCGCGGCAAGAGCCTCGAGGAGGTGGCGGCGGAGCATAAGCTCGAGGTTATGGTGAGCGGGAGCAGCAGCAGGAGTAGGAGGGGGGGCAGGGCGGGGCCGGGGAGGTGGAGCTGGAGGGGGTTTGCCGGCGGAGGCGGTGGTGAGGGGGCGTAGGGGTGGGGGTTTGTTGTTTGTGGTGGGCGTAGGGGGTGGGGGTTTGTTGTTTGTGGTGGGCGTTGTGGAGTTGGGGCAGGCTGGGGGCGGGGGGGTAATTTGATTTGTATGTATATGATGCGAGCACACTGGTATGGGTCAATGTGGAATATAACTCTTGTCTTGCTCTTGCTCTTGTTCTTGTTCTTGTTCCTGTTCCTGTTCCTGCTCTTGTTCTTCTTCCTCTTCTTGTTCTTGCTCTTGTTCTCCCTCTTCTTGTTCCTCTTCTTGTCGAATGCTCTGCTGGCTGCGTATCCAGACACCTTGTAGGGTTAGGGTTTACAACTAATCAACAATCACCCACATGTGGGAATGTTTATACAGCCCTTCGTTTGTCGTCCAAGGCGCGAAAGAACGGCTACGAAAGAGGCCAGCCTTGGAGGGGTAACAAGAGTGCCCAAAGTGGTAGACAACGGAGGGCTGGCTGCCCACTGAATGCGGCAGGCGATGCAAGCAGAAAGCGGGCATGCGGTGGTGATGCTCGATGCTCACGGGCGATGTGATGATGATGGCAATCGTATTGTGAGATACCGATGGGTGCGCGAGTGATACAGGATGAATGCAAACAAACAGACATTAGTACATATATACATGTTACCGCAAGTGATAAACAACAGACCTGCTGCAGCATCTCTACACGAGTGCCTGTCGATAAACAGCAGGCCTCCTCCAATCTCTCTACACGGGTCGACAGACAGCGGTGGGAGCGCATCAGTCAGCATCACAGGCCATCACCCGGCCATCACCGGCCATCACCAGAAATCACCCGTCCAGCAGCCGGCACCCTGCATACGCCCCATCGTCATCATACAGCATCGCCACGCCCCTCCACTCCTCCCGGCCCCGCAGCAGCTTTGCGTTCCGATACCACCTGCCCCAGGCATACAGACAGTCGACGGTGGCCCGCTGGACCCACAGGCGCTGCATGGCCGCCACCACGAGCTGCTCCATCGGCGGCTCCCAGGCGGGCCCGGGGCCGCCGCCCCAGGGAAACATGTCGAGCACGTCGGCGTAGATGCTGCGCACGACGCACTCGCAAAAGGCCCAGAGCACGGCGCACTGGCGCGGGTCGAGGGGGCGCAGGTCCTGGCGGAAAAAGACCATGCGCGCCGTGAGGGCGGGGTGCTGGCGCAGGTTGAGCGACCAGTAGCCAAAGAGAAAGGAGCAAAAGTCGAGCGGGACGTGGGCGCTGGCGGGGGTGGCGGGGTGGGCGGGTGGGTGTAGAGGATGCGCAGGCCGCAGGCGGCGGGGAGCATGGCGGCGAGGAAGGGGATGGGCGGGGAGGAGGAGCCGGGGCGGAGGGCGGTGGCGGCGGGGACCGGGTGGGGTGGAAGCGGAATGTGGGGTGGGTGGGCGTGGGGGTGCGGAGGACGCGGACGGCGTGGATTGTTGTGGGTGTTTTGGGGGACATTTTGGGGGGGGGTGTACTTTGGAGGGGGGGAGGAGGGGGAGAGGAGGGGTTAGAGGGAGAGGAAGGGGGAGGGAGAAGGAGAGGGGGAGGAAGGGAAGGGAAGGGAAGAAGGAAAGGGACTGGCACTGACCGTGGGTTGAACACGGTGTCGAGACATGTGTACATCTGCACAGGGTAGTGTGTATACCCGTATCGTGTGCGAGAGTGTCTGTCGCCGGTGCCAGAACAGACCGGCGGCCAACTTGTTGACCGCCGCCGCCGCCACAGCCACAGCCGCAGCCACAGCCACAGCCAGTTGACAGCTGACAGCCACTGGGAGACAGCCACCCGTCGACAGCCACCCTCCACCCTCCAGTGAGTCTCCACCACGGCCACAACCCTTCACTCCACTCCTCCACTCCACTCCTCCACTCCACTCCACTCCTCCCCTTCACCTCCACCCCTCAACCCCCTCCACCTCCACCTCCACCCCCCACCCACTGCCACTCCCCTCCCTCTCGCCACACCCAATTCCAACCTCACCCACCCACCCGATGACTGATTGTCTGTCTGTCTGTCTGCTGCACAGTGATGCCGCCCAGCCAGCCTGCCCTCAAGCCTGCCCTCAAGCCTGCCCTCAAGCCAAGCCAACTCTAACCCTCCACCCACTGCCCAACCACGCCAGCTGTGTGATGGCCATTGAGTCGGGTTGACCAGTTGCAGTTGCTGTTGCTGTTGCTGTGCTGCTGCTGTTTCACCCTAACCGGTTTTGCGCAATGAGGCCGGGGCTCGCCTGTGATGGGCTGCATACGTCATTGCCGGCTGTCTGACGTAACAACATCGCGAGCACAACCAGCCAACCGCCCGGTGGTGTAGCTACGAGCACAGCAGGATGTAGAGCCGGTACCGTCTCTACATACTAGGTCCCTGTTTGCGGGAGGGCGCTCCCTCCCGCGGCGATCGGTGCTCTACGGCGAGAAGTCGCATCGCACAGACTTGTACATGCCCGCCTGCGCGGGGCGCCCTCGTGGAGCAGGTGCACACATGCCGCATGCTACATGCAGGCCATTACATTGCCTGTGGTGCATCATAAGAACCAGAGAATGCAGTTGCCAAGGTCAAGGATTATCTGTATGGCCAGACGGCGCTACTCTACACAAGCTATCCCTGCCCACACCAGGGGCAGCCGTGGAGGGATATAGCTATGTAGAGGTCACGTCATTGCATCCTGTCTGTCCCCCCCTGCGCTGGGTTCTCGAGTGGCTGGTGGGTGGTTGGTTTGGCCGGGGTAGGGCGTTGGCTGGACGGTGCGCGGTGATTGGCGGGGGGACGGGTGCCTGCTAAAACTTGGTTAGGTGCCACTACGTAGCTGGAGGGTGACGATGTGGTGTGCGGTGGTGGTAGTCGGGTTTCCTGGAAAGTCTTGTTTTGGGCAGTGGGGGAGGAGGGGGTGGGGGATATAAGGCTTGTGGAATGTCCCCCAGATTGTAATCAGACAGACAGACAGACAGACAGACAGCGCAAAGCAGAGTATCAGTTCAATACTACTACCTACCCACCTACCTACCTCCTCCTCCTCCTCCTCCTGCTCCTTCTCGGTGCCAGTCGAGTTTGGATACATCTCTATACCATCTTGCTCTCCTAAGCTTCAACACTACTACTACTACTACTACTACTACTCACCGCAGCCATGCTCGCCGGCACCGTCTTCTTCTTCCTGCGCCTCCTGCAGATCGTCACCCTGATCCCCATCTGGGGCATCCTCTCCTGGTTCGTGCACCAGGCGGACTCGCGCGGGCTGACCTCGCCCGACTATGTGCTATGCCTGTTTGTCGTGGCGCTGCTCGCCACCGTGTGGGCGCTCGTGACACTGTTCCTCTTCCACGGCAGCGGCTTCACGGAGCTCTGGGTGGCCATCGTGGACCTGTGCTTCTTTGGCGTGCTGATTGCGGGCGTGGTGCTGCTGGGCCGCGTGGCCGAGAACACGGACTGCGTGGGCGGGTGGTCGAACGCCGGGTGGGGCTACTGGAACGTGGGTGTGCGCGTCGACAGGACGTGCTCTATGTATAAGGCTGCGTGGGGCCTGGGGATCCTGAATGTGCTGCTGTTCTTTGTGACGGCGGTGATGGCGGGGTTGATTTGGAGGAGGGGACGGAACGCGACGGTGGGCGAGAGGAGGGGGGGGCGCTATTGGTAGAGGGGGGGGGGGCCTGGGGTGTGGTATGGGTCGGTGGATTGAGCTGGATTGGAAGCGTTCTTTAATGGGAGTTTTTGTTTTGTCTTTGAGTTTTTGTTTTTTGTTTCTTCTTCTCTAATGATGCGGCGGTGGAGTACATGTTGATGGGATAGCCCTTTGTACAACAGAATCGAGCTGCGGTGTAATGATGCTGGATTTCAAATAAATATTCTTCTAAGAAACATTCTACGAGCGTGACTGCGGTGGTGATTTCAATCTCGACACTAGTACACTGGGCCCTTTGCGCAAAAGACTCTGTCTCCAAATCTGCGCAACGGGGTCTACTGTGGGGAGACGCACTCTGGTTGGGATTAGGCTGGGCACAGCACATGCCAGTGTTGATTGATCAAACAGCACGAGCCATGGCCATATATATTGGAGGGAGGGTGGAGTGGACATCGACGAGCGTGCGGATCGATGGTGCGCCGGTGATCATTACCCTCTCAGCCACATATTGCAGGTAGCCCGGTTTCGTGGGTCGACTAAACTTGGAGCGTTGCGCCCTGGGGTTGGAAAAGATCCTGGTATGTAAAAAGCACCAAACATTTGTACAGTCAACTTTGGGACAACGACGAACCTGGGACAACGACGAACCTGGGACAACGACGAGGACACAAATTTCAGCCAAACAAGTGGTTGCGTACCACTGCCTTGACCGACAAAGACCCCTGTTCGTCGCCCAACCAGCTTCGTCGTTGCCCCCAAGACGACTGTATATATTTGTATAACTACAGCGAGTCATTCGATTTTTGGTGAGGAAAACCTGCCAGGATCTTCTGTAACACCCCGGGTGCAACGCTCCAAATCTTGCGGTAGTGTAAAACGCCCAGCTGGAGTATCGGAACCTTGGCTCTAAATGTAGAAGTACATAGTTGCCACGTTGGACATGTGTATGCGTGCAGCGGTGATTGGGCTATGGAGGGAGCCGGGAAACGGTCCTCAAGCCCAGCAGCCCCGCATGGGCCAACACCCACGGAAGAAGAGAAATGCAGATCATGGGGTATCACTCGGTTTCAGAATGTACCGGGTGTGTTCACCACTGATGCGGAGAGCTCTGCTTCATTGGTTGGAAACGCAGGGGTTTTGTGTGTGGGAGCCACGGATGGCAACCAACCACGCCGGCCTTGGCGTGCCCAATTTGTATGGGGGGGAAGAGCTTTCATATATCCTCTATATGTTTTGCTAAACGGATACAAAAAATAACTGCAGAACAGCGCTGGCCCCCAGCTTCCTCTAGATAATACTGCGAGCCCGTAGGCCCTTGTGGGGAGAGTCCCCTGGTGGAGCTGGGTGCAAACAACAGTCAGATTGCGGTCTTGGAGGTTGCGCTGCAAAAAAGATGGGGCCGGGGGGGGGCAGCCAGCCTATATATTCAAGTACTTTTTTCTGGCGCCAAGTACCGCTTTCTGCAGCTCCAACGTACCGTACCAGCCGTACGCCCGAAAAGGTGTTGTTCAGACTAGCCCACAACCCCCGGTTACTCAAAAGAAAATATGCCTGTCCAAAGTTGGCCCGCAAGCCTGCTCCACAGGCTGTAACAGGGCCGAAACCGGGGCTCCGTACGTTATGAAACGCGGCTGCCCAGCAGTCAGCCTTTCCTTCTCACCTGCGAAACTGAGCGCTGCGAGGAACGTTTGTTTCTGTGCTGATAGCTAGATGGTAGCTCCACACGTCCTTGGAGACATAAAGAACCGGGACTTTGCATCAGTATATAATTCTAGCCCCTGTTTCATTTGCGGCGGCCTCTCAAGGTGTTGTGGTATGTAGGTAACGGAAGGAACGGGGATGCCGGTTGTTACCTGGAAGAAGTCGGATATATCAATATTGCTCAAGCAAGAGACTTTGCTAGATGCTTAGATAGATGTAAACTAAAGAGAAAAGACTACCTGAAATCTGAGTTCTTTTTTGCTCCTGTCAGCAATATAGCGGGTTTGGAGTTTTTCGAGTTTTGGTAGACCTTGATTTAACACCGGTTTTTAGTTTAGCTGGGCTCATCCAACTCTTGTGCAAACAAGACCTCATCTGACAGCTCAAAGTTGTTATCTAAGGCCTAGACCATCTAATGGCTTAAATCTCATCCAATACAGCGTTGACTAATAGCAAAACTGTCATAATGCGGTTCATTTATTGACACTATTATTGCTTTATTATCAAATACATCCGACATCCCGGTCACGTCCGACTTCACCGTCGGATACGTTACATGCATACACTACTTACAATTACCATAGCCGTGAAGACCGGGATTCGCACCCAAGCTCTGGGGTGGGATAGTGCAGCTCAATCCTGGTGTATATATGTAGCAAGGCGCTTCCTCACACTTCAACATCCCCATACTCGATCGAGGTAGAAAACACCAGAAGAAGCAAAGGGGGATGCGTCACCTGCCATCCCAAGTATTTCCACCGGGTCCCGCGTCGGCCATTGGGTATATACACATTCTCTCTCCGGAAGTGGAGCCGGCGTGTAGATCAAAAAATGCAATATCAAAGTCATCTGTACGGCAGAACAGCGCCGCTCCATACAAAATAGTCCCTGCAACATCGCTTGGTTCTTTGTTTCCTGCATCCGAGTAGCAGCGGGAAGATGAGGGGCAGTACTCGGGAAAGAGGGCGGGCGCGGCGGAAACCTGCGTCCTTGAGGCGGGTTTCGATCTTGGCCGGCCTTGGCAACCGTCGCCGCACAGGACATCCCGTCAGCGGTCATACTCTACTAGCTACGCATCTCAAGCAAAGATGTGCTGCTTCTGGGTCTGTCACCCCTCCTCCCTGGCGGTATCGCGGTGGGAGGTTGCATGTATTGACGGGGGGTCGTGTGAGGCACGCATCATGTACTATCACCCGCACCGCGGTCTTGGCTGGGCGCCGGTTTTTGATTTTTTGATTTTTTTTTGGATCCATCAATTGCATGCAGCCCTTTGGCCAAGGCAATATCACACCGGCCCCTGAGCTACCCGTCTTCTTCCACCACCTCGCACAGTATGACAGTGTAGAAAGTATCGTCGGGTGACAGAAATAACTACGCACCCAAATCTGTATGGGAAAATAACGTTTTTGAACCTAGCTACCCCAGACATACCACGGCAGACCCCGTAACAGAAAGGCCAAATCTCCCAAGCTCCAGGATCTTAGAGATATAGTTATCGCTTTGTTATCTTACACCCTCAGCAAGTTATAAAGAATCGAGGTTGCCAATTTTTGTATGGTTGCCATGTGGGTTACTAACAAAAAGGACGAACTTCGATGACTAACTATTGCATAAGTATATAGGCTGTGAGAGAGATAAGTGCAAATGTGAGTTTCTAGGGCTCTAAAGATCTTTTGTGTATGTTATCAAGTTTGTGGTCGCATTTTCGGAGGTGTTGGGTCCAGAAAAGGCTCTTTTCCCATACAAATTTAGATACGCAGCTATATCCGCCACCTGGCAATAAAACATGAGGTGAAAACAAATGGAAACGAAATCAACATAACCGTAATAACCCAGCAACACAACGAAAAGTGTCTCTTTGCAATCTATTCCTCCTCTCCGTCACTCCTTAGCCCGCCCCATCCCAGTCTCACTTCTCTCTCCTCTTCCCGCTCCTCATCTCTTTCTCCTCGTCCGTGCCTCCATCTTGTGAGGTGTTTCCAGATCGATACTGCTGACGTCGACTCAATATCCGTCCGCCGGGCGTCAGGTCCCTACGCCTGGTTTTGCAGATGAGATGATATGATTGGCTGGCAGATGCGAGTCTCTGCTATGTGCGGGAAATATGGTGACAGGATGGATGTCGGTACGGGCGGCAGTGTGTGAGACTAGAGAGTTGAGTGTAGAACACCGCTACCTATCGCTGAAGTTTTCTCGGGACTGCAGAAGAACCTCTGTATGTGTGGAATTGAAACATGCCCATGCTGGGCGTTGGGTAAAGAATTTGGAGAATCTGTATGCAGGACCCGCGGTGTGCCTGGTGGCCACTCGAGAAAGCTATATTCCACTACGGACGGGTCCAGGAAAAATAGAGGTTGAGCTGTGTAACTGTTTGTGATTCTTAGACTTGTAAAGGGAAGGGTAGCACCGCGTTCACGGCCAAGGGCATACTCGGCTGCAAGCATTATGCCTGGGCATACACCTCTATCTAATTGAATCATACACCATCACTCGATTCCGAAACTCCAATCCCAATGCTTGACCAGGTTCCAGCTGTGTTGGATATGCGGTCTTGGAAACGATAAGCAGCAGCCAGAATGTGAGACAGGCATTCTCTCCGGACCTCCTATAAGAATGCTTTTATTAGCTAGATAATATCGCCAATAAATGAAGCTTTTATGCCTGAGTTCTTGCTGATCCGTCTCGCCAACCCGCCCTCCTTCCAGAAATTGTAACACAACACATCCCTCCTCGCAAAAGTTCGGTCATCTCCTAGCATGCCCACTCACGATAAATGTTTCACCGCATAATGACAAGCAAGATTGGTGTGTCCAAACCTGTCTACTTATCCCTTGGGCTGGTATTCTGACCCCCCCCTATAGTAGAAGGATTAGAGTTGTATGGGGGATCTATTATTTGATAAGAGAGATAACAGCATCTGTTAGTAAACCCACATAAAAAGTTGTTTGTTGCCAGCTCAAGGGATACTTGCCAAGCATTTAGGTTTAGGACGAGATAGAACCAAGGGTAGCAAGTATACCTGATAATTATCCATGCCTACCAGCGTTGTGGAAGTCGTGCATCATCCCCTTAGGACACACTCTCTCCATATATCCCGGAACATGGTGCATTTCGGGGGGTCTGTGGCTTGCTTGTTACACACACGCAAAGCTGACGCTCAATAGCCCGCCTCCACGCACCGCGAGATGTCTGGCCGAAATAACAGCACTACTCCAGCCCGGCGACGTCAATTGCCAGTAACTGAACAGCTCGCGTCCCAGACGCACGTACCCCTCCCGCGGGGTTTCAGACGAGACCCACCCACCGGCGGTGCGGCGGTCAGCTTGAGATGGATGGTTTTGTGTTCCACAGCGGGGGCGCTCGGGAGTCGTATTCTCGTGTCAGTGTGTGCTAAGACTACATGTATTAATATTGGTATAGTTTAGAGAACATATAGGTACATGTATGTATCTGATGTCTCACATCAGCACCGCGAGTGACCTGTGGTGATAGAGACGCGATAGGGCCAGCTTATCGCGGGGGATTGTTTGTGATAGCCCTAGCTAGCCCCGCAACTCGTGTTTTGGGTTCCTCGTATCATGGCTGCTAGGGGCAGGGAGCTCGACTAATTACATGTAAGCTACATGTAATCAATTAATCGAGCTGTAGAGTAGAATTACAAAAGAACATGTCAGAAGAGAAGACACCTTGCAAGCGGGGGGGGTATGTTCTGTACCTACACCATATCATACTCTACATGTAGTTCATATGCATACATGTATTGCCACTTGAGAAAGCAGCCACCTCGGAATACTAAAGAGCCAGAGACCCCATCCTCACTCTCTTCCCCATCCACCCCCCCGTAGCCACCTCGCTTAGCTCAACCACCCAGACAGAGCCCCCAGAAGCACATGGACAAGTCGACGATGAGGTATGAACCGTATGATTGGGGGGCTAAGGATGGGGGGGGTTACGCATAGATTAATTGATTACATGTAGACTCGCACGGCCGGTGGCAAGTCGTAGACTCATATTGCGTGTGCTGTCGTTAGATTACATGTAGTGAGTGACTGCTCTATGAACCAGCTATCGGTCTCTGTGCCTACATGTACTCTACATACATGTACATACTACTCTACCCAATGTACTTTACTTACATGTAGCTACATGTACCCTGGGCCTGTCTCGTCTAGTCGTCTTTCAGCTTCCTCAATCTCATTCAAAGGATTCTCTTTTCTTTACATAAATATAAATTCCGGATGCTGCGGCAATCAACTATGCCTAGTACATATAGTCAAGTGCACTAGCTACATGTATGTAGTCCTCGAGGATATGATCGTCAGGTACGTACATACATACATCCATCCTTTCAACCGAAATAACTCGGCTGTTTCTGGGCTCCTGGAAGGCAAGCCTTGAGCTGGGAACCGGATATGATGTTGTGATTCAGCATGGGCATACATGAGCAGCGGCTACGTATGCATGGCAATTGTGGTTTGGGTATGGGCATGGTATCTATATCTATTTATTTGCAATCGGGCACGAGGTAAAGTATTCGAGCCCCGCCACCCCGCCTCGATCCGTGCCCAGAAAACCGTCAATCTCATGCACAGCATAAGCTTAAAAACACACCAGTGATGGACTAACCAGATGTTTCACCAGCTCGAATTTCGTCTTTCTGCCGAGCCTAGTAGATCCGCGGCGGGCCAAGGCGTGTGTTTGCAGTCGAGATGCGGAAGCAGCTTGTACTAGACATTATCTAGCGTTGGGCGGCGGGACTGGATACGCCACCAAGAACCGAATGATCGAGGGATCCACCGTCGATTGGGATGATAGTACTAGCGAAAGGAAGGGGAAAGAGCGATCCGTCAAGCCTGAGGACCAATGTTGAGTCCTACAATATATGCACTTTGTCTGCCTGCCCGTTGAGAACAAAAGGATTTCTCTTGCTGGAAACTTTGGTGCCTTCTGGAATTCAGGCGTTGATCGACGATACTTCTTCTGGGGACTGAAATTAAACTAAACTAATCATGCATACGGAGCCGTCCGTCGAGTACATACATACATACATACTCTAGTGCGACCCAAATCACACTCGGTGTCAAGAGTCAAGACAGGACAAGGCCAGCCTGCGTTGCATGTCTTCGCTAGTGCTGAGAAAGAACCTGGAAGAAGTGGTTTATGCAAGGGTTTTCTTTACCTAGTCGAGTATGCATGTGGAGAAGTAAGGTGCTCTTGGTATGGGCGATATTGATTGCTATGTGCAACTGCATACCTGACACTAGCACCATTGTCTCAATACACATCATCTCAAGAAAGGACTGATATTATCTAGCTAGAGACACTCGTGATGCTAATTAACTTACTGGTAATTCGCCAATAGAAGTCAAACACCCCCGAATTTGGTAGTGTGCTACATATATGTACTCTTTACAGAAATTGCGCCCGTGATGTCTATTTTTCGATGCTGTACTGCTGTGGTGCAACGAGGCTCAGCAAAAAAGCATGTTGCGACAAGTTCGAAAACACATGGTCATAGCCTCCGGAAATCATCCGTAGAACTCTGGTTGGTCGGTCTCACACATCCCAATTGAGCGCGACCTTTGAGATCGAGCCGGGAAGCCATTTGTATTGGACCCACACCGGCGATAAAGCCGTACTGAAGCTTCCACCTGTTTACGAATCAATGGCTCTCTCGGGACGAAGGTGAGCTTGACTTTCGGTGTCTCAAGTGGTATATCAGGTTTTCCATGTTAATATTGCTATGATAAATATTAAATATATCTACGCCGATATTAGACCCTTTGCAGATAGAGCTGGCTCTAAATTCTACTTGTATGATTGGTTGATAAGAGGATCGACGCCAATCAGGTTACCAGAATTTGGAGCTGGAGTCTTTTACGCAAAGGGTCTATTATGAGCTTCCAGATGTGTCCTTCTTTCTACATATGTAATCAGAAGTAAACCTTACTAATGCATGCATATCTCTCTACCCAAATAAATGCTCTGATTATGCGGGGAGGGGGAGATCCGATATGGTAAAGGGTTTTCTCTCTCGACGATTGGGCCATAGCACTACACCCACATCGCATGGTTTCGGGAGAAAACTCACCCCTCACGCACCATGGCGTAATAAAATATTAGATGCAGATGGAACACAACTATCCGCCGGCTTTACTTTTTCGGGAGAGAAGGACGTTAGGAAAGGCCAGTATCGCCATCATTTCCATATCTCCACCCCCCTTGCTCCACAAAATACGATTATCTGTGTGGTGCTTTACGTATGTAGGCACTCTATATCTAGAGTTCTGGAGTATGTACAAGACACAGATAACTACAGGTACTGGATTGGGACAGAAGGACTACTAGGCAGTTATGTAAGTACCGCACACCTTACGCTTTTCTACACTGTAACTACACTGTAACCTGTAGCGGACAGATACTAGGCTAAGCCAGGGTTCATCTTCATCATCATCACCCTTGCTCGCAAGGAATATAGGCGTCAGGGTTACCACTAAACTACTCCTCGTACCTACTACTTTCTACTAAGGGTGTCCACACACCCTCTTTCTTTTCTCCCTCCCACAAATTAAATGGTTTGACATTTTACATATATCGTCGAGATCCCCTCCCCACAACCCTTCTAGGCCGGAAATACTCAGAAAGGAGTTTAAAGTAGCATCGATTTCCAGCTTCCTGTGCTTACTTGCTTGCTTCTCACCCCACAGCCCTGGTGGTGGTACTCGCCAATCAATCAATTCCTTTTTGACGTGTCTTGGAATATATAATGAGGGTGGGTAGAGGTACGTTTTGCTTGGGCGTTGGGATAAAAGCTAACTTTTGTAAAAATAGGCCTGAATCAGTGTGCCCTCAGAATAGTTTACTGAGGATAGAATTCAATAAGAAACGACTTGAATTACTGCGACTACCCCAACATACTACAACTACTGCTAATACACCGCTACAAACGCAATTTTTGCAGAACCGCAACAATGCTGTCTCAATCCAATATCACGTCAATAGCAATTAGCTACGTCTGCACATTCTTTTCCGCCATCTTGATAGTCACCCGCCTTCTCGTTCGCTTCCACCGTGGCGAACGAATGTACATGGACGACACATGGATGGGAATATCATTGGCTCCATTGTTTATCAGGTTGGCGATAATACACATGGTGCTAGTCTATGGAACAAATAATATCGACTTTGATAAAATTAATGTGATGGGTATGAGTGAGGAGGAAATACATAGGAGGGTGGTGGGAAGCAAGTTGATCTTGGCTAGTAGGGTGGTTTACGCTGGATTGTGAGTTGTTCTCTGGATTTGGAGGAGAGGAAATTTATGGGAGTAGATGGGCTAATTTTGGGGGAGGTAAAGTCTGTGGTGTATGAAGGTGTGTATTTTGGGGTTCTATGAGCGCCTGACAGCTAGGTCAAAACCGTATGGTCTGCTTATCGATCTTACGTACTTGACCTGCGGGGTAACTTTTATTGCGGTGATACTTGGGACTGTGCTTGAATGCCGCCCCTTTCCTGTATACTGTAAGTTCTCTAGTTTCAGTCTGGCCAATCAACCATCTTGCATACTAATATGTCATAGGGCAAATGTCGCCATATCCTGGAGGTGAGAAAAAGAAAATAATGTTACCCTTCTCCTCCCGTTACTGACAAAGCCTATAGAGTGTGTGAAAGCTGTCGCGCAACTACTTACTATGGCAACCTTCAACATCCTGACCGACGCAATGCTCATCCTCATTCCTTTACCCATGGTCTTTAAGTCCAGGCTTCCTCTTATCAGAAAGATACAACTCCTAATTCTCTTTGGCCTCGGGCTTTTCGTCATGGCCGTCACGATTGTCCGCCTACCAGTTATCATCGGTGATCAGTCCGTGCAGAAGGCACGCTCGCTATGGGCTTCAATTGAGTGCTTTGTGGCCTGCGTGGTCGCAAACGCGCCTGTTCTCAACTCGTTCATACAAAAAGTGCGCAAACACAAAGCAGCGTCTGAACATGGCCAATACCAGCTCAACTCTTCATACGCGAGACGACGGCGTATGCCTGTCACGGGTCAGGATAGTGTCGGGTCACTGACGAGGATTGATGAAATGATATCTGTAATTGAGGTTAGTCTTTCATCAGCCCAAAAGAAACTATCAAAGACCATTGCTAACGTTCAAATATCATAGACTAGGACAGAGGTAGTCCAGAAAATAGATATCAATCTCGACGAGTCCCTCAGTCAGTCGAGATCGAAGCAATCGCCATGGCGAGGAGACTTCTTGGGAACACAAATCTGGACAGAGACGGAGACGGAGACGGAGAACTTATATCTCCCGCCCAGAGCGGTCCTAAAGACGGATAGATCCGGATCTGTTTAATTACTTTCTTTCTTTTCTTTCATTTCTCCTTTTTTTTTACAGCATTATTCATGGGCGTTTTGGGTAACATACATTATATTGGCATGGGATGTAGAAAAACGGGTGTTGAGCTTTTTACTTATATTTCTTAGGGCAGCGGAATTTTTTTGGTGGGATTATAGGATATCTTTATATATATTTATTAGCTAGCGGCCTGCATGGGGGAGAGCCAGGACTTTACGTACATGTAGTACTTTATATTTCCTTTTTTTTTGTCAATGCATTAATCGAATTCAAGGCACAAAAAACATGAAGCCTATCAACTTAACCAGAGCTAGGAACTACCCTTGTTTCAACGCCCACTTGGAGGCCAATATTACTGGATCATCCCTTACCTGAAACCTCGCTTAGGCACTCTCGACTACTTTATTGTGGGTTTGGTACGAGGGAGGTGGGTGTCCGCGAAGTAAGCCGCGCAGGGTGCATGGCCCAGATATAGATTTGCCCATTTGGTACTGCCATACCTATGCGTACCTGCAGTTACCCAGCGTGGGTACATGTATGCACTGCTTTTCCGAGCCTGGTCAACCGAGTGATGACCCATGAATGGGAATTGGATGTTGATTAAACTGTTTAAGACAGTTGCTGTATGTTTGGAACATCGCTCTTTGTCTCGGATAGAGATATACATAGCTAGGTAACTTATATATGGGCACGTGTGTTATGGCCATGCTGAGGTGTGTGTGTGTGTGTGTGTGTAGTACATGTAGGTGTACTAGTATAGTGTGATATATATAAGGATTTACATGGTTTTTGGCAGGTGTGATTGTTGAGTACCGGAGCAGCCCCCCAGTAAAATTGCCGTTTCCGTTTTCGAGGGTATAAAGTAGTAAGTTTATAAAGCTGAGAGCTCTAACATACTCTAACATAACCTAAGTGGTCGGAACTTCACCAGGCCAGTGCACAGCACTTACAGTCTTTGAATCTACGTGTACGTATATCATATGCTTGAAGCTTTTCTTCATTATACCAGAGAGTAATCTTTATCTGTAATTTATGAATGGTACAAAGTAGTTACATTATACTGCGCCGGATCTAAAGTCTAAAGGATGCTAGTCCCGAGCCCTTTAATAAGTGGCAACCCCGCTCCAGATCTGCTCGCTCAGTGTAGCGTTCTCCTTGACTACCGCCGCAATCGCCGGAATCTCCCACTTCAGCAAATCACTCACCATCCTACCGAAAACAATCGACCCAGCAACATTAAGATGGGTTCTGTCATCACTATTTAGCGCCAGCTTTAGTGATGCAGGTTGGCCAATCTCCTCGAGGTAGTGGACCGAATTCTTCCACAGGTCAATGTAGTGGGTCTCGGTCTCTTCAGCGACCTCAATGGCGTACCCAGCCCAGGGGGCGAGGGTATCGGCGATGGTACCGTTGGTATTGTAGTTGCGACGGGAAAGCGAGGTTACGATGACCTATGAGGGGTTAGTTTGGGAACTCAAGAACTTCGTGCCTGTTGAAGAACTAGAGTTACATACAGGTTCACCGTTCCTTCCTTTGACATCGGATATCATCCGGCGGAGGTTTGTCTTGAAGGTTTCAGTGTAATTTGTGAGTTTCATGTCGTTATGCCCAAACTAATACACCACAGTAACGTTAGCAACATGCTCTACTCAGGGATTCTAATATAGTGATATACCTGGATCGTAACATAAACGGTGCTGTTACCGGCATATGCCTCTAGCTTCCCCAACACCGTGGCCCAATCCCCTCCTGAGATGAACGAGCTTGTTGTAGCACCATTGTGACCATAGTTTATGGCAAAACTTGGCGCCTTTAATGTGAAGTTCTTGAATCCATCACCCCAACCTACACACAAGGTCAGATTTCGCCCAGATCAAAATCAAGCTGGTGATTAATCACTTACCCCCGCCATTGGCAGCCTGAGTAGCAGTCGTGGAGTCTCCTGCCAAAAGGAACACCGAAGGCTTCGATTCGGCAGCCCTATGGTGGTTTTCTCTGGCAGCTGCCACCACCTGGAACGAAACACCGAGGAGTGAGAGAATAACTGAAACCTTCATTATGATGAGACTTTGGAGAACGATGGAGCTGAGGATGGAACAACGAGTCGGGGGCGGATCCAGCAGCTTATTTATTTTCCATAATTTCATTCGCTACCAGGTCGCGTAGATTGGGCTTTCCCCTTCCCCGGGTGAAGGGGGATAATATAATATTAATATCAAGCTAAGGCTTCTGTTCCTGTTTTTCTGCTGAGTTTTGCGCTGCATCTAGGTCGAGGCTAAATTTCCCCAGTATCTGTATATGCATCTCGGTGGGATGGAGTAAAGATTTCCGTCTGGGGCTAAATGCTTAGCTCTTTCCCCACATATTCGGTGTGTCTGCCGGGGGGTGAGGCTTCGGAATAATGCGAACCGAACACTGGAAATCCCGGGAGTCGGTTGAGCGGAGTCGGCACGGTGCACTATACTACGTGTTGTATATATATACTGGAGACTATATAAATTGGAATCTAGAGTTGCACCCCGCTATGCATGACGGAGCTCAACATGGCGGTCCCTTGCTGTCCCGTGCGGGATTCTCTCGGAATTATATTTTTCTACAAGACCAATTTTCTCTCCTGGATTTCTTGGGAATATTTGCTATCCAGTACATGTAAAGGGTTTTGTGAATCTTGGTCATCCGGCATAGTGAGGTGCGACTGCATATATCTGAAGATTTTCGTGCCAAAACTCCGTTGTTCCCATCGCCAAGTAGCAAGTGATAATTCATGATGCAACGAGAGAACCTACGTACACACTCTGCCACTCAGTTCCACATTCATACAACCTAGAGACTGGATAGGTTTACTTCTCTAGATAGTCTTATTTCTAAGAATGACAACCCAAATATATTCGACTAACAGCTACCTAAACTTGAGATGCATAGTAGCACGCCCACCATCGTCCCAAAACCCTGACCCAGCAGAACCACCGATTTCGCTGTGCAATGTGGAGAGCGATGGTTTGTAATTGTAGCCTATAGGAGATGATGCCTTGAATGAGATGAGGTTGATAAGTTTTAAAGTGTCCGCTTGAGGCCATGACAAGTTTTCTCATAGTGTACTAACGTCATTCTATCTTAGCGATTAGCGAGTGCATCCAGCTTAGCATTGTTTGCTTGCCACTGATCGGCGTTATCCAGTTTTTGGTGAGAGAAGAAACTCAACTACAATATAAATGGATTATTTTTTACCATCATTGACACTGTTCCCAAATTCTCGAGGACTTTATACAAGGTACATATATCTGTTGAGTTCCCGGGTTTGAGGACACTTAGTGGCTGGACGGGACACGGGGGTAGGATGAGCTTGGGGACACGGTTGTGACGTGGTGCCAAGGAATGAAAGGTGGCTTGAATCGATGTCAAATAGCGAGGAAAATGGACCGGGAAATTAAGGTCAGGCATCTCCACTGAATAAATTTTACGTCTCAAAGTCACAAGTCCAGTGCATAATCAGAAACTTTTCTATATCTGCCTCTGGATTTGCCATAAAACGGCCCCCATGAAAAAAATATCTTCATTTGGTGATTCTACAAATGCTAGAAGGGGTGGAGGCCTAATTCTGCGAGGAACTGCTGCAAACTCGGTCACGCCACCCAAGGGTGCAGGTCCCCCACAGCCTGCCCCCTCTGCTCCCTCCCACACAAACTCCAGGACCACCGCTGCCCCGTTGCCTCGTGCAAAGGTGCCACCGAACCCCTGGAGAACTGCTGCGCCCTCACCCCCGCCAAGTGCGTCAACTGCGACGGGGCCCACCGCTCCTTCTCCCCCTCCTGCCCCAGCAGGACCCCCGCCAAACCCACACCACCACCAAACCCCCACACCGCTATGGAGTTAGAACTCTAATCTCCACAGCCCCACACCTCCGCCACCCAAGTACTCCTCTCCTTTGTCTTTCCTTTGTCTCTGTCAGGTCTCCCCCCTCCCCCACACCTCTCCTCACCTCCTTCGCCCCTTAAGGGCACCCACACTCACCACACTTTCTTGATACCGGCCGCCCCCCTCGGGAGGTGGCTCCCGACCGATATTACACTGTCTTCGGCCGGGACCCTGGTCTACCATGGGCGGTTCGGCATATTTCGCCACTTTGTTACTCTCTTCTCTCCATATTCTTTTCTTTTGTCGATTTTGCAGTAGTCAGGGGAAGGTTTCTTGTCGTCTGCCTTGTAAGAGGACGTGCGGTTGGTAGCACACCACAGTTACTATAACGGGAAGCTCGGGCGGTTATTTGCGTTGGGGATAGGTAGAGTTCACGCCATAGGTTTTAACCTCCATGCGACATTCATGTACCTAGAATCAATTGAAACTATGAGTCAAAAAAAAAAAAAAAGGCCTAATTCTGCGATTTGCCCTCTCTCCTGGAGTCAAATAGAGACTTTGCGCAAATAGAACCAGCTCTATATTTTGATTATCTGATTGGTTAATGGTGTGTGATCGGCATCAATCAAGTTGTCAGAAAATTGAGCTGGCTCCATTTGCGCAAAGTCTCTAATGTAAGGCTTGATCTATAACTCCTTGGCTAATTAATGTCAAATCTGTCAAAAAAGACTCCGGACCTCCCAGCGCAAAGTCTGTAATATGCCTGAGAACAGAAATCATCTCAATTGCATAACTTACACAACCCCGATCATAACCCAAGCAGAAAACAGAGGCCTTAGCAATGAGGGAATAAAGTGTGATACCACTCCTCCAAAATTGGCATCATTTTGGGGTTGGGACGATGCGTCTGGCTCAACTAGCTCTGATATATCCTTCCCCCTATTCTGTTCCTTTATGATTATAGATACATAATCACCTCTATCACATACGTATGTATATCTATGCTTCACCGGGTTAATTACCCACCATCCCCTGTCTTCTTTCCCGCAAACTGATTTCGCGGACGCCCGCTGTCACAATATCGATCAAACCTCCTGGTTCAAGGATTTGGTATTGATACCCCTAGCCCTGCAACGGAGTGATATTGGTGTTCGCAGACTTCTCCGACCTCTCCTTTTCCATGCAGGCGACATGCGCGACAGAAAAGTCGCCCCAGCTTTGATTTGTGGGGTGTGAGACATTGAATGGGGGAAGTCCGCTAATTGGGTATCTACAGCCGACATACACATCAATAGGGGGAGCTACAGTCGTTGGGCCAATAGAAATTAAAAGGACTGGAGATCTCTCAGCTTGGCCTTTTCTTTCCATACTTGGAATCCTTGTTCGTCAAGTGGTAGTATTCGTCAAGCGACCGTCAACGACTGTAGCGGGAGTGGGCTTTTTTTTAAGCTTATTTGCACATATGCACATATGCACATATGATCCGAGAATTGTGTGTGGGGTACGGAAACATGGAAAGGTACATGTATGTAAGAAGCAGAATTCCGTCTGATTTTGTTTCTCTGTAATATACAGAAAAATATTTATATATATCTAGAGCATCATGATAACTCAACATGAAATCACCTCGACTTTTCACAACTAGGTAGCATTATCAAGCAGTTACATCAACCCATAAAAGAATTCCTCCCACATCTTAATCATTCTGGCGGACAGACAGCTAACTCCGGGATTGGTACACCGCAGGCCTCCGCACACGTCTGCATTGTTTTGTTCTTACAATAGCACGATTGTGGCCATGATTGTACACAAAAAGTATCGTTGACACAGCCCTCGTACGTACCCGTTGGACATACTTTCGCGGGCGTCGATGGGGCGGATGAGGGCACAGGACAGTAGGGCTTCTTGGCTGGCAGCGCGGAGGTGAGTGTCAGGAGAAGGGCCAAGAGGAGAGTGATGATGAGAAGCTTCATGATGATTATCGTAATGGACTAGTCCGCGTTAGCATGAATGGGTGTGATGCCAGGAGACAGGAGCATATATACCAGTCGGGTGATTGATGAAAGACACGACGATGAGGAGGGAGCACTGGTTGATGTTTGCGAGAAGACGACCTCCCTTATGTACTAACTCACCAATTCTCGTGGCGTGGTCATTGCGTCAATCTCCGAGCTTCTGTTCAGCCTGACCTCATAGCCAAGAACAGCCTACTAACAACGCATCGTCACTGGCCGAGGAAAAGAAAAGCAAAGAATAAAAGATCCCTCTAAAGTGCTTAAAGAACCTGTCGATCAGTCATGCCGGGATTCACCAGTACCATTCAGAGTGCAGCAGAGCACTGTGTGAGACATAGATTATATGCCTTTTGGGTGAGCTGTCTTTTGCAAGAGTGGAGTTTGATAGCCGTGCACGTGAGCTTGAACCTCTCCTCGTATTCGATCCTTCAGCGGACCAACAACAGCACAGGCCAAACATGCAAAAACTATATATAATTATCATAAAGCCCTATATCGATCAAGCTACACGGACAGTGGTCCCATTCAAGACCTCAGCCTCAAACCACGTCCCAGCAACCGGCCCGCCAAGCCCTGTATTTTCTACGAACGCGCTCAAGTTGAACCCGGCGATGACGCTCAAATCGAGATCCGAGAAGGAAACATCAAAGCCTTCTAGCTGACGATACAAGAAAAATACATATCTATTTCAATCAGCAACTAGGCATCATGTTGTATATACATTAGGTGGCACGACATACCTGTGTGGACCTGAGCCAGCAGGCGGGTTAGGACCGCGATATTCATTCGCCGCAGCAGTAGTGTTAGTAATAATATTACCGTCGGGCGACGACTCGGTACTAATGATGAGATCACTGGCAATATAATGTCTTATATTTCGTCGTGTGGGTGTCTCGCGACTGGGTGCGTCAGGGTCTACTATTACACCCACGTACTTATCGGCCTCGCTGGGGTGTAGGCCGCGAATTGAAATGGTGGGCGCGATCTGGGAATCTATTTAAATACAACATCAGCTCTCATCCGAAAGGCATGTAGGAAACTAATATGTACCATTGCGACCAATGCGAGCCCCCGGGCCAAGAGCTACGATTGTGCCATTTTTATAGTCGAAACTGAGATATGCGAGCGCAGAAGGCTCGAAGAAAGGTATAACATCCGGAACAATTTCAGCTGTTTTGAATTTCTCTGCAATGATTTCGAGGTCCGCTGAGGTAGGATGTTTCGCGTAGGCGTAGGCAGCCGCGAAGGCGGCGGAAAATACGAAGGCGCGGGCGAGCTTCATCATCTCTGTTCTCTTAACTTTGCGACTTATGAAAATGGCGGGCGTATTTGCAGGTATTTATGAAAGTTCGCACACGTATATGTGATTCAGGTACCTGCCTACTTTAGCCCAATGTATGCAAGACGGATGATCGACTCTACTCTACTCTACTCTACTAGGGATGCATGCATGTAGCTCGGGGACGATCTTACCGAGGATCTCCAGGCACATAAAAAACAAATACATATATGTAGAAGTTGGCTCTTTTGATTGCGGGGAACCGGGTGAGTATCATGGATTAGCTTATATACAAGATGCGATGCGGGTTAATCAAGGAGTACACCCGTGTCTAGAAAATTCCCGATTTCACACCACAGCAACCAAACTATGGCCAAACACCACCATGAAACCCATCATGGAACCCATAGGATTCCCTTAGATCTAAGTTGAGAAAAAGATAGCACAAGAGGTAGAGAAGGCCCCATAGCGTAAATAAGTAATAGAGAGCTGCCGTTGAGGAGCGAGGATAACATCCCCCAAGGAACCTTTGATGTGTCTTGAGTTCATAATATGCCAAGGTAAATCTGAGTTAATTGAAAAATTAGGGCCACACAAAATATTAGTTTTTTTATATTTCATTTTTCTACTATTCGATCTGTGGTTGCTGAGATATTCGGTGGCCACGTGGGTCGTGGTCTTGCTGCTATGGAGTGGGGAATTTTCTAGGGGTGTACGTGCATCGTTTTCTAGTTTAACAGATAATGCTCCAAGAACACCTCCAAGTACTATCATCGCAAGTTGGGATTCATCAATATGCAGTTCAAATTGAAGCATCGAAGCAAGCATCCCCGAAAACAACTTTCACGCAATTATAGTCATTTCCAAGGACTGCGGCGGGTTGTATACGCGGTCTATACGAGAACAGGCCTTCAGCCCGAACAATATCTCAATATAAAAACTACGCACCGACGCTTTGAGAGAAACTTTCCATCTACGGACTAATTGCTTTGCATGCCCAGCAGCGAGTTCCACATATCCTCCTTCTTTTGTACCCTCTTCAGGCCAATACGACACGGGTTTTTAGTTTTGCGCTATACGGCTAAAAGAACTTTATGTTCTGCAGCGCTCAAAGAACTTCTGGTAATAGTGTTGTTAGGTAGTTCTGCTGGCGCTCTCGCTTCCTGGCCATGGCTCTGATATCGAACAGAGTATCCTACTAGCCTAGAATTCCGTCAATTAGTTACTGGATGTCAAAAGGCTGGCTTGGCTCCATGTACTTTGCGTATATATAAATATATATCTTATGTGAATAGAACCGGACCTTTCAAGTAGTAGCAAATTAACGGGGTTTATGGCCCCAATCCCCGGCCTCTCCCCCTCCCCCTTCTTCATTTGATTGACATGACTACAGTACATTAGAGAGATCTTATATATATACCCAGATATATATCTATGTATGCCAAGGAGTCCCAGTGAGTATACGCCGACTATGGCATACCGGACAAAGCTGCCAGGCTTGCAAGAATGGATTTGTCTCGCTGAATTATAATCATTACCTATAGCGAACTAAACTTAGATAGACAACCTTATTCAGTTTCGCGGACGGCCTCACTGTCTCCGACATTCGGGTACCTCAACTGTTATGTGAGTACATGTAGAGTATCTAGTACTAGATAAGCAACCAATATAGGTTTTGAGAGTGAATTTAGAACAAATATTCTATATGGTTTGCACCCATTGCTACATGTAATTTCGGCATTTCTGTGTAAATGTAACACGAATAAAGTAGTCGGTCATATATATTGTACCCCGGAATGTAGACCAGTAATAAATATTTATAACCGGGTGTGTGCTTGGTGCATGGGCCAGATATAAATTACTATATTAATGAACCAGAGCCCGGGATTTGATTGGGAGTGTTTGAGATGATTGTAGTGCTCAGAGAAAATGGGTTATCACTGATATTTAAATCTGAAGTGTTCAGTCATCCTGATCTGTGCAGAGGCCTTTGGTTAATAGCATAGGACCGGTGCCTCATATATATGCCTTATCATTTGCAGATATGATTCGATTCCAGAATCAGAGTTATTCTCAGTCCCAGAAGAGATCAAAAGAAGGTTCAAGAAGTCATTAAACATATGTAGCTATCCTCTTTCCTCTTTCCAATTACTCCGATCCCTTCGAAGTTTCAAAGAAAATAATCGCCCGAGACTTCACCCTCCTCTTGTTATCCTAGACTTTCTTCTTTAGAGCCGTGCTCACTGATGGGAATCCCTTGATCCATCGACTATCATCCTTCTCGGCCTCTCCCACTAGCCATTCAGCTAGCTCAGATCTCTGGATTCCTAGACTTGTATTCCCATCCCCGATATACCCTTCAGCAATCTCTCCAACTGGGCCTTCACAAACACTAATATTAGTCCCTCTCCTCCAACCGGAAGCGAGGGAAAACGTACCGTTGCCCAAATTTCCAATTCTGAAGACAGTCCAATCCAGATCCTGAGCTTCCTTTTGGAAGAGCTCGCTAATTCCTATGATCTGTCTCCACGCCGCATGTACCAGTAGGTACACAACCCATACAAGTAACGCTGCCAGCCATCTGGGTCAGCCTCGTACCCACTCAATCCTAGAACTAGCACCACAAACCTCGTCCCAAAGATGGCTTGTCTTCTGGAACATAGATCGATACTGTTCCCATTGCCAATATCCTCTTGACTCCATTATTCCTCATCTCAGCCATAATTCGGCGATACCCATCTGTGAACGTATCTCCAATTGTCCATGGCATCAGCGACGCTGACGCTGTAGGCCCAAGCAGTGATATCACAGCATCCGGCTTCAGTGAAAATGCGGCGGAGAGAGATGCAGTGTCTGTGAGCTCTCCTTTGAAGACCTTGACACTTGGATGGGCGAGAGTTTCGGGGGAGAGCTTGTCGGGGTTGCGGGCGTAGATTATGACGGTATGGCCATGTGCGAGGGCGAGGTTTACCGTGGCAACGCCAGAGGGGCCCGTTCCGCCGAAGATGAGAAGACCTTTCGGTGTCATTTTGGTTATACAATACAACAAACCTTTCAACTATCTAGAGCAGGGATCTGTTATCGGCCTTGAATTCTGGTGTTTAGTTATCAGAGTTTGCTGATGAGGAAACAAGCTTAAGGTCTTTATAAAGAACGCTCCAAGTTCGGACTGGTTGGAATATATTTCGGTGAGGCGACACACCGCGGAAAGGCAAATACCCGAGAACCCGAGGAGTTCTTGGTATTTTGTGGTGTGTTATTTGCTGTGATACGGAATTCCGCGATTCTGCACTTAGACTCGGCCGGTACGGTAATGATCACGGGATCCAGAAAAACATGGATATAGCACTGTAGCTATATATCTGAAGCTCTAGGTGTGTATAGTCGTTACCGATTACTAACACAGAATTTAATACATACAGCTGGACCTTAGGCAATGTGTAACGGGATAAGACTAGGATATTGATATTACCGATGAGGACAGTAACAATCTGGCCAAAATGGGGTGAAATAGTAGATTCATGATTAGTCTCTGGTTGCGCCGCATGCGTGACGAGGGATAAATAACGCCACAAATTCCGGATCTTAACTCTATCACCTCTGGGGACAGGAATCTGCGGTATGTGCTCAAATTGTGTAGAAAGACATTTCCTGTAACTGCTATTGGTATTAGCACCGGAAAATTGATCTAAATGGCGGCTTGAGGGAACCTGAAGTCTTACCTTCGAGAACCAAGTACATACCTGTAGAGTATTAGCCACTTCTCAAGCCTTCCGTCCTAGCTCCCTCGACCATGTCTCGTTGTGGTATCTGCAAGATATGGAGATTTGAATTGAGGATAAAAAAATAGGTGTTCTAGAATCGGAAGTATACGCTGCTCTAAGGGGGAATTACAAGTGAAACAAGTTCAAAAGGCCTACCTCGGGTTTCGATGCTATTGATGACCATGCGTTGGCTATAGGTGACTTTACCAGAGCATAAGGTAGAAAATTGATGCGGACGTCATTAATTTTAAATTGAAAGTAGGCGCGCGGCGCCGTAGTGTTCTTGGCCGTAGACTCTTGTAGTTCTTGAAACCATGTAGCTTGTCCTTTCTCCATCTACACAACTAGCCACATCTCTGTTTTATTTTCTTATGACTTTGAATTTCAGGCGCGTGCCTATTAAGTACATGTACTTATGTATTAATTATCAACTTCATGAATTCAAACTCCAGCTAGCTTAAATGCAGATAATCTTAAATACACGTATCGAGTCGATCACTACCCAACAGACCAAGCCGACACCTTGGACCAACTTTCCCATATAAAGCGACACCCGATACCCCTCAACCCACTATGAGACGCTGTGATTCTGAATCTGATGTGATTGTTTGGATTGCAGAGGTAGTGATATGATCTAGGTGAATGGCAGAGCTACATAAATCAAATAAAAGCTATGGTTCGCACTTCGTAATGTCCCTTTCACAATGATACATACAATTCCGATTGTTGAAGTCCTAACTTCAAGGATAAAAGGATACCCCCGGATGAATTATAACAATATCGATTTTACTACAACTGGTTTCCCGTTAAATCATGGAGTCTCACTCACATCTGCGAGTCTCACAACCGAATCTCTCTGGCAACGTCGAAGGTTATCTATATATCTCTCGAAGAAGCGGATCCAGCGAGACTTTGGGCGGGGTCTTCCGAGAGAAAGTAATAAGTTGTGATGCACTACTCTAGATTCCATCAATTTGGAAAGGCCATGGTTCTCGCACTAAGGCTAGCCAGCTAGCTAGGGTTGCTCCAATCCCGCCATCTCACCAAGTCACCAAGCCAATCCCTTGAATCTGAGATATCGCGGTATCTAACGGTGCCTTGGTTCTATTTGGAAAACGCATTCCTTAGAATATTATTTGGATCATGGGATCTCACTCATGTTTGCGAGTTTGGGTCCGGCCGGGTGGATTCGTCCCTACTGAAATGTGGGAGAGGGTTGTATGGCGCGCCGCCCAGACGAGGTATCGGTTATTCTACAGATAAAAATCGGTAGAGGCTCAGGTATATAGCATTCTGCGAAGGATGCCCGCGTATATATACGCTCTTTAGTTGATAGAGGTCGAAAGGTATCTACATGCGTGCAGAGGGGTACATATAGATCTAGACAGGTGCATGTACTCTATACGTACATAGGTGTCGGTAGAGTATATGTACTCTACTCTACCTATGGTGCGAGAGGCCTTGGGGGGCGACCTTGTAATCCCTGTTCACACCAGTTCAGTATTGTAGCCATAAATTCGATTTAGAGGTGAGGCTCTTCAATGTTTGCTTCCCAGAGCCAATGAAAGAATTGACTGAAGTGGTGTATACAGGGTTGACAAGGTCGCCCTCTACAGCGATGGGGAAAATTATTATAGAAGTATGGCAAGTGTCCTATTGGCCTGGGCAGCCACCCAAACCCTGTTTTTAGACCCCTGTTTCTACAATAATTTTCCCCATCGCTGTATTCCTTCTTGCACCATACATATAATCATATATTATTACTTCTCTGCAATAAGTACGAATAGGTACTGTCATTCACGGGGTGTTGGCGGACACTGGGTATTGGCGGATTGAAGCCAAAAATTGGCTTGGCTGTCTCTTTTCAGGCTTGTCCGCCAACACCCAGTACCCGCCAATACCCCGTGAATGACAGTACTCTAAGGAGATGGGCTTGGCGTGATGCATAGTTGCTGCCTCCCCCTGATTGGGAGCAGAGTTGTGCCTCTAGCTAGGGGCACGCTGCGCTGATGCAGAAAAGTGCATTTATTGAGATGACCATCACTCGTGGAATTTAGTCCACAGGGAGAGAAGCTTGGCGCGTAACGATGTAAATCTCAATTTGCCAAAAGGTTACTTGCCCCGCCACCGGCAGCCACCACTCGTTTCTCTTCCCCATGCATGCCGAGATTGTGGCTGATTCTGAGTTTGACGGCCAACCTAGCACTCGGATTTGCTCTACCCATATGAGCGGTGGGGTGCAGTGGTAATTGCAATTGATGATACTGCTGTAGCTATGGATATCAATTCGACAGGATATACATATGTACATGTTTGCTCATACGTGCTCATTAAACAAATCCGCGTGCTCTTGAGAGCATGGTTCCCCACCGCGCCAGGCATGCAGATTCAAAACATCACTTTCCCGTTATTTTTCAAGGGCGTCGAAGTTACCTACCATAAAAACTCGATAGGTGAGTCTGGGCGCATCTATCGAATATTCCGAACTCTCTGGTTGGTTGCTTTATGTTTCTCCACCATGTATTTTGATTTAGGCCTGGGCTCACCTATCGAGTTTTTGCGATACTCAAGCGCCACTACATTAGAGGATTAGGGGCGCCCTGAAAGACAAATAGCCAAAAAGGAAGTAATAATGTCTTGTGCGACCGGCTCCAAAACTGTTGTTTTCATTATACTAGGTTATGTTTGTTCTTTCCGATTAAGATGAATGCAAATAGAGATATATTTCTGGAGGCAAGGTTAGGATATTGCCGAAACAACATCTATCCATCTATGGCGGCTATAGGAGATATCTCGATATAACTAAAGGCTAGAACAGTTACATAAATATTGGAAGACATCACTGCAAGGTGTTGGACTTTTTAGCTCGCGGATATATTTTTATCGTTGGACCAGGCCATTGTGGCTTCCTGTCTATAAAGAAAGTTAATTATAAAGGGGCTTCGGGACTAAATTACACCGTTCAACTCGAATATTCACGGCACCTTATAAGTTTGTGTAAGTATTAGACTTCTCTCTTCTCAGGATTCAGTTCTCCGGGCAGGCGCCTAGAATGACCCCATGTAGCCTGGGGAGGGTAAAAGGTAATCAGAGGCAGTGACTGAGTTGCGCGGTTGAGGGGATTGTACCATTTATCAAAGCTTGATTCCCGGACCGAAGGAGTCGCTTTTTGATGGTTCGATTGCAACGTTACAGGCCATTACATCTGGGTTGAACATAATATCTCGACCGCTAAGTTCCTTCCATATGTGTATGTACGGCCGAATTGAATACGAGAGTCCTCGAAAACAATAACTAAATCTACCAAAATCAGATTCCGAGGATCTAATAGATCATCGGACAGCTCATCATCCCTGGCTTCCGATAAAAATAACATCCTCGAATTGTCTAAACTAGGCAGCTGATGTTGGCATAGTCACTGATCAGTAAAGCTTAAAGACAACTCATTGCATGCATGCAAGATCTAACGGCGAGCCTATAGTTAATCTTTTTCTTCACCAAGTATCACCCGCAAGGAAAGAGGAAAGGTCGGGAGTATTGCACATTGGTTATACGTTAGCTTTACCTATATATCTCCGAATAATAGAACCTCACCCGCAAGCTTGGTCCGACGTTCCCTCGACGCGGCATCTCATGCGTGCCATGACGTTTTATCACGCGTATGTCGCCGGGTGTTCCCCAGGCGTCGGGGGGATGTTCGCATGATAACTGGCACTATGTACTACGTCTACATGTAGAGTATGTACTCTGTAAGAGCGAAGTATCTACCTCGTATAGATCTATTTTTGTGTGGGTAGTGCAGGTACCCTATGCAGCAAATAAAATCCCCGGGTACGTGCCGAGCGATCCGCTGCCACAGTGGTGGGTCCAATTGTGGTGCTCTCGGAGGTGAGGCGGCATTGGGAAACTGTTCGCCGGTTGGTTGAGACGAAGTGCAGAAAGAAGGATTGCAATTTGGACATAAAATTTCTGGACGAATCGCTTCAAGCATTAATGTCAGGGGCAAGGCAGGAGGAGTCTCTAATCAATCTGGCATTAATTTCTGCACTTCTGAAGCATCCTGATCGATATCCTGCATACAGGATGAATGGGTGGGGATAAACCTTCTCGGAAACAAGCTTATGTCAATCAGTCAGTTTGTTGCTTGTATCGTCCAAAGTAATCCATTGGAACTAACTGCCATGGAGACTAGCCAATAATTAGCGCGGTGATTATATTTACTAACACCTTTCCTTCGAATGTTTCCTTCTAGTGGGTCTTTTATTAGGTTCTATTTTCGAAGGGAAAGAAAAAAGTAAATGGAAAAAACTTCCTAGCTTTCCCATCGTTCCCGTAGCGGAGGCGCCGAGGAAAGCTAGACCAGGAACCCATGAGTCTCAGAATATCCCATGTCTAAGAATCGAGAACTGAATCACCAACTCAGTCAGTAAGACTTCTACGGTTCGCCAATTACTCTCTCTGGCCGCTTCTGCAAGTAAAATTCCAGTTTAGACATACATACGCGGCTGGGCTAAGGATCCCTTTTTTTATTTTATTTTATATGTATTGTATACACACATGTAGTTATGAGCTGGCGGTTGCTAGTTGAGTGAAAGTTCCTGACTTGGTTGATCCTGTTGTACTCTAGACAGATAGATTTCAGTCAGGCGCTCGGTGCAAAAAGGTGGAATCTTTTGAGCTCAATGCGAGAACGAGGGTCCGGCTCCTTCTCGAGTGATCTCTGGTGAATTGATCTGGACGGTACGGCGTGTTCCGTCTCCGAGAAAACCACAACTTTTATGGGTCTTTTGGAGCCAGCATTTTCAGCCTGGCCTTCAGCTGAAGGGTAAAAGCCTTATGTAAATTGTGGGAGAACGACTATCGCAGCCACAAACTTATGGTCTACGCTTGATCGGGCGATGCCAACCTCACGCAAGCAGCCAGCGAAGACGAGAACCCACATGTCAGTCAATGCAGGGTGGTGGACGAGCAGGAATGTCAAAGTACCCACGAGATCAGCCATCGTTACAATTGATACTCACCCATTCGTTCTGAAAGCTCTCATGCAAGTGCAATTCTTTCGATCGGTAGACGAGTTCGCATTGGATGTTCTTGGCTGAGATAGGGCTGCTGTTTGACGATTGGTAGAAGTAGCGAGGTTATCAGCCGCAGAGCTCGTATAGGATAATTTTAGTAAGACGTTTGACCTGAAGCGGCAATTCACGATGGTTAGGGCTCCGATCTGGGAACCCCGCACGAGCGATACATACCTCTTGAGACTTGGATACCTTCCTAGGTACAGCACGCATGGGATATGGCTTGCGTGGGCTTGGGTGGAATCTCAAGAAACGAAAGAGGAGAAACATGGCATAAAGCGCGTCAGGCAACTACGTATACATTGGCTAGAGAACCTACATGTACCTAGAGTACATACTTGCACGAGGATGCGGTTTCAATTTGACTGGCACAAACGCAAGGGTCCATATGATGCTAAGGGTACATGTATACATACGTGTATGTATAATATGTTCTCTATCCAGATCCAAATCAATTAAAGGCAGTTCTTGTGGCTGTTTAAACATGTGGTACATGTAGTTATCCCTTAGGTCGGCAAGGAAGACTGGGACGAGGTAAGATTTCCTCTGGGCCCTGATCAATATCTGGAACAACACTTTGGTGTGTACCTGCGTACATACTTGCTTGGAGTTGTTAGTGGAGTGTAGGTTTTCTTCAGCCGCATGGCTTGTAGGTACAATTGTGTGCCTGGCCCAAAGTGCAACAATTTAGTGAAGGCTTTGATTCTGTTCTATGTACAGTCTCAGTAACCAGCTGTAGAGATGTAGTAGGTAGTAGAGTAGGTCCTGGGTGGTTGACAACCATGGCATGCCATCCATGATCCACGCCATGCCATGCCATGGCATGCATGTACGAGTTGCATAGAGTGAGTACCCACAACTTTATCTTCACCTATGTATATACATGTATGTAAGTAGAATATGTATTTACCTAGGGATGTCGAAACCCAGAACTGTAGCTGCAGGCCATCCTAGACTAGCGGAACGTTCTAGCCGTCATGTGTCCGAGAAAGCGGTAAGACCAGAGTTGTGCATCCTTAACTTCTGTATGGCTTTTACTCAGCTCAAAAACAAACTGTCTTTTATCTCTGATCCACCCGTTGTCCTCCTGTCTATTGAACCCCTACTTAATGCTCCTCTTCCCCCTCTCATCCTTATCCCCATCATCCCGCCAACACTCGCTCTCTCTCAGACTCGGTCCAATTGACGAAAGTACTCTTCAGCATACGAATAATATAATCACTCCATCACAACATCGCTATCGTTAATCATGGTCAGGATTGCATCTCTTCTCATGCTCTTCGGAGCTGCCATTGCTTCCGTTGCTGCTCAGCAGTGCGGCACCCAGAACGGTAACAGGGTTTGTGCCGCCGGACAGTGCTGTAGTCAGTATGGATGGTTAGTCCCAACCCCCCTCATGATCAGGTTGATATATTCGTCATATCAGGTCACCTGCCGATATTTTAAGTCTTCATACATGTAGTTGCGCATCCTGTATATATACTGACCTTTTTTCCGTTGTGTAGGTGTGACACCACTGCTGCTCACTGCAATCCTGCAAACTGTCAACGTGCCTTCAGTGGCTCTGGGTCGTCTTGTGTAATCCCCCCCCAAATATACCTTTCACTGTTATCTCGACTTCCTCATGCTTACTAGTCTGATCAATGAATAGGCTGGATCGGGATCAGGAGGTACCACCACCACCCCAACTCCTGCCAACCCCCCTCCAAGTGGAAGTACTGGTCTGGGCAACACTGTTCCCCACATCGACGTTTGTGGTGCTGGTAGCGGTGGTATTAGCTGCCCTGGTGCCGGTTTTGGGGGCTTCTTTTACCGTTGCTGCGTAAGTTACCTAGGGATCTCCAACACTAGGACAGAGAAATTTAAGCTAACATTTGTTAATTAAGTCTGGAAACGGTCACTGCGGACCTAAGAACACTGTAAGTCTCAATCATGCCTTACATCTGGCCATCAAATACTAATTATTTCAGGAACAATCTCAATACGATTATTGCGGTACTAGTCACTGTCAGCCCGGTTACGGTGCCTGTGATCCCACCCGTTCTCTTCCTCCTAATCCTGCCGCACCTGCTGGTGTTGCCGGTCCCCAAGAAAACTGCGGACCAATCGTTAACAAAAAATGTCCCGCCGGACAATGCTGTTCCGGATGTGAGTTTAATTCTATATTTGACTTGGAATTAAAGAATACCTACTAAATCTTCATGATAGCCAACTATTGCGGTACCGGACCTGACTTCTGTGGCGCTGCCAACTGGTGCCAGGTCAACTGGGGTGAATGCCACAGATAAGTGGATATGTTTACTACCGGGTCTATGTAACAGCCTGGGCCTCGATCTTCAAGGCATAGTCGTGAAACGGCTCTGATGATTTTCATGTTTCTATAATATCCCTATAACTATAGCTACTTAGTGCTCCCGTAATTCTTCAAAATGAAAATGTCTTTATTGCTTGTATAATATTATTCATTAAATATCACTCGGTGAACATTCTACATTCATGTGGGGTATAACTACTCGTCGTTTCCGGACGCAACCGCTATTGCATACACAGAATAAACCCGCCAAGGCTATCTTTTGTATGGCAATCAATAGCGGTTGCGTCCTGAAGCGCCAGAAAACTACGAGTACCTAGGTGTTTAGTGTAACGTCAAGTGAGTTTACGGCAAAGACCCCTAAGCTGTCATTTGATTCGGTGCTGTTCAAGAGCATAAGCAGCAAAGGCGGTGCTATACGTACACTAGAGTTTATTAGAACACCTAGTAGTATACAACCAGCTGGAAAATCCGCCCGGAGCAAATGAATCTAACAAATTGCATGGGTACTATATGTATGCATCTAGTACTTACTCTACAGGGTTGACAATATAAATAATTATTACTAATAGCAAGCTTTAGAGTGATATCTCAAAATTCAGGGATTCGGGCTTGGCAAGACCTTTGTTCGGTATGCATAGAGTTTCACTGCGATCTAGAAGGGAGTGCTAGGAGGGCCTTTAAGTCTGGAACCAAATCATCTTAATTCGCAATCGACTAATAGGGCCCCAAGACTTTATCATATGGTCTAGCGTGGTGTATTGTGAACTACAAGGTTGAGTGTTTCGACTAAAAAATTCCTGGATAAACTCTTTCTCTTAAAGTTAAAGACAGACATCAACGTCACTCCCGTGCTTAATATTTGCATATCATTATTCGAGATTCTCTTTGGTAGGCATATTGGTTACGTTCCCAGAGTGCTGTGACGCGACAATCCACATACACATATCCCCTATTATACGACTGTTTGCATTTGTCGACAACTCTAGTAAGGTATAAATAGGAGCTGATGACTAGCTATAATGTCACCCAACGACCTAGCAATTGCCATTCAATATTAGTCGTTCAACTTTGTTTTGCCAAATTCACGACTGGTCGTACCTATATGGAGGTGCATACCGTTAAGAATGGTTTCTAGATTCAGAAAAATCAATCAATTCTAATTTCTTAATTAATGCTACCACTGTTGTATGTACTTGGAAAAGGCTAGCAAGAAACCACGAAGATGTAGAAAAAGTGCTTGGGGTAATGCTGGCGACAATCTAAATTACAGGAATGTTAAATTCCTTCCAACTCAACATCCATTAAGTGAACTTGATTAAAATGGACTAATTATGTCTTATAGACGCCCAGAGTACATACAAACATTCCTACCCACAGAGTTGTTGCTGTGTTTGTGCTTCTGTAATACTAGAGTGCATGACTAGCGAATCTTGCGATCCGAATAATTCTGAGAGAATACATGTAGCTACACGTTCGCTAGCCAGAAAATTTCCGTGGTTGCACATATCAAGAGTATCCAGGGTCATATACTTGAGATAGAAATTTAGATTTTGAAGAAAGCTTTTAAATTTTGCCGTTGTTAAGATTTTGTTGATAGAGAATGTGGACCCAAATCACCATTTACAGCTGAAACTTCTCGTTGAAGCAGTATCCTAGATTTTCTGTACCCTTAATCTCAAGCCCTCTGGAATCATGGTTGTTGAGGGGGGACTGTGTTGTATGTGCTGGTTTTAACATGACTGTAAGTTGTCCAATGAGTAGAACTTGATTACTATTAGAGGGTACTGTGATAATGAATGATCGATCTGATAAGATTGATCTAGATGCATTGATTGTACTTTGGACGACCATCCTCCACCGTCGGTCATTTGAAACGCACATATCGTCCACATTTACACACACAAAAGCCTTATCATTATCAGTAATTACATTATTTACAGACGTATCCTTCCTTATTCATAGTAAACTACCCTCGTCACTTTAGTTCTTTGTCTCCACACCCTCGTCATGTTGCCTTCCCGTGCGTCCATGGCTACCAATAACAACACCGCCATAGTCGTTGTTCTCATCCGCTTCCTTCAAGTTGATGTCCTTTGTGATGGCAATGAAGCCCAAAGGGACAAACAAAAGAATCAATGCAACCATAAGCTGGATGCGCATGACTTCATCGTATGCACGGTTGATTCCGGTTCTCTCAGCAGAACCCATGAGGTATGTAGAACTGGCTACGACGAAGTTGTCCCTGATGGAAGCAATTTCGGTAGCGTTGGAGTTGGGAAGGTGGAGTGCTAACTTTTGAGGGAGAAGGTCTAGGGGCTGTTAGCGGTTTAGGCTTATTCCTGAGGGGCATGAGGGGGAATTACTGGTCCAGATACCACCGGAGATGGAGTCTCCAACTGCTCCGCCGACAGAGTATCCTGTTGCAAGAAGCGCGGTGACAGAAGCGACATCTTTCCAATTATCAGTTAGCTTTGGTTCATCTCTCTGGGCTCACGGCCGGGGGGGGGTGGAGACTAACCTCTATGCTTAACAGCTGCCTGTACACCGACCTGAATAACGTTCAACAAACCAGTACCAATACCAAAGATAACCTGTCCCATCACCAATTGTGCAGTGCTGGAATCAATGTCTCTGTATCTCAACATGAGACCACCACCAATAATCTTGACACAGATACCCGCCACTACAACCCACTTGTAGTTACCCGTGTATCGGACTGCAAAGGCAATAATGAGACCTGATGCTGTGGAGGCGAAACTGGACGCAAGGACGATGTTGGTGGCCGCCTTATAGGAGTGGCCACGAACAACCACGAGGTATGAGTAGAAATATGGCTGGTAAATGTAAAATGCACAGAAGGCAAAGAAAACAACTATTTTTTTCCAGGGTTAGAATTGGTTTACTGACTAGATCATTGGCCACTCACCACCACAACCACCAAGGACGGTTCTATCTTTGAGGAGATCAAGGGAAAGGATTGGTGTCTTTGCAAAGTATACCTCCCAGATAGGGAACGCAATCAAGCAGATGACACCGACAACTAACATGACAATGATGTGGGAGCTGGCCCACTTGTCAGGGTACCTAGCTGCCAATGTCATGGGCAACAACACGAGTGTAAGACCGGCGGTGAACAGGGTGAGACCGAGAATATCGAGCTGTGAAAACAAAGCAATAGGATTCCGTAGCAAGGCGGTGTTTTTGTCTTTGTTGGAGATAACCCCAGCTTTGGACGCTTTACGCTGGTGGTATCCAAGAGAAATGAGGAGGGGAATTGCGCAGGCGGGAATGATGATGGCATACATCCCGTATCCCCAGCGCCAGGTGCTATCTCTCAAGATGCGCTCGACGATTGGGGCTCCGCACCATGTGGTGAAGAGGAAGGGGGCCAAGGGAAGAGCGTTGAAAAGGGCACGCCATTTAAGGTTGGTGGTATCTGAATGTCAATCATGTTAACAAGGGGTCTCCTCAATAAGGTATTGGGGCCAAAGACTTACCAGCTGCAAAGATCTGCTGCATGAACTGAATACCGACCTGACCGGCAACATAGAAGATTTGGGCTGCTGCAAATGTTCCTATGTCCTGCGAGGCGGCCTCAAGGATAAAACCAAGAGTGAGCAAGACGACGGAGAAGGTGAAAGCTTCGAAGCGACTATACACCGGCGCCAATAAGCTGCTGCAATATCATAAGATTGGGAGGAGAAATATACCCGAAAACATCGGCAATCTTTGCAACTGGCGGCTTCGTTACAGCATACATAATATTCTGCACCGTGCCAATGGTTGCAAGGAGAGAGTGCGCTCCGAATGTTGAAGTTGCCATAGGCTGGTAGGAATAGATGGTCTGGGAATCTAAAGAGACTGCGACAGCTAATAGCATGATACCCGCCCACGCGGTCCACAGGCCTACTTTCGACCATGCCAATGTCACTCCTTCGATTTTCGCGACACCTGCAGTTTTCTCGATTGAGGCAGTGTCACTGTTGTTAGTGATAGCCTCAGCTACAGGTTCTGTCTTCTCCGACTCGCCGTGCATCTTGGTGGTGGTGGTGGTGGTGGTGGTGGTGGGGGTTGTTGTATTGTCAAACTCAGAGACTTTGAAGTAGAGCTACTGATGAGAGGATACGAAGCTCTGGTGAGGTGAGGTGAGGTGAGGGGCACCCGATATATAAACGCTCCCCACCGCAGCAGAGTATGTTTTGTCTCTGCTTGCAGCCTCGGGTGGGCCATGGACCTCATAGGTGCTCCTCGTGCATTGGTCGCCCCATGGACCCCCGGTTTGAGCAGGTATGTACTCTAGTAGGCAAGTATGTATGTTACTGAATGTAGGTACTTTCTGGGTCTAAGATTATGCAGGGAAGATTATTTAGACTTCAAAGCTCTCTACGCACTTTTTTACATGCCGAGCCACCACCCTATTTCGCACTCCACTGAGTCCACTCCTCTTTACGGCAGTTCGTCTTGCGACTCAATCTCGAATTTACATTCCCAGATTTCATTATTCCATTGGGTCACCAGAGTCTTTCTCTCCCATTGACGTAGAGTAGAGTAGGTCAACAGATCAACAGATACATGTAGGTACTGTATGTACTAAATTACCAACTCGTAATTGATCGGGGCGAATTTCAAACCTTCTTCTACGGTCTTTGGTGGCATAGTAGAGCTAGCTAGGTAAAAGAAAAAACAAGGATAAAGTTATCATCGGATCAGATTGTGTGCCTGCCAACTAGCGCCGTGCAAGCGAACTGGGGTGGGGGGGAAGGGGAAGGGAAGGGGAAGGGGAAGGGGAAGGGGAGACCCGCAAATTAGCAACACCCATCAAACACCCCTCCAACATCCCACTTACAGACTACTCCGGTTTTTTATCGGATCTTGCGATTAGATTGCTACGCTAGATCATATCAGATGAGATTACGAGAGATGGCGTTGTTCTCGTGAGGATAACCATGCCGTGCCCCACTTTACCCACGTTAACTTGCAGGGGACGAGCAAGGTGGTGTGCTTTCCTGGGTCTGCTAGGTACTCTTGGCCTGCGGCATGATGGATGGAAATTCGCGCAGTTCCTATCCTCTTTTTTTTTTTTTTTTTTGTAGACCGATACAAACTGAAAATTTTCTTCTCGACCAGTTGAGGTTGAGGATGTGGCGGGTTTGCTGTTTGGATTGCTGAGCACGTTTTTTTTCTAGTCTCGTCCCAGGCCCTTGGTTAAAAAAGATTGTCTGTGCCCAATTCAGTTGGATCCTGTGATCCTTTCCAGTCAAGTGGCCGGTATCCTAGTAAACGATTTGAATGGGGTTGTGTTGGTTTTACATAAGGAGAGCGTCACAGCAAGTTGTTATGCATGCAAAGGATCTTATCTCGAGGTGACTCTTAGTTTATCATTGTCACGCTCTGGAACAACCGGAAATGGATTATCAAATTGTGGATGAGTGTGACAGGGTGCCCATTGCTGGGCATGCTTTACCGGAAAACACCCGAACGATAGGTACAGTCACTCACGGGGTGAAGGCGGATCCTGCCTGATGGCGGACAGGGATTTGAGGCCAATAGTAGTTAAGGTCAATTGGGATGCCGAGAGTAAATTACTACGGGCACAACCATCAAACAGGATCCGCCGTCACTAGGTGAGCGACTGTGCTCTTGAACGATCGTATGATGATATCGGTACATATGTTTTTTTTTTTTTTTTTTTTTTTTAGGTTTACGGGTAGTTATGAGGGTATTTGTAATACCGTATTGAGCCTGGTTAACATGTTTTCGTAAGTACTACGGTTATTGTGCCACATAATTTCTTTATTACTTGGGGCTGTGCCCTTTAATCTCAAGAGTATGGGTGGTTGGGAACCGTGTTTGGTATTAATGTTGGTGGATACATGTATGCCTAGGCCTATTACGGCGTCGATAATAATTGCTGACTGTTTCAACCATCCATGCCTTTTTCGATATTTACTTTCACCAGTGATCACTCGACTTGTCTCACTAATGAGAAGAAAATATAAGGGCATTAGGCATGTTGATACGTTGAAATACAAAGCAATAAACCGCATCTACTCCACGTCCGATCACACATGTAGGTTAATAAAGTCACTTTTGAGCCTCACTCACTCCATTGAGGCTAAGATATCATAGATACATGCTGATAGATTCATACTCAGAAACTCATAACTCATCAGAAAGCTACATGTACTTACAAAAGAAAATACTAAAAAGCCCAAAACCCCCAAAACTAAAAATTATATATCTGTTTAAGATACTTATTAAAAACTCCAAAACTCCCCCATCCTTCCGGTACAAATAAAGACTTTCGCACCCACAGCTCCGTTTACGGATATGCCATCCGTCATCAGATTTTAGGAAGAACCGTTATCTCATAGGATTCAACCTCTTCTCTTCTCCTTCCCTCCCGATTCTCTCTTCTTCCCCATTCTCGGTCCTCACGATCCTCCCTCATTCTTTCATCACGATCTCGGATTCCCTCACCACCTATTTCCCCTTCGCCGCCTACTCCTCCCTGGCTTCCTCCTTCTCCAACAGAACCACTGATATCTGCCCCTTCCTCTCGATACCCCCCATTTCCGTTTTCAGCCCCACCTCCGTGCACTGATCCATCGATCCCCCGATATAGAATTGCACCGTCCGTTACTACAATTACGTGTTTCATCAACGAACACTGTCTCGGATTGGGCGATTTGAAGATCTCGTTTATCTCCTCTAATGTTCTGTTCTTGGTCTCAACAAAACTATTTTGTTATAATAAGATTAGTGATCACGGAAACAAAGGTGGAAATTAGGTAAAAGGTTTTGAGGGTCGTGCGCTTACAAGAAAAAGATACAGACAATCTCAATCACGTCCCAAACAATGAAGATGAATACGAATCCCCAGCTAATCTTATCGATGATAGTTGCCATTCCATAGGTGTTAAAGATGGCTGCGACATTTACAAAGAAGTTGTACGCGCCCATACCCTTGGCCCGAGTTTCATATGACAGGCACTCCACGGGGTACAGCATCTGAAGTGGTGTATATGCGAATGAGTGCGTGATGCCGAAGAGATAGATGAACGCAATCATTGTGCGACTTCCATCAAGATTCGTATTACTCTCTCTCCCGTAGAAGGTAGAAAGAATAAGGATAATGGTCCACCACAAGACAAAAAGGCATGCTCCGATAAGGAGCATAGGGCGGCGTCCTACACGATCGACGAGGAAGGCGCCTACAGAGGCAACAAGAAAGGAGAGTATCATAAGGATTGCGTTGAGTTTGAGTTGGGTTCGTTCGTCTGTGATACCGATGTTTTCGAGAAGGACAGGCATGAAGTGTGTTACAGCACCATTCCCGGACCACTGGACCTTTGTTAGAAGGGCTTTGACCGAAAGAATATAATGGAGAGATATACCTGAGAGAAGAAAGCCATACCAATGACACAGACCATTCTCCACTTTGCAGTAGTGGTATTCCACAATTCGGAATAATCCCACCACCGCTTGTCAGACCCCGAAATAACTATCTCTTCAAGCATCTCCTTGTACGAAAGAAGGACTATTGGTGACTTCCGGTTACCCTCGCCGTGGTACATCGTTATGACCCGAATTGCTTCTTCGTTGCGGTCATTTGAAACAAGCTTCGAAAGAGTCAGCATAGGTTCAATACACATGCGTGCATGCCACAGCAAATCTGGAAAAACAAAATGAAGCGTGACATACCCAACGCGGAGTTTCAGGACACCAAAGACATGTGACAAGAAGTGTTCCAGAGGCAGCGATTTGGAGCCATAAGGGGACTCTCCAGGCCTGGGGCGATTTGATGGTATCAGTTCCATACATTGACCAAGATGCTGCGATCTATGAGAAATAAAGGTCAGCAACAAAAAAAGGCTTCGTCATATACTCCCTGAAGTAATAGGTTCTGTTATCTTACCCCACCAACAAAATACCAGGTGTTGTAAAGTCCCGTCAAGGTACCTCTCCACGCCGGATGTGCCATCTCAGCTACATATGTCGGACCAGCGGTCATCAAAATGGCCGCACCGAGACCCAGTATAAATCTGCCCCCCATGAACTGGGGCTGTGTTTTTGAACTTGCCTGGACACTTGTCCCAATGATTGTTATAAAAGCGCCGGTGAATAGGCCCCATCTTCTTCCCCACCCATCTGTTATCGGGCCACAGATGAAGCACCCACTGAAATGTCCAATAGAGTAGACCAGAAAGACGATGCCTGTGCTTGATCCAAGAGTTTTCATACGGAAGTAACTAAACCACCAAGATTAGTAAAATTTCTTGGTTAAAAGCCCAGGTCAATACAAACTCTTGGTACTCCTTCATAGCATTAATCCCACCCATGACAGATCCATCGTAACCATTGATAGCAGACGATAAAAATGCCACAAATAGGAAGTAATATAGCTTAAACATTGGCTTTGTCCATGGGCTCGGTTTCTGGGCCAGAAGCGCCTTCGTAAAGCCCACATGAGAAACACTTCTGATGTACTGCTGATCGCTGGAGAGTGGGGCCGCCAGACTCGGAAACGAGTCAGAGCACGAGTATTGCGTTGGATCTCCCTGCCCTTTACTCATTCCTCCTGGTGACGTGACTTCGTCGTCTCCAATACCATAATTCGATGCAACAGCACCGGTGGTTTGATATCGATATTCTCTCTGTGGTGACGTTCCCCCATTGATACTGCGGACAGATGTGTCCAGCTCCATGGCTGGATGGAGGAAAGGGTTTGCCAGCTTGATGGCAGATGGGCAGACTAAATGAAGCCTTGTTTAATGGGAGGGCAGCGTCGCGCAATTATTCGAAATGTATTTCCCGTCAACCTGGCATACGGTTGGTCTCCAGGAACAGAGAACCATAGCGATGATCCACAAAAGTAGTAGACAAGTCGGGGAAAGTGGTGGGTACCGTAGGGAATATCAACAAATAGACTGCGGGAAACGACTGGGGTGTTTAATTTTTTGAATTGGGAAGGGGGGGGAGGTGTGTGTGTGTGTGTGTGTGTGTGTGAGGCTTGTGGATGGGGACTGCAATAATTGGGGAAGCTGTCAACCCTGCCCGTACAGAATAGATTAGACACCCATGTCTGCGTTCAACTTTCTCATACCGAATTTTTATCTATTTTATTTTATCTTCCAAGCGGAGGGACGCATCGCTAAGGGTGCCCCGCGTTTGTTGATCCAATGACCATCCATTGCTAGGCCTGTTTCGAGATGATGCACACTGGATGGTATGTAGTTATCACTGCCCATGTGGTGGTGGTGGTCATGGAAGACCCTTCGGTGGAGTGAGTGATAAGTAATATAACGATGCCTACTAACGACCTAGTAGGAGAAGTGAGACCTGTGATCTAGCCTTTTGCCCATCTTACTGGTGACGCCAGGTACGGCATTCGATCGATCTTTCCCTCCTATCCCGTATTCCGATACTTAGATGCCGCCTATTTTGAGAAAAATAATTGCTAAAAGAGGAAGGGTGGCAGCCGAATAGGTGTGTGATCCAGACACCGGCCACGGCTAGCTGGGGCCTGCTGCTCGAATCAATAGATAGCTTTAACGGACTATAGGATATAGCTATAGATCATGTTCAGGAAACGAAATTCTTTATTGTTACTAGTATACTCCCGGTCCCTTCGTCACCACTTCCCCGGAAAACACCAATTCCATTTTGATCGATAGTAGGAGGGTGCAAACAGCTTTCTTGCAAGGGAGTTTAGGCTGCGCACGGCCACTTTGCAGCGTAGGAGGATTATGAATATGGGTAGTGTGAGTACTTACATGTAAGCAGCACCCCTTTCTTGAGCGTACACTTTCGACATTTGGGGGAATGAAATTCGTTAAAATAATTGATACCTGGGGTACTTGGAACTCTTGCAGCCTTTCCACTGGTCTCAAGGGGATGAGATTTGGTAGACATGTACCTACATGTGTGACAGTACCGAGGCATTGGTGGTCATGCATGCCAGGTTTCAATATCCTCCTACTCTCGCATAGGGTACGTACGTACCTATAATTATGGCACATAATTCCAATAGTGGTTCACCAGGGTATCTGATGTTGATATGTAGGTACATAGGAGGTGTCTTGTGGCGAGCGGTGAATGCGCTTGTGGTGTGGCACTCACGATCATGCAACACTTTCTCTGAGGCTCGACGTCGGGCGTTCTTTCAGCGAGACCCCGTATTGAAGTGCTGCACAATTGAAGTGCTGCACAAAGCACTTGATCGCAGGAGAAGGCAATCATTAATATCCTACATGGGATTCTGGCTAAACAATCGTTGCGATGAGATAAGAACACCGCACCGCCAAAAAAGACTTGATCTCAGAAATTCTAATTAGTTAACGCCACCACCCTGCGCTTTCCCAACACGATTGGCCGTGGCAGCTAAGTTTTGGGAGTTTTTTTTATTTATCTAAAGTACCTCTACAAGTGGTCTAGGGCTATCCTTCCCAAATAAGCACCTCTCATGCTTCCCCAGTCACATTACTGTTGACAAGCGCAGCTCTGAGGGGCGCGTGCACCCCAGAAAAACCAGATATCGATTCTTGACCGAAATCTTTGGGTTTCCAGGGCTGTGGGATGTTCTTTGGCACTCTGCTTCACAGGCGGCTACATGTAGCTGCTGTTACGTCTCTAACGACTACAGCAGCTCGGTAGATATTTTCGAAGCGACGTGCGCATGTGTCACCATCCATTAGAAGCTCCTGCATTCGCCAAGGTAAACCCGTTAAATCCCTACCTACGGACTAGGATCTTACTTTCCAGGACGTCAAGACAAAGTGTGGTTGGGGGGATTGTGGGGAGGAAGGCTTGTTGCTGTAGGTTAAGTGCTTGGAACCTTGGAGATTTTCGTATGGGGACTCTACATCAAGTAGGTAGAAACGTTTTTTTCTTCTTGCATTGGCTATTATTGACTCTGTGAATAGACAGTCCTCTGCCACTGTACTCGCTAGCCAACCGAAGAGATATGGTTTATGCTTGTGGAGAGACATGATACTGGGAATATCCTATCCTCACATATTGTGCACTGAGTTTACCCCTGTTCTGAACTCGCGTTTGACTTCGCCTTCAGCTTGATGAGCTGTACCTACATCATTACAATGTTCTCTGTCTTATGTCTCGGCTCAGCACCGGAATATTATCATCCTACATCTAGGCCCTATTAACGGATGGTACAGCGCTGAGTGCGCCTTGATGATCAAAATAACAATACCATGATTTGGTTTCAGAGGACGACGGATCACACTTTATAGGGGCAAGCTGGTTTGCTTTTCTTTTTCGTTACAAAACCCCTCATCATCGTTATAGTATGCCGAGTCGGTTCAGATTAGAACGGCATCTTGGCCTTCGGCCAAGTGAGTAACACATAGTGCTAGCGGTTTGTTTAAAGTTCGTGGCTTGCTTTCCCCAGGATTACTAGAGTTCGGATGTTGCACTGCTTCTCGTGGTGGGATTTCTTTTTTTCTCTCGTTCATCTCATCAAAACTACGGGGCGGGCATTAGCAGAGTGGTATTCTGCTGTACTTGCTCTAGCTAGACACTTGGAGGAACATCCATGACAATCCGGGGAAAGAGTAGCGAGAAAATGAGGGCGGCAACCATCCTAATGTCCCCCTGAACTGTACTTGTACTGCCTTATCAACATTCGTGAAACCACTAGTGGACTGTAAATCCGGTACCATTAGGTGTGATTCTGCATGTGCCCTCTTTATTACTATGGTCTAGCCGTTGCTTGTGTCAATAAGGATTGATGCGTTAAAGTCAGTGATCACTTTATCAATATTACGACGTCAATGATCGACTGTAGCTAGCCCGCTCTGAGCAGATAGTACCAATCCTGCCGAGTTCGGGACGCCCGTTACGAGGACTTAGCTTGGAGCATGTAGGTAGGATTCATGTGTTTGACTGGATCTTATTTTACGCTCCTTTTTTTTTCTTTCTTTCCTTCCCCGGCTCGAAGCTACAATTACGAGCGACGGCGTATCATTCCGGTCTCATCTTCCTGAAGAATGAAGTTGAAGGAGAAAAATTCTACGAGAAAAACAAAGCAAAAGCTGTCTAGAATACGCTGTCTTAGAAAAATTCTCGCTTAGCATGATATATATCAATCACATGATCCAGGATGGTTCTGTTTCAATTTTCCTTAGTAGTCGAGCTAGGTCGTGGGTTGTTCAGCGAGAGGAGGTGGCGAAGGCTGAAACTGTCTGACTATCATCGTTGTTATGGCCTCGCTTAAGGGATGTGTCGGAGCGCGATAGTTCGCATTGAGGGATACACAATTGATGAATCAATCAATCAATCACATTGAGGGATTTGGAAATCCGAGTGAGAGGCTGTGAATCATTGCGGCATTGGAGAATTTGGGGGTTTACGTATGAACCCCGCACCAAGCAAACAAGATCATGGGACCCTTTAGCTTGTGAAGGGTGGTATTTGAGATGTCACATATCATCGAGTGTGGTAACTAAACAGAGTCCCTTATATGATAGTTACGGGGAAGTTCATCCTTTGCTTACCCACTGACTGATTTGTGGTCGATCCTGTGCACAATATCACTACAGACGTAGTATAGGTTTATCACTCTATCAAAGAAAATAGGATTAGTATAGGGGAAAGTTCTGGAGCAGTGCAGGGGTGGTGTTTTGCTCGGTATACCTCCTGAAAGGTGCCTTGGCCCTGGAGGGGCAAAGGGGCATACTGCAATCAAACGTTTGGAAAGTGCATAAAATCGCACATGACGTCAATGGTAGTAATGTTGGCTTTTCGCACCTCTTAAGTTACATGTATAGTAAAACCTATCATAATTCCACCCCCCGTGTTGGCCGAATTTTGCTGAAGTTATGGTAGGGATGGAATTTAGAAGGAGGTATTTACTAGCAATCTACAGGTATTGTTCCCTCCAACCGCTGGAGGTTTGGTAGGGATGGAATTTCGGGAGGGTGGAATTATGATAGGTTTTGCTGTACTTTAACTTGCTATGTACCTGTATTTTCGGCGGGTAAAAAGAGAATCTCCGATGACACCAAAAGAAAAGAAAAGAAATTAAAGAGAAAGATTAAGAGAAAAAGGAAAGGCAAGGGAGGTGGAAAAAGAAAAAGAAAGAAGAAGATGAAAAAAAAAAAAAAAGCGTTTAGTATATAGCTAGGTGATACCAGGGCAATGATCAAGCTAACATCAGCGGTAGATACGAGAACGAACAAGAATACGTGAGCTCGGTCGTCCCAGCCAAATTTTATTACAGTAGGTACACAAGCACAGCCACTGTATACAGCACACAGCGGTCGAATTAAATCTTAAACCCACGTGTATCCCGATGGACCAGTTCTCGGGCCCATAGGTAAAATACCAGCCCCGGCCCCCATCTCGCGGCCCGGATAGAGAATCCCGACCGATTAAGAACACCACACCCTATCCGATCCGCTCCGGTTGTATGGCCCTTGCACCCAATACCAATACCTACATAGGCCCAGAGCCTTGTGGCATGAGGTATGATGATACTGTCTCACGGTTGACCGCGGTGAAGAGTCGGCAAATCCTCCTCTCTGAAGCTGTCTTATAATTACATGTATGTAGTCTTGGAGGGCAAGCAAGACATTTAAGATGAACATTTATACATTGCACTCATGACATTCACAGCCCATCTTGATTACCGTCATTCACGGGGTGTTGGCGGATACTGGGTACTGGCGGATTGAAGCCAAAAGTTGGCTTGGCTGTCTCTTTTCAGGCTTGTCCGCCAACACCCAGTACCCGCCAATACCCCGTGAATGACAGTACGCATATCTTATCTCGGATCAATGTGCCCGAACCTTCCGTGCCTGGGCTGAACGGTGGCCCGAGTCCCTATCCCTTGGACGAATGAGACATTGGAAAATCTCTCTCATGCATTAGCGTGTTCTATAAAAGAAGTGATTGACTGAACTTAAGGCAGCATGCTACGAAATATATGGCATACCAGCGTAATATAAAGACTGGAAAATGCAGCAAGTTGTTTACCCGGACGTTTTCTCACCAAAATATAGTGATCACATGATATATATGCATGAGAGAGATTTTCCAATGTCTCATTCGTCCAAGGGATAGGTGTCACGGATATATATACTCGGGGCAGGTAAAAAGTACCGGACAATGCAGGTTTTGCCTCTGGGCTTTTTTTGCAGTAGTTCACGCCTAGCACGCGCACCCATTGGTGAACCAAAAACCTGCATTGTCCGGTACTTTTTACCTGCCCCGAGTATATACAGCGATTCACAGGCATTTGACACCCATTTGACGAACAGGGATTACGGCCAATAAGAATCAAGTCAAACTCGCAGTTTGACTGGTTGCTGGCTAGTTGTTACATACAAATTCGCCAAATGCCTGTGAATCGCTGTATATAATGTAGAGTAGGCTATAGATTGCCGACCTGCCGGCAGTGGCCAATCTAATCGAATCGGCCAATAAGCCAGACGGCGTGCGTGGGGTTCACTCTACTTTTTGCCCTCCATATGGGTCTACTACATATATATCTACCGGTTGATGGGGGGGGGGGGGATGCATTCTGATCAGATCTGGCTTAGATTTCGAATGGATATTATCGTTCTAGACTGCACAAGTGATACAGTAGCAATGAATTTTGTCTCCTTCATTAAGAAGTCTATCGCCCGCGGGGTGGATGGGTTATTTGCAGTAAATATAAAGTATTGCCATCAACCACTCTGTATAACCTGGATGTCGAAGCGATGAGACTCCTCCCCTCCCGGTATTCATGTATGTAAATTTAAATACCCGCCTACATATATATCTATAAGCCAAGGGACGCGGGGTAGGTACATACATGTATCAATATCCATCATTGGCTGAATCATTGCCTTAACTTAATTCGCAATACGGACGGCCTGCTAGTATAGTTTGTTGATAGGCCATTTGCGCAAAAGACTCTAGCTCCAAATTCCGGTAACCTGATTGGCGCCGATCCTGCCATCAACCAACCATACAAGTAGAACTTAGAGCTACCTCTATCTGCGCAAAGGGTCTATTTGGTCAAGCAAGTTATCTAAGTGGGCAGCTATCAATATTGATAGCCCAGAGTACATACATGTATATAAAAAACCAGGAAGTAGCGCGCCGCCGCCCCCAGATCTCCACGTTCAAGGCCCGATAGAACATCTTCGAGAAACGCATTCCCCGCGAAAGCTCGAAGATCCTTAAGCTAGGAGGGTGCAGTCTTGGATTCAACGGCTCGCACATCCATGAACCCAGACTAAAGCGACGGTCCCTGAATCCGCCAAAACAAGGAGAAGATGGAGTTGATGGGAAACAGGATGTCTAATGGCGATGGCGATGACGATAATGATCTAAAAGTGGGGAAGCTGGGGGAGAGGAGAATAGAAAAAAATGCTTCGAATTATCGGGTTATGAGGATGTTGTGTCTATATCTACATGTAATATCTGGATACCCGGGCACTGGCACATATATGAAGCAGTGCAGGGGTATGGAAAGATCGGTCCGTAGATCCTGTACATGCCCTGGATGACACGTTGATGGAAATTTGGTAAATAGATCACCCCCCTGTTCGGCCATGGGGGGATAATGCCTACATGTATCATAATGGGGAATGTCATTTCAATAAGTACATGTACCTACATGTACATTTACCTACCTACCCATACATGTATACATGTATGTATTTACATGTAGATAAAGCCAAAAGTACCAGTCGAAACCTCAATAAAAGCAATGCTATAGACAGCGTCGGCCCAGCTAGAGGAATCCTACAAGAAGATCTCAATTCCAGATGCCACCTGATCCTAGTTATATTAATGTACCAGTGATCAGGTGCAAAATTGTTTTCTCACGGTCTGCATCCACAGTAGAAACCTTTTGTCCTGGACAGTGAACCCGCCGGGCCAGTATGCCAGATTACCGTCAAGCACTGCATAAGGTATATACATGGAGGCTACTCTATATGCAAATGCAGGGCTACCTAGAGTAGAGTAGAGTAGAGTAGGTACATGTATATACTTGGGCAGGGCCGGTGCTGCAATAATTACATATACATGTATGTATATAACTACATGTATAATACATCCAAGCCAGCAGCAACCCGAACACCAATATTACATACATGTAATAAGTTAACGAGTACTCTAACGGCTGCGGCTGTTTGGCCGGCCATGTATGTTGTATCGACTTGAACGCGCGTCGGGGCAGCATGGGGCATGGGCACCCGCGCCCTTTTCCCTCCTGATCCCTCTTGATCCTCCACACATACGCAAAATGGTCATGGTCAACAGAAATTCTACTTTTACACCCCTTCCAGCTCTGCTCAATTAAGCAGGACACAGGACCCCAGCGCCAGAGTTTGAAGGTTGTGAACCTCAACGTATTGCATCGGTCGCACTGGACGGGAATCACGGGAAACAAGAAGAAGCAGGTCGACGATATAATCAATGTGCTCCGTGTCTAAGATGCTGGATACATGGACTCTGCATACATGCAGTATCTGGTCAGCATCCCTAGGAAGGAATAGCGCCATTGCAGTTAATCAACCTGTTTCCACGCTACCAGAACTGTCAACGGATCCTTACCCCTAGGCCTCCAGGAGTCAACCAATTGCAGTGTCTGCGCATGCTGTAACAACGGTACTGACGGGAGAACGTTAATTTCTTGTGCAGTGCAGTGGCATGTTGTGGAGGGGGTTCTCGGACTACTCATCTCATGAGGTATGCACATCGTGGGACACCGGGAACTGGTTTTCCACCATTGAGTGCCTATAATTTTTCTCCTGTCCACTCGTAGTTTCATGGTTAACTGTTATAGATCTGTCCAGCCACGAAAAAATAGCACTAGGAACAGCTGTAGCACTAACTGACTGTTATTCCTGGCTACTGCCCTTCTTCGATAGTTGCAATGACAGTGTTAACCTAACCCTCCCGAAGCAATCCTCCCTGTCCACCGCCCCATATTCCCCCGCCATTTCCGGAGTTTTCGGCTCTTAGTTCCTTGGGAGAATAAGCTTTTCCCTACGAATCCACAGCCTGATTACTCTATTGCCATACCCGCTCCAGGCGGACCTGCGTTGCGGATCCCTTCTTTTTCCGACCGGACGAGAGGGGGATATTTCTTCTACAGCTTCCTTCTGGCTGCTGCCCGGATACGGATCATATATTCCGATGGCATTGCGTGCTGGATAGCGCTGTGGGCTGTGGTTGCGATGTTTCGTGATGGTGTTTCTATAGCTTATAGGCCGTGCGGAGAGGTGTGGACCCTGGTCGTCGCAGGTATAACGTTAACGGGGAGTGGGATGTAGGTACTTACTATATGGCTGATGAACAGGTTCGTGATCGAGTGCTTCTTTTCTGCTAGTAAAACCCTATAGTAACAGTACTATGTGGGTGCATTGTAGGGTTAATTACATGTAGTTGGACCACCGCCCGAGCTCCACTTGCCATCATCCGGCTTGGTTCTCTGCAGCCTGGCTGATATTTCCCCGCAGGGTCTACATAGTACTGCAAAGAGCTCATATGTTTGCTCCTTAGCACATTAAGCCAGTACTAGTAATGCCTCAGGCCAAGGCTTGGTATAAGAACCACCCAATCCACCCCCAGAGAGAATCTATCCTTCAAGACAAGACAGCAAGTCTCTCTGCACCCAGTCACTCATTATCACCCGTCGTTCCTTCACGCAAACGCAACAAAAAATGAAGTACTCCCTCACTCTTGCAGCTATCACGCTGCCCATATTTGCGGCCGCCCAGAACGCCGCCTGGGCCCAGTGTGGCGGTCTCACCTGGACCGGATCGACAACCTGCGTGAGCGGGTACGCGTGCACTAAGGTCAACGACTGTAAGTCTTGCACCGTTCTTGGCTATATATCGATAGTGTTGGTGGCTGACTTAAGGACTGTATGTACACAGACTACTACCAATGTACTCCGGGAACGGCGACAACTGCCGCCGTTGCTACCACCACCACTGCGGCCACCGCCACAGGCACGGGAAGCGCTAGCTGCTCGGGGACTTTGACAAAGTTCAAGTACTATGGTGTGAACGAGGTTGGTCTCTCCTACGCATATCTACTTATAGGATAGTGCATAAGATGCTGACAGTATACGATTAGGCGGGTGCGGAGTTTGGAAACGCAAATGTCCCCGGTGTGTTGGGCACTGACTACACATGGCCCACGACTGACAGCATTGACTACTTCATGGCGAAGGGGTTCAACACGTTCCGTATCGGATTCTTGATGGAGCGTCTTACGCCTCCGGCGACAGGTCTCGCGGGAGCATTTGATGCGACCTATCTGGCCAGTCTCAAGACGGTTTGTGGCCTTAGTGTGGGAGATGTTTGATTGAGGATTTTGGCTAATAGTTGTGGGCCGTAGATTGCAAATTATGTCACTGGAAAGGGAGGATGTGAGTTAATGCTTGTCTTGATGGGTTGTGAGTGGTGTGCTGATTTGTGGTAGATGCGGTCCTTGACCCTCACAACTTTGGGCGTTACAATGGTGGTATCATCACCGACTACACCAAATTCGGGACATGGTGCAAGACCTTGGCTTCCTCGTTCACATCGAACTCCAAGATTATCTTCGGTCAGTCCTCTCTTGCAACATACCTGTGTGGCTGAATGCTAACTCCTCCCGCAGACACAAACAACGAGTACCACGACATGGACCAAACACTCGTCTTCAACCTCAACCAGGCCTGCATCAACGGTATCCGTGCTGCCGGCGCTACCTCCCAGCTCATCCTCATTGAAGGAAACTCCTACACCGGTGCCTGGACCTGGGTCTCATCTGGCAACGCTGCCAGTCTCCTCTCGTTGACCGACCCCAACAACAACCTTGCCTACCAGATGCACCAGTACCTCGACAGCGACGGTTCCGGAACATCGCCCACATGTGTTAGCAGCACCATTGGCGCTGAGCGTATCGCGGCCGCCACCGCATGGCTCAAGGCAAACAACAAGAAGGGATTCCTCGGTGAGATTGGTGCAGGAAGCAACGACGCGTGCATTGCGGCAGTCAAGGGCGCGCTGTGTGCGATGCAGCAGAGCGGCGTATGGATTGGAGCACTATGGTGGGCGGCTGGACCGTGGTGGGGCGAGTAAGTTTTGATGATTCCTTTTCCGGGTTTGAAATATAAGTACTGATTGTTGGGATAGCTACTATCAATCGATTGAGCCCCCGAGTGGTCTAGCAATTCCTAGGATCTTGCCTGAGGCGTTGGTCCCGTTCTTGTAGAGCACTCACCCAGAGAGGGATCAGCTGGTAAGTTTATAATGGCGTAGAGTAGTCGGGGAGCGGAATCTAGGGAGAGGGAGTGGAGTAGAGGGAGGGGGGAAGAGGGGCTCTGAGAGCTTTTTGTATCATCACTAAAAAAGAATTTGTTTATTTGATTGGAAATGAAAGTGTAAAATGGGTTGTGATGATGTAGAGACTGTTGGATATGGCGTTAATTGTGGCTGGCCTTCCATAGAGATGTGCATGCTTGGGCTGGCTACATGTAGCTATATATACATACATAGCGGGTGCACGTGTGCCAAGGACGGAGGCACATCGAGTGACGGCCTATGACCGCAGAACTCGGGCCGACGCACACCCGCAAAGCGAAGATGCGTGTATACGGTTAATTTATTCCGGTCGGTGTATGCACTTATATGTAATGAGATAAACCCTTACTGCATGCCTCCAGATCAGGCCGCTATGTATTGCCCCGCCCGTCAATCTAGGATATCTGCGCATATTATACAGCAGGCCATAAGGCGCGAGTGGAGAGGAACAATCAACTACTAGGCCCCTAAGCAGTGCAATTTGAGCATTTACCGCCCTGTGGGACCATATGGTATCGCGAGTTTCAGATCCATCATGTCAGCTACATACATACAACCTCAATTGGCTGGTCTCTCAAAGTCGTGGATATCTCGACATTACACACATATCCCTCTACCACACACATCTCTTTACCAGTCAAGAAAAGGTAAAAGTAAACCCATTATCCCTCAACATTAAAATGCAGAAACCAAAGAACTAATCTACAGTAAAAAAAAGAAAGAAAGAAAGAAAAAACAGACCGAGCACCGCGTTCTAAGGGTATAATTACAATAACTACCTATCAAATTTCTCATGCCACCTTCCCCTTCTCTCCCGTCCCAAAATCCCCTGGAAACTCCACGCTGCCCACCAGGCCCTCCACACCGGCCACCAGCCTCCCTAAATCCGCCACCAAGATGCTCACCGCCACCTGCAAAACCGCAAACGCGACATACCCCTCCTCACCACACCTCTCGATCCCCAAGATCTCCGCATCCTGCTCCTCCAGCGCCTTCGAAAGCCCATATGGCCCCGGCACCGCCACCGCCGGCGGCAGTGGCCGCCCCCCCGCAAGAGTTGTCGACAGCAAACAAAGTAGCCCCGTCACCTGCGGCGACCGCGTCTCCACCGTCTTGAGCAGCGCCGACAAGTCCCTGACCCATGCCTGGCTGCTGTGCGAGAAGCTACGTGACGCAAACGCAATGATGGACAGATACGTGGTGATGCTAGCGCAGATATCGATCAGATTGTCGTAGTGTGCCTTTGGCCATGCCCCGCGCAGCGACGGCTCAAAGACTGTCATGGCGCTGTTGCGCCGCAGCGAGTCGAGCGCGATGATGGACGAGGTCATGAGCTTCACGCGGCGCTTCTCAAAGACGGCGCCGTGGCTGTGCTTGTCGGTCTCGTCGCCGGCGGTGCCGTCGATGCGCATGCGCACGAGGGAGATGGTGTTGCTGTAGCTCTGTGCGAGGAGGTAGAGCTCTGCGGCAACGTCGCTGCGGATGCGGGAGCGGGTGGAGGTCGGGTATGGGAACACGGTGAAGAAGAAGGCGACGCCGATGCCGGCGAGGGTCACGAGGAGACGGTACCAGCCGAGGTCATTGATGCCGAGAACGGGCTGGCCGGAGGCTTCGGAGGCGGGAATGCCGACGACGCGGACTTGCAGCTCGTAGCCGATGATCATGATCTGGGTGATCATGGCCGTGAAGACGGACTGGATCATCTGTGGGGTCTTGATGATGAAGTAGAATTCTGGGACTGTCAATGATTGCACGGACAGGTTTTGGGTGGCCTAGTGAAGAATGGGGAAACTTACGGATTGCAACAAAGAACCAGAGAAGGACGATCACACCTCTGTGTTGATGGTTAGAATTATGTATATATATATTATAAAGATGAAAGATGGTGGAAAGATGACTTACACAGTGTTTCCATCGACAATATACCAATTGATAAAGGCGAATATCACAGCCAAGACAGTGCCAACGATCCTGCCAATGAAGCCAAACAACTACACCAAGATATCAGCAGGGCTCCCAAAGCCATTAGGACTTGCACGAGGGACTCACCGAGGCACCGCTCGTGGGACTCATCCCAATGGCGACCATAATCATGGCCCACATGACCCTCTTCTCGTTGAAGAACACATAACTCGACTCGAAGAATGCTGGTGCCGCCACGACCATTGTCGCGAATGCAACTCTGACGCCAAATGCGCTCTCGTCGCTCCTGAAGAGCTCTGCGCAGCGTGAAAGAACCTCACCAACCCTCTGTAGCCCGCCGGCTGCTGGAAGATGCTCTGGGTCCCGCACTGGTCCGATCACTGGCTTACCTTTACTGCTGCAACCAACGTCGCCAACATCGACAACATCGTCCCCATCCCCATCTGCACTCAAGAGCCACTTCTTGACCCTGCGAAGAGAAGGATATACAAACCGCCGCCGATCGAGGATACCGGATGCCTTTGTCGCCTCCGCAAAGCGCGCAAGCGACAGCAGAGACCCAGCAGAAGAGCGAAGTAGATGCTCCATAAACAGCACCAGGTACAGCATACTCCTCGCGTCCTCATCAAGCATAGTCTGCGCCTTCCTCGTCATATCCCCCACATCGATCGGGATTTTCGCCTTGAAATGGCTCTTGATCTCGTCTGTCCTTGTCGCATAAAACGTCTCCACTCTCTCCTGTAGCACATCACAGAACCCAATTTGTCCAGGAACCCTGACTGCGCTCTCTTCTACGTCCACCGCTTTCTTGCCCTGCTTCCTCCCTCCTAGCCCCAGAAGGATCATTGTGTGCTCCACAGCCTCCTCGCAAAGACCTGCGATAACGCCATACGGCTCTCGCAGTAACCGCATCACCTCTGCGAACTGCTCCTTGCCGTGGCACTCACCGTCCTCGCTCGCGGCGGCGCGGGCTACCCCGCGGTTAAAGATGTCGAGGATGGCGGTCATGCCTTGAAGCGGGAGAACGGTGGCTTGTATATGCTTGTGGGCTGCACGCAGGTCCGTGGTTGAGTAGTGGCCGATGGCAGTCTCGCGCTTTGCCATAGGGAGGTCAAGGGTGAGCTTCGCAAAGAGGTCGGAGTGCGTCTTTTGGGCGACGGAGAGTGGGGGCGGGGCGGGCTTGTCAGAGCTGGGCTTGTGGATGTCGTAGGATGAGAGGTTTTCGTACTTCTGCATGAATGCTTTCTGTTTGCGGTAGTGTCAGCCATTGGCCCCTCTTAATTCGCGCGCAGATATCGTTGACACCTGATAAAACGGGGGGGGGGGGGGGCTACGGACCTGCTCTTTCAACAGAGTTTTACACCCCTCGAGGTAGCCGCCCACGACTCTCCACCAAACAACCCGGCAGTTGGCTGGAATGACTACGACGCCGACAACAAGACTGAGCGCAAAGCCCGTCATGAACGCTTTGATCAGCAGTACCACGATGCTGATTGCCCTCGGCATCGTGATCAGCGGTCCGTACGTGAACACGACGCTTATAAAGATGGTGTAGAGGATCACCGGTATCGACAGCGCCGGCATCTTGGCGCGGAACACATTGACGAGCCAGACGTTTGCAAAGAGCCATGCTGCGGAGACGGCGGCTGCGGAGCCGTTGAATGCGGAGGTGGGGGCCGAGGGGTTATGGCTGCGTGCGATTGTGGCGGTCCAGAGGCCGAAGAGGGCTGCGGCGGAACCGAAACAGACGGCGATCTGTAGTAGAGCGGTTATGATGTTAGCTAGGGGCGTATAGATAGAGGGCAGCAAAGGGGGGGGGGGGGGAACGTACAGAGTTCTGGATCGTAAGTTGGACGAGCTTTGCGCGTGGGAGGATGCACAAGGACAGACTGGCGACAATGGTGACGAGGTAGCCCATGGTGCCATAGGTGGCGGCAATGGTGGAATTTTGGTACATTGCGGTGAAGATTGTGGGCGGGAGGGCGCCTCTGTGTTTAGGCAGTCAATATCTCTCTCTCTCTCTCTCTCTCTCTCTCTCTCTCTCTCTCTGCTTCTCTCCGGCCCTGGAGTTGGAATTGGAATTGGAATCGGACTTGTAAACATACTTTGCCATCATCATCAGCGTCCCGGCATCGAGTCCTAGCTTCCCCCACAGTGTCGCCAGTTTCCCCGCCGGCTTCTTCTCCTCATGGACGGTGCTGGCATCGGCCATCGTCGGGTCCTCTGAGTCTGCAGAAGACATGATGGTGATTACTCTAACGTCGTGGTTGCTCAAGAGATAAGCTTAAACTCCGGATCGAGGTTTGTTGATTATTATATATGTAATTCCAGCAGCACCACAAAACTGGGGGGAGATCAGCTATTCTTTATACACAACAATCAAATAGCGATACCAGGTCCCATCCAGGTGTGCATGTGCTCTGCACACCTAAACCCAAAGCCCCATCGGATCCCGACATGCATCGAGTGTCTCACGGAATCCGTCACTCGGAACCCGTAGGCTATCTTGCAGTGATCCTGACGCAAGAGCGCCGGGCGTTGCAGCCAATAACGGGAGTGGCTGTAGCTTGGCGTGCAGGATTACTGAGCGCGCTGGCAGGGATGGCGCCGGAGAGAGTGAAAACTGGTCCTGCTAGAAGAGGAGGTTTGGTCTGCTTTAGTGGTTGGGGGCCGAGGAGGAGCTCAATTGGAAGCTGGGGAAAGTACTGGTGCTGGTTAGTATGTAGCCTAGAGCTGAGCAGTGGAGCAGTACTTACCCTCGCAAAGCATGTAGAGTACATAGTTACATACATGCTCTACAGACAGACATATCTGGGGAGGGCCGGCAGTGATTAAAGGCATGTTTCAATTGACGGAATAACCACGGTCTGAGGGCCAGAAGCGCTAGGACAGGCCTTATGAAATCACGAATATTGATTAAAACCCCCCCCAAGACTCCTGCCTTGCTTGGCCATGCATATAAACGGCCGGACGCGTATGGATATCCCCATCACGGCCCCATTGGTGCGGGCATGGCAGCCATCTTGCTGAAAGGCCAGGAACCCGAAAGCCGCGCTTTGAGGCCGAGGAAGGCCTCCAGCCGGCCGGACGTTACATATAGAGTGTTTGTGGGGGAGGCTGTGGTTCCCGTTATACACAAGGCCCTGCGCCGTGCACTGTGGCCAGATGTGTTGATTATGGAGGTGCTTCTTTGACTTGTACTTGAGTATCTCTTGTCAAGGTCGAGGATAGATATATGGGCTGAACTTATCCCCTGACGTGTAAACAGCTTATAGAGTACAACTCGCGGTATTGATTCATCAAGAAATGATTGTGGAAAAACGAATGTAGCAGTACGGGACATGTCCAAGTTCTATTGAACTAAGCCAAGAAAAGGCAATATTGTTACCAAGACGATATGGTATGATCAAGATTTAATTATAATTAACTGCATCGACCGAAAACCAAGACAATTTACAAGATACAAAGGAAAAGGTCTATAAAAAGAGCGTAATTGGGCCCCACTCAATGGGCCAAACCATTTCTACACCCATCACTTCCTGAAATTACATCACACCGGACCCCCCCTCAGTACGACCTCCTATATCCGTCCAGCGGCAGTGCATATCCCGGTGGCGACCCCGGCGGCGACCCTGGCAGCGGCCCCGGGGGCCTCAATGGCGGCTGAATCACCGGCCCCGGCGGACTGGGCGGGCCCTGTGGACTTATGGGGGTCTGAGGGCTCGGCGGACTTGGCGGCACCTCATAAACCGGCCCCGGCATCGGCGGCACCTGCACCTCGATTGCGGGCCCGGGCGCCGGCGGCCTAATCGGCACCTCCATCACAGGGGGCGCACCGCCCGAGTTGTAGGGGCTCTGGTATCCGAAAGGCGGGCCGGGGGACATTAGTGGCGGCGGTAGCTGCGGGGCATCGGGATTGTAGGGCACAGAGTGGATGGGGGAGTCGGGGGGGCTGTCGGATCGGTGTTTGCGCCAGAGGAAGAATAGGAGCATGCCCATGAGCGCTGCGCCAAAGATGCTGCCGACAGCGACGCCGCCAATGGCGCCACGGGAGAGGTTGCCGGATGTGGGGGGGAACAAGGCGGGGGTGCCGGTTGCGCTGGGGGTTGCGGTTGGGGTTGGGGTTTGTGTGGGAGTGAGAGTGAAGGAGGAGGTGGGGCGGGTGGTGTAGATGAAGGTGGGAGGGGGCGGGGAAGAGCTAAAAGAGCTGGAAGAGCTGGAGGATGATGGCGAGGGTCTGGAGGTTGAGCTCGTAGGGCTCGAGGAAGAGGATGGGGCCCTGGAAGAAGAAGAGGAAGGAGAAGAAGAAAAAGAAGAAGAAGAAGAAGAAGAAGAAGAAGAGCGGGTGAGTGAGAAAGTTGAAGATGTTATCGGACTGCCGTAGACTATTGATGTGTAATCAGAGGAAGAGGACAAGTCGAAAGTGGAAGTGTAATATACAGGTACAGAATATGTTGTTGGTAAAAAGCTGAACGAGGAAGAGGAAGAAACAAAGTTGCCAGAGCTGGAAGAGCTATCATATATTGGCAAGCCGGTGCTGTAGCTCGAGGTCAATGATGAGATAATCGAGTGTGTAGAAGTAGGACCTTGAGAGATGGGATAACTGGAAGAGGGCGGTTCTGGAACGGGGGAGTATGTTGGTTCGGGGACCACACTGGATGATGGGAAAGTGATATATACGAGGGAAGATGTCGCAGAGGATGCAATCGTTGATGAGATTGAGGGGACATAGGTCAAACAGTCTGAGGTGTAGAGAGAGCTGCTTGTGGAGACAAGGGCAGATGAGTATGTCGAAGGCGGAGGGGGCGGAGGAGGGAAGAAAGAAGGATATGAATTGGCTGTGCAAGAACAGGTCGCGACAGCATTGTTTGTAGCTGTTGTCGTTGTCGTTGTAGTGACTGTGACAGTTACAGTGACGGGTGGGGGACTATTTACAGTGCTGAAGATTAGCAAGCGCCAAAGATATGAGAAGGAATAGTAGGTCTCTCTAGATCTTACCAGTAGAGGCACCAGTCGCTCTCTGCCCCTTGGTTGTAGCAAGGCCTAGCTTCTGATCCCATGATGCCTAAAATATAAAGTTGAACACTCAGTATCAATGACTTTAGATTGCAGCTCAAAGGGTAATGAAATGTAGGTTCAAGGCGTTCAAAGGATTCTAGATTCCAGACGATTCAAACAATCCACGACTTTTGAAATGTGAAGAAAATCCACATCTATCATGACTATTTGACAAAAGAAATATCAACTAGAGATGAGCAACCTACAGATGAGATGGATGACTCCGCAGAAATGATGGTCAAGTCTCCAATTGAATAAAGGAGTACGATATATATATTTCAGTGTCGATGCCCGTGGGAAGGACCTGCACTTAATTAAGTGCGATGATATATCGGTTAATTAATAGGGTATTGAAACTGCGTTGACTGACTTGTCCGGGACACTCTTTCAAGCAATCGAGAATACACGTACGATATATAAATCCGTACCTGAATCCAACGTTGCCTACTGCCCTGACAGCTACCACAAAACAGCCCTTGCAGGTTTGAAGGGCAAGATGGGTGGACCATGAGCTCAATGTATGCTCCCGGAAGTGACTCGTTTGACGAATCGGATAGAAACAGTCAAAGGAGGCTGTATGATACACATGCATGGTGCTGGCAGAAAAGAAGAAAAAAAAAAAAAGAACCATTAACCCTTCAGCTCCGAGATTGAGCTTATTGAGAATTCCTACTGGATACTAGCAGCAGTCTATAGCATTGTAAGGGAAGGGCATAAGCACGGGCAGGTACATACAGAGTCTGGTGGGCAATAATCAACGGACTCATGAGACTATAGCTATATAGCGATAACAAGCTTTGGCCCGACGTCCCTTGTAAGGTTCAGGATCCATGAGATAGAGATCCCAACAAGGTAGACCTGACAGGCCCGAGCAAAGACAGATTCCTGCCTCAAGATGAGAGCGGCCGGTAATATATACATATACATCTGTTTCAACCGAAAGTCGATACTGAAATATTATCTTTGGGATACTGTGATATGATGTGATGATACATGACGCCCTAGTACTCCCACGTGGCCGTACATGCAACCTTGAGGCTCCTGGCTAGAGTAGAGAGATGTATCCAACCACGTATTAATCGCTGCGCCAGGTTGGAGGTTCTAGGGCGCCAATGAACCGCAAGTTTCACAACGAGTCAAAGATGACAGGGTCTCATATCCTAAGCAGAACGCCCATTGACAGCCATTCCATTGGCTGCCTTATCAACGCATGCCTGCCAATCAGATGTATCTTTTCCTACAGCCACCAATCCCATGGCAAAGACCAGCGGCTGATGCAGAGTTAACATGTCATAGCAAAACTCAATACCAGGCCCGAGGTCTTCAATTATGCCAGTTGGCAGACCAGAACCCCTTGCATGTTTCGTGAGTTTGTTAGGATACATGTATGTAGCACTTGACCCAGATTTTGGCCAGAGATCACCAAGAAAGAAGAAATAAAACCCATCCCAATCAGTTGAGTAAATCTTTTTTTTTACGAAGGGAAATAGGGCTGCTGGCCTATATATATATATATTTAATTATTAAGAAAAGCTGCCTGCATTGAATTTCCATGTGCGAGGAGGTACTCTACATAGATACAAACAGCCCGAGACAAAATACAGATTGTTATATTACCATAGCGATATATAGAGGGATCTAGAGGTAGATTTCTTGGTGTTTGTATATGTATGTAAGCTATGGTTCATGTACTCGCAGCACCAGCAGTCTAGTACATATTCAGATTAGCTATGTAAAACAAATAAAGTGGAGGAGGTTAGAGTAGGTACAGTTCGCATATAGCACCGTACCGGCATGCGCTATCCAACCCCGAGGTCGATCGAACCTTAGATGTATACATGTATGTACCCCCCGTGCATATGCCTACATGTATGTATAATAATAATAAATTACAATCATCACCCCCAGGTCAACATCTTCCACTTCTTTACACCACGAAATTCTCCTTGTAGCCTCTAAAGAAGACTATGTGTAACTGGCGCCGGCATGGTTCTCACATCAATATCATAGTGGGCTCAAGCGTCTAGTTGCCTCGCGCTCGGTACCATAGCTAGCAGAAACTGGAGAAAGTTAATTAAGGTAAAGATGCCCTTCGGAGATGGACTGCGCACCCTCCGCAACAGATTGAAAGTATCTCCATCACCTATAGAGGCGGAAGGCCCGAAGTCTATTATCCTCCGATTCCAACCATCCCTCCACTCCACACCGGGTAGTCCAATCAAGCGTCCAAAGTCAGCTGTTCCAGGGACTACAAGTACCTTACAAACCCCAACGGCCCCCATACAGCAAACCTCTAGTGCATCCGTACGTTATCACTCCACAAATCTATGTGAGCCATATACAGAAGAGCCTCAGAGGTCAACCGATTCCGTTCAGGTCAGAGTCCCCGGTGGGTCTGTCACACCTCCGGTCACGACCGGTACCAACCATCTTGATCTCTCTTCGACCCCAAACACTTCAAGCCAGACGACACCACCCCCAACAGCTTCGCAAGCTAAGCTTACCAGAGGTCTGTGGGATGAAGCTGTAAAAAATCTGAGCATAGAGGATCGAGAATATTTCAAGACATCTGGCGATGACGGACTCAACGCGCTGGAGACATTAGTTGAAGAAACGAGGACGACGAGGGACGGATATAAAAAGACGTAGTGGGAATGCACTAGATATGCCGATAACATTAACTCAGCTAGATAAATTTGCAAAAGTTGGCGATGTCATGGTGAAGCAGAGTCCCAGCGTTGTGGCTATGCCATGGAATGGTTTTCGATTCCTTTTACAGGTAAGTAATCATCGCTGCTCAAGTTAATAATATCTAGGGGCACGGCGGGCTCATGATCACTAGATTTTATAGATCCCCTTGAACAATATTGGAATTGTCGAGAACATTCTGCTTGCGCTTGAATATATCGCACATACACTAGGTCGGTGTGCAATCTACAAACACCTCTATTTGATGCCTTCAAACCAGACAGTTTCCGCGCGAAATATTCGAGCCGCGCTACCGGATCTATACACTGCGATTTTGACATATCTATCTGAGTCAAAGAAACATTTCACCCAAAACCTCACTGGTACTTTAAGTTCCTTGAGATCATGCAGTATTCCCGATACTGACTATATGATAAAGTGCGGACATTACACAGAACATGGGATCCATATATATTAAGATTTAAGCTTCTAATCTATAGGATTAAGGAGGGAGAGGCAACCGTGGAATGTAATGTCAGTGCGGCGAGAAACGAAGGTAGAACATAGCTCGCTAACAAAGCTTGTGCTGACCTGGTGGATTCAGGTTCCTTTGGGCTAGTTTGCAGATCCAAAGCTTGTGCTGCCAAAAAACGAAATCCGACCCCGAAAGACATTGATTGAGATACCGACAGGGCTGGAACAGACATTTAATGTGATCCTTCGTAGAATTGATGCACAATCGGAGCGAAGTAGAACACGAGCAAGAAAGGCGATAGTGCTTATCCTCGCTGCTCAAAGACCGTTATCGTCTCAGCAGTTAGTCTAAGTTGGTGGTCTCACGCCCGATGTTGTACGGGATGAATGCCGGAACTTTGTTGTCCTTGATTAAGTGCTCGACGTTTTCCGCTTTGCCTACTTATCCGTCAACGACTTTGTAAGAACTTTGTTCTCTGAGCCCGACGCACATGCAAACATGGCAGAGATTTGCCTTGAATCTCTTCTTTGGCAGAACTGGCAGGAGGCACTTGGAAAGTACGCTCTCGGCTACTGGGATCTCCATATTCGATCATCCAACACAAGTAAACCTGAATATAGGTTGAAACTAATAAAGCTACAGAAAGACCTTTTGCTATCAGGCGAGAGTCTCTGGTCATTTGTTGACATATTAGTTAATATTAGTAAGAAACAGTGCATGATTCACAAAATAAGTCAACTAAACAGGATGGCGGAATCACCGTGGGATATCGCCTGCAGATACGGGCTGGTCGATATTAGTCTACATTTTCTAGACCACATAAGAAGCTCAAACAACTTTGAAATAAATATTGAGCTGGGATTGTGCTTCGCCGCAGCTTTCGGTCACGAACATTTGTTTCAATAGCTTCTGATGATGCCCAATGCAGATGTCAACAAAGTTGGCTGCCCATTAGCAGGTTGGGCGCGACTCATCTATGCAATAAGTAGTGGCAATGAGGCGATTGTCAAGATGCTACTCGCGAGAGACCATAAGACTATTACTTGCTAAGAATGACCTCATCATAAATGAGGGTATGAAGCTCAAATCTTGACTTGATTTGTCACAATCGATAAGATATGAGTTAGCTGCGAGATGAATACATCTTTGACAGAATAAGCCCCAGTGAGACAGAACTGACCTTCGTCCGACTAGAGGGTCCAAGGAAAGTCAGGAGTCTGAGGCGGTTAGGGTGGATTGCGTTTCACTGGAGGAATGAGCCTGTTTGGTTGGGGAGGCAGAAATGTTGGCGTAGAGAGATATCTGGTATGACGATGGATTGAGGATTGTGTGCGATTTTTTGGATATAAAGCATGAAAAGTTTCGACGGAGGGGATATTGTGGCCACATGTATTGATCAAGTGGTTGTAGTTTGATGGTATACATATATTGCCAATGTAAGGCCCCTAATGGATCCCGTAGTATACACCAATGGGTTCATGATTTTTCGCACATTTTCAGGTTAGATACCGAAATGTATATAATCCCAATGCTATATATGAATGCGTTCTGGATATTCTTTAGTATATAGAATCTCTGTTCTCAATTATCAAGGCATCCTATCTATATAGCGTATGTATTAATGAAGTTGAGACATCTCATTGATAGCGTATGTGCTTCCTTGGTCGGTTATCCGGTGATGAGCGGTTACACGGTAAAGTAGTCAAGTACATTACGTGCATGTACTCTTATAGTCACTCTAATTAAGAGACGATTCAAAGATACATAGTAAGTACATGGCGTATATCAGGTTAGGTTGCTACACATGTATTTACATGCAGGAATTATGTGTTGAACCGGCTTTCTTGGGACGAGTAAGCATGTATATATAAATGCCAGAACTTTCGATCGAAGGCGGGCAGTGTGTTTTGCAGTTGGAGGGATCTGTCTTTAATGTACCTTTTTCCAGCCGACAAGGCCCCTTAGAGATCAATATTACCGTGTGCTCGAGCTGGTACATCGACTGAATCATGAATTATCCCAGTTCGAAAAGCATCACAGGGAGTGATGTATGGACCGAGTGACATTCTATGATGAGAAAGACTTGCTGGCCATGGCCAAAAGGCTTCATTCTGCTCGCGATACTACCCAACTATATGGCAGCAGAATTACTATATCGCTTTAAACCGTGTGATGTACAAAACCGCGTCCTCAAAGTTATCGTTAGGTTAAAACGTACATGTGCAACCGGCCCCCCGAAATCAGTCTCGGGTCCGTACGGGAATGATGGTCCAGCATGAGATATATGGAAAGTCCTTGAGTACGTATTGAGTGCTGTCCGTGTAAAGTCAATTCTATTCAACTAAATCTTTGGTGGGTAACGGGGTTGTGGTTATATACGTATCCGTATATAGCCGTCATCAATATGCAATAGTATGGAAATGTGAGCCTCAATGACCCCCGCATCACAAGCTATTGAAGCTCAAAAAGTAGCTTCTATTGCGGGCAACCAGCCTCGTGAGTATTTGTCAAACATAATCAATCTCACACGGAGAACTCAAACTTCACCTTGAGCTTCAACACATATCAATCGCCGGCATCAGAAAAACCCTAAAGTACAAAAAGGTTAGCTGGGCACTACATTTAATTCGGCACCTGCTTGCTATTCGTATTTTAGAACCAGGAATTAACTGACAGTACCCTAGAGAAGGAACACCCGTATAAACAAGAACCGCAGCTCCCCTCTCTTGAAGTATTTCTGAGTAAGGCCGTCATGGCCTCTGCCCCACCAAGACCACTTCGTCCCGCGCCAGCCGACAGCGACTCTTTCGAATACCTAAGAAAGGAAATATATAAGAGCCCAACCATAGATTCTCTAAATTCCTGGAAGCGTCGCTGGTATCTTTATTCATTCACTACACGTCAACTTACATACTTCATAGTACTTATGTTTATACTCGTTGGGGGGGTGATTGTTTTCTATTTAAAGGTTGGAAAGCGGGGAGATAAGCTTGTTTCAAAAGCGACCGCAGCTCAGCCGGCGAGGGTCTTCCAGTGGTGCTGTGATGGGATCTTGGAGGGTCATCCAGATGTAAACTCCGTTATAGGAGATCTAGGAGCCGAATGAGGGTCCAGAGGAGCAAGCGATGTGGCAGTCTGAACTTTGAAATGTAGTGGACTCCTTCCTATATTCTATATACATATATAGCTCCCTATATGTAAAGTTTCAAGTTATTCAATGCAGTCCGTATTCGCGGTCTACTTTTCTATATGCTAATTATACTTATAGGCTAGTTCCAAATTGACCTCTCGTACTTTTGTTTGATTATTGTTTTATTTTCTGATGCCTTTTGGAACTAGATCTACTGTACTTATGGTGAAATGTCTGTGCCTTGAGAGCTGCATGTAGAATTGAAAAGGTCCTATTATAACATTATTAGTAGGTTCAGGTACTTCCTTTGGCATATAGTGAGCTTTTTTTCGTTCTTTTTCTTTAGTTCATTAACTGCACGTAGGCATAGTGAGCTTGGTTGTCAGGCAGATTGTGTTTTCTGAAAATGGCTGCTTCCCCACCCCTGCAAATTGAGGCGGAACAAGAGGATGATAATCGAAGGTTATCACCGCTGGTACATACGGATTCAGAGACCGGGGTAGCCGGAGTTTGACTTGAAAAATGGCGATAGGATTATATTTTTCGAACTGCACAAGAATTTGGAATGTAACATAGCATAATAAGAATTTTTCCCTATCAGAAGAGCTAGAGCCAAAGGCAAAGATAAGAAGGTAAAGAGGAAGAGAAATAGTCACTAAAGAGCGAATTAGGGTATATCCGTCCTCGTGCGACCTAGCAACCAGGCTCCCTAGGTTTAGCCATTTCTTGCAGCTCACTAAGGGTTTTCTCGATTGAACCCAGTTTTTGGTAAGCTTTCCGAAGTTTAATAGTAATATCGCTCTTCTCCCCCCTGAGTTTGGTTAATTGCACCATGTCGCTTGAATCTTCATCCATCAAAAATATCAGCTCAGACTGCTGTTGAAGTCTGCTACTGAGCTGCTCAATCTTGGCTGATATCTCTCTGGAATGGCACGATAAGGTTGTAATTTCGCTGTAATTGGCTACCCGCGCTCTTGTAAGGAGGAGTATCTCGTCTCTGGAGCTCCACCCTGGCTTTCTATCGCTCGGTTTCATTTTAGTTACTTGAATGGGTGAGAGTATAATAATGGTAGAACGAGTTGGTAATATATGGTGTGTAAAGTCTTGTGTTGGACGAGAAGAAGAGAGCGTTGTGGTTGTGATATCCAGAAATGGGTTATACACTGTGAACATTCTTTTTACAGACACAAGAGCTGCCATGCGTTTCTTATAAAGACAATATGAGCCTTCTCTCCAGATATTTGCTATGGTACAAACTTGGAACCGTCAGCCAGATCTAGAGCAATGCGGATGGATAGAAAATTGGTCATTATACCGCTGCCAAATCTATCTGGTAAGCCAGAAAGATCATCAGACCGGCGTAAAACGGCTTCATAGAATGCCCGCTCAAAACCAGATGTGTCACCTGCGAACCAAAGCAGCCAACTGCACGCCCTAGCTACAAATAGCGAATTATATTATGCAATTAAGGGCCTGCTCTAGATCTATCAGCCCGCTAGATCACATTGCTATTCTGAATGAATAGTTATAGTCATTCTGCCGCCTAGCCCAAGGTGGGTACCAAGAGAGTGTTTTTTTGCTCACAGATTACACCATCTCCTCATCAAGTGATTTACTGACACCTACCAAAATCCCAAGCGCCTACAATAAGGTAACGGTCAGCGTCACCGGGCAGAGGTATAAGCTCTAGCCATCATTAGTTATGCTGCAAATGACGCTATCGAGTGATGGCTTATGATCGAGTGCTCCTATGTGAAGGAGAGAGATCGTCAGGCTGCATGACCATGGCCATGTAACCAACCCCATTTTCCCTATGTCCTATCACATAACAGCCCAAATGCAGCTGGCCCGATCTCGTTGCGTCAGAGAAAGAGCTACAGCTAGGCAGTGGCTACAGACCCTTACAGAGATCTTATCATTACAACAATTTGGTCGTTATCACTATTAAAACTCAAGTACAAGTGCTCGTCAAGTCCCTAAACAGAGTACCCTCATATTACTGGTCCTCATATCCTTGTAATCACAACTTCATTGTACTGTTTTCCCAATAAGCAAAATTAATCTAAAGGATACAAATACATCATCATCCCTTCCACAGAGCCCATACTAAGCCTTGCCGGCCTTCTTCGTTTTCTGGGTAACGGGGGCTGTCTTCACAGCCTTGAGTGGTGTTTGGACTATAGCTGCCTTCTTCGCAGCTGCCGCGACTGGTTTTTTTGTAGTTGCGGTAGACTTTTGGGCCGCGGGTGTCTTGGCAGCTGTAGTAGTCTTCTTTCCGGCGGTGTTAGGTGTCGTTGTGGGGGTTTTCTTGGCTGCGGTGGTCTTCTTAGTACCTGGGGCCGGCCCCTTTGCAGTAGAAACCTTTTTCGCCGCGGTCGTCTTCGCGGCAGTCTGCTTCGCTGTGGTCGTCTTTGGTGGAGTTTTCTTCGCCGCGGTTGTCTTTGCGGCAGTCTGCTTCGCTGTGCTCGTCTTTGGTGGAGTCTTCTTCGCTGTGGTGGTGTTCTTCGCCGCTGTGGTCTTCTTCGCAGCAGTCGTCTTTTTCGCCGCCGTGGTTTTCTTCGCTGCGGTGGCCGTCTTTGGTGCAGTGGTCTTCTTTCCCGCCGTGGTGTTCTTCGCCGCTGTTGTTTTCTTTACTGCCGAGGTCTTCTTAGATGCGGTGGTCTTTGGATTCTTTGCTGCAGTCGTCTTCTTCGCTGCAGTCGTCTTCTTTGCTGCGGTGGTCTTCGCAGCAGTCGTCTTCTTCGCCGTCGTGTTCTTCGCCGAGTTTGTAGTAGGCTTCTTGCTCGACGCCTTGTTTGTATTCGTTTTCTGGGCCGCAGTGTTCTTCGCCGCGTTGGTAGTAGGCTTCTTGCTCGACGCCTTCTTTGTAGCGGTAGCAGCCTTGGGTTGCTTTTTGGAAACACCGTTTTTCTTTGCTGCGGCAGCATTGGGCTTCTTGACAGCGCCGGTCTTATTGTTTGTCGCACGGGCTTTCCCAGCTGTTTTTGCTGTAGTCTTGTTGCCGGCCTTCTTCGCGCTGGGCGCTGATGCTGGCGTCTTCACCTTTGCGGATGCCTTCTTGTTTATGCTCTTGTTGACCTTCTTTGCATCCTTTGCCTGTGTCTTCCTTGGTGAGGCCTTTGTGCTTGCTCCCTTCCGCGGGCCAGTGGTCTTCTTCGGAGCAGCTTTCAGCGGGCTTCTCCCCGTACTAGGCTTTATCTTGCGGCGAGTGGGGTTCTTAGCCGCGCTCTTTCCACCAGCGGCTCCTCTTGAGGCCGTATTGCCACCCTGGGGCGGCGCCCTGGTTCCCGACCCAGAATTGACACCCCCGGACCCCGACCCGGACGCAGAGCTTGGCGGAGTCTTATTTCCCGAGCCTGCAGCCCCGGACCCGGTGCCCGATCCAGCCGCTGCATTCCCACCTGGACCTGTGCCTCTCCCTGATGATGGCGAGGGACTTTTACTCCTGACCGGACCCCTCGCATTGCCACCCCCCGGCGATGACGGCGGGCTCTTAGTTTTCGTCCTCCCCCTCTGGCTGGTCCCGCCGGGGGACAGCGGGCTCTCCGGCCTTGGAGCAGTGCTCCCCCCGGCACCCTGTGGCGGATCCCCATCCTTCCAGACCCTTGCCTTTCCCCCCGTGTCTGGGTCAACCTTGATGATCTCGGACACCTTCTTCTGCTTGTTCGGGTCTGTCAGCGTCGGCAGCTCTGTCTTATGGTATATCGTGCCCTCTAGCCGCTGCTTGATGACATCGGGGCTCTCCGTCTTGGGATTCCCCATCTGGCCGGAAAGCACATGCACGCGCCCGGAGGCCTCGAGCGCGTACTGCTTCGACGCATTGTCCCACCAGGGGAGGCCCGGGTCTTTTCCGGGCGGGGCGCCGTCCTTGACGTTGTTCTTGGCCTTGAGCTGACCGATGGTTTCGAGGCCGTTGGCAGTGGCGTAGGCGTCGGCAGGTTTCTCGAGCCCTACGCCGGCGGCGGTTCGGCCGTGCCAGAAGAGGGAGCCGTCGGGAGGGGTTGAGAGCTTCTGCCGGAGGACGGGATCGGGGTCGGGGCCATCGACGCGGCGGACGAGGGTTGTGGGGAATGCAGTGGTGAGGGGGAGGAGGAGGAGAAGAGAGGCGAGGGGGAGGCGCATAGTGACTAGTTGGGGCAGTGGTGGGGGAGGGGGATCAAATGAGTGTAAGAGACGACCGGCGTCGGGACAAAATGAAAGTTCAAAGGAATGTGAGGGAGACCGAGCTCCAGAGAGTGCAGATGCTGTGATTACTGGATAGAAGCTTTCGGGACCTCAGTGCAGAGTTATATATCATGTCGTGAGACCCCCTCCCCCCCCGGTGAAAGATTGGTTGAAAAGAGTTGAAAAACATCTCCTGCCATGGGTCAATGACTGCTACGGAGGTTTTGTAACCCTTAAGTTTTGCTCGTGAGGTATGGAATTACTCCTACCACGTCTTATTCCCGGTGGTGGTTTAAGATGTTCCTTTGCATCTCTGTTTCCGGACCGTATCTGCTGCTATTTCTAGACCGTGGAGCAATTCGGATTCTGTGAACAACGTCTGGCCATGTTCATTTCCCGGCCATCCAAGGGATGTATGCAGGGGTTCCTGGAGAGTCGGGGAACTGCCAACCCGGATTCTTCAGCATCCCCCGAGAAACGCCTTACCGGCTGGTCGTCCGGCCAATTCCTACCACATTCGAACAGAGCCATTTAGCCATCGGCAGGAAACACGGAGGTGATGGGGCTCTTTCAGCGCATAGGAAAACTTTTTGCATAAACCCCGCCATTGAGTAACAGTGGGCGGAGGACATACTTGGCATTCGCTGGGAGCCGAACCCGGTCAATCACACACGTGGGTCGATAAGCATATATATCCTCGGTCCTGGGCAGTAAATAGTAAATACAACTCTAGGATGCCAGCCTTCCCGCCCAGTACAGTCGAGCATGGTATGCGAAGGAGATGGAGGATTGTATATATCTGTAGACTGCTGCTCGTATGTATTCACCTAGTGCTGCCGGTCAGACCATCCCGGCCAGTGATTTGCACATGGAAAAATAAACGTCTCACCTTCTGCCAAATGCTTAAGGAGCGCCAACCCAGTAAGGCGCGAGAATAGGAGATCTAGATGCACGTAAGCCGGGACAGTGCAGGTAGCTGTAAGACCGTCGTCTGTGCTCTGTCCATGCTCAGTGCCAGTGCCAGTGCCGGTGCTGGTGCTGGTGGTGTTGACAAGGTTGACGAGGTTGACAGGCCAAGTCAACATAATGCATTTAAAAGCTTATAGTCAGTAAGCTTAAGCTTAAGTACAGCTTGATCTTCTTCCTCTTCCCCCTCGTCTTTCTCTTCTTGTGAGGCCAGTCTTCTCGAGGTGGGCTCTCTTCTTCCCTGGCTGCTCTCTTCGTGCTCCTTCCTTGTGTGCGTGGGCGATTGGGGTTGACGTTGACCGGGTTTCATCGTGGGCGGCGCAGAATAGCATCGATCTGTCCAGGGATTGTATCCATCCCCGAGTCTTGGCATGGCCTGTGTAACGGTGAGAGGTGAGCCTCCGTCACAAGATATCACTCGTCCATCTGACGCCACCGGATCGCGCGCGAGATGAATTAAAGCTCAAGTGGGGGGTGTTCTACCTAGCATCTTGATACGTGATTCCGACTCCGGAGTGGGACATTTCTCTATGTAATCGTGGCGGGCCATCAAAAACCCCCACCAAGGGAAGGAAGACCTTCCACGTAACCAATGGCACACGAAACCAACGAAGAATAAGATCAATGACCATCTTCTTTATCTATAGTTACGAGCTATATTGTATATTTTTCATTGCTTTGAATCTCAACATTAAAGGTAACATCAACACATGTATTCCGGGTGTGCCACATGCACTGCGTACTGACATCAGAACCAAATCATGAACACTTTTTCTGCGTGGCTGTAAAGTACCTACATGCATGTATGGATATACATACATCTATACATGTACGTAGTGTATATTACCTATAGGCAATTCCATGCATGAGGTTAAACAATTGATGGGGTTTCAGGCAAATTTAACTAAACAGATGAATTCGACACTAATTTCAAGTACATATAAGTATCTTTCATTCAGTCACTCGATGCTCTTTACAAGTTTCCAACTCCAACAAGTTATGTACGTAAATCTCCAACAATTGAACACCAATTCCCAAAGATCCAGAGCTAGATATTACAGCGACAAGAGCTCAATTAGCGTTCATAAATGCCCTTATGAACCTATCGCCCATCAGAATGGCCATGACCGCGATCCTCTTGAATTGTTTCTCTTTTCGTGCCAAGCACACCTTCCTGTGACTCTTCGCAGCCATAAGCCAGGCATTGATACCTCCAAATTGCGGTTGATCGTGAATCTTGATGAGTGACTGGCTATTCATGTTGCCCGCAGCATTGTAAATGTAAACAATATCCACTTTTGGCGAGTAAGGGGGGGAGAGCCATCGACGAAGTTTGATAATGGAAGCTGAAATTTCCACAGCAGGATACGGTCAAGGCAGTAATGTTGGAACAAGATGAAATACCTTGAATCTTTTCTCCGATTGTCTGGATCCGGATAAATGTACTTGTGTTTTTATACGAATTGGTATTGGCTAGGCCCGGATAATTGGAGACCGCGATATATATAGTAGGTATAAGTGTTAATATCGCTTGGGGTTGTTTTTTTTACCGGTTTCACTTCTGCTTTGTCGGCAACTTCGAATCCTTGAGAACAAACGATTGTGGCGGCATAAAACCGCTGTTTGACTGATGCCGAGTTTGTCCACTCGTCATAATCGATGATCCGATCATGACCAGCAGCAAGAACGGAGTGGAAAGTCGTGAGCATCATAAGGCTGATACAAAGAAGGAGCAAATTGAAAGGGAGGAGAAATTGGGTATTGGCCATGTCGATGAATTTATGCGCGACTTTAATGAAAAGAAGTAGTGATTTGTAAATTGTGGTCGTGTTGAAGTGTGGAGCTGAGAGGTGGAAAAATAGACGGAACAAACCAATTTATAGTCCTGCACACCACAAGCTCTGGACGGCCTCTATAGTTCGAAAATCCCTGAGAGCACACCATGAGGTACCCAAGATACACGCCTCGTATATATTTGCGGTTAATCGTGAATTCAGAATTGCTTCGGGTATGTTTCTGTGCCCGGCATTGTCGATAGACCACCACCCCACCACACCCAAACTTTATCCATGTATTGTAAAATACCTGTAAGAGTTGTTTCGTGATGTTTTCATATGGAAAAGAGAATATTTGAATTTTTGTATATACCTTAATTGAAATTGAGCTTTCGCAGCTCTCCAATCTCCGATAGTAGCCGGTGTCTCCAACATCGGAGGATTGCAAATGACTGCAAATGATAAAAAGACATACCTACACAACGCTTGTTGAAAGTCAAACGTTAACGTAATCGTGACCCGAAATAATTTATCCCCAAGTCTACCCATACGATCAACACGTTCCTGAAATTGCCAGGCTTTCCACTATCTCTAGTAATTGACAACCACTTTCCATTTTGAACCCCAAGTTTGTTCCAAACTTTACCCGTGTCGAGAATTATTAGCTTATCGGCGATGTGAATCATGGGATGATTGCCGATGTTTCTAGTGACACGGTTGAAGACGTAAACGATAGCTGCTCCAGGGTGGTATTTGTGATTGGTAGGTACGAGCCATCCCCAGAATTTGATTGAAATTCACCGAGAGTATCTCTAGGCGAAACCGTACATATACATGTGAATATCAAACATTTTCATGTAGGAGGTAGAGGGCGTAGTCTTACTTTTCGGTCTCTTCTTCGCTTTTACAATAAAAGTAGACCACTCTTACATCAGTCTGTGCTGGTAGGCCTGGGTTATTTTCGTATATACAGGACGCAGTGGCCCATTCACCCTCTCTGCAGATGTCCGAGACACCCTAGAATTTAAATTTGGCTATCTTCACCATCACAGATCTCGATCCCCTTGTAATTAGAGTATATATATGATAGCGTTGACGAAAGGAATATTGGTCTTGGTCGAGATGATTAAGCTGGGAATCTCTTGACCGTCCATGTGTTCGTGTTAATTGGTTATATCAGTTACTTGCATAAGTTTATATAAACTTTTATAAGTATTGTGGGTTGACAAAATTAACCGGACGCTGCTGCATTACAACCAAATACTTCAACGTCGCCTTGCAACACAACCATGGCTGGAAACGCCAAGAGATATTATATCTGTGATTCTCTATGCTTGTCTCATCTCGTTTTTGGTATGGGCTTAATCGCAGGTAGGTAATTGAAAGGTTAGTTATTATAGTCTATAGATCTATTTAGTAACGCAGTGTCCGGTTAATTTTGTCAACTGACAATACATATAGCTCATGTAACAACTCAAGGGGCTAGTTTAAACATTCCCAATCAAAACACCGGCCCTTTGTCTAAACTGGCATGGCATGCCAATGAATTCTGGAAGTTCCTAAGAGCGATATATATATTGCTAGAAGAAATGCGTTGATGGAAGTATTTCGTACCCAGTTTGCATTCACTCTTTCCGGAGAGGTAATGGGAGAGCTCGTAGTGTGTTGAACTCACTGGTTTAACTGAGTTTATTCGGTAACTATGTATACAGGCGGAACAAAGAGATTACTATGTGCAGAACGAGGGCCCGGCAGCTCAACAATGGAAACATGGAAGTTATAGGAATATAAAGTTGCTGCAGATATCCGAGGGACTGTAAGAAAATGCTGATCATGGATGAACGCCCCATGCATGTGGAAAGAAGAAATATCAAACAGCCCGCTGCACTGAACATGAATAGGTATGTGCACACTCTTTCCAGTCTTTTAGGGCGGGGGAATTCAAACGAAATAGATCGAAATGGGGTAACATTGCGAATAAAATATATAAAGAAAAAGGGCATGGAACAAAGAGTGGAAGAGGTTGACAGATCTCTTAGATCTATATAGCTATAGAGCCAGTCCTATACATTGATATGTCGTGGTATCCTTTTCCCGCTTATACATATACTTCGCCGGAGGTGTACCAAATAAGTAAACTTGTTTCCATGATACACCTTCCTTGTGTACAGAAAGAAATAATTGTTTAAAGAACTACTCGTCAACATAATCTAAGAAGATCGGTACCGTAGCTCTGATTTAATTTAGACCGGAAGCCATCAGTCAAAGATAGCGTGACAAGAAGGTCACAACTTTCTCATACCCCTCATCCGCTGCTGCAACCGCGCCGAAGAGGTTTTGCACCTCCATCGTCTTGGTATCGGGTGGGTGCGTCTCTGAAGCAACATAAGTGGCTTTCAAGTCCTTTAGTTTCCCGATGATTGGAGCCATCTTCTTGACCAGGCGCTGAAGATCTGCTAGCTCTTGTTTGGCAAGACGGGCATTTGCTTCCTCGATCCCCCGGAGGTCCCGCAACCCCAAAATTCTCTTTTCGGCTGCTTCAAGGTCCTCCATCCCGAATTTGATGCTCCGAAGGATAGCTTCCAATGAGGTCATTTCCTTCGAGGCGCGAGAGAGGAATATCGCTATGGGGGAGTCCTCATCGGTGGGCACTGCCGAACCGGTCATAATGCTTGAGCGTTTGAGATACTGTTATTCCTATGCTTGGGCGGTGGGTATTCACGCCGATAGCCCGAAGGTGAAGATAGGCAGAGCTGGTAGCTTGAAGGAGAGGGCGTCAGACATGTACGCATATTTATAATTTCCTTCCTTGCGGACGTCATACGACTGTCCGATCGTGTGTGAGTCATGGGTACATAGGTGTACCCTGAGCCTCTAGCACTTGATCAATTATTTGTACTCATTAATGCGTCACTCAGAGTAGGATAAGTCACCAATGAATGGCTCTGCAGATCTGGTCCCTAGCTGGAGGCTAGTTACTTATAGCGCTTTCATTATCAGATTAGGCATATATGTCAACAGCATGTACCGATCAGTTGAGGAATTAAGTAAACTATCATACTTCCGAGAATTATTCCGTGACCCGATTGTCGATTGACATGATTACCAGAGATGTGGAGTATGTGGGACTTGTGTTCTTATCTCATGAAATTGAAACAGGTGATCTATGCATGATCATACGATATGAGGCACTTCGTGTAGGTCGTATGGTTAGTTCTGGATGTTTTAACCGGAACCATAGATCTAATGTGGTCATGATAAAGTCTTACCGAGTACTACTACAATATCAAAAGAAGACCCAGTGAGGCTCGCACGCGGAGGCAGTACCAGAGTAGGAGGGAATATGGTTCTTGTTATACCGTGGAGCATCGACAGCACGGTGAGGATTTCTCTCCAGTGCGAGACTACCCGAGTACTATATTGGGCGTTGTTTCTCAAATCACATCTACCCTTTGCGGATGTGAGGATATGTGGCACATTAATGAATATTCGGGTGATTGAATTAAATCTATAGAATCAAAATCTAGGGTCGATTAAAGTACTATATCTAAGCGCTAGATATCTACATGGATTAAAGATACCAATACTTACTGGAGGCTGGGAGCTAAGGATGTTTATACAGCGCCAGGTAGAAAGTGAAGGCTGGCCTTCTTGCCCTGCACTCTGTAAATGTTCCCGATAGGACTTCTGGGACGTGAGTGTTCCTCTAGGTCTACAAGCGGTCGATCTATGGAGGCTCGTTTAATATTTCCTTTTGAGATAATGGGATAGCCGGTATCTAAAATGTTCGGAAATTATCCGGCCCATGCCCTATGGAGCGGTAAATGTGTCAAAGTGATTTTACCACCGGTGGTATAAGCGTTGAAGTTCAGCCCTTGTGCCAGTATCAACACTGAGTTTCAGTCTTTATACTGCACTATACTACATAAGCAAATGTTCAAAAAACTTATGAAAAGTTCCCACTGGTGTGAAATTCCCACCGGTGGACAATGTTCATATATAGTGGCATCATATGGTCCCTTCTGGCCATATATTAGCATTCTATGGCCCCTTTTGGCCAAAAGGTCTGTGCTTTTATCATAAAGGTTTGTATTATTTTCACCACCGGTGAAAAAATAATTTACTACCGTTGGCAAAATTACTTTTGACACATTTACTGCGCCATAATGCCCATCAACTGAAGACGGCGAGCTGTATATTTATATAAGAGACTGTAGGAAAACTGCAATCTGTTAGTCGCCGCCTAATTTAAATGAATAGGGAACCCCTTCCTGTATCGAAGAGTGCCGAGGCGCAGTTTCAGTTTATTTTACAAGATTTCGAATTTACCTACCCGCCTTTCATTGAATCATCAATCCACGCAATTATTGGATTAAACAAAAAAAAAAGATTGTTAGTCCATAATTTGTAGGCGCTCCGGGACTGCATGGGGAAGTCCTGGTCGGAAGGATAAACTCAGGGATTCTACATGGTTGCACGAAAGGGAAAAGAACGGGGCTTTAATCTTGGAGGGATACAAAGGGGAGGAGGAAAAGGAAAAGGAGAACAGCCAGAGAAGATGCAGCCCGGGTAAAGTAAAGGCAGTAGACAGGGAAGAAACCAAGAAATACGACAAGAAGTACTTGGTGGGGCCAGAAGGACAGAGGTTACAAATTGTAGTTACTTTTAGTTAGGTAGTGGCGGTGGAAGAGTGCGAGCATGGTGAATGCCCTTTATTGGATGTGGCCAGGAGTTAGCAGAGTAGTTTTGGGTTTTAATATTGCCATAGACTACGGTCTGCATGCAATTAATGAGTTAAAAAAAAAAAGGATTGTAGGGGCGGAAAGCGAGTGATAGCCCATGATACTAGTGCAACGAGTGATTCCATATGTATGAAGTATTAATTCAATTCAATATGTAGTATGAAATTCATATCGAAGATATTACCAATAATAAGGTACCTTTATAACTATTTCTTCTTTTTTTCTCTTTTTTAAAAAGAATCTAACGCGCTCAATAGGCGTGTGAGGCCTGGCACCGATACAGCCTCCGTTTTGAGCAATACGTTCCGAGAGATAAAAGGTGTTATACACATATTGATTATATTATCATATTGCATGAGATACTTAGGATAACTATGCAATGGTATGTTGTGCCTTAGGTGCAGCTTTTACAAGCCGATGAAGACTCGCTCAACGAAGCAAGAGGCGGTAGGATACACAAAAAGTAACATGGCATCAAGATGGCTTCGTCCGACATGTCCCTGTTTATCTTGAATGCCCTAGTCACTGAGTAGGTTCCGGGTGAGCTTCAGGTTACCTGATATACAACTACTTTGTCCGCTTTCCCCATGCATGGCCTGCCCTCCCGTGCCGTGCCGGGCAACCAGGCGCAGAATTAACAGCGGCACAAGCATAGCGGAGCCTAGCCAGATTCAACGCGCTGCGTTAGTAGGAAACGCCGCATTCCACGCGGTGACGTGAAGCCGGCCATAGAGGAAGTAGAACAAAATCTTCCCTATATTTCTCCGGGACCCTAGTACTAGCACAGGCCTGTTCGAGATAAGCCTTGTCTGCAGCTCGTGCTAGCTCGGCCCGTGCCTAACTGCTATGTATCCCATGACCCGTAGCTTAGTTTTGACACTTTGGTTACAACTCTCTCCTGTTACCCACCACTCATGAAATTATGCCATCTTGAACTCCGCACGTTATGAATCATGTTGATGAGATCTGAGGTTGATTAGAGAACATACGGCCAACAACCAGGCACCGTTGCTTATTGGAGAGGGCTTCAAAGCCCTCTGCTACGGGCCAAGGGATACTATGCACTCTGTTAAAGAAATGCATCGCTGGTAATTACAAGATTATAGCTAGGTGTTACAGAAAAACGAGTGAGAGGCTGTGATAGAGGAAAGGTCGGGTAACCGGAGACAAGCATAGAAAGGTATCGAGGTGGTGTGGGGGCATCCGTGTACGGCCACACCTGTACTATCCCTTAGTCTAGCAAAAAATGCTGACTGGGGCCAAAAGGTGTGGCTTTGCTAACAAATTACTCAATTTCCTTATCAATCATTGGATCTGAATCAATCTCCCACCAATTGCCGGTCTGTATCTGCTATGGCTTTTGGCCCCCACGGAAAAGGTCAGCATTGCCAGAGTAAGGGATACCGCCAAAACTCGAAAAATTGGCTATCTCCGGCCAGGGATTATCTCTAAGACGATTGGCTGAAAGGTATCGATCAGCAGCAGAAGTATCCGTTTGTAGCAAATTTAATCCTTGTATGCATAGCCAATTTTTCGAGTTTTGGCGGTACTCGCGATGTCGCAAAGTGCTCGGGTCACCTGACAGCGAGGTGTCGGAAGGGCCAACGCCTGAGGGCCGAAAATGTCGTGAAGTTCCGTTGAGGTCTGAAGTTTCGCCTTCAATTCAAATCAAAGTTCACTAACTACATGTATTTCCCACTACTCGTTCTCCACTATTTTTCCCATCCGTCGCCCTTTAGACACCTCGCTGTCAGGTGACCCGAGCACTTTGCGACATTAGAGCGTATTTACTAAGTGTCAAAACCGAAAATTGACACCTTAAAAATGACACTTACGGGAGACAAAATTGACAGTTCCCCTCAGTGACGTAATTAAACTAATTAACCTCAAGAGGAAGGTATGATGGGAGAAACTGCGTAGATAAATAATTCTTCATGCTTACTGGGAAATACACAGGCAGGATAAATACTGCACCTGGTATAGTAAAAATCTCCAGGCGTGGTCTACATCCCCACCTAAATAAGGTTGGTCATTGATCAACAGTTGCGGCAACCGTTTTCTAATGTGGCGAAGTGTCAATTTTCGGTTTTGACACTTAGTAAATACGCTCTATTGCTAGTAGAATAATTACCGAGTACTTGTTCAGTTACGTGACTTGAGTTCCTAGAATCGAGGGACTAGGGAGTCTAGGTGGCAAATTAAACGCTGGTGGAGGCATAAGATCAAAGACCTGAGGCAATCAAACCAGTTTTGTTTAATGACTTTGGTTCCAGGGGTCAGTGGGTGCTTGAGCTATGTAAGTACATACATGTATTTACCTGTAAGTACGCATCAACTGGTATTTGGGTGTCGTTCTAGGAAAACCGTCCGCACAGCCAAATCCTTATTCCGACGAACCAAACAACCGATAAACTCAGAAATTGGAGCCTGTCGAGTGCGGTAGCGAGCTGGTAGGCCTTGTTGCGTTGTTACACAGGTGCCTTTTCCTAGCGAACCCTAGCTACATGTAATTTAAACAGACCCGCTCTCCGTTAGCCTCAGAGATATGATAAGATTTAATCTTATCTGATCGCGCCTACTGAGATAATATCGACTGGACCTCCAAAGTGGTGTAGATTGTCATTACATGTGTAAATAAAATTAATTCCAAAAGTGCTCCCAAGGCTAATAGTTGACACAAATACGGCCCGCACATGCCCTCGAGACGATGGATCTATAGTCAAAGGACCATGCCCATGACGTGTGCAGAGACCACGAATTAATACATTATATCAGCCACACATACTGGATGAATTGTGGCGCAATGGCTTTGGGCCGGCCACACTGACATTATAATACGTACGTATAACATGACACCTATTCCGAGGAACTGTATATGATAATACACGCATAGAGGTAAAGGTATCAGTACGAAAATTGCAACGTGTGCTGAAAGTTCAACGATAGACAAAGGCTTTACGCGCTACTTAAGGGGTCATCTCCACCGAAGCCTCTAGAGTATCATAGGGCATCAACACCGTCACCATTGAACGAGGAGGATGGAACATAGCCATATCGCCATTACCGGACCACACGCCGGAATAGCTCATGGTACCGAAGATTACAGCTTTGGGGGAGCTGTATCAACTCTGATTAATGCAAGGTTATCTTTACAAGCTTTAATCTTTTCTGGCCTCAACGGGGGGGATTCTTTTAGCTGTCAGGAAAGTCACCTCCTGAGTATGAGAGCACTGTGGGCGAAAACGTTGCCTACGTCCAGGTACCATTACCGCGTTAGAAGGCGTGTGGAGCAATGGTTCAATACCATTGCCCAGGTCAGAGACTTCACTATCAAGCTTAATATCACTTATCCACACTTGGAGGAGTCGCAATACCAGGAGATGGTGAGGCTAAGAATTGCGGTGTATTCCGACCAAGACAAGGGTCAAGTAATTAAGGATCGAATGATGATTATTATGGGATACGGAGGGGTGGATACTGTGATTCCCGTTGGTGGGGCTGGGCCGGATCCTCCCGTCGAGTCGATCGATTTTGTGAGTATCAGGGCTGCGCACATACTCCTGGTAGCGGCATGGAACAATCTAGGCAGGGAGCTCCGGGTGGTTCGCCGTGTTGAAGGGCTCGATCATATTTTTGGTTCCAGTTCACTTACTGAGGAGGAGAAACAACTTTCCGTGGAAATCTTGACATATTGGCTTGCCGAGGTAGACTTGGAATATGGGGAATTATATCCCAACCAACGCTATGACTACGCTGAATTATTGGAGGGTTGTTAAATGTAGAATGTACATCAAGTTTAAACCTAGCGCTTGTTTGAGTATGGTTATAGGATTTGTGTATGTTTCTCCTCAGATCATCAACTGTTGTCGCTGAAAGCTAAATTCAGATTTCTTCATATATTGATGATTCACTGTAGTCCGGCGTCCTCTGTGTCACTTAACTTGTGTTCATTTATGCTTTTGAAACCGCGACTTATGATACGATCTTCAACCTCAATGGAATTACACGTATCGAGTTTCTGGATGTGTTCTTTCAAAGGTGCTAATCAAAAGTGTTGTATGCTAAGACACGGGTCCAGGGCTTGATCGTAAAGAAAGAGCCCTTGTTGGAAATAAATAGAATAAAGAATAATAATGAATAATAAATGTGGAAGCTTGTGACATTACTTGATTGAGTTGTCTTGTTTATTATACTGGGGGCACATAAAGCCCTTGTTTATGCAAGAATATTGTGTAAAGAATACCTAATTAGTCCATATATTACTACATGTAGACATATATAACTACACTCATATGCGTCTTAGGACTTTGCTCCTACGCTCACACCATAATTCCAACAACCCTTAACAAACAGGTCTTTATGCGAGGGGCAGATGGAAACAGGTGGTTCAAGGGCAGTGCGATATTACCATAGACTATGGTCTGCATGTAATTAATGAGTTCAACAAAAAGAAAAAAAGAACCCTTGACAGAAATGGTCGAGTGATAGCCCATGAACTAGCCGAGTGATATAACATGTTGGGCTTTCCGGGTGACAAAAATAACCATTGGCCCAAGTTTGCATAGGGAAAGAAAGAGGTTAGGACCTAGTTATTCCAGGCCTATTGCTAAATTTCTTGTACCACAAAGACTAAATCTCCCGAGCTCCAGGGGCTATATGACTATCTCTTGAGCGTCTTGTACAGCGGTGGGTAATGAGTAATCGGACGGAACGCCACCAAAATACGCGTTTGCAGGCAAAATTATGGCTGGTCATCCTATGACTTATCATCCACCGCTGTATACTCATGGGCAAAGCATCGAAGTTGTCAGTCTCTGAATGGTTAATTTTCGTGTTGGTTACTAAGATAAAGGCCGACTTTGAAGCCTAGGTAGCTATTGCATAGCCATAAAGACCATGAGAGTGGTAAGTGTAGACGGGAGCTTTTAGAGTTCTAGAGATCTTTCCTGTATGTTATTAAGTTTCTGATCGTATTTCCGAAGGTGTTAGGCCGAGAAAATGGTATTTCCAATACAAATTTGGGTACGTAGTTATTTTTGTCACCCAGCAATACCTCGAACGGTATACAGCCGTGGGGTAACATATAAGTCATCGGACGGAACCCCATCCGAATATGCATTTGCAGGCAAAACAGTGGCTACATAGTGAGATATACGACTTATTATCCACCATTGTACACAGGGGGGCAAGAACAGGCTTCTAGGAGATTCTGGGGGATTCGGGTAAGTGTGTAGCAGACACATAGTACTCACGGGTTGGTTCTGCATGTAGTACTGCGGCCTTTTGGCCTCTTCAGCTTTGTGAATATATGGCTAGCTGATCGAGCACTTTCATGATAAACTCCAACGGCTGCGTGGGCTTGCTAAAATAGTCCTTCACTGTGCTGATGTTTCTGTGTAGGTGATCTGGTAAAGAGCCGGGCTTACTGTCCTGCCTTGGCCTCCTGTGTCGCCGTCTTCCTTTAATTTTTAATTTTTTGCGAAAGGATAAAGCACAGATACCTATATATTCTTCGTTTCACCACTCTTGGATCATTTTGTTCTTTTTGTTTATTCTCTCCTTTTTTTCTTACTTCCTAGCTGGACGCTGAATATCATCGCTGTACGAGAACAATTGTACAAGCCTCGCTCCCGAGTGAAGGGTCCGAGTAAAGATAGGTTAGGAGAGGATATCGGCAACTCGCGGTATGGCCGGGACGCCTGAAGCAAGGGCACAGTATACTCCTATACCCATCGGTCTATCCAAGTAGGTGAGAGTGATCTGATTGCGCTATTGCATATATCCCTTAAGCTGTCGGTACAGTGCTAACCCCATTATCCTTGGTGTGTGTCAGCATTTTCACGACAGCTTAAGAGATACGTATATATACAAGCGGGAACCCAAAAGTGAGTGGACAAAAGGCTCGGCGCTCTTCACTGATGACCTCGAGGCAACCTTTGAGGGTGAATCAACCCACAGTGAGCTGTAGAGTAAACAAATTGAAATGTAGAAAATAAAATATAGTTAGTATAAATACATTTACCATCTAGTATGGCCCCCATGTGCTCTTATAACCCTCACTATCCGTAAGGGCATAGAATCGATCAATCTATCTATCATCTTTTGATCTAATGCATCCCACTCCTCCTGTGCAGCCTTAATCAATTCAGTCTGGTTATGGGGACGCCTCTGAATGTCCCTCATTCTCAACCTGAGTTTCCTTTTGAGTGATCTCCAAACATTCTCAATGGGGTTGAGGTCAGGGCTATAGCTAACCCAGTCCCCTACAACAATGCCGGCTTGCAACTTCCATGCCCTACTATAACCAGAAGTGTGTACCTTGGAAGCATCCTCAACTAAAGAATAGCCATTCTGGGCGCCTCCTGCCTCTCTATACATAGGTAGAAATCCCGTTGCCAATACCTCATCACAATACTGTACTGAATTCATGCCACCCCTATCATTTCTTTTGATATACTCAGATGGCCTTCTCTTCCGTACATATATGAGAGGGGACCGTCTCTGATACCCGATAGCTCCCCAGAACATGGCTGAAGTCCGTTCACCTGGAAAAGATGGCTGCAAGTATCGATTTTCTAGCTCTGTCCCCGGTTTCCGCCGTATTTTGAATTGTGACCCTCCTGCACCAGCCTCCACCTTACATTCATCTGCAAAAAACCTCATTCTCCAATCCGCCCTTGTCCAGTGTCGACGCTCTCTAGCCCAAAGAAGCCGATTACGTTTTGTCTCATTGCTGAGGAACAGTTTTTTTCGTGGGACTCATCTCAAGGGGCGGCGTAGGTGTATGTATTCCGCAGGGTACGAGTGGCGACAGTAGTAGCTGTCGAGTTAATCAAGCGAGGTACAACGGTCTTCGTTTAGAAGAGAAGTATCAGCGTATGTAGTAAACAGCGGTCTTCGTTAGAAGAGAAGTAACAGCGTGTGTATTGATAACCAGCGTAATATAGTAATGGCTTCGCCTAGCGTGATATGCTAGGTGAGAGCAAGTGATAATATTGAGTACAAAACAGTAGAAGACGTTGCTTAAGGAAAGAAGAAGAGAAACAGAGACGAAGCGAGGGAGAACCCTCTAATATACCAAAGGAAACCCTACGATGACTAATCCCAATGACCCACGATCACGCAACCGACAGAGTTTTCTCCGAACATACTAGAACGATCATTACTACTCCAACTCCTCTATTCCTAACGACTGTACCAACCGATCCATGAAAGTAGCCCCCCCCTTCAAACGCGAGCTCCTGCGAGCCTCAACCTTAACCTTTGATTTGAGCTGCCCCGGCTTCCCAGGGTATTGTGGGTGGAAGATGTCAACTGCGCCGGTGTCGTTATGGTAGGCGGCAGGCTCCCAACTGGGGTCGGTGTATCCAGTCCACTTGACGAAGTACTGTAGGCCATTGTTCTTCGTTTCCCGCGAATCTAAGATCTCCTCGATCTCATACTCCTCCTCTTGCTTGACGATGATGGGTGGTGGTGGTGGCTGTATCTGGCCTGGTACGGGATCTTGGGTGGCGGGATCCAACAACGGTACTGTTACGGGCGAACGGCGTGTCTTCATAGAAGAGACTTCGACACGAAGGGGCCCTCGTAGATTGGGTAACATCTAGGGATCTTGGCAGGCTGGGTTCGGCAGGAGATGGACTCGGGACGGGAAACTGGCGGAGGGAGACCGGGAGCGGGACGGGGCGGGAACGGGACACGGGAGACGGGGCTGGGTTCTAGGACTACTTCCTAGATGGCGGAAGACGGGAGAGCAGGACAAGGGACTCTAAGCCAGACAGGGAGCGATGGCTATACAAAGAGAGTTGATCGAGGACTGGATCAGGGACTGCTAGGTAGGGAGCGATAGCAGGTCGGGGCGGAGGAGGGAGACAGGGGGCGTGAAGACCAGATGAGGCGCGATGGTCATACACGGGGGGACTTGGTGAAACTAGGAGTTCCGCCAGAGAAGGAGCGATGACGGAACAAGGGCAGGACGGGGCGGGCTCTAGAGAAAGGCGGAGCCGGGATGCAGAGGCAAGAACGGAACTAGGACGGGGTCAGGCTCTAGGGAGAGTGGAGCCTGGACGCGAGCAAGGACGGAACTAGGACAGGGTCAGGCTCTAGGGAGAGCGGAGCCTGGACGCGAGCAGAGGCGGGACAAGACAGGACAAGAGTCAGGGCGAGGTGAGGAGGTCGAGGACGACCATAGACTCTGAAGGCATTCCCCTGGGCGAAAGCCCAGGAGAAGGGACGAGGTCTACGAGGGGAACGCTTCCTAAGTTTTGGAGAAAGACTGAATTGAAGCGTACGAGAATTACAAGAAGAAAAGACTAGAGAACTAAAAGGAAAGCCTCTCGAAGAGAAACGGGAGGGCTTCCTATATACAAGAATCATAACGTCGCTGATTAATCCAGACAACGTGACAGGAACGGAAAGACACAACGAGGAAACAGAGACAGGGAAAGCAGAAGCGAGAACGAGAACGAGAAACAGGAACGAGGAAAGAACAGGCGAAGAACGGAGACAGGAACGCACGGGAAAACAGAAGAAGAAAACAGGAGCGAAGGGAACACGAAAGGACAAAGATAGCGGAGCATACTCCGACGAGAAACAGAACCGAGACAGACTAGGACAGGCTAGGAAAGTACAGGAGTTCAAGGAGACAAGAGAACGGGACGGGACAGTGCGAGGCGGGATGAGGCGACAGAGACAGGGGAAGGGAGCACAGACTGGAATCGATCGGCGAATACCTCAGCGACATGTGAGACGCTGAGGCTGGACATGACCTCACGTAGTGCAACGGGGATCGGGATCGTACTAGAGGATCGAGGCATAGCCAAGATATAGGAAACCTTCTCGAGCCATAGGATGTGCTTCTAGGTACCAAAGCCATCTTCCGATACGTCCGGGTTGAATGGTCCCGCGACGATAAGGGTTGACAGGGGTAAAGCCAGAGCAGGGAAGAGCCTACAGGGGATCGGGAGTACTAGGACTCAGGAGCGGGGAACTAGGGGCTAAGCAAGGATAGGGGTACAGGATGGGTCTTGACCTAGGAGACAGGGAAAGACAGAATGACAGAACAGGGCTTTCTGCCAGGGACGTGACCAGGCAGAAAGGTACAGGACTTGCGGCCGGGGATAGGACCCGACAGCAAGGGAGCAAGGAAACAGGAAACAGGAAACAGAACGAGAAACAGGACAGGAAACGGGACCAAGGAAACAGGAAACGGAGCCAAGGAAACAGGAACAGGTACAGACTGGAGTCTGCCCGTACGCCGTCACAGGTACGTGGAAGACAGAGTGCATCTTCATGCTTCGGGGGAGGTCGACTCGATAGGCGTATGGAGAGATAATCGCTTTGATGGGGAACGGGCCGAGCTTCTTCCAGTCAAGCTTCCTCAAGTTGCGGGTGGTGCAGATGTTCTTTGCCGAAACAAACACCATATCGCCGATGTTATATACGGGTGCGGGGGTTCGCTTCACATTGGTGGCTTGCTCTTCTTGGTCTTGTGCCGTCCGGATATTGGTGCGCAGGTATTGGTGAAGTTACAACATCTTTCCGGCGAAGTCCTTTGCGTCGAGGCTAGGCGGCGTCTTGTCGGAAGGCTTAATCGTTACTGTGAACCGAGGGTGGAAGCCGCAGTTTGCAAAGAAGGGTGTGGCCTTCGTTGAGGCGGAAAGTTGGTTATTAGCAGAAAACTCAGCCATGGGGAGCCACTTGACCCAATCGGTTTGTTGGTACGACACATATCCTCGTAGGGATTGTTCCATCACGGCATAGAGTTTTTCGGTTTGACCGTCAGTTTCCGGGTGGAAGGCCGTAGACATCCTTGCTTGAATTCCAAGATGCTTGCACAACTCCTTCCAGAACTTGGCGGTGAATTGTGTGCCACGATCGGAGGTGACGTGTGTAGGGAGTACGTGAAGTTTCCAGACGTTTCGCAGATATAGTTGGGCGACGTCTTCCGAGTTAACAGTAGTGTTGCAGGGTAGGAGATGTCGCATCTTCGTTAGCCTATCCACGATTACCATGATTGCGTCGTATCCTTCACTTTCCGGTAGCCCCGTGACAAAGTCCATAGAGACTTCCTGCCATGGTTGTTGAGGTAGCGGTAACGGTCGGAGTACCCCGAGTTTTCTGTGGGTACTCGCCTTGCTTCGTCGGGAGGTATCATCAGCAAAAAAAAAAATCTCCCAAGACGAATTGTACGTCCAGACGTACCGATTCGTCTTTTGCGACCAAAACCTCGTCTTTTGCACCCAAATAGTCGTCTTTTGGTCATCCCGCGCTTCCCGGAGCTCTGAAATGTGACATGTCGTCTTTTGGCGCCTAGTATGCGTCCCAAATGTGACATCTCGTTAGGGTTAGTTAGGGTTAGTTAGGGTTAGTTAGGGTTAGTTAGGGTTAGTTAGGGTTAGTTAGGGTTAGTTAGGGTTAGTTAGGGTTAGTTAGGGTTAGTTAGGGTTAGTTAGGGTTAGTTAGGGTTAGTTAGGG